>OX454420.1:43159175-44359175 GCA_949715475.1 Microchrysa polita
AATTAACTAAGTCCTTCAAACTATTATAAAGAATAATTGACCTTGTAATTGGTTCATTAAGCCCATAGTTTACTCTATGATAAGGCTGAGCAAGAAGGTTGTTCCGCCGTAAATTGTGAGGAATATTTCTGACTTGAAAGTTATTTAATATATCTTCACAAACAATATGAGAGCAAAACATGTCTCTTATAAACATAGCGTTTAAAAATGTTCTTCTATAATCTAAGGCTTGTAAACCCAATAAGGAACAGCGAGTTTTATAATCTGGCTTGAAACGCCAGCCAATTTGATAAATGGCAAACCGTGTAAAATTGTGTTGAATTCTTTCTATACGCTCGATATGCACCTTATAGAACGGATTCCACACAATAGAACAATACTCCAGGTGCGAACGAACGAAAGCTGCATACAATATTTTTAAAGTAAAAGCATCATTAAATTCGCGCGCATTACGTTTAACAAATCTTAACATACTATTCGCTTTTGAAATAATGTAATGAATGTGTTGTCGAAATGAAAGCTCATGGTCGAAAATTACACCAAGATCTGATATTTCGACAACCCTTTCAAGAACACTACCTGTTAAGGAGTACTCAAAGAAGACCGGAGTTTTCAATTTATATATGCTAAGTACTTTACATTTACTAACATTTAAATTTAAATTATTATCGCGGCACCAAAATTGCAGCTTTTCTAAATCGGATTGCAACTTAAGGCAATCATCAATGTTGCGTATTTTCATAGCGATTTTCATATCATCGGCATACTGCCATACACGCACGAATTTAAAATTTTGGATGATATCGTTTATGAAAACTAAAAAGAAAAGTGGTCCTAAATGGCTTCCTTGCGGAACCCCTGATGAACACTTTATAACAGAGCGAGATGTACAGCCATTTAACTTCACCAACTGAGTCCTATCCGTTAAATAGGATCTCACCCAGCTTAGAAAAATTGACTGTATTCCTAAATGTTCTAGGTTTTTAAGTAAAATATTATGATCTACTCTATCAAAAGCCTTCGAAAAATCGGTATATACCACATCAACCTGCATTCCCTGCTCAATACCATCAGCAACAAATTTAGTAAATGATACCAAATTTGTTGAAGTTGATTTTCCTTTCAGGAATCCATGTTGACATGGCGATATCAAACGGCTAATTAAAACATCTATTTTATTTTTAATAAGCATTTCAAACAACTTCGGTATTGCAGATATTTTAGCTATGGGTCTATAGTTATCAATAAGACGCTTCGGACCCTTTTTGTGAACAGGCGTTATGTATGAAACTTTCCATTCATCAAGAAAAACACCTGAAGTCAAGGACAAATTAAAAATAAAGGCTAAAGGACGACATAACGATTGCATGCAATTCTTCAAAAATATATTAGGAATGCCATCAGGTCCGGCCTGAATACTAACATCAAGATCACGCATAGCATTCAATAGGTCATCCTCAGAAATCTCAAGAGCACTCGTAAGGTCCTCCTGAGCTATCCGAGGGACCAATGCACTCTGACTTCCATTGATGTTAGCATTCATTTCTGATGAAACGGAGTCTGGCACTTTGTAAACTGAACTGAAAAATCTAGCAAATCCGTCACAAACCGATTGAACATCTTTGTAAAAAATGCCATTGAATTCTAATTTTTTTGGGATTCCCGTATTCTTACGCTTGCTGTTTATAAAATTCCAAAATGTCTTACTGTCATTCTTTATATTATTTTCAGCTCTCGCAATATACTGTTTGTAAAGATTTTTATTCATTAATTCATACTCTCTTCTCAATCTAAAGAAATTTTCTTTATTGGCAAGAGAGGATGACTTCTTGTATAATTTATGGGCCTTATTTTTTGCTCTCTTAAGTTTGAACAATTCTTTGGTAGCCCAAGGATTTTTTGCTTTTATTTTGTTCTTTTTTAAAGGAACGTACTTGCGAATAGATTTATTTAAAATTGAATTAAAAATTGTATAACTTTCAATAAGATTACTATTCGATATAACTGGAGCCCAATCCATATTAAAAAATGTTGAATTTAGTTTTTCAAATTGGGCTTTTTGAAAATTTCTAGTAGGAATAACTTCGGGCTCTTCTTCAATGGGTGAGGTTATAAAACACAACGTTGCGCAACGTTTCGCGCAACGTTTCAAATCAACCGGCCGTTACGGATCAGAAACTTCTCCCTACAAACAGATCCTCTAAGCGCCCCCTTGCGAGGCATAGCTTGATTGATTGGCAGAAATTTACAATCTGCCGTCGAACCGTGCATTGCCGCCCTCATTTATTTATTAAACTATTTATAATCAAAATAAAATGTATCTGCATCTCGTTTAAAACTGGAAATTTTAATTTTCGAGCAAAACGAATCAGCTGTGATGTGTCAAATGTCACAATCGTCACTTTCCGAGAGATGGCGATGGGAACACCAAGTCTGATCCGGATCTATGCGTTTACAGAACACAATAGGAAACGTTTCGGAAAACGCGAAACGTTACGCGAACGTTGTGTTTTATAACCTCACCCAATGTAATCATAAAAAACAAACTCAAGAAGAAGAGCACTGTGATGGATTGAATTGGGCAAAATTGGTTTATCTACTTTAATTACAGAAGCATTCAAGCAAGTACTAACAAAAATTAGATCTAAAATTCTACCAATCGAATTTTTAACAAGATTCATTTGCATCAAATCCATTGCAAACAAACACTCTGTTAGAACAGATTCACACTCAAGATGTAAATCACGCGGCAGAATTTTTTTCTCGTCGTCGTTCCAGTACCAACTTATATTACCAAGATTGAAATCCCCAACAACGATCTATTTGTCTTTTTCCTCAAAAGATGCAAATAGCTTGGAGATATTATCTACATGTTTGTTATAAACATCAACTGAACTCAAAGGTGGTAAATAGCTATTAAAAATATACACTTTTTCGCTGCGAGAAACATTGATAGAAACACATATCTGTTCTACGTCCTTATGAAAAAGCTCAATTTCATGAGATGGGAATGTTGTTTTGATAGCTACCAAAGCACCACCTCCTCTCTTAGTCGAAGCCTCATAACGGTCGCGACGATAGACATCATAGTCTCTTATGAAAAGTTCTTCATTTGAAATGTCTGTGTGAAGCCAAGTCTCGGTTAAGCAAATGGCAGCATAATCTTCTTGTGAAGCTGCAAGGTAAAAGTCATTTGTTCTTGAACGAAGACCGCCAACATTTTGATAATAGACTGAGAAAAATGAATTGGAAATTATGTGTTCTGCTAGACACTGTTTTGGCGTTTGTCGTTTTTTGAAAATTTGAAGGGTGATATGTTGACGCCCTTGGGCCAGAAGTTGGCACAAAACACTTGCTTCGAATATTCATGAGGAAGTTTCAAACCGAAACTGATTGAAACTAATTTGGATATATCACAATCTTTTTTTATCAGAGGATAAACCGAAAGAAAGCTGTCATCTGTTAAATTAAGCTTTTTCATTACATATTCCTTTAAATGTTCTGCTTTTACCGAAGCATGTAGCTTAGAAACATGGAATACCTTGAAACTGGGGACACTTCGAAGAGAATCATTAGCTTGATCGATACCGATGATTCTTTTGTGTCGCCTATTATTAGGGTTTTTTAGATTTTTCAAAAAAACCCTTATGAAATCGATTTTGTCCGTCCGTCTGTCCGTCCGTCTGTTCACTAAATAACTCGCGAACGGCTTAACCGATCGTCATGAAATTTGGTAGGAATGTGTAGAATGGTAACAGCCTTTGGCACGAAATACTTAGAAGTTGGTAGAACAAAAATAACAGGGTGTCCCGGACATTTGAAAATTTGTTCACTAAATAACTCGCGAACGGCTTAACAGATCGTCATGAAATTTGGTAGGAATGTGTAGAATAGTAACAGTCTTTGGCACGAAATACTTAGAAGCTAGTAGGGCAAAGATAACAGGGTGTCACGGAGATTTAAAAATTTGTTCACTAACTGATCGTTATGATATTTGGTAGGAATGTGTAGAATCGTATGAGTATTTAGCACGAAATACTTAGACGTTGGTAGGACAAAGCTAACAGGGTGTCCCGGAGATTTTAAAGAGTCGACTTTTTTTAGTTTTTATCGGACATGGACGTATGGGTACTCAAATCAAAGAACTCGATGTGTACATTTCATATCAGTCGCTTTTTCCAGTTTGGAGTAATAGTAACGGAGTTACAGCTAATAAATGCAGTTAATATATGTAACCATGATACATAGTAAATATATTTTTGGGTTGGTCTAAATAATAAGTGTTATAGAATGAAAGGCGTTAGCCTTTCATTCTGGAACGCGTTTATTTAGACCAAACCAAAAATAGATTTACGAGAAGCATTTCATTAATATTGTGCATAATTCTTATTTATTACCTATAAAATATATGTGCAAAATTATTCACAATGTGTGTATCCAAAATCTAAAAAACCCTCGTATTGCGGGCGCAGCCCTCTGTACGCCGGTATTTTTATTATCACTCTTTTTGGGAATAACATCACCAACAGGAGAAGGTTTTTTAATATGTTTCCCTTTCTTACGAACTGTGACAAATTTATCAATTGGAGATTGATTTTTGTCAACGTTGGAAGGAATTGTAGAAGATGAATCTGAAATAACAGTGGAAGTCCCCGCTTCATGGCTAACGAAAGATTGCTCAGAAGATATTGAAATAATATTTTTAGTTTTTTTCTTAGTGTCTTTCCCTATATTACTCTTCTTATTTTTTAAAGTTACGTTTCTATCTCGCAATATTTTGGAATTGTTTTCACAACAATTTACAGTTTTCATAAGGGATCTCAGCTTGCTAAGTTGGCTCTGCAACGACGAAACGAGCTGAGATAGACCGTCAATTTGAACTTTGTAAAATTGCTCGCAAACACAATTCATTTTAATTGAAGAACTAAACTAATAAATTAATAAAAAGAGAAAAAATGCAAAAAGAAAAAAAAATTGTAAAAACTGGGATTCGAACACAGGACCTCACGGGCGTGAGTCGTACACGCTACCACTGCGCTATATGCTTGTATGAAAATCTATGCCCAGATAACTCAGTTAAGCCGAGTTGAAATGACTACTGGACCAAATGAAAACAAAGAACAAAGACCGCCCGAGCGGCAGGTAGAAAATGCAAACCACCAAAAACTTTTCAAACAAATTTATGATTATTCACTAAACCGATTCGCGAAACCACTTTTACCGATGAAGCGAACGAGTAAAGGAATTATAAAATAATGAATTCAATATTAAATCTTATGAATTTAATGCAAATTATGAAATTTAATATTGTGCGAAAATTTTGCGTGTTTATACGGTATACCTTCTCTCGGAAGATTATATACTCTAGTATATCCGAGGTAATTTCGATTTTTTTATAGTTACATTTGGCATTCTAGCCCCTGAAATAATTTAATTTGAGCCATGGTAATTAGGATAACTATTCCTATCAATACAAAGCTGTCCCACACGAAGTGTCAGATTACAAACAAAAATTACATGCCTGTAACTTTCGCCGAATCACAGCAGGCGAAAAAAAGAGGTAAACGTTAAGGTTAAGCCCCATTATACCCTTCACCAAATATTACTTGGATTGGATTAAAATAAAAGGTATCTCCCATACAAAGTATCCTCAGAACATTTTGCTGTCAATATTATAGTTAACAACATATTGGATAAAAACCATAATTTTACACTTTTGCCAATCCCTCCCCAGATGTAACGCGCGAAAAAGAGTAAATTTTTACTGCGTAATGCGGTCAGGCCACTGAACAATTTGGCATCAAAAGTCTGCTCATTTTTGGATGTTTGCGTCTAGAGCTTAAGTCATTATGTACTACATATTCTATGAAATTAACTAATTTTCTTATATTTCAGAAATTAACTAACATTCCCATAATTAAAAAATAATAAGTATTATTCATTAGTTTAATTGCCATTATTTATACCGCTTCATGGTGTCGCCTCGCTCTGCCTGCAGTGTAGGCACATCACCCATTCTGGCGGTAATCATCATCAATGTGGCACGATAGCCCGACGTCGGGCCTTGGCCGCCTGAATCGTTGACCTCCAATTGTCACGGTTACGTGACCTCGTCCTCCAGTTTCGGAAGCCCAGCAGCTGTTGGGCGTCTTCACCTACGGAGTTCTCCCAGCGAGCTCTCGGTCGTCCACGCAACCACTTTCTTTGGCATGCGATTATCGTCCATCCGTTGTACATGCCCCGCCCATTGCAAACGTTGAAGCTTCACGATTTTCGATACTTCCAGCTCATCGTACAATTGATACAACTCATGGTTGTACCGGATACGCCATTGGTCTCGCTCGCGAACGGCCCCGAAAATTCGCCGAAGGACCTTTCGTTCGAATCGGTCTAGCAAAATTTCGGAGGCTTGGGTGAGGGTCCATGTTTCGCAGCCATAACATAGCACGGGTCGGATGATCGTTTTGTACACGCGGAGCTTCGTGTTCCTGTGCGCAAGTTTCGAATTAATTATAGGGAGGACCGAGAAATATGTCTTATTGGCTAGTTGTATCCGTCGCTTAATTTCGTCGGTTTCGTTGGCGTCCTTTGATAAGTTACAACCCAGATAGTTGAAGTTGTCTACATACTCGATATTAAGGTCCCCCACTGTGATGCTTGAATTTGCTGGCGTCCTTGTTTTCGATTGCATCATGGCCTTTGTTTTGCTTTCGTTGATATGTAGTCCAACTTCCTTTGCGGCGTTATTGAGGTTATGCAGAAGGCTTTCTGCATCACCCAACCTTCGAGACATGATGTTGATATCGTCGGCGTACGCTACTAATTGAGTCGACTTGATGAGTAGCGTTCCGCTGCTGTCCATATTCATGGCTCGAATTACATACTCCAAAGCAAAGTTGAAGAGCGTCGGCGCCAGCCCGTCGCCCTGCTTGAGTCCAGTACGAGTTTCAAATAGGTCAGTGAGTCGATTCTGCACTCTGACCTGCGAGACGGTATTAGTCATCGTCATCCTTGTGAGTCGCACTAACTTTGCCGGTATACCAAAATTCAGCATAATGTTGTACAGTACACTTCGATCGATACTGTCGTATGCCTGCTTGAAGTCGATAAAGATTTGGTATACGTCGATGTTATATTCCCAGCACTTTTGGAGTAGTAGCTTCACTGTGAAAAGCTGATCGGTCGTTGATCGACCAGGTCTGAAGCCGCCTTGATACTCGCCAATGATTCGTTCTGCGTACGGATTAATTCTCTTTTCAAGAATTTTAGATAATATCTTATAGGCCGTACAAACTAATGATATGCCCCTGTAATTCTCACACTTCAGCTTGTCACCCTTTTTGTGGATTGGGCAGATTATGCTTTTGCGCCAATCTTCAGGGATTTCCTCGTCGTTCCATATTTTCAGCAGTAGCACATGTATTGCGTTGGTCAGGCACGTTCCACCATGCTTCAGCAGTTCTGCTGGGATCTCGTCAGCGCCGGGCGCTTTATTATTTTGAAGCGACTGTATGGCAAGACTCACCTCCTCTACTGTTGGGGGTAGAACGGGAGGGCCTGGTTCGGCTAACTGCTCAAGAGCTGGCTCCGCGGGGGATGTTGATGGTGCATTGAGGAGCTCTTCAAAATGCGAGGCCCATTGTTTGTTGACGCTTTCGATGTCGCTGATGATGTTACCATCCTTGTCCTTACATAGGCTTGTCCTGGGTTGATATCCGTTCTTAACATTATTTATAAGTTTGTACGCCTGTCTAATGTTCTTACTGGCTAATCTTTGGTTTATTTGCTGGAACTGCTCGTCAAAATGTTTGCGTTTCTTACGTCTAATTAACTTATTAGATACTCGCCGAAGCTCGTTATATCTTTCTTTCTTGGCTCGGGATGCGCGTTGTGTGTATTGGCGATAGGCTTCATTTTTCGCCTCAATCGAGGCCCTGCATTCTTCGTCGAACCAATCTGCTCGTCTGCGCCGGCCTTTATAGCCCACGACCTCTTCTGCGACCCCCTTGATGCTGTCTTTGAGCTCCTCCCAGCAGTGCCGGATTAAGACCCTTTGGGGCCCCTAGGCATAAAACAATTGAGGGCCCCTTGTGAAATGTCTTTAAATAAATCTTAAATTATGCGTAAGAAATGCTTTCGTAAATAATATAGTTTACGAAATAAGAATAATATATTTTATTTCGCAAAAATGGGATACCTACATAATCCCGAAAAACAAAATGCCGCCTACTTAAAACCCCGACGTTTTAGAATCCCGGATAGTGGATAGTGAAATAATCCCGCCAACATTTTTTTTTCGTTTGCTAGCAAATACTTATGTAATGTTCCCAGCAGTTAGTGCGATACTTTCTCTTAGCACAAAGCCGTCGAAATATTTGCTTATTTATTGTACAAAGATGACAATTTAACCCCTACAGAACAAGACTGCCATTCCGGGGATACTTAAGTTTCAAATAGTGCAAGACAACCAGTTATTTTTCAAATTAAGTCACCTGGTCCGTGGGTCTTCGAGAATTAAGTGTCCCCATGCGAGGAGACCCATTATTTTAACGGTAAATGTAGTGGCGTTTTTTAATATCCCATCGTAGAAGGTAAGTATTCTTTCATAAGTCGCGCGCGCGGGTTATTGAAATGGCGGGATTATGAATATCGGGATTTTGAAAAACGGGAATATGATGGGCGGGATATCGTATCCAACACAAAATATTTAAAGTATATATTGTAGTACAAAAATTTTGCTTCACAGAACGTTTTTCATTTTAAATTATTGCCAACTTTGAAATACTTCGTTCTCCTTCACTGACAGAAGGCGTCGTTAAATATATCCTTAAGGCTATCGCTACATTAAATTTGAACAGTTGAACATTTCACTCGAATTGTTGTCCTGTAATACCAATTTTAGATGCTCATGGAGAATTATTTCATTTTTTAATTTATCTAAAGTAAGACAAAACAAAGTAGCATTAAAAAGTTTTCAGGGAGTGGAAATTAAATTTAAGCTTTTTGATAAAGCCTCTATCGATTTCTTATATAATACCAGACAGTGCAGGGCATACTCCCTTGAGCCACTTTTCACTACATTCGCCTGGCGTAAGAGGGAACATGGTTTTGTGAAAAAAGTTTTGGCTTCTGAGTGTAAATCTTCAAATTTAAAATTTTTAAGTCATACCTTTTCAGAGACCTCATTTCAAAATTTGGTCTGAATTGGACATCTATATCATGTAGTTGTCGTAAAAACTATTTCCCATTAAAGTAAATACACATACCCAATTTTAGGTAAAATCAGTTTACAACTCGCTATACAATTGGAACGCACGCCACTAGATCTAGCTTAGAAGGGTATCATACCTTCGGTTTAGCTTGTTTTACTTTCCTTTTTCGTTCCGAGAGCTTATCAAAGAACAAAAGACTTATATTATTTATTATCGCGGGGTCACTGTCAGTGCGAGTGCGGGGCCTCTCTGAGCGCGGGGCCTCTAGGCACGTGCCTTATGTGCCTTAAGGATAATCCAGTACTGCCTCCCAGAACTCATGGATGCCTAAATTGTTGATGTCATCAAGCATGGGCGACAGTTTTTCCTCTAGTGCTGTTGTATACGCAGCCGCCGTGGCATCATCAATCAAATTGTCAACCTCGAAGATCTTGGCAGGGTTGATTCTCGTTAGGTGCACCGAAGAGATTCTGCACCTGTAGGTCGTCTTCACCAAATAGTGATCGGTGTCGCAGTTGGCTCCTCGATAGGATCGAACATCTAGGACATTAGAAGCCCATCTTTTGCTGGTCAGTACGTGGTCGATCTGGTTCACGGTGTATTCATCTGGAGACTTCCAGGTCTGCTTGTGGATTCGTCGATGAGGGAAGCATGTAGAGCTTATTACC
Organism: Microchrysa polita; assembly: GCA_949715475.1. NCBI lineage: Eukaryota > Metazoa > Arthropoda > Insecta > Diptera > Stratiomyidae > Microchrysa > Microchrysa polita. The sequence continues at coordinate 43,169,056 of OX454420.1, forward strand.
AGGTTTCTGCCGCTCGCGAAGTCGATAAGTCGCTGACCGTTGTTGTTGTTTTCGTCGTGGAGGCTATGACCTCCAGTAGTTCCCCTATGCCAGCTTTCATTTCCGACTTTGGCATTAAAGTCTCCTAGCAGCAGCTTGACGTCGTTTGATGGAAGTGAGTCGAAGAGTGTTCCTAGGTCGTTGTAGAACTCGTCCTTAATCGCGTCTTCTTTTACTTCTGTAGGGGCATGCGCATTAATGAGCCAGAGATTAGCGAAACGGGTCTTAATGCGGATCGCACATAGCCGCTCGTTGATGGGTTTGAAGCCGATAACGTGGTCCTTGAGCTGCTTATTCACGATGAAAGCTACTCCAAACTCCTTGTTGCCCTCCTCTTTACCACTCGTAAAAATAGTGTGCGAATTGATGTCGTTAATCTCGCTTTTGAGCCATTTAGTTTCCTGGATTGCAACTATGCTCAGCTTGTATTGTTCTACCTGATCCAGGAGGGCCCTTAAGGCCCCCGGTCTATTCAGGGAGCGTACATTCCAGGATCCGAAAGAATAATCAGTTGTTCGTTTGCGGGGTCGTCGTTGTTTTGTATCCGTCCAATCCGAGGCTTTTGTTTCAGGTTTCTTGACTTGAAGTTTTTCTTAGGATGAGTTGTCGGCACATCGCTAAACCATGATAGGGTTTAATCGTTGAGTAAAGGCCATCATGGGCATGCCTCGAAGATGCTGCTTTAGTGGTTGACTTAAATGTTTTCTGTCACCTATCACGTTAAGTAACCTGAGACGCTGCAGATGTTAATGCAGCACTCAGGCGCAGCGGTTACTCGGATAATGCGGGAAAGTAACGCCCCGTAGAGAGACATAGGAATTGGCCGAAGTCCTTTTCCTATGAAACTCCTCCTGCATAGCTAAGGGTCCGCAGTTATGCCACAACTGAAGAAGATATAGGAATTAGCCGAAGCCTTTCAACCTTTATCTTCCCCCTTACGGGAAGCGGCGGTAATGGGTGAGGTTATAAAACACAACGTTCGCGTAACGTTGCGCGTTTTCCGAAACGTTTCCTATTGTGTTCTGTAAACGCATAGATCCGGATCAGACTTGGTGTTACCATCGCCATCTCTCGGAAAGTGACAAATGTGACAATTGACACATCACAGCTGATACGTTTTGCTCGAAAATTAAAATTTCCAGTTTTAAACGAGATGCAGATACATTTTATTTTGATTATAAATAGTTTAATAAATAAATGAGGGCGGAAATGCACGGTTCGACGGCAGATTGTAAATTTCTGTCAATCAATCAAGCTATGCATCGCAAGGGGGCGCTTAGGGGATCTGTTTGTAGGGAGAAGTTTCTGATCCCTAACGGCCGGTTGATTTGAAACGTTGCGCGAACGTTGTGTTTTATAACCTCACCCAATGTCTCAGCATATTTCCTACAGACAGTTCTATCTTGGATCGTGTCATCGAAAACGACAGTAAAATAATCAGATTAAATAATATATATATATGTATAATAGTAATGATTTCCACCTATGTAAATTTTATTTTTCCATTTTATAATAAACTATAAATAATATAATGAAATAATATATTTTATTTTAATACTCTATTTTGCTTTTCAATGTAATGAAAAAGATAGTTCTATGGCATGGAGTTCGCTAGTTTAGACAATCTCTTACGCGGGTAGTGATCGCATCAAGAGCAGTCGTCGTACAATGCATCGGTCTAAATCCATGCTGGTGAGGTTCTAGCTTCGGATAAGGCCCTCAGCGTCTAGCCATCCCGTCTACTACGGTTCCTACCATCATAAATTCCTATCGGTAACGATCAAAGCAACGTTGTTGTTCTCCAGCCATAAAAAGGATGCACACCGACTATGGGGTTTTCTGCTTATAAAAGAGAAATATAGAATTATTAATTAGGCGCCCAACACAGTTCAGCCTTCGCTCACGGAACGAAGTTACCAGCGGTCACCCCGAGGAGGTACTGTGTGGACTTGTTGCGAGACAGGTTTCCTGCGTACTGTCTCGCAACCCGACCGCTTCCCTAAAATTAAAAAAAAAAAACAAAAGAAATTCAAAATTCAAAAATCTTACCTCTCTATTTTATTATTCCTGAATAACTCCCATGGCTGTTAAGAATTCCAGGCTAGGATCTTTTTTCTGGAGCCCACAGTCCTTCCTGAAAACATGTTTCGCCAGGTAATGCTCGAAGAAATGTTTTTTCATGCCGTAGCTCGGCAAGCTAGCCTTAGCATGCCGCCATTCGGATTCGATCAAGTTTGTGTGGACTCCCGTGTCGGGATCCACAAAATAATATTTGTGGTTGACAGATAGGTGCGCAAACCCCTCATCGGAAAGACAATCATACGCCTTAAAAAAAAATTATATGTTTAATAGTCTGAAATATGTTGTTCTTACTCTCCAGCAATCTGAATAAATGATTTCCCCGGTTTGATACGCTCTTTTATAATTTTGAGGAGGGTTTGTTTATCCCTCCTCTCCACGGGTTCGAAAAAACATCGGCCGGTCTCGCGTTCGACGCCACCAAAGACCCATTGGCCCTTGACGACGCGTCCGCGGTGGTATTTTTGGCTGCCGAACTTCGACTCGTCGATCTCGACAATTTTTCCAGGTCCTCAAAATTGCCAATGTTTAATTAATACAGTGGTCCCCGCTTAATGTGATCACTGATAATGTTAGAATCCGCATAATATTATTAAAATAGCCAGGAACAAACCGGACGTTCTCATTTCATATAAATTTCTCCCGGTTATTGTAATCAATAATCCGGATAATGTTATAAATCTTAAGGCTCACACATAGGCTTACACACATTCAATTGAACGCTTTTATTCTGTCCGCTGTTTCAAAAGAGTCAAAGCCCTTCCTGTAGATTACGTCAGCATTAAAAACGCATGCAATGATGTCTCCATTTCATGGAATTGTTGAAAAAGTGGGATGGACAACTTGATCATGATATTCTCCTGCTGGTCTCTAATTGCACAGCTCATGTGGTTACCGGGTATCTTAATCACATTACCGTTGTTTTTCTCCCAGCGAACACTACGCCCAATATGCAACCGTGTGCGACCAGGGCATTATTCGAGCCTTAAAATCATATTATAGGCGCCAAATGCGATCCAGGATATTGGACATTATTGATAAAGGAGGTCCATCATCTCTAAACACAGCTGCTATAGCATAGGAGAATTTATTTGCTAGTGATAAACAAACCACAATTACAGATTTGTTTTCAATAAATAAAAAACAGTAAAAATATATACAGTGCGTACTCGATAATCCGGACTAATGAAAACCGGGGTCGATCCGGACTACAGAGGAATTCGGACTAGTGGAAGCCTTTAATTTGCTCTAAATTTCGAGGAAATGGACGAATTCAATCAGATTGTTCGAAGAATCTGTTTTCTATTTCCGAAGAATTTCACTCTGTAATTCTAGATTTTGTTGTTTCCAAGAACAAAGAAAAATTTTGTTTTTATTTCGGACCATTATATCACTGTTATTATGAGAAAAAAGTGAGATTCGGATTAGAGAAGCTCTTGAAATTCGGACTACAGAGTGTACAATGCAATCTTTGAGGTGATCCGGATTACTGGAAATTCGAGGTTTCGAGGCTTCGGATTATCGAGTACGCACTGTACATACATACATTATGTATATGTAAAATGTCTCTCTCTCTCGATTACCGTAACTCCTAGTGGAGCATGGTGCGTTGATGACTACCGTGTGTAGTCCATCAACGTTACAAAGACAATTGAATTCGGAGTGCGATACGGTTGTCAGCCATACCACTTCCTAGTCGCATTGTTTGTTTATTATTCTACGATAAGAATATTTCTTATCATCTTCTTCTGACTAATAAACTTGCGACGAGTCGTGCCGAGTTTGGAAACTCGTTTCTCTATGAGTGTCTATTTCACAGAGTGGCGACCGAACGATCACGGCCACAGAGCACGACATGTAAAATGTCTATGATGCCATTTTTATGATTGATTATGCTGTTGAAATAAAGTTGAATTTCCGACAACTCGATTTCGTGTCGCCTGGTTAATGTTATAGATATCGGTTATTGTTATGGATTTAGCTTTGAACAAATGGTATAACAATAAGCGGGGGTCACTGTAGATACTACGAGTAATAATAATATAATAATATCGTATAGTGGCTTTTATTTTAAAGATTTGTACAGGTTTATTGAAAATTCCTTAAAATTTAATTAATTTTAAAAATTTAAAGAGACCGAGTCTAATTTTGGGCGCGGCCGAAATAAAAAATAAAATAAATTCTTTTTTGTGCGTACCTATGACATGTGGGGGATTAAACACATATGCGAATTTATTTGCTTGTACATATTTATACCCTATACCCTTAAGATGGTATAGGGTATATTGATTTTGTTACGCAGATACTATGTAACACCTCAAAGGAGCCACCGGAGGTATGGCAAAGTATATATACAAATTCACCCTTTTCTCAACACAAATTAACTATACATCAAATAAGATTAACGATTTCTCAAATGAAATTAACGTTTTAACAAATTAAATTCACGATTTCGTAAATGAAATTAACGTTTTAAGAAGTCAAATTAATCATTCAGCAAATCACTTTTCATTGTCAAATCGTTAATTTGTCTTCTTAAAGCGTGAATTTCATTTGAGAGATCGTTAATTTGACTTGTTAAAGCGTTAATTACATTTGCGAAATTGGTAATTTCATTTGATGTATTTAATTCGTTTTGAGAAAATGGTGAATTTGTCTTGAAAATGGTATATATAAATGATCAGGGTCGGTCACTGATTCGATTGAGCCATGTCTGTCTGTCTGTTCGCACGATAAGTCCCGAAATAATGAAGCTACTGGATTGAAATTTAGGTCAGTTGTTTCTTTTGATAAAATCTTGCAAGGTATTGAAAATGGGCCAAATCGGACCAAGGCTTCTCCTACCCCCATACAGATGACTCCTCCTTGACTTTTTCATTCGGGCATAACTTTCGACAAAATATCGCTAGCTACCTAAAATGTTGATCAATACTTAATTATGACACATACTTTAAGCTGATGGAAGGTGCAGAAGGTCTTACTACCCGGACCCCTACCTCCCCTACAAAACTATATTCAACCATATCTTTTGATAAAAGGCTGCAAAAAACTTCAAATTTATTTATTTATTATAGGCAAACTGTCAAATGTCACATGATAGCTGATGGATGTCCTCAAAAAATGTGATAGGTGTGCCAGATCCTACTCATCTATCCCGTCCTCCCCTACAAAAAATTTGAAACTGGATATTTTCGGTTTTGCGTGCATTCTAGGTCATGGGTATAGGATACACCCATTGTGCTATTCTATCTCGGACCGTGTCATCGACGAGACCAATGCGTTGTTGTTGCTTTTTCATTTGACACATCCAGGTGTTCTTCGGTCTACCTCTGGCCTTGTTGCCTCTGGTTTGATCTAAATTGGTGCACAAATAAAAATAATTCTTAGAAGGACCTACATTTTGTGGATAGGTTTGTATGGCAGCCCCATGACCCCATCGTCAGATTTGATCGATGCAAACAAACAAACTGCCTGCAGCAAAAAAAGCAAGTGAGTAAAATTCCTGCTTCATAACTCCAGTTTCTCCAGCCCGTCATGCTGATCGTATATATGTATATGCCTCGTTTGAGGACGGCCTAACAATGTCTAATATGCAAAGGATGTGACGTGACAGGTTACACACAAAACAAGCCGTTTCCTTAAGTTATAATTATATTAGCTTACCGCCGAGTTGTTCCGACCGGTTGTTGACCACCTGTTTTCCGATTTGCAGCATATTTTTTTGTCCAAACAGTCGTAGTTGAGTTGTCAATATTGAGCTCATTTGTAATGTAGTCTAGGCAGGTATTATTTATCCATAAATGGGCAAATAAAATTATTTGCTTTATGGAAAAAGTTGTTGCCGGTAAAAAAAAAAGTGTATTTTCTGATGCTTTGACTGTAAATATAGAATTTTAGCGTTTTTACTTTATTTACCATTAAAACACCTAATTTACTTACGAAGAATGGCATGGTAGGGCATTACACACCCATATAAAACCATCTTTTGTCTTTGCAGATGTTTCCAGCTCCATTAAATTGGTGCAATTATGGTATTTAATAGCGATTAGAAGGAGGCCCCAATCTTGGAGCTGTTGCACTCCTTCGTAAGTAAGAGGGCTTTCTACACCCCTTCCTTGGAAAAGCCGGTAAATAAATTCAGTATTGATTCTTCCTAATAAAAGAAAAGACGTACCAAGAAAAATAAATTAGTGATTTTTACTTTTATTGTTCTGAGAACAAAATAGCCTACAAACTACAGCTTTTCCATGAATATTAACATAACACTCCCAATCAATAGGATAATTCCACTTGAAAAATGGCTGTATCTCGGTAAGTGATAACGGCATTTTCTTCAAACTTGGTCACAATATTTTCAGTAGCCTGCTTGTTCTTTAAAAAACAGAAGGTCTCGAATCCGGAGTCTCGTTAGGATTTCCTTACGAGAATTCTTAAAAACAGTACAAATAGTGAAGTCCACTGGATAGTTCCAGTGGACATAAAACATGAAATAACGGTACGAAAGGATAATTTTACTTTGGAAAATGTAGCTGGTAATAAGTGGAATTTTTTTAGCTCAAAAAGGTTAGTTTTTAACGGTAAATTAAGTTGATTTCGTCCCAACCTCCTCTAAACGGTCGCCAAAGAGCTTTAGTGTTCTTAAACTATCGTCTAAAGCGCAGTATAAACCTCGGGCGGAATGAAAATGAAATTTTTGTCCGCTGCGATTTTTTCAATGAAAATGCATGCTTACTGTCGTGGAACATGTCGGAAATGATGGGGAATTCCATAAGCTACAATCCGAATATGGTCCCAACATTTTTCTCGGCCATTTTATGTATTATTTTTCGATTCCCCGGTCATTTCACCGTGAAAAATATCTAATGACGAGGGAATCGAAAAATAATACATAAAATGACCGAGAAAAATTTTGGAACCATATTCGGATTGTAGCTTATGGAATTCCCCATCATTACCGACATGTTCCACGACAGTAAGCATGCATTTTCATTGAGAAAATCGCAGCGGACAAAAATTTCATTTTCATTCCGCCCGAGGTCTATTCAGGCCTTAAGGCTTCATGCACACGAAGCGAAAACGGCTCGCAAGCTCGACAAATCGAAATGCATTGGCTCTTATGGGACGCTCATGACGAGCGACAGCAAGCGAGAGCCGTGAACAGTCAAAACACGGCTCGCGAGCCGTGAATTTGCGGATAGTGGTGCACGATATGTGAAAACACGTCTCGCTAGTTGTGATTTGACAGCGGCACGGCTCTCGCTGTCGTGAGCTTCCCATAAGAGCCAATGCATTTCGATGTGTCGAGCTTGCGAGCCGTTTTCGCGTCGTGTGCATGAAGCCTAACGGTATAGATGTTCCTCGTCATTCATTCCCACACATTTTTGATGATATTTAGATCTAGGAAGTATCAAGGTCTTTCCATGACCTTGATTAGTTGATCTTGAAATCAATCTTTTATCAGCCTTTCTTAATAATTGGCGTCATTATCTTGATAAAATCTTACAGAAATGGCATGGAAAATGTCGGAAGTTTTTGGCAATACATTAGGAAGAATATCTTTAGAAGCCTGGGTACTCTGAATACCCCTAATTTAAAAAAACCTCAATAGTTCCATACCAAGATATTCAACCCCAATGTACCTATAGAAACAGTAGGTATGTTTTTTTTGTTATCCCGTGTAGGTTTGGGTAACGAAACTTCATATAAAAAAATGACAGGTGGGTCAGCTGGCATTTTTTTATATGGAGTTTCGTTACCCAAAACTACACGGGATAACCAAAAAAGCACACCTAGTATGAGTTGGACAATCGCGTTATTTTTACTAACGGAAAAGATTAAATCTCGTTAGTTCAGATGGACTTATTTCTACGATTTGAGCAAGAAGGAATTAATTTTGTAGACGCATCACTCAGAGTAAGAAATGTCGAAGTATGGGGTTGAATATCTCGGTATGGAACTATTGAGCTCCTGGAAATCATGGAGTAATGCTGATAAAAGATTGATTTCAAGACCAACTAATCAAGGTTATGGAAAGACCTTAATACTTCCTAGATCTAAATATCATCAAAAATGTATGGGAATGAATGACGAGGAGGATCTATACCGTTAGTCGATAGTTTAAGAACAATGAAGCTCTTTGGCGAACGCTATCACAGATTAACTTGTTGAGCTTAATTTACTTAAATAAAGTTCTACTTATTACCACCTGTATTTTTCAAAGTTAAATGATCCTTTGGTACCGTTACCGTTTATGTCCACTAGAACTATCCTATTGACTTCACCGTTTTTACTGTTTTTAAGAATTCTCGCAAGAAAATCCTAACGAGACTCCGGATTCGAGACATTCTGTTATTCAAAGAACAAGCAGGCTACTGAAAATATTGTGACAAAGTTTGAAAGGATGATTGGCAATTTCCTGTGTATAATTAGGGTTGGTGAAGGATACAGTTTTGCTATACATATCGAACAGGATTTTAAGTTCCTAATTTCAATGTCCAGATTTGTATGATCTTGACCGAAGAGCTCATCGACACGTAATTGAAAATGGAGGACTCTCAAGGAATATAGCTACATGGCAATATTTAGCAGGATGCGCGAGTTTTTTGACGAACTTCTGAATGAAGAATTTCCTAGAGCAGCTTTTCAAGAAGTTCTGTCGAATGCCACAAATATTGAAGATATTTCAGAGGAAGAGGTGATGGAGGGAAGGCATGAGATGAAACGCGGAAACGCAGTTGGACGGGACAAAATCCCCGCAGAATTTTGGTTGACAATGGAAAATGTCAGGCTTAGTTGACTCACAGTTCTCTTCAACAAAATCGAAGGTGCCGAGGCTTTCAGGGAAAGTTTTGTTCTTCCTTTCTATAAGAACAAGAGAGAATCACGCAAACTCAACCACTATAAGGCTATAAAGTTAACACATCATACACTGAACACTGAAAATCGGAACGGACAAAAATTTCACTCTCAATGTCTATTTATCCCTATAAGTGTAAAAATACTCGTACATGACTGCATTTGTTTTTTAATATACAGTTGTCGCTGTTGCTGGATCATATATATTTCATGCGTATTACGTAGATCAAAAATACTTACGTGCCATTGCGCTTCCACAACTCAATTCACTTAAAAAATCAGAAATTTATAAACTCAATCCAAAATATACACGGCCGTTGGCAGTTTGGATTTGAATACGTACATGGCATGCACGTTCCCATTTCTTTTGTTCCACATGGAATGAATGAAATTTCAGCGAACCTAAAAAATTGATCATAGGGCGCCCCACAGACAACTAAAATAATATTATGAAAATTGAAAAAAAAAATACATTTTGATGGTCATAATTACATTAATCAAGGAGCCGCTCGACAATTATTCCATAAAGGTCTGCATAGACCTCGGGTGGAATGAAAATGAAATTTTTGTCCGTTGCGATTTTATCACTGAAAATGTATACTTACTGTTGTGGAATATGCCGCAATCGCTGGGGAATATCATAAGCTACAATCCGAGAACGTTTCCATAATTCTTCTCGGCCATTTTATGTATTATTTTACGATTCCCCGGTCTGAAGTTTTGACGCTGAGATAGTGAGGTTTTCGCTTTGGAAAACAGCTTGTGGTTGAGCTAGATGTCGATTAATCTATCGTCACCACAGCACAACACTTACCCTCACTTAGTGGCTCCGTCCCTAATGTCGTCACCATATTGCTTGCGTCTATCGTAACGCGCCCGTCTTCCACAACCTCCTCGTATATGATCCTTTCAAACATTTTTTCCGTAGTGTCGAGACAGATAAGCGGTAAGAGTAAGGCTCACCAGCAGGCTTATTAGATCTAGGAATCAACAGCAATTTTTGCCTTTTCCATGTTTCGTTCGTTCAACTAGACAGGTTCCAAAGAATGTCAGCGAACTTTGTTGGCATCGTCAGAATTAACGCTTTCAAGGCCTTATTACGGACCCCATCCGGACCCAGTGCATCCTTAAGCCTAGATGCAACCTTTGCCAGTTCGGTTGCTGTAATCGCGGGTATGTCGTCCATAATCTGTGTCGGTCTGTGTCTCGCCGGCTCCAGTTGGTATTGTGGAAACAATATGATACAGCAGCACTGAACATTTGAGCTGGGGAACCTTCTGTCCAAACTTCTTCATGCCAACCCTGTACCCCACGGTAGGTAGGGTAGGTAAAGGGGGTAGCTTAGGCCAGACAGACCCAAAAGCCCAATTAGCGGAAGAGGCGCCGTTTTGAAACCACATACTCAGTTGAACGAACTTCCGACAATTTGGCCAACTCATTACTCTTTATGTTTCTATGTCCCGGTATAGTTAATATAATTATAAGTAATTTTCAAAAGCAATAATTAAATTTATTGCCTATAATATTCCACCAAATTAATACCTCCATTCATAATGCAAGGCGAATTTACCAAAACAACTGTAATGTGATAATTATCTTTTGAAAGATAAAGATGAAAGGACACGCGTCCATTTTTCTGTAGATTTAACGGTGTTTGAAATAATTAGCAAAAACTGCCGACCGAAGCTAATTTCGTGCTGATAGTTTCTTTGTGGCGTACCTATGACATGTGTTTAAATCCCCCCATTCCTTTTCCTACTATCGAAGGGGTCCCGATGATCGATAAGTGCCATCTATAGGATTGGATTCTGTACTGTCAGGAAGCCGAGTAGAGCCAACATCAACAGTGCTTACACCCGAAAAAAAAATACTGTACTCGACTGATCTGAATCGTTGTCACTATGCTTCCTTCTAGTTTACTTTAAGTATGAATCTCCTCAAGCCTAGCATTTTATTTAGCCTGGCATTCGGGACAATCAGCATGAAAAGGTGATAACTGCGTTGCTGGTCGCGTTATGAGATGGAACCCTTTCTCCCAAAGAGGCCGATAAAGGGGTCGTCCTAAAATCACGTGGCTCAGATCGGTGGATGAATAAATGTGCGTGATCAGGAAAGACCTGGGGTATGCTTGGGGTCAACTACGATACATGGTCAGAAACCGTACGCGAAGGCAAGTAGGTGTAGTTTACGCGCTATGCCTCCCAAGGAGTCAAGGCAACTTAGAAGTAGTCATATCAAACAAAAATCGAAACCTGAATGTTTGTGATTTTATTATTTTGAAGCAAGTATAAATGCATCATCATCAATGTGGCACGATAGCCCGACGTCGGGCCTTGGCCGCCTGAATCGTTGACCTCCAATTGTCGCGGTTACGTGACCTTGTCCTCCAGTTTCGGAAGCCCAGCAGCTGGTGGGCGTCTTCACCTACGGAGTTCTCCCAGCGAGCTCTCGGTCGTCCACGCAACCTCGCTCCGTCAATTCGTTGTGCGTTCATCACTTTCTTTGGCATGCGATTATCGTCCATCCGTTGTACATGCCCCGCCCATTGCAAACGTTGAAGCTTCACGATTTTCGATACTTCCAGCTCATCGTACAATTGATACAACTCATGGTTGTACCGGATACGCCATTGGTCTCGCTCGCGAACGGCCCCGAAAATTCGCCGAAGGACCTTTCGTTCGAATCGGTCTAGCAAAATTTCGGAGGCTTGGGTGAGGGTCCATGTTTCGCAGCCATAACATAGCACGGGTCGGATGATCGTTTTGTACACGAGGAGCTTCGTGTTCCTGTGCGCAAGTTTGGAATTAATTATAGGGAGGACCGAGAAATATGTCTTATTGGCTAGTTGTATCCGTCGCTTAATTTCGTAGGTTTCGTTGGCGTCCTTTGATAAGTTACAACCCAGATAGTTGAAGTTGTCTACATACTCGATATTAAGGCCCCCCACTGTGATGCTTGAATTTGCTGGCGTCCTTGTTTTCGATTGCATCATGGCCTTTGTTTTGCTTTCGTTGATATGTAGTCCAACTTCCTTTGCGGCGTTATTGAGGTTATGCAGAAGGCTTTCTGCATCACCCAACCTTCGAGACATGATGTTGATATCGTCGGCGTACGCTACTAATTGAGTCGACTTGATGAGTAGCGTTCCGCTGCTGTCCATATTCATGGCTCGAATTACATACTCCAAAGCAAGGTTGAAGAGCGTCGGCGCCAGCCCGTCACCCTGCTTGAGTCCAGTACGAGTTTCAAATAGGTGAGTGAGTCGATTCTGCACTCTGACCTGCGAGACGGTATTAGTCATCGTCATCCTTGTGAGTCGCACTAACTTTGCCGGTATACCAAAATTCAGCATAATGTTGTACAGTACACTTCGATCGATACTGTCGTATGCCTGCTTGAAGTCGACAAAGATTTGGTATACGTCGATGTTATATTCCCAGCACTTTTGGAGTAGTAGCTTCACTGTGAAAAGCTGATCGGTCGTTGAGCGACCAGGTCTGAAGCCGCCTTGATACTCGCCAATGATTCGTTCTGCGTACGGATTAATTCTCTTTTCAAGAATTTTAGATAATATCTTATAGGACGTACAAACTAATAATATGCCCCTGTAATTCTCACACTTCAGCTTGTCACCCTTTTTGTGGATTTGTCAGATTATGCTTTTGCGCCAATCTTCGGGGATTACCTCGTCGATCCATATTTTCAGCAGCATGTACAGCGTTGGTCAGGCACGTTCCACCATGCAACAGCAGTTCTGCTGGGATCTCGTCAGCGCCGGGCGCTTTATTATTTTGGAGCGACTGTATGGCAACTGTTGGGGGTAGAACGGGAGGGCCTGATTCGACTAACTGCTCAAGAGCTGGCTCCGCGGGGGATGTTGATGGTGCATTGAGGAGCTCTTCAAAATGCGATGCCCATCGTTTGTTGACGCTTTCGATGTCGCTGATGATGTTACCATCCTTGTCCTTACTTAGGCTTGTCCTGGGTTGATATCCGTTCTTAACATTATTTATAAGTTTGTACGCCTGTCTAATGTTCTTACTGGCTAATCTTTGGTTTATTTGCTGTAACTGCTCGTCAAAATGTTTGCGTTTCTTACGTCTAATTAACCTATTAGATACTCGCCGAAGTTCGTTGTATTTTTCTTTCTTGGCTCGGGATGCACGTTGTGTGTATTGGCGATAGGCTTCATTTTTAGCCTCAATCGAGGCCCTGCATTCGTCGTCGAACCAGTCTGCTCGTCTGCGCCGGCCTTTATAGCCCACGACCTCTTCTGCGACCCCCTTGATGCTGTCTTTGAGCTCCTCCCAGAACTCATGGATGCCTAAATTGTTGATGTCATCAAGCATGGGCGAGAGTTTTTCCTCTAGTGCTGTAGTATACGCAGCCGCCGTGGCATCATCAATCAAATTGTCAACCTCGAAGATCTTGGCAGGGTTGATTCACGTTAGGTGCACCGAAGAGATTCTGCACCTGTAGGTCGTCTTCACCAAACAGTGATCGGTGTCGCAGTTGGCTCCTCGATAGGATCGAACATCTAGGACATTAGAAGCCCATCTCTTGCTGATCAGTACGTGGTCGATCTGGTTTACGGTGTATTCATCTGGAGACTTCCAGGTCTGCTTGTGGATTCGTCGATGAGGGAAGCATGTAGAGCTTATTATCAGGTTTCTGCCGCTCGCGAAGTCGATAAGTCGCTGACCGTTGTTGTTGTTTTCGTCGTGGAGGCTATGACCTCCAGTAGTTCCCCTATGTCAGCTTTCATTTCCGACTTTGGCGTTAAAGTCTCCTAGCAGCAGCTTGACGTCGTTTGATGGAAGTGAGTCGAACAGTGTTTCTAGGTCGTTGTAGAACTCGTCCTTAATCGCGTCTTCTTTTACTTCTGTAGGGGCATGCGCATTAATGAGCCAGAGATTAGCGAAACGGGTCTTAATGCGGATCGCACATAGCCGCTCGTTGATGGGTTTGAAGCCGATAACGTGGTCCTTGAGCTGCTTATTCACGATGAAAGCTACTCCAAACTCCTTGTTGCCCTCCTCTTTACCACTCGTAAAAATAGTGTGCGAATTGAGGTAGTTAATCTCGCTTTTGAGCCATTTAGTTTCCTGGATTGCAACTATGCTCAGCTTGTATTGTTCTACCTGATCCAGGAGGGCCCTTAAGGCCCCCGGTCTATTCAGGGAGCGTACATTCCAGGATCCGAAAGAGTAATCAGTTGTTCGTTTGCGGGGTCGTCGTTGTTTTGTATCCGTCCGAGTATAAATGCATGATAATCTTATTTTGTCTTTCCGAAAAATAAATAGAAGAAAATGTCATTTATTGCAATTGACGTTGATTTGAAGCGCCTCATTATTATTCACATTATTCTAAATCGCCACCACGCTTAAAAGCAATCATATCATATTCGTGAAGTTTGTCTGTATCTACAGACAGACACACAAACCGCTCCAAACCCAAACCGTACTGTACGGTGCTCAGTGTACCAAAAGTACGGTTTCGGATCGATTCCTTCACGTTCGCAGCCCTTCAACAACTCGTCCTAATCATAAATCCTCATAGATCCGCCAACAATTTCACTAACATTGGGCAAGAGTACATCCACACGTTGGGTTCCTTATTCTCGGGACACTTTCACATGAAGAACGATTTGATACCGGCGGGAAAGTAACACAACATAATCGGTTCGTTGATTGTGTCTGTCATTTTGCGTTCGGGAGCATCCGGAATGTCCTGAAAAGAAAAAATATAGGTTTTGACTCTGAATTTAATTTTAAAGTGCCGACTCACTTCTCCGAATTCATAGAAAAGTTCCATCGTCTTTTGTCACATTGTTATCCTTCAGCCATTTGATGGCATCCTCATACTTCATCATGCGACGGAATGGACGTTTAGGTGGCTGGAATTTTGGATTGAGCTCGTGCACAATGGAACCGTAAGGCGACTTGAGCACGCGGTCGACCACATCGCACACCAAGTACGATTTGTATGGATAACTGCTATACTTTTCGAAAAACACGTACACGTACAGGCGCTTTTTGGTTGAGTCGATACTTTTTCGTCCAAGTGTAGCTGAGAAATAGAGCGCTTCCTCACTTGGTAGACGCTGATAGTTTCCCACTTGTAGATGGGGCTGAGCCGTGCCAAACACAAAACTCTTTCCAGATTCCATGTCATGTTCCGTTCCCTTTTCTCTTTCAACGAACATCCGGCACTTGATTGCATCGAGCAATCATGCCATACCATACCGTCTTCTACACAGGCAATAATCCGGTGTGAATTCAACTCCGGAAATCATCGAACCTCGGCTAACATAAAAAAAAAATATCCAAACGGATGAATGCTTTGGGTGTTAATTATTTAAAAAGAAATAAAAAATGGAATTTGCGGAGAATCGATATTGAATCTCTAGATTTTCAAGTACGCCATTTAACCGACTGCGTCACAGAGCACTTCGACTGGTACTGAGTTATGTTCATCATTGTGGTCGATAATTGTGAGATCAATGAGGATGCAATTTCAAATTTATTCATTTGGATTTTTATTTTGAAAGTTTTATGGAAATGGATAAGAGGAGAGAGAACTTTATCCGTTTGCCAGTGCGAAAGCCATACTGACTGTCGAGCACCTGACCTTCAACCCGACCCTCCATCCTGCTGACAAGAATCCCTTCCAGTACTTTTCCATACACTGGAAGGAGACTAATGCCACGATAAGACTGCAGATCGGACTTTATCTTGTCGGGATTCTTCAGAAGTATGACCATGCGGGTAGACTGCCAACTAGTCGGGATAAGCCGTCTTCGGAAGCAATCCGTGAAGATATTCTGGGACGGCCTTCCAGAAGCGTTTACACATCCAGCCCGTCATCCCGACCAACCTAGACGACTTCCTGCTTCTCAACCTAGCAATGCTTGTCCCTATCTCCCCAGGCCCAAGAGGAGGAATTCTTCCGACTCAGCAGCCTGGTCAAAGGTTGCATTGGTAGGTGGAGCAGCAGGAAAGTAGATCGCTCTATCGAAACATGTGTCCCTATCCACTGTCATTTTCGCCTTCGTATCAATTCGTCAATTGGCCAACGTCCCGTACACTGGCGGAGTTGTTCATTCAAAATATGTAGGTTCGGGCCAGAAAACACGCATTCACAAAAACTTTCAGTTTCTTGGTAGAATTTGCAGGCATTGTGCAGCAAGTATCCCCGGATCACATGAGAACTCAAGAAATCCTTCTCCTTGTTGCATATTCGAAGGAGGATTACAGAAGCACTGGTTCAAATCCCACACAAGACAATAGAAAATCGTGGAGGCGTTCGAAAATAGGACCCATGTTTCGGACTCTCCTACTTTTTAAAACAAGCTTTGGATCGCAGAAGACAAAGAAGTGTGAAACTTTACTAAGGTTGGCTAACGGTTCTTCAGCCCAAGTTTGAGGTTGAAGCGCAAGAAAGTAATCGGAGGCTTCGCTCTGGACGCCACTTGTGCCGTATAGTAAAGATAGCACAACCTGTGTTGAAAATATTGCTCCCTTTGCGGGGAGGCATTCAACCGGTTTCGACTGACATTTTCTTCGTGAAAAATTTATATTGAAAAGGATTATAAATTACAGTACAAAGAAAACTTATTTACAGGTACAAGCTAGCGGTGAATACAATGTCACGTTTAATAGTATTCGAGGCCTCTTCCATTTTGCTCTGCATCGCTGGATTACCGATACGCATAGCAGTCGTTCTTACATCACGTAACGTTTCATCCAACTGTTGAATACAAGGCACAATGATCCCTTTTTGAACATCTGTCTATTTCATGATTTCAGCAAATGGCTACAAAAAAAAAACCAAACACACACAGGCATTAGACATACTCCCAAGTACGACTCTGTATTTTACCTTATTCCGTTCCCACTCCTAGACAACTTGGTAAGTCCGAAATTCAAACGAATCTTAGCTTCAGTCGAGATGACCATACATCGTTTCTCTTGCTAGTTAATTTCATTGTCCACTTCGATAATATTTAGCATGCCCTGAATTGGATTTAAAGAAAAAGGACTAAATTTGGGCTTACATTTGGTGAATACAGGGGTGCGTTGATAATAACCTGTTTTAGTCGATCAGTTAATGCGGGCGTGACATTAGTTTTAGCCTGAAAAACTAGACTGGAAAGCAATGCTGCGATTTCGGGTGTATCTAAATCGGTGAAAATGTTGCACAACACCAGCTCGGTGATAATCAATTTGTTCTGACCCATTCCACAGGCCACGTTGCCTTTTATAGTAACTTCAAAGAATTTCGATTAGCCCCTGGAAAATGGTCATATCAATGATTTCCCTTCATTTTGATCGTCGATATAGTTGAGAGCATGCAAAACTTTCAACTTGTTATACAGTAATCTGGATACAACTGAAGACTCTTCTTTGAAACTGCAAATTCCAAATCGGTCAATTTATTTTCTAAATTGTTTCTATCAAAAACAATGGCAAAATCATGCTCAAAATTTTCTATATCCGTGTAGGGTACGTTTTTAAACGAGCGTTTAAGCGACGAAATTGTCTCGAGAATACCAATATCGGCCTTTCTGTCGTTGCTTTTAGTATTGATCTCTTGTGTAGTTGATAAATTGCTCGGTTCGGCGATGTAGGCACTATTCAAATTGTATTGACCACTGTGGGGCGAAATCAATGATTTTTCGGACATCGCATATTTGTGAAGATGTCCTGTTGTAAAATGTACCACGTAAATAATTATAAGTTGAACTTGTATCTGCTGAATCGAATGGTGGACTCCATTTTAAAATACGCAATGTCAGAAAGAAGATATAGCGGTTTTAAGGATGCTTTCACCAACCCCATAGTATAGACAATTTACCGTTTCTCCTTCCTGATGTTACAAATGATCTTAATAGGTAGTACGACTCATTTAGAGAAAAAAATTATATGGCCATAATGCTCTCTCATTTACCGTTACAAAAATGCATCATTATTTATGAAATCTTTGGGAAAGCTAGAGTAACCAAACAAATCCCAAATTTAACCTGTCTTGCTTTGCGCAATTTAACATTTGGATTAAGGTATTAAAAATATACAACATTTTATGTAATTTGACTGCTGTCCCATTACAAAACTCACTGTTATTTCGAAGATATAGTAATTCAAACTTTGAAAATTTACAAATTTTATTTGACATAGAAAATGCAAACGCTAATATCATAACGGTACTTTAAACAAATAAATCTGAAAAATTAACAAAAGTTGCTCTTTTATGTAAGCTTTTCGGGAGCTTGAAACAAATTGTCAGAAATATGCAAACATCGAAACAAACCACTTTTCGCTTTGCGAATTACGAGCAACTAAGACCATTTTTTTGTAGAGTAAGATCTTTTATAGGGGAGCTGGTGGAATCTTTGATTTAATCGACCCTGTACTTAGCCCTGTCGAAGGATATTCGATTAAAACTTTGTAGTATAATCTTAGCGTATTAGTTTAATTCAGCCAAGAGTTATGACTAATCTTATATACTTTCTACCTATAATTTGTAGGGGAGGTGCGGGATCTGTTGCTCCGATTTGCCCCACTTTCAGTATCATATGAGATTATAACATTGCCAGCATGTAAAAACAATTTAAAGTTCAAAGATGCATCAGAATGAATGTTATTTTGCGAAAAGGTTAACATGAAAAACAGAGATTAGCCGATAAAAATGGCTACTGTGGGCGGGGTCGCAGGTGGTCGCAGCCAAACTTTGTGTTTTTATTGACTCCATTAATTGCAGATAATTATGGCTTAATTCATTTCCCGGCCAACTACGGCCATTTTTTGTTTTTGGTGAAACAACAAAAATATCAAGGTTTTTGGCTAGAATCGTTAAAATTTACCGTTATGTTCTTTGTTATATACGTAAATACCATAACAAGGTCCTCTTATCCAAAGGCCAAACGTGAAAAGTATATTTATTTGCCATTTTATTAGGTAAGGTGGTTGGTACGGGTATTTGAAATTTTGGGGTCATATGCCAAAAATTCATTTCTTATTGAACAAAACTGCCTATACAACCAATACCGTTACAAGTAAAAAATTATTAACAATGGATCTCGATAGCTTACACTATATAGTGTAAAGTCATAGTAGTCAAATCTGCAATATTAAAATTTCGTATAATTGCCTATGTCCGAATTTTTGTTCTAGTCGCCCCACTGTGCGGCGGGGCGTCTACGAACCTTTGAATTGGACGTGTATCCCAATATTTCAGTATAAGGTCAGCATCCACTTTAATTCGCGTAATTTCGACAATATCCGTGGGCAAGATCTTAAACACAGCATGATAACCAACTCCCTCGGAGTGAAAAAACTTGCATTGAGCCGTTAGCGATAGCATTTTATGCCAAAAATCGCCACGATTCAAAAGTTTGTTAGTGAATCGTCATCCATTCTCCATTCTCGCTAGAAAAAAGTAAACGGAAATGGGTAAATTTAAAGATACATGTTTTAAAGCCTTACATACCACAGCTCCACCAGATAAATCTTCTTGCGTGCCAGCAGGTTTGTCATGATCAAGAACTAAAACCTTAAAGCCTTGCCCTTCTGTACAATAATTGCCAACGAAATTCCGAGCTTGTTGTAATGACGACCCTGGGAAATAATAAGAACATTCCGAACTTTCAACTCTTTGGGCACTCTAGGCGGCGAAATGAGCAGTTGCTGTAACAGCATTCAAAAGATATTAGGCATATCTCCACGATTGATAAATTTATCTCTACCTTACCATTATGTTAACCATTTCCTTCTCCGCGGCAACATCATAAAATGTACACAGAGGCTGCAAGCGAGAATCCAAATCGCCAAATCTTTCGGTGTTGACATTCAGTTTCAGCTGTGTGGATCACGCCATGATTGTCAACCCGAGACTCGAACCCAGCGTGGATCTCACCAGGGAAATTTAGCCGAAGACACAAACCCCGCACCACATATTCAAACCAAAACGACACTAGTCGCCGCTAGGGCTAGCTACTGTGGGTATTCGCGGTAGCGAAGTCCGACAACAAACAGAAGAAAAACACTTCGCTTTTAAACACAACAAACTATATAAACTTTATTCGGTCTTAAAACACGTCTGAACAAGATGGCTGCGCGAATAGGAAGAAAAGTACAATTTTGAATTTAACATGACGTTTGGTTGTTCCGCGATGCGATGGATGCGCCTCTAGCGGGGAACGCCAGTACCCTACAGGTACCCCCCTCCTAGTGATGACGTCGGTCGATGACAGCACCATGATCTTCAACAGCCGGCCGAGTTCGTGAACGTGCTGGCGGGTAGACTCGCAGGTTGGGCGGTCGAATGAACGTTGGTACGGGTGACGTAGCTATCGATGTCCTTGGCGTACTCGCTGGCTGGCTGCTTCGTGGCGTATCCGATTGTGGTAGGAACGCATACGTGTGGTCATGCGCTGAAGGCGGATCGGCTGAATCATACAGCCGTACATCGTCAGCGGTTGCAAAGGACACACGCCTCAACATCGGTGAATGACTGACGCCAGCTGGTGGTTCGGGCAACTGTAGCTGCGGCGGGTCGACCTCTGGGCTGGCGGTAGGATGTTCACCATAACGCCTCGAAGAAGATGATGCGCTGCTGGGATCGATTGCCAAAAACGCTGGCTTTAGCCTCTCCGTCGAAACGTTGACTTGTCGACCATTAATATCGACTTTGTAAACAACGGATGACAACCGTTCGATTACACGGTGAGGTCCTGTTAAATATAAAGGCCGATTATTGAGAACTTCAACATAACTTTATTTCTATAACACAAAATATCTGTTTATTGTTTCACGACTAACTGCAGACTGACTTGTACATACATGTTTATTATTGTGGCATTGCCAGATATAATACTAAGGGATGGTTCACACGTAATAATTTTAATTCATTTTCCAATACGCCTCTTTACGTTTGAACCTTATCTTAGTTAATATTTACTTTAATTTCAACAATTCTCTCAATTTAATAAACTTAGTTTTTCCCAATGACTTCGTTAAGATATCAGCAATGTTATTATCTGTGTCAATTTTTACAACATCAATTTTACCTTCTTCGTAATTTTCATATACATAGTTGTATTGAACTTCAATATGTTTAGCTCTTTTTGTTAAATTTCCACTTTTTGCAATAATTACTGCACCACTATTATCTTCATACATTTTGACTGGCTTATTGAATACAACTTTAAAATTTTCTTCCAACAATCCTCGAATAAATGTTACTTCGGTTAAAGCGTCTGATAGTGCTACATACTCTGCAGCTGTTGAAGATTTTGTAACTGATTTTTGTTTACGAGATTTCCAATGGATTACATTATTAAACAATCTTATTAGATAACCTGAAGTTGATTTTCTGTCAACGATGTCACCTGCCCAATCTGCATCTACTAAACAATCTAATACTTCCGCACTCTTTGATTTTGTATAAGTCAATTTTAAGGCTTTAGTAAGATACAAATACTTTAAAATTCTCAAAGCATAGTGAAAATGGGTTCGATTATAACAACTCTGAAACCGACTTAAGTAATTTACACTGAATGATATGTCTGGTCTGGTTCCTGAACTTATGTAAAGCAATTCACCAATTAAATTTCGATATTTAACCTCTTCGTCAATGTATTCAGCTGGCTTTAGCCTCAAATTAATTTCCATTGGTGTATTGTACAACTTTGCGTTTTCTAAGGAATACTTCTTTTAAAGTTCAATTCTTCAATAAATTTATGAAAACACTCATACCATGCTCTTGGGCTTTCTCTTAAACCATACAATGATTTATGTAACTTATATACTCTATCTGTACCATCACTAAATCCCAAAGGTTGATTTACATAAACTTCTGACATAATTTGGCCATTAAGGAATGCAGTTTCTACATCCATCTGCTCAATATTTAACGACTCTTGACAACAATATGATAATAGAATTTTTAATGTTTCCATTTTAGCAACAGGGGAATAAGTGTTCTCAATTTGCTCTGCTTGTTGATAGCCTCTGACAACTAGTCTTACTTTGTAAATATCATTTAACTTTTTCTTGTAAATCCACTTAACATCTATAACTTTTTTATCTTTTGGCTTACTTACTAAACTCCATGTTTTATTTGTTTTAATACTTTCTATTTCGTTATTCATCGCCTCTTGCCATTTCTCACACTCATCGCTCTCAATTGCCTCTTGGAAATTAGTAGGAACATTTACATCGCAGCAATTAACAAAAACACAATAGTTTTCAAAATTTTCATCATTATACTTTGGATTTGGCTTTCGATCTCTAATAGATCTGCGTAGAGGCGTTTCTGTAATATGGTCATTATTAACTTCTCCTAATGACTCTGCTGACTCATAATCTGATTCAATTCTATTTTCATTTTTTAAATCTTCATTGATACATTCATTCTCATCTTTTTTAGCAATTTCTTCATATTCATTTGATTCTGATGTCATTTCATCATCACAATCTCTAAATCCTACATACTTAGTGTCTTTCTCTACAATATCGACATGTCTCACGGTCATTATTCTATTGTTAATTAAGACTCGATAGCCATTTTCTGTGTACCCCAGTAATATTCCTAACTTAGCCTTATCATCCCATTTAGAATATCTCAACGACTCTGGAATTCTCACAAATACTCTACTTCCGTAAATACGCAAATATCTACCATCTGGCTTTCTACCAAAAAATATCTCGAAAGGAGTTTTAGCTTCAACTGTATTCGCAAGGGTTCTATTTTTAAGATATGTCGCAGCTTTAATTATTTCAGGCCAATATTTCCTATCAACTTTTGCTTCTTTCAATAAGCACCTTCCCGAATCCATAATAGTTCGGTTGAACCTTTCAGCTACCCCGTTTAACTCATGCACATAAGGTGGACATGGCTCCATTTGAATTCCCTTTTCTTTTATAAATTCTGAAACCTTTTTGTTTATATATTCCGTACCATTATCGCATCTAAGAATTTTTACTCTTTTACCTGTCATATTCTCCACAAGATTTACATATTCAATTAAACAATCAGAAACTTGCGCTTTTGACTTAATAGTAAATACTTTAGCTAATTTACTGTATTCATCTATGAAGGATACAAAATATTTCTCTCCATTGACTCCAAGGGTTGCATGCGGACCATGTACATCAGTATGAACTATTTCTAATATTTCTTTAGCTTTGTTTCTTTCATTTTTAAATGGCAGATTGTTCATTTTTGACTCAATACATGTAACACATTTCATTTGATCTTTTTCCAGATTACTAGGAATACCGATTATTAACTGATGTTTACTTAAATTATTTAAATAATCAAAATTCACATGACCCAAAGATCTGTGCCATTTTTCTTTTTCTGACATTTTTTCTTTTTTGTTGTTCAAAATCATGTAGCAACTATTTTCGAGATTTTTTTCTGGCTCCTTACAAAAACTTCTTACTAAATAAATATCATTGAATTTTCGTGCAACCGCAATCATTTCGTTTCTTGAATTAAAGATTTCAGATACATTATCATGAGAAAAAATAGTATTGTGATTTGTGACTTTAGCATAACTCATAAGATTTTGTCTCATTTCTTTCACATAGAAAACATTTTTCATAATAACTTCATACTCACGGTTTTTTACTTTAAAATATATTCGAATTCTACCAATCTTTGTTGCTTTCATTATTCTACCATCTCCTAATTTAACATCAACCGGGTTTTTAAGGAATTCACTTTTTTCAAAAAATTTATCATTATTCACTATATGATCGGTACATCCGCTGTCTAATATCCAATCAATTTCGTTCTTACATTTTTCGGTCAGCTTATCAATTTCAGTTTTATTTATTTGGGTAACAAAAATATTTGAAACATCTTCAGAATTACCTTGATTATCTGGATATTTCGATGTTGTATTTACTTCACGTTTAAAATTACCTCGGAAATTTCCTCGAAAATTACCTCTCGAATAGCCTCTGTACGCGATCCACAGGGGGATGGTACACGCAAGAGTAGAAATAGGATTGTTAATTTCAAATTCAGAACAAACTTTATTCTTGGTAACAGTAATAATATAATTAATACGATGGATTGTGGCGACGCCCGGTGCACACGTCCGCTCGCGGGTGAACTTGAACGAGAAGAACCAAAGAGTAGAAAAAACTGTTGAGATACGATGTGGAGTTGGCACCACTGCTGGGGTGCGTTCCACCATAGCTCGATCGCGGTATGGCGGGTCATTCAAATTCGTTCCGATCTTGAACATCCTGCCCGGCTGAACCGTCAGTGTTCAGAATAATCGTGGTCAGCATCGAGGAGCCTGCATAGCTTCTGCACAGGCCTCTGACACTGATGCTTAATAGGCCTCCCGTCGGCCGTTTGCTGGTCACTGTTGTACTCGACGGTGACGACTCGTACCAGGCCGTCACTGCCCGGATGTGTAGCGATGACGCGTGCAATGCGCCACCGGCTGGGGGGTAGCAACTCGTTCTTGATGGCGACGATATCGTTGATCCGGACGTTGGGTTCCGGACGTTTCCATTTCGCTCTCGTCTGAAGAGTAGTCAAGTACTCCTCGCTCCATCTCTGCCAAAACTGATGATACATTCTCCGCAAGAGTTGCCAGTACTTCAGTCGATTCGCTGGGACATTGGGGACTGGAAGTTCAGGCCGTGCTGTTAGTGGTCGACCAACCAAAAAATCACCTGGAGTGAGCGCCAGGGTGTCCTCCGGATCATCGTGTAACGCGATGAGTGGCCGGGAGTTGAGACAGGCCTCAATACGTACCAACAGAGTATTGAGGGCGTGGTAGTGCATGCTCTGCTTGCCGATTACGCGCAGAAGATGCCGCTTTGCCGATTTCACCGCGGCCTCCCACAGCCCTCCATGATGGGGTGCCGAAGGCGGGTTGAAATGCCACGAGACACCAGCATCCTCAATGTGCTGCCTCGCGTGTTCGCTGTTCCATTGTACTGTATCTGCTCGCATGATTCGGTCAGCACCAACAAACTGGGTGCCGTTGTCGCTGTATAGATTCGCGCAGTAGCCTCGCCTACTGACGAATCTGTCGAAAACGTCGAGGAAACCTTGTGTGGAAAGGTCCGCTGCTAATTCAATGTGCACTGCCCGAGTACACATGCAAATGAAAATCGCTGCATATGTCTTGATCGTAGTTGTGGTCCGTTTGCCTCCAAAACGGACCGTGAATGGACCACAGTAATCGACCCCCGTGTTAGTGAACGGCGGTGCGACTAGTAGTCGGGACCTCGGAATGTCCGCCATTTGCTGCTGTAGAGTGCTACGACGATGTAGCCGACATGTCACACATCGATGTATGTGCGACTTGATGACAGAGCGCCCATGTACAATCCAGTATTGCCTTCGAATGGACTGTAGCATGGCTTGGATGCCACCGTGTAACCATATACAAATAATACATATATGTCCAAATTGGTACAAAATGTTGTTCCTATGAAAATGTATCTGAAATTTCCTAGAGCTTTCAAGTGAATCGCATGAGCCTGTGTGCGTGTGAATTTGAGATAACGTTTTCCAATTCAAGAGAGTCAAGAGACTCTTTTTATAGTATCTTTTAAGAATCACTCATCGCTTGCCATTGCCTGCGACTTCCGTGTGTGTGATGGATATCTCCGTACTCCGTGACGCATGACAAGTGGACCGAGTGGAGTGGGTCCGAGGAAGAGAGCAACTTGCCGTTGCGGACAATATGTTATGTTATGAACACAGAAATGATTATGAAATTCATTCACTGCCACGTCCCGCCCGCGTCTTGTGTGGTGTGCGATGTATGGCACCGCGGCGCGGCGCGCGCAAGATAAGTGGACCATTTAAAATTCGTCTGTGGCACGTGCATCTATATTTTGAGGTTCAGATTATCTGAGCCGATGTCAAAATGAAAAGTCTCTAATTAATATAAATGTAGGTGAGTTTTAGGGTCAACGACATGGAGTTTCTGAAAAAATACCTTCTTTGTTAGTCCCTTCGGGCATTTTACTCACTCCATAACTTGTGACAGAATAAAGGAAGATCAAATTTTGCACATATTATTTTTGGAAGAAGCTGTTCCTACATGTTGCGACCACTTTATTTAATACCTTCTCTAAATTTGCATTTATGCGATCCCGTCTAGACAGCTCTAGATTTTTCAATTTATAGTATACATAGTATTGTTTCTTGATATGCCGGCCGCAACAAGCATAGCAAGAATTAGCCAAAACGAAAGCCCGTATTTATAAACATACCTTACCTTAAAATAAATGCCATTTCCAGTAGTTTTCATTGAAATAATTTATTTTCTCGAGACAATGCATCCTTGACTTAAGGCGATTTCAAGGAACTTTGAAATTTTGCAATAGTCAACGTCACTTGAAGTCAATGTAGCTAGTTACCTACCTTGAGTTATTATTATATTACACTTGTATTAAAAGCTTAAGGTCTCCTTGAGTTTCGCCTTAAATCAAGGATGCATTGACTTCTAAATATAAATTATTTCAATGAAAAACTACTGGAAATGACATCTAATTTTTGAATTTTGGCATACTTGACTAAAGGTCGCCTTGAGTTAAGGGCTCCATTACACAGTCATATTTCTATTATAATATCTATTATGAAATAGAAATATTATCATATATATGACCGTGTAATGGCATTTCATAATAGATATTATCATATGTACTATAAATAGAACCTATCATCATATCTAAACGTCAAAATAAAAATTCGTAACAATTCCGTGTTCTTCGCGTCTGGCGGCCCAGGGACGTACCCAAAGAGGCTTTTTCTACCTGTTCTTCTTTCTTAGAATCAAATTGAGAGTAATAAGCGACCCGAAAAACGCACAATTCGCCATTATTTGATGCATTTTCGCGACTAAAGGAATAGGCCAATCAAAGAAGACCTTATAGAGAACATCGAAGGGGGTGACGATTTTTTTCTTCGGTATTTTGCTAGGAGTAGTTAGGAGGTACTAATTTTACTCGAAGCTGAGTGGTGCGCTAACGCGGGGAGGGGGGGAGTTAAAGGTGCAATTTTTTGTGTTTTGGGCTATATCTCCAAAACGGTGAGTCGCAGAGAAAAAAGTTGTGAGTAAGCATTAAAGCTTAGTAAATGTCCTATTTATTTGTCCGTACTTGCTAACGGTTCTTCCAATATTGTTTATTAAAACTCGAAAATTTTAAATTTTTTCAATTTTCTCTATTTACAAGGATAAAGACAAACGTTGTGATAAAGCGGTAGGGGAAGGGGGGTGGTAGTGACTGTTTTTATTTCATGGATCCATAATGGATAGTTCGGAGTAAAACATACATAAACATACATAAACAATATCGGAAGAACCGTTAGGAGTTTTGCATATGTATGGGCAAATAAATAAGACATTTAGAAAGCTTTAATGTTTACTCACAACTTTTTCTCTACGACTCACCGTTTTCGAGATATAGCCCAACACACAAAAAATAGCACTAAATTGCACATTTAAACCCCCCTCCCCGCGTTAGCGCACCCCTCAGCTCCGAGTAAAATTAGTAGCCTTACCTCCTGACAACTCCTAACAAAAAACACTGAAGAAAAAAATCGTCCTCCTTCGATGTTCTCTACACCCGCTTTTTATGCGTTCATTGCTTGGCCTAGAAAACAAATTTTGTATTTGACACTTGAATAAACAATAGATATTATGATATAAATATGATGTAGTGTAATATGTAAAAATTTGATTTTCCATGATAGATATGATCATATCTATTATAATAGATATTATAATATAAATATGACTGTGTAATGGAGCCCTAAGGGACATACATATGTCTATAAATACGGGCCTAAAAGTATAAATTTCGTTATCAAAACCAATTTTCCGATAGCTTTTTTTTTATTAGTTGTAAGTTAAGAAAATATACAGGGTGCCCGGAAACTGCCGCATAAACGAACCGGATTGTGCTTCCTCTTGTGATTTCCAGCAAAAAAGTTGTACTGAACATACCCTCTTAGCTTAACCCTTTAGCTACCACAGGCATTTGAAGATTTTTGAAAAAATCATTTTCTTTTACGACTAAAACGTCATTATCTCAAAAGCTAGACTAGGTAGCATAGCAAAATAAGATGATTATTAGGTACAGATGATTATTACCCAAAAAATGAAACTAACCGCACTAAAATCGGATAAGAGGTTTGGTTTTTACGGAACTTCAAAGTCAAATTTTTGTGATTTGACCCAATAACAAAATATATTTACATCTCAATTTTCTCCAACTTCTGCCAAGGTGAGGTGCTTGTACGATTCTTTTAAAAATTGGCGCATAGTCTAAAGATCATTTCTTTCTTACATCATTTTATTTTAACTTTGTTATTTCTAACAGTTTTAATGCCTTGCGGTCCATCTACACTAGCAGCCAAATGGCTGCGCGTCCAAAAACTGGCATCGCGTGCAGCCATTTGGCTGCTCCTTAGCAGCCACACTGTAGCAGCCAAATGGAGACAGGAAATGACATAACCAAAATTTCATTTTGGTGATTTTTTAAAATTTAATTATCAAAATCGGACTCTGCGCGTTTGAATTATTACATGGCCATTCAATAATTATTCAATTTCACACAAAAGATCGAACAAAAGTTGTAAAATTGTCACTTTGAAATTGACAAGCGGTTGGTTGAGTTGCCATATTGAATATCAAAACTGGACGCATAGCCAAATGGCGACTAGCTTGGATGGAATTACAACAGCCATTTGGCTGTACGTGTCGCCATTTGGCGACTAATCTAGATGGACCTTTAAGTGCAGAAAACTAGGGTTAATTTTAGCTCTATTTCAATTCAATTGAAACTGCCCCTAAAGATCTGCAATTTGGTAAAATTTATTCAAATTATATCAAAATCAATCCAAAATTGAAACTCATATATTCCTTAGTCTCCAATAGAGACTTTTGCGTTTTCAGACTTCTGATACAAATTTCGTTAACAAACTTTCATACTAAAGTGAGCATTCTGATTTGTTTCAAACAATTTAATCAATATGATCTTATTATAGCCGAAGAAAAAAAAATATGGACATCGAACGACAAAAATCTTACATTGATGGATTTTTGGGGATGGCCTCCTGATTATGGGGAGTCCCAACAGATTAAAGGTTTGCAGCCTTGAAAAGGAGGGAGGCGTACTTGCGTTTTCAGAGGTTGGAGGTTTTTAAAAGAGTCTAAAATGAAAATATTCTAATTTATTTTTTAGTCTAGCGACAAATTTTTCACTAAAATCCTAATGTATTATATACAATTGCAAGGGTAATTTTATGTGTTTTTTTTCGTTCTCAGACCATTTTTCTGTATATGTATTTAGTCGGTTTTGAAATGTTTGCTAAAAAGTAAAAAAATACTCCCCTATCCCCTTTTTCCAAGGTTGGAGCCCTCCAATCGTTGGGGAGTTTTTTTTCCATAATCAGGACGCCATCAGCATCACCAACCATCCTGCAAAAATCCAGCGATATACGATTTTTGCCGATCAAATATCGTATTTTTATTTGATCAATACTCAACTCATTCTCGTTCTCATATCCCTCTAATTGAATCGAGTACAGAACCAGACAGAACAACCTGCATACAAATTTTCAGTTGATGTTCTGTATAGAAATATAACTCTTTTCAAATGTGTATGGAAGTTGTGTTACCTTCTCCTGCACTAAATCCACTCACTCTATCGCATGCTACCACCACATTGCATTAACAGCGCGGCATGCAACTTACGAAATGCACTAATGAGGTCAATGAACGCATGGCTACCTGTTCCGCAACCTCAAGAAATGCATTGTGATCAAATCATCTTTCATCTTTTTTCAATACGCAGTTTTCGCAGGCGCAGATACACTCATGAAGTCGACAAATGCACGAAAACCTGCTCTGGCAGAGTATCTAAACTCTCTTCAACTTGAACTGTGTAGCAAAAGAGCAAATAGCTTTAATAGCCTGTATACGTGTATCTGTACTGTCGTATTTGTGACATTGGGTGCCGATCGGACTACATGGCCAAAAAAATGTGTACCCGATTTTGAGTGAGCTTTGGACATATATGTATTATTTGTATATGGTGTAACGTTGTGGTGTGTGCATTGTTCACGATCAACTGGGTTAATGCACAGCTCCTTGGTAGAATGATAGGCTGTCGCTGTCCTTGTGGAAGTGAAGCATTGGCAAGTCTTCCTCCTACTCGCAATACTCCGCGGTCCGCATCCCATATCGGACTGAGGGATGACAGGGGGCTGTTCGATTCTACCCTGCCAGAAGAACAAATAGAATTAATTTCTGTTTTGAAAGCGTTACCTTGAGCTTCTCGTATATGGAAGAGAAGAGCGGCTTCGATCTCAGCTGCGGTAATGAAGGTCTTCTTCCTGTATATCCGACCGGATGGTCGAACTCGCATGACCAATGCAGTTGTATGCAAGAGTCGTTGCAACGTGCTGAAACGCTCCGCAAGAGGGATGACACCAATACCAGGGACGTTCGTCAGGAGTTTAGAAGTTGGTCTCACGCCCACTAGGGATTTCAGCGGTCGTGTCTCGGCTTGAAGGACGTCTTCCTCCGAAGCTGTCAGAGATGGTGAAGTCATCACCATGGGATCACCCTCGTCGTGAATACATGGTGGTCCGTTCCACCATAACGTATGATTCCGCAGTTCAGTCGACGTGACGCCTCGACTCGCGCAGTCGGCTGGATTCAACTTAGATGGGATATAGCGCCACCGGCTAATATCCGTATGCTGTTGGATGTAAGTCACGCGGTTCGCTACGAACTGCTTCATCGTGGACGGTGATTTACGTATCCAACACAACACAATGCTGGAATCGCTGTGCAATGTGTAGCCAATGTCGGACTTCCGAAGCGCTTCTCGAACAATATTCAATGTCACTAGTAGCTGCGCTGCTGAGAGCTCTAACCGGGGAATGGTGACCTGGTTGTTAGCGTCACGCTGGCCATCAGTCATCTTCTTGATGGGTGCTACCTTTGTCCTCGATAGTACTAGTGTGCTGTGTGTGTTGCCTTCGGAATCGACACTGCGTAGGTAGATGACAGCAGCGCAGGCCTTCTGGCTGGCGTCGGCAAAACCATGTAACATGGTCGTACTATGCTTACTCATACCAAGCCAACGTGGTATCTCAATCTGGCTCAATCGTGCTAAGTCAGTGCGAAATGTAAACCATTTATTTCGCAGGTCAGGTGGCAATGGCGTGTCCCATCCGAATCCCGCGGTCCATAAGGATTGGATGAAGAGCTTGGCACTAATAATCACCGGAGCTAAGATGCCGATGGGATCATAGAGTGTGGCTATGTCGCTAATCACCGCGCGTTTAGTTGGAAATGTATTAACCTCTTTGAGATCGACCTCGTAATACAACTCGTCTTTAATGGGATTCCAGTGCAGACCAAGAACTGTTGTGGTGTTGGAATCGCGTAGGAGGTCGATGTCCTCTGAAGACGACGTAGTTCCAGTAATCGCCTCTAGGGTATTCAAGTTGTTACTATTCCACTTCCGGAGCGTGAACTGACCATTGCCGAGAATATGATTGATATCGTGAGCCAATATGACTGCCTCCTCTGCAGTATCGACACTGTCCAAATAATCATCCACGTAGAAGTTTCTCAAAATGCTATCCTGAGCAGCGCTCGCTCTGCGTGCGTCGGGGATGAGCGACGAATTGTCAAGAGCACATTGATGTAGTGCCCTAATCGCGTTGTATGGACTGCTTGCCATTCCATACGTAACCGTTGTCAGCTGATATGTCAGCAAAGCATCAGCTGGAGATTCGCGCCAAAGTATTCGCTGCCATCGTCGATGGCGAGGATCGATCTCGACCTGTCGGAACATTTTCTCGACGTCTGCGGTGAGAGCGATGCGGTGCTGCCGGAAACGAAGTAGGACGTTGAGCAACGTGTCCTGCAGCCTGGGTCCAACTAGCTGCGTGTCGTTCAATGAGACTCCGCTGTCTGTCCTGGCAGAGGCGTTGAAGACCACACGGAATTTGCTAGTCACCGCGTGATGAGGAATATAGCAACATGGAGAGTTGTCCGCTGGTCCTGTGACAAGTTCCATATGTCCCATAGCGATATATTCCCGCATAAACCGAAGATATTTCTCCCGCAACTCGGGGTTGTTCATCAACTTCCGCTCAAGCTGATGGAACTGTCGTAAGGCAAGATGATGAGAGTTGCCAAGTGCCGCTGCGTCCGGGCGAAATGGAATCTGCACCATGTAGCGACCTTCACTGTTCCGTGTGAAGGTGTCCACAAAGATTCGTTCGCAAATGTCGTGTGAAGGCAGAGTGTCAGTCTCGTCTACCTCCCAGAATTGTCGAAGCATTTGTACCAAGTTCTCATCGTGGTTACATCTACACGCATGCAACACGTGGGGTTTCGATGAACCGGTTATGCTCGTCGACGTCGGTCCAAAGACAATCCAACCGAGGCGAGTGCGTACTGCGCAAGGTTCGTCGTGACCACCCGTGATGATTCCTTCCTGAAGAATCAAGCCTCAGATGTCTGCTCCGATGAGGAGATCTATGCTGCCCGGGACCGTGAATGCTGGGTCTGCGAGGTTGATACCATCCAAGTGGCTCCACTGTGTACCGTCTACAGAAGTCGCAGGCGTTGGCGACGTGATAGAGCGTAACGTGAGCGCGTCCAATTTCAGCTCGAACGAAGAATCAACTGTCGACCTCATTGTGACAGTTGTCTGTCCACATTTCGTAGAAGTAGGGGTTGACCCGATACCCTCGACAGATATGGAACAACGCGATCTCGGACTACCAAGCAAATCAACACACGAGTCTTTTATAATGGTGACTTGTGAGCCAGGGTCACACAGTGCACGGCACAAAATCGGTCTTTCGTATACGTCCAATAAAACTACGTTTGCAGTCGCGAGCAAAACGAGAGTCGTATCGCGCACTAGAAATGACTGCAGACGGTCGGCTAGTCATTGTCTACTTAAATTTCGCGGCACCCCTGACGTCGGGGTCGCGGTTGGGGTTGTCACTGTACATTGATTGTCCGCACCAATGGATGACACCGTATTCGCATTCCGGGTAACAATGTTCGTATTACCGCCATTACACAACAACGTATTGTGTTTCTGTCCGCACGACACACACGAACGCGACGAACAATTTCGCACACTATGCCTGTCACTTAAGCAGTTGTAGCAGAGTGAACATGATTTCACAACAATCCACCGATCCGCCACAGACAAGTTTTTGAATCGCGGGCATCTCATGATGCGATGCCGCTCGTTGCAATACCGACAAACAATTTCCGTGTCACCCGATGACAACGATCGCGGCGCGACGGGGGTTCCATCTGTCCTCGGCGAAGGGGCTGTCGTGGCCACATGCACGGCAACGTTCCGTCTCGCAGGTCGCACAGTAGCCGATGACGAGCATGGAATATCGTTCACTTTATTTGGCATGTTTGCGGCACGGCGTTCCCCAAACAACAATAAGTCCTCTAAACGTGGAATGTCATTCGACTGGAGACTCATTCCCCATTCGCGTCGCACAACATTCGGTAACTTTGGTAGGACAACCTGGACCAAGATGGCGTCCCACTGACTGACAGGTAGTTCCATGACGACGAGAGCTCGCGTTGAGTTACGCACACAGTCTACGATGTCGCGCAACGTTCGCTGCGAGTCCGGCGGGTTCTCGGCTAAATCCAAAATCTGGCGAATATGTGTTTCGGCCAAGAGGCGAGGGTTGTCGAATCGGCGTTTTAATTCAGCCCATACCTCTTCGTACCCTCCCGTATATAATCCGCCAATCATGGGAACACTTTCCACCTTGATGTGTTGCCGTAATTTTCCCAACTTTTAAGTGGGCGACAGGTCGGTGCGTGAATGAACAAGCGTTTCGAACATGTCCTTGAACATGAGCCACTGCTCCGGACGGCTATCGAAGTCCGGGATTGAGACAGGTTCCAGCCGCATGTCGACGGCGCATTTTGTGACAGACGACGATTTCATGGACACTGTCTCGTCCATCTCTTTATTCGTCGCGGCGACTGCCAACCGACTCAACTTGATCCAAATGGCGGAGTACAACTTTTCCACCACCTCCTGCAGCGTGTCATGTGCAGGGAGTTCGTCCTCCTTAGCAGCAGCAACCAGCTCGAAATGGTTTTCACAGAATCGGTTGTAGTGCTGGTTCAACAGTTGAAGCTGATGTTCAATTTCCACGGAATCAGCTTCGTAGTTGTCCGCAGTGACCAAGGCGTGCATCCGCAGCAGCGAAGACTTGGCCGACGTACGAAGATTCAGAGCGGCCATTTTGTCGTCTGGCCCGTACTCGTGTTACTACGCGTTAGCAAAAACACTATTTTTCCTCACAGGAGGCACCAAAAATGTACGCGATCCACAGGGGGATGGTACACGCAAGAGTAGAAATAGGATTGTTAATTTCAAATTCAGAACAAACTTTATTCTTGGTAACAGTAATAATATAATTAATACGATGGATCGTGGCGACGCCCGGTGCACACGTCCGCTCGCGGGTGAACTTGAACGAGAAGAACCAAAGAGTAGAAAAAACTGTTGAGATACGATGTGGAGTTGGCACCACTGCTGGGGTGCGTTCCACCATAGCTCGATCGCGGTATGGCGGGTCATTCAAATTCGTTCCGATCTTGAACAGCCTCTGTTACCTCCATAGCTGTTGCCTTGTGAATATGCATAACCTCTGCCTCGTGATGACCCTCGTGATGACCCTCGACTATGACCGTAGTAGCCTCGACCGATTGAATTTCTGCAGTCTCTCTGCATGTGGCCTGGTTTGCCACAGCCGTAGCACGTTCTCCTGTCCTGCAACTGAGTGTTAAATGCGTTTGATTTCGCCTCGCCGCCTCTCTTCTCCTGCCTCATCGCATTGATTTTAATTTTACTTTTCAAATATTCGATGGTTTGTTCTTCTACAGGTAGTACGTCAATAATGTCTCCAATGTGACTGTATGAAGACGGAAGAGCTTTCAACATGTAATTCAGAACTTCTTGATCATTCATGAATGCTCCCGCTTCTTTAAGACCGTTCACTGCTTTTTCAAATGCGTCAAAAAATTCTACCACGCTTGAAAAATCTTGCAATTTAATTTTTTCCAATTCATTTCTTTGAATAATTTGAAGCGCTGTAGACTCTTTCAAATAGAGCTGATCAAATTTTCTTATCATTTGGTAGGCTGTTGTGAGACCCTTTAAATATTCCAACTGTTTGTTGCTCACTGTGCCATATATGTAATTGCACGCTTTGGTGTCTTCGTCTTCCCATTTCGTGTGATTGTCTTTGTTATCACCGGCCGTAATTTCTTCTCGTTCCACTACCGTTTTACACTTTTTCATTTTCAAAAACATAAGGAGTCTAGTTTTATAACTTTGGTAGTCTGTCCCATCGAAAATCGGGATATGAAAACTATCGCACTTGAACGACGCCATTTTGAATTCAGACAACGTATTTTCAAAGTTCAATTCTTTTCGTTTATGTTTATTGCCATGGCACAAACTTCACTTTCACAAACTATGTATACTACACAAACCACGAGCTGCTACCATGTTAAATATAAAGGCCGATTATTGAGAACTTCAACATAACTTTATTTCTATAACACAAAATATCTGTTTATTGTTTCACTACTAACTGCAGACTGACTTGTACATACATGTTTATTATTGTGGCATTGCCAGATATAATACTAAGGTATGGTTCACACGTAATAATTTTAATTCATTTTCCAATAGGTCCGGTAAATGGCTGGGCTAGAGACTTCTTGACCGAATCGACTCTGACGAATACGTGCGAACAATTTGCCAGCTCTTTGTAGACAAACGGTGTTCTGTTGGTGTGGTATACGGTTGGCTTTGGCCGGATCCCCCTCAAATGTTGCTTGAGTTGGTTCAGGAAGACCTGCGGATCACTGTTGTCGCAATTGTCGGAAAACCATTCGCCTGGTAACCTTAGCGATGTACCAAACAACATTTCCGCAGCCGATGCATTCAAATCCTCTTTAACGCTGGTCCGCAGTCCCAACAACACCATTGGTAACGCGTCGACCCAATGGTCCTTGCTCTCGTAACACATGATCGCCGCTTTAAGAGAGCGATGCCACCGCTCAAGTGCTCCATTAGACGCCGGGTGATATGGCGTGGTTCTCGTACGCTTGCATCCTAAAAGTCTGGAAAGCGACTGGAATAGCGACGATTCGAATTGAGTCCCTTGGTCGGTCGTGACCACGGCAGGCGCTCCATATCGAGAAACCCAGTTGGCGACAAACGCTTTTGCAACAGTTTCTGCACATTGATCGGGGATGGGGACCGCTTCTGGCCATCTGGAAAAACGGTCCATCATCGTGAGGCAATAGCGAAACCCCTGTGACTGTGGTAAAGGACCAACGATATCCAGGTGGATTTGCTGGAACCGCTTATCGGGCACGGAAAACGGCTGAAAATTGTTCCGTACGTGTCGACTTACTTTCGACCGCTGACATTGCAGGCAAGAACGCGCCCATAGCCGGACGTCTTTGCGCATGCTCGGCCACACAAATTTCCGGGAGATAAGACGCAATGTGGCTCGGGCTCCAGGGTGCGAACATCGGTGGTACACGTCGAATACTTTGTTCCGCAAATTTTCGGGAACGAACGGACGGGGTGATGTTCCCGCTGTGTCGCATACGAGGCTAGTAGCACCGATATTGACGACTGTGAGTTTCAGTGATGTTGTATTATTTACTAACAATTGCTGCAGCTCTGGATCACGTGACTGCTCGGCGGCCAGCTCTGTCGTTTCGAGGTCAGTGGACAGAGTTATCTCATCCAGGCGAGATAAGGCGTCTGCCACCGTGTTGGAATGTCCAGAAACGTGTTCGATTTGCGTGGAAAACTGTGAGATGTAGGACAACTGTCGAATTTGCCTACTCGTCGACTTGTCCGATTTTCGCGTGAACGCATATATAAGCGGTTTGTGGTATGGTGTTTGTTCGGCAACAGTAGCAATGGTTGAAACATTGTTTGGTCCGCGGAAACCTTTTGACGAAATGCCGGATGTCGGATCAGTAATGCAACCCCTGCGGATGTCGACTACCAACCCGAAGTGGCGGAGAAAATCCGCGCCGAT
Organism: Microchrysa polita; assembly: GCA_949715475.1. Classification (NCBI taxonomy): domain Eukaryota; kingdom Metazoa; phylum Arthropoda; class Insecta; order Diptera; family Stratiomyidae; genus Microchrysa; species Microchrysa polita. The sequence goes on from OX454420.1 coordinate 43,206,169, forward strand.
GATGGGTCGCGAGACGTCGGCCACACAAAATTTCCACGGTAGGTTTCGTTGCAATCCAAGGTTAATCGACAGAAGTTGCTGCCCATAAGTGTTGATAACGGACCCGTTGGCTGCGAACAACTTGAACTCAGCAGGTTTAGACCGTTTGGTGTTGTTTTTGCGTGGGAGAACCGAGATGTCGGCACCGGTGTCGATGAGGAATAATAAGCCGGTACTACAATCTCGTATGTGCAGGCGACATTGGTGCTGAACACTGTCAATCGTCGCTCTTGACAGTGTCGATTCTAGTTTTCCGCCGAGTGCTGAGCCACCCAACCGCATGGTGGCCGACATTTGATCGCGCGTCGGCCAAATTTCGCGTGGTAATAGCACAAAGGCTTTTCACCCGATTGACGATGACGGGGCGGAGAACGATGACGAGGAGGAGAACGATGACCAGGAGGAGAACGATGACGAGACGGAGAACGATGACCAGGCGGAGAAAGGTGACGGGGCGGATAACGACGACTCTTTGGTGGTACCTCCATTTGCGATCGTAACGCGGCGACCTCGCTCCTTAAAGACTCCAACGAATGAGTCCTGTCACACTCCACGGAGGCAACACCTGCGCCACCTCGAGCCTCGCTAATTTTGTCTGCCTTTTCCGCCAGGCTAGTTAGGTCTGTCGTTTCGGCAACGCTGAGTATAGTGCGTATGTCAGCGGGAAGTCGCTGAAGCCATAAAGCCTTCAAAAACGAGTCGGTAACCCGCGACGCGGCTTTAAGGCGTAAAGCGCGTAGCAACTGCGATGGACGCTGGTCCCCCAATTCGAGGCCAGTCAACAATTCCCGTATCTCGGACTCTTCGGAAACTGCGAATGCGCTTAACAACCGCTCTTTCACTGCCAAATATTTGCCGCTGGCCGGTGGCGTTTCCACTAGGTCGGCGATTTGCTCCAAAAATTCTGGTTCCAGCTCCGAAATTACTTTGTCGAACTTACCGGAATCTGACGTCACACGATGGGCACGAAATATTGCCTCGATTCGAGCAAACCATAATCGCGGTCGCGACAGCCAAAATGGTGGCAATTTAAAACCGGTGATGCTTTCGAGCGACGCATATTGCGGATCGGATGCGGGTGTAGGCTGAGATACCGACGTACTTGATGATGTGCCTTCTGCATCCAAAAATTTATCTTCGTTTTCTGCCATTGTCGACGTGCTTGCGTAATTTGCCAAATGTTGGCAACGTGCGGGGTCACCAGTTTGTGGGTATTCGCGGTAGCGAAGTCCGACAACAAACAGAAGAAAAACACTTCGCTTTTAAACACAACAAACTATATAAACTTTATTCGGTCTTAAAACACGTCTGAGCAAGATGGCTGCGCGAATAGGAAGAAAAGTACAATTTTGAATTTAACATGACGTTTGGTTGTTCCGCGATGCGATGGATGCGCCTCTAGCGGGGAACGCCAGTACCCTACACTACCAACAAAAGTCGGTACATTACGCTTGTGGCAACACGGATTAGTATGGCAGCACTATTTAGTTCATCTTCTTGCCACCTGCTGCGCAGCATTTGTTGTAGAATAAAATCAATTGTCAAAATTCATATTTTTGTTAGTCACTGTAAATTACTGTTATTTTCATTCCTGTTCGAACTTGCAATCTGTATAGATCAAATAAAATTGTTACAAGCGGAATTCAAGTCGTCGTGTATTTTCTTGGACAAGCAGCAGAGTTTCTCTTCGGATATTTGTCGCGGACAGTGAAAGTAGATGGTAGTATTCACGCTGTGGATACTCCCAACCATATTATCTACACGCTTTCAGGTCCCCAAGGGTAATTTTTGAGGTCGACACTAGCGCCCCTAGCGGCGACTAGTGTCGTTTTGGTTTGAATATGTGGTGCAGGGTTTGTGTCGTCGGCTGAATTTCCCTAATGAGATCGGGGTTCGAGTCTCGGGTTGGCAATCATGGCGCGATCCACACTAAAACAGCTGAGAAACTGAATGTCAACACTGAAAGATTTGGATTCTCGCTTGCAGCCTCTGTGTACATTTTATCAGTTCTCTATCAGCTTTTGTTCAGTGAGGACGTGAAGAGTCGACTCGGCTCTGGGTTGCGGCGCAATACCGTCAATTGTTCTGCGCACATTAAGTGCATCTACCGGGTTGAGGATTTGCACCGAAGTGGCGAGCACAGGGATGCGTTTGTGGTGCGAGGCAGAGCGTGAAGGCCCGCGGACAATCTGATCAGATGGGATGGATTACTCACCAGAAAATTATAAAAAAATATAACCTAAAAGTCCAAAGCCACATGGCTGAGCACAGTTAACATCTAAAAACAAAGGACGATTTTATAATTATAAAAACAAATATAAAATATAATAGCATTGATTGCTAACAAATTAAAAAAAAAAGTGATAACCTGGCAATACAACCTAATCTGGTTAGCCAACCGTTCGATTCAAGGAGCCCCACCTGTGGACTTCTGCGTAGCAGAGGTGACACCAGGATACCTAGCCCTTGTTCGGACACAGGAGGAAGTAGTAGTGTACATTTTATGATGTTGCCGCGGAGAAGGAAATGGATACCATCATGGTAAGGTAGAGATAAATTATCAATCGTGGAGATATGCCTTTATATTCTGTTACAGCAACTGCTCATTTCGCCGCCTAGACTGGCCAAAGAGTTGAAAGTTCGGAATGTTCTTATTATTTCCCAGGGTCGTCATTACAACAAGCTCGGAATTTCGTTGGCAATTAATGTACAGAAGGGCAAGGAAATCAGCTTTAAGGTTTTAGTTCTTGATCATGACAAACCTGCTGACACGCAAGAAGATTTATCTGGTGGAGCTGTGGTATGTATGGCTTTAAAACACGTATCTTTAAATTTACCCATTTCCGTTTGCTTTTTTCTATCGAGAATGGATGACGATCCACTAACAAACTTTTGAATCGTGGCGATTTTTGGCATAAAATGCTATCGCTAACGCCTCAATGCAAGTTTTTTCACCCCGAGGGAGTTGGTTGTCATGCTGTGTTTAAGATCTTGCCCACGGATATTGTCGAAATTACGCGAATTAAAGTGGATGCTGACCTTATACTGAAAAATTGAGATACACGTCAAATTCCAGGATCCGTAGACGCCCCGCCGGGCCTGACAGTGGTCAATAAATTTGTGCCTACATCGCCGAACCGAGTACATTGCAATTTATCAACTTGACACAAGAGATCAATACTAAAAGCAACGACAAAAAGGCCGATATTGGTATTCTCGAGACAATTTCGTCGCTTAAACGCTCGTTTAAAGATGTCGTACCCAACACGGATATAGAAAATTTTGAGCATGATTTTGCCATTGTTTTTTATAGAAACAATTTAGAAAATAAATTGACCGATTTGGAATTTTCAGTTTCAAAGAAGAGTCTTCAGTTGTATCCAGATTACTGTAACAAGTTGAAAGTTTTGCATGCTCTCAACTATATCGACGATCAAAATGAAGGGAAATCATTGATATGACCATTTTCCAGGGGCTAATCGAAATTCTTTGAAGTTACTATGAAAGGCAACGTGGCCTGTGGAATGGGTCAGAACAAATTGATTATCACCGAGCTGGTGTTGTGCAACATTTTCACCGGTTTAGATACACCCGAAATCGCAGCATTGCTTTCCAGTCTAGTTTTTCAGGCTAAAACTAATGTCACGCCCGTATTAACTGATCGACTAAAACGCACCCCTGTATTCACCAAATGTAAGCCCAAATTTCCCGGAAGGGGGAGGATAAAGGTTGGAAGGCTCCGGCCGATTCCTATATCCTTTTCAGTTGTGGCATAACTGGGGACCCTTAGCTATGCAGGAGGAGCTTCATAGGGTGAGCGGCTCCGGCCGTTACTTTCCCGCATTATCCGAATAACCGCTGCGCCTGAGTGCTGTATTAACAACTTCAGCATCTCAGGTTACTAAATGTAATAGGGTAACAAAAAACAAATAGTCGATCACCGAAGCAGCACCTCCGAGGCCTCTCCATGATGGACCTCTTTCGTTTTACGAATACTATCATGGTTAAGCGATGGGCCGACAACCCATTCTTGGAAAACATTCTACGTCGGATTCTACGACGGATACAACCCAACGACGACATCACAACAACTGATTACTCTTTCGGAACCTGGAATGTACGCTCCCTGAATAGGCTAGGAGCCTTAAGGGCCCTCTTGGATCAGGTCGAAAAATATAAGCTGAGCATTGTTGCATTCCAGGAAACAAAATGGCTTAGTAGCGAGATTGATGACCGAAATTCGTACACAATTTTCACAAGTGGAAAACCTTCGGGCCACAGGGAGTTTGGATTGGCGTTCATTGTAAACAATCAACTTAAGCCGCATGTTATCGACTTCAAACCCATAAACGAGCGGCTGTGTGCGATTCGCATTAAAACCCGGTTCTTCAATCTCTGGCTCATAAACGCGCATTCCCCCACCGAAGTCAGTGAAGACGCGGTTAAAGACGAGGTCTATCACCGCCTAGAAAATCACTTCGATTCACTTCAATCATTTTCAGATTTTAACTCCAAAGTCGGAAACGAAAGTTGGCATAGGGGGATTACTGGAGGGTACAGCCTCCATGAAGACTGTAACGACAAGGGCCAACGACTAATAGACTTCGCGACCAGCAGAAATATGGTCATTAGCTAGAGCTATGACCTGTTTTCCGTATCGTCGTATTCACAGGCAGACCTGGAGATCTCCAGATCAACATACCGTCAACCAAATTGACCACGTCCTTGTCTGCAAGAGATGGGCATCGAGCATAATGGATGTTCGGTCCTATCGTGGAGCAAATATTGACTCTGACCACTATATGGTCAAGGCGACTTATAGGTGCAGAATTTCTTCGGTGCATCATTCGAGGTTCAACCCGGCAAAAATTTTTGCGGTTGACAAATTGTTGGATGATGCCACGGTGGTCACTTATACGACTGCCCTTGAGGAGAAGCTGACGCCCTTGCTAAATAACATCAGCAACAAAGGCGCCCTTGAGATCTGGGATACACTCAACGACACCATCAAAGGGGTCGCAGAGGAGGTTGTGGGATACAAAGCCCGGCGAGCCCGAAATGATTGGTTTGATGATGAATGTCAAAATGCGGTAGATGCTAAAAACGAGGCATATCGCCAATGGACTGAACGCGCAACTAGAGCCAAAAAATTAATTAGGCGTAAGAAACGTAAGCATCAAATAAACCAAAGAATAGCTAGTAGGAACAGTAGACAAGCGTACAAGCTGATTAATTCAATTAAAAGTGGATATCAACCCAGGACCAGCCTCTGTAAGGATAAGGATGGCAATATCATTAGCGACACCGATAGCGTTGATAAACGCTGGGCCTCACATTTTGAAGAGCTCCTCAATGTTCAACCGAACAACCCCACACAAGAAGCTCCGGAGCTGATGGCTGAAACAGGCCCTCCCGTTCAACCCCCAACAGTAGAAAAAGTTGATCTCGCCATGCAAGAACTAAAACATAATAAAGCCCCGGGCGCTGACGAGATTTCAGCTGAACTGCTGAAGCATGTTAAGGCTATACACGCACTTATCGTTAAAGTATGGAACGACGAAATAATCCCGGAAGATTGGCGTAAAAGTAGCATTTGCCCAATCCACAAAAAAGGGGATAAGGCATCTCATTAGTTTGTACGACTTATAAGATTTTATCTAAGATTCTGGGAAATAGAATTAATCCGTACGCAAAAGAAATCATTGGCGAGTACCAAGGCAGCTTTAGACCTGTCAAAGGACGCCAACGAAACAGATGCGATAAAGCGACGGATACAACTAGCTAATAAGAGTTACTTTGCGGTCCTCCAAATTATGAATTCGAAGCTGGTGCACAGGAACACGAAGCTCCACGTGTAGAAAACCATCATCCGACCTGTGCTATGCTATGGCTGTGAGGAATGGACCCTAACCCAAAACTCTGAACACCTGTTGGACACATTCGAGCGAAAGGTTCTCCGAAGAATCTTCGGGGCCGTTCGTGAACGAGGTGAATGGCGCATCCGGTACAACCTTGAGTTGTATCAGCTGTATGATGAGCTACAGGTGTCAAAGATCGTGAAATTGCAGCGACTGCAATGGGCGGGACATGTACAAAGGATGAACGACGATCGCATGCCCAAAAAGGTGATGAACGCGCAACGAGTGGACGGAGCCAGATTGCGTGGACGACCGAGAGCCCGATGGGAGTATTCTGTATGTGAGGACACCCACCAGATGCTAGGCTTTCGGAACTGGAGGACAAGGTCGCGTGACCGCGACAATTGGAGGTTTTCAATCCAGGCGGCCAAGACCCGACGTCGGGCTATCGTGCCATAAAGAAGAAGAAGCCCAAATTTTGTCCTTTTTCTTTAAATCCAATTCAGGGCATGCTAAAGATTATCGAAGTGGACAATGAAATTAACTAGCAAGAGAAACGATATATGGTCATCTCGACTGAAGCTAAGATTCGTTTGAATTTCGGACTTACCAAGTTGTCTAGGAGTGGGAACGGAATAAGGTAAAATACAGAGTCGTACTTGGGAGTTAGTCTAATGCCTGTGTGTGTTTGTTTTTTTTTTGTAGCCATTTGCTGAAATCATGGAATTGACAGATGTTCAGGAAGGGATCATTGCGCCTTGTATTCAACAGTTGGATGAAACGTTACGTGATGTAAAAACGACTGCTATGCGTATCGGTAATCCAGCGGTGCAGAGCAAAATGGAAGAGGCCTCGAATACTATTAAACGTGACATTGTATTCACCGATAGCTTGTAAACAACTCTGTAAATAAGTTTTCTTTGTACTGTAATTTATAAGAAAAATATTTTTTCCTTTTCAATATAAATTTTTCACGAAGAAAATGAATTTGTCTTTATCAATTGTCAGTCGAAACCGGTTGAATGCCTCCCCTCAAAGGGAGCAATATTTTCAACACAAAAATTTCAGGTTGTGCTGTCTTTACTATACGGCACAAGTGGCGTTCAGAGCGAAGCCTCCGATTATTTTCTTGCTCTTGACCCATTTCAGCGCTTCAACCTCAAACTTGGGCTGAAGAACCGTTAGCCAACCTTAGGAAAGTTTCACACTTCTATGTCTTCTGCGATCCAAAGCTTGTTTGAAAAAGTAGGCTGCGTTACTTCGGGTCTAGAACAGAATATGGAGTCCGAAACATGGGTCCTATTTTCGAACGCCTCCACGATTTTCTATTGTCTTGTGTGGGATTTGAACCAGTGCTTCTGGAATCCTCCTTCGAATATGCAACAAGGAGAAGGATTTCTTGAGTTCTCATGTGATTCGGGGATACTTGCTGCACAATGCCTGCAAATTCTACCAATAAACTGAAAGTTTTTGTGAATGCGTGTTTTCTGGCCCGAACCTACATATTTTGAATGAACAACTCCGCCAGTGTACGGGACTTTGGCCAATCGACGAATTGATACGAAGGCGAAAATGGTAGTGGATAGGGACACATGTTTCGATAGAGCGATAACTCTCTAGTATGCAAACTTATCAATGGAGGATTATTAACTCTTTGACATCTACTTTCCTGCTGCTCCACCTACCAATGCAACCTTTGACCAGGCTGCTGAGTCGGAAGAATTCCTCCTCTTGGGCCTGGGGAGACAGGGGCAAGCATTGCTAGGTTGAGAAGCAGGAAGTCGTCTAGGTTGGTCGGGATGACAGGCTGGATGTTTAAACGCTTCTGGAAGGCCGTCCCAGAATATCCTCACGGATTGCTTCCGAAGACGGCTTATCCCGACGAGTTGGCAGTCCACCCGCCTGGTCATACTTCTGAAGAATCCCGACAAGGTAAAGTCCGATCTGCAGTCTTATCGTGGCATTAGTCTCCTTCCAGTGTATGGAAAAGTACTGGAAGGGATTCTCGTCAGCAGGATGGAGGATCGGGTTGAAGGTCAGGTGCTCGACAGTCAGTATGGCTTTCGCACTGGCAGATGTACTATGATGACGCGCAAAAGGATAAAGTTCTCCTCTTATCCATTTCCATAAAACATTCAAAATAAAAATCCAAATGAATAAATTTGAAATTGTATGTATAAAGAATTTTATAAATAAAAAAAGGCACATTACGCTTTCAGGTCACAATGGGTGAGGTTATAAAACGCAACGTTGCGCAACGTTTCGCGCAACGTTTCAAATCAACCGGCCGTTACGGATCAGAAACTTCTCCCTACAAACAGATCCTCTAAGCGCCCCCTTGCGAGGCATAGCTTGATTGATTGGCAGAAATTTACAATCTGCCGTCGAACCGTGCATTTCCGCCCTCATTTATTTATTAAACTATTTATAATCAAAATAAAATGTATCTGCATCTCGTTTAAAACTGGAAATTTTAATTTTCGAGCAAAACGTATCAGCTGTGATGTGTCAATTGTCACATTTGTCACTTTCCGAGAGATGGCGATGGTAACACCAAGTCTGATCCGGATCTATGCGTTTACAGAACACAATAGGAAACGTTTCGGAAAACGTGAAACGTTACGCGAACGTTGTGTTTTATAACCTCACCCATTGTTCGCATCGTTTAAAAAAAACGTATTTTATTTTAACCTCAACTTCGCCACGGACATTTTGTACTCAGTCTCCGAGACTTCGTAGACCTTCTCCTCCTTCGGCTTAACAACCGACACATTGTCCGGCAAAGGTTTCTTCGGTCCAATCTTGTAGTTGGGATCCCACGGCAACATGATTTTCACATTGTTGGTGTCGGGTGGCTGTCTCCACGTAATTGTTGCACGGATCACCCGAGTGGATCTATTTGGTACGTTGACCGCGCAATTGATCCGCCACTACCACTTTGCCACCCTTGGCGCCCGACTCCATGATGAAGCGCAACACACCGTAACAGACACGACGCACAACCAAACCTCCGGTCAACTTGTACCTCAACGATTCGGCCTGGGCGATGGCACAAAGACCGCGAGTCGCAACCTCTCCGGCGTACAACTCATCCTTGCCGGGTTCGAAGTTGAAACGGTCAACTCGCGAATGCGACGTCCTTTCCCGCCCAGCACACTTTGTGTTTTGGTGGCCGGAGTGACACAGACTTCCACACCGGAGCAGCTATCTTCGGCCAATTCCGGGTCAGGAATTCATCCAATTCGGCTTTGAAGATGCCGTCAACAAACTGAAATTGAAAATGCGTGTGTTCTAAATTGAAATTTTCTGCTGATGCCGATGCCTCTGCCGATGCCTCTGCTGACGCGGCTATTCTATTTCAAGCACGTAATATAGCGAAATGTCAACTGTCACTGGTTACCATGGAATAGAGAAATAAAAAGGAATGATAAATCAGCTGTCACCCATACAAACTGCATGGCACGATTTTAAAAAGCGGTTGTCCCCATCTGTCAAGTGTTATTGTGAAGTTATTACGAAGTAAATGGGGAAAGATTGTTGTTGTTGTCATATCGCAGTTTCAGTGCGACACAAAGGTAAAAAAGACGAATTGTCCCGACCTGTCAGATCCAGTCTTATATGAAAAATTCAATCATTTATCGCTTCTACGGCGCAATCCTCTTAGTTGTTAGGATCAATGCTGGTTACGAACGCACTTTGTCCACTTGTGGACGAACAAATTTCTGGAGTTTGGCCTGTCTATCTAGATGGCAGTGCTTTGTTGCACAACTACGGGAAGCAGGGCAATCGAAATCTACTTATCACAGTTCGTGATGTTAGCCCTCTCCGTCTATTAATACCTGCTCTAAGGTCTAAAGGTCCATCTAGATAAGTCGCCAAATGGCGACACGTGCAGCCAAATGGCTGTTGTCATTCCATCCAAACATGTCGCCATTTGGCTGTGCGTCCAGTTTTGAAATTCAATATGGCAACTCAACCAACCGCTTTGGCAACCGCTTGTCAAATTCAAAGTGACAATTTTCCAACTTTTGTTCGTTCTTTTGTGTGAAAATGAATAATTCTTGAATGGCCGTGTAATAATACAAACGCGCAGAGTCCGATTTTGATAATTGAATTTAAAAAAATCAAAATGAAATTTTGGTTATGTCATTTTATGTCCAGATTTGGCTGCTAGTGTGGATGCTAAGTAGCAGCCAAAGGCTGCACGCGATGCCAGTTTTTGGACGCGCAGCCATTTGGCGCCTAATCTAGAGGGACCTTAAGAGGCATTTGATCCTGTTTTGGTTTAAATTATTTGTTTTTAGTGTAGCTGTCAATAAATCTAGGGAGGAGTGGTCCAATATATTTGCAATTGAGTGTAGGCGAGTTTCCTCATGAGTTTGCCTTTTCGTCGTCAGTGAAAAACAGAGTAAAATTAGTTTTAAACCTTGTTCGGGAGGATTGCAAAAGTTAGCCGAAAGGTGAGAATGAACTCTGAAAGATTAGTTAAGTTCAAGGTAGTTTGTGTTAAATAAATACACCCAGCAACAAATGGAAGTTGGTACACACGGCAAATCTACGAATTTTAATGGATCTTCATCGAATCTATGGATTTGCCGTGCGTATGCAGCCTAAAGGGCGATCCAGATAGGTTACGTTACATCCCGTTTCGAATACTTCCGTGCCGAACTGTCGATGTTGGTGCAATGGAGTACATATGGCACGGAAAGTAAGCAAGAAAGAAATTGTAGATTCCATGACAGCCTGCCTCTACGCGGCGGAACCGCGCAAACCAAAACCCAATGCTGAGCCGAAATAAACGAATTTTCGAATCTCGTGTGTGTATCTTCATTCTTGTACTTCCAAGCAATCCAAAAAAATAACTATTTGAACACAATTTGTTTCGTTTTTTTCCGAATGATTTGCGAGATCAAATTTGGTCCGATTAGCAGGAAGTCCGATTACCAAAACATGCCAGAAAAATATAAAAAACTAAGAAAATCATTTTTTAACGTTGCTATATGTGATGTCCACAACAACGCGTCACGAATTTTCCGGTGCGAACTCGTGCCGGAAAATTCGCGGCACATTTTTTAGTGTCCACACCGGTGCGGCGCGAATAATGAGCTCATAGCTGATAATGTTGTTGCCTTAGGCGCAGGTATTAGATTTATGTACGGAAAGGGCACAATTTCAGTATCTGCGGCGCCAAATTTTGATGATGCCATTTCATTAATATTGGCCTGAAACGACCGAATCTGCAATCCTTTTTCGCGAAATCGTAATGGTTCTCCAGATATTCAATGTCAAAGTTTGACATTTATACCTTTTTTCCTTCAAGTTAACACATTTACGGACCCAATGGACAAATTTGCGAGCGAAATTGACGATTTTACGAATCAAGTTAACAAATTTGCGAAACAAACGAACTTTTTTTCGAGTCAAATAACTAATTTTGTCGATGAAAAAAATGCTTTATTGGATGATTTTAACAATTTTGCGAATCAATTTAACAAATTTACGCATCAAATGAAAATATTTTCGGAACAATTAAGCACATATGCGAATGAAGTAAACATTGTTTTGAATGTAGTTAGCAACTTTACAGACCAAATTGACAAATTCGCGAATCAAATTAACAATGTTTCGAACCTAGTATGTATAATCGTTAATCAAATTTTTAATTCATCAATCAAGTAAACTTCGATTAATGCAACTCCCTTCCGGCTGCGGCAACTGGCAGTTGCATCATCATATCTAGTACAAAGTTTGTACAATTCGTAGAAGTTACTGTTTGCACTCCTTGAGCAATCAAGTCAGTTAAAACATGATCTCGTGTAAGGTCACCAAATTCTTGACATACAAATCCTTTTACTTCTGCGAACACTTTTTCAATAGGGTTGAGCATCGGCGAATACGGCGGGAGATATTGTAGCGTAAGTCCGGCGCGCTGTTGAATTTCCTTGACCTCAGCACCTTTATGTATTTTACCATTGTCCATTATAACAAGCGCACCTTCCCATGATGAGTCCAGATTATCCACCAACTCTCTTAGAAATGTGCAGAATTTTTGTGCATTGCATGTTGAGTGTGCAAGAATATTGCTATGGAGAACTTCTTCATTAGACATTGCAACAACAAGCCTTACATTTCTTCCGCGAATAGTAGGCAGTACGACTCGAGCTCGTGTATTTGTTAACCCATTAGTGCATAGTGTCCCTTTAAAGGGACACCCAGTTTTTCCCGTTATATGGTCAGATTTTTGACTATGCACTGGAAGTGGGTATGCAATGACAACTATTAACATCTCAGCTATAAAACAAACTCGTGTTCAAATGTTTTTATTGCTTGGTGTAGTTTATTTATTGAAAAGAATGAGTGGCGGAATTTTAAAAAATCGCCAGACTCAGGGCTGGTGAGAACAAATTAAAAATTGCTAATATTTTGATGTGCTAGTTTACTGTTTTGATTGAATAATCGTTAAAATGTGTAAAGGCTAGATTAGATTAGATTTATTGTGGGCTGTGGCTATTAGGTAGCCCTGGGCACTGCGACCGTTGGTCTATTGTGCCATTGCCCAAGCTGGAGTTAGATGAACTCATCTAACCGACATCTTTCGATGAACCGATTAAGCTGACCCATGTTCAAGGAGGCAATATCCTCCTCTAAAGGGAACATGATGCCGAAGCATTCCAAGCGGCGCATTGCTAGCCTCTCACATTCGCAAAGAATGTGCGCAGCTGTTTCGTCGTCAGCCTCGCAGAACCGACAGCTTGCGTCGGTAACAATGCGCATGGTCTTTAAATGACCATTCAGACGGCAGTGCCCCGTAAGGAGCCCGCAAATTATCCTAACCCTGTTTCTACTCATGTTTATCAGACTTAGAGTTCGTTTAGGCGAATATTTGGCAACGAAAAGTTTTGACTGCCGAAGCCCGGGAATAGTTTCCCAGTGTGAGGTGGCTTTGGCTTTTTCCCATTCACTTATTACATTTCTGTATGTACAGAGTGGTATCCCACAGTAGGGTTCTGGACCAATGAGAGGGGTGGCAGATGCTCTCCTTGCGAGCTCGTCGGCCTGCTCATTGCCTACGATACCCGAATGCCCAGGTACCCAGAAAAGGGTAGGACTGTTACATGAGCCTACCTGTTGGATGATTTCCTGACAACACCACACGAGCCTTGATGTGACAGTAAAGCTCGTCAGTAAATATTGCTATTTTCTTGTTTATGTAGCCATTTTCGATGCATTTTCTTGCGCACAGCTCGATTGCGTGTACTTCTGCCTGAAACACTGTCGGTCGATATCCCATTGGAATAGAAAGACTAATACCTGGGCCACTAATTCCTGCGCCAGAACCTGTATCAGTCTTTGAGCCGTCCGTGTAAAAGATGATTGTACCGGGGTGGAGTGCTCTGAACCTGTCAGTCCAGTCTTCCCTCGCCCAAGTTACTGATTCGAATTTGGTGTTAAAACGTAACGTTTTAACCAGATAGTCTGATGGCATACTAAGTAGGTTGTCATTACTTATCCATCCTGACTGCACCGAGTTCAGTGGACATGCCGTGTCACATGCCTTAAGCCTGATAACGGCCAGTCTTGCCACTGCCTCGATGTGTATGTGTAGTGGTGGGAGATTCAGCAGAACCTCCAAGGCGGCGGTAGGGCTGGAGATGAAGGCTCCAAGGACAGCTAGACAGGCTAGTCTCTGAACCTTGTCCAGATTCAGCCTACCGTCTGTAGTGGGTGCCCTTCTCCACCATACTACCGCCCCGTATTCTATAATTGGTCTGACAATTGACTTATAGATCCACAGAATTATATCTGGTTTGATACCCCATGCTTTGCCCGCATAGCTTCTGCAGATCCATAAGGCCCTAGTTGCTTTCTCTGTTACCACCCTGAGGTGCTCCTTCCAGAGTAACTTCTTGTTCAAAGTGACCCCCAGATACTTAACAGTTTCTGGCATTGTCAGCTGTGAATTATACATTGAGGGACACTTCAAAGCTCTTAGCGTCCCCCTCCTGCTAAATGGTATCACTGCGGCTTTTGTCGGATTGACACGTAGCCCATTAACAGTGCACCATTCCTGTACTATTTGCAGAGCGTTCTGTAGAACATCCGGTAGGACCTCCTCGAATTTGCCTTTAACCGTGATGACCAAGTCGTCTGCATACCCCTGGGTAGAGAACCTAGCTGAGTTAAGTCTCCACATCAATCCATCAACTACCAAACACCACAGGAGGGGGATAGTACACCTCCTTGGGGGCAGCCACGTGTGGCTTGGGCAGTGAGAGTAGTCTTGCCTATACTGGTAAATATAATTCTGGACGACAGCATGCGTTGCACCCACATTATGGTAGTGTTGTCGGCCCCTTTGGATCTTAATGCCGCTCCTATGGAATGATACGACGTATTGTCAAAGGCGCCCTCTATGTCTAGAAATGCACATAGTGCCATTTCTTTATTAGACATGGCCACCTCGATCTCTTCCACTAAGCTTTGTAGTGCCGATTCCGTTGATTTGCCCGGTTGATAGGCATATTGTTTTGGGTGCAGCGGCCGCGTCTTCAGCAATGTGCTCCTAATATGAGCGTCCAGAATCTTTTCCATAGTTTTCATGAGAAAAGATGTTAGGCTAATGGGGCGCTATGACTTGGGGTCGTCCGCCGGTCTTTTACCCACTTTGGGGATAAAGACTACCCTCACTGATCTCCAGGCTGTTGGGATATATCCCAAAGCAAAACTACTTCTATAGATGCTAACCATGAAGGGAATCAGCTCCTCTTGCCCTCTTTGCATGAGTGCCGGGAAGATTCCATCCATGCTGGGCGATTTGAAGGGATCAAATGTCCCGATTGCCCACCTTATCCTGTCAAACGTGAAGATACCTCTTGCTGCTGCCCAGTCAGCTCTGTTTGCTCTGTTGGGCGAACTCATGCAACTGTGGCTATCATTCACGTTATAGTCTAGTCTGCAGCCGGGGAAATGGGTTGCAAGGAGTAGCTTGCCAGTACTTTCGGCATCCTTCGTGATTTCCCCGTTATCTCTTTTCAGAGTGTTAATCGAACTGCAACCGTTTTTGGCTAGTACCTTATGCAGTCTTGCCGCTTTGTTAGTACTATTGACACTGTCGCAAAAGTTTGACCAGCTACGCCTTTTGGCGTCTCTGATCTTTTTGTTGTATTCCGTGAGAGTAGAGCGGTACAGGACCCAGTCCCCGTTGCGCTTGGCCCTGTTAAAAAGCTTCCTCACTTCTTTCCTGAGGAGAGCTAGCTCCCTATTCCACCACGGAACACACTTACTTTCTTTTATAACCCTTAAAGGGCAGTTTTCTTCATAAGAGGACACGATTGCCCTGGTGGTATCGTCTACGAGTCTTTCGAGACTGTGCCACCCAGTGACTTTCTTGTTGATCTGCTGCAGATGTTCCTTCAGCGCCTCGATATATCCGGACCAGTTGGTGTTTTGTGGAACTCTGCGCTCAACAGTTGCAGAATCAGCAAAGATTATGTTGAATCGAATATGCACGTGGTCGGAGAATGAGGGCTCATCCGATACGTGCCAGCTGCGAATTCGTTCCGCTATTAGGCTATTACACAGAGTCAAGTCCAGGACTTCCTGCCTTGCTCTGGTAATGAAAGTGGGTTGACATCCCCTATTGAGGATGTTGAGATCTAGAGACATTATAAGTTCTAAAAGGTACTCACCTCTTCTGTTTACGTCGGTGCTGCCCCAAATCACGTGATGGGCGTTGGCATCGCATCCCAGCAGTAGGCCCTTCCCTTGTGATTTGCAGTGGAAGGCCAGCTTCTGTAGCTCTCCTACCGGTACCTCTTTATCGCCAGGTAGGTAGGCAGATGCTACGACCAGATTTTGGTTGCCATCTCGGGTGGTTCCGACTTCGATGGCCACAAGGTCACTGTTAGTATATTCTGAAAGACAAAGGTAATTAATGCGTTTGCTAACTACGATACAGGCTCTGGGTCGAGTAGAACCCTTGTCATATACAACATTCGCGTTACTTACGCCGAGTCCTTTGACTATCCCGTCATGCTGCCACGGTTCTTGGATCAGGGCAATGCCAAGACCCTCGCTAACGAACCGCGCTGATAGTATATCCGAGGCCCTTATGGCGTGGTGCAGGTTACACTGCACCACGCCAATGCTCGGGTTTTTCGCTGTCATCGGGGTCGTCCGTTGTCGCCTCGCTCCCAATTGGAGCGTGTAGTTCCTCTGCCTCCTCCATAGGTTCCGGGAGGGGGTCGTGGTGTGGGGCCTGCTCCATTGGCTCCGGAACATTCGAGAGGCCATGGTGTAGGGGTGCCTCTTCAATTGAGCTTGCAGTGTCGGCCTCATTGCATGTTGGATCACTGCCGGTGTTGGTGGAGCCGTTTTTGCTCTCCGTTGTGTCGCTTGGCTTATTCTCCGCCGTGTCCTCTCTGCGGGCGCCCTTCCAATTCTTCGGATGGACCTTGGTCTTACCAAAGCGGTAGGACACTTGGAAATTGCGCCTGGCGATAATCTGCATCGACATCGGGTCCACTGCGACGATCAGTGTTAGGCCATCCCCCTCCGTCGTCGCGTTAATTAGCCTCCACTCACTCGTGCGCAGACCCTCATTTTGTCTGCCAAGAAGTGTGATTGCACTAGTGGCGTCCGCGGTGCGAGGCAGATATAGCGTTGCTATCGTAGAGCGTGGGATGTCATCTCCGGTAGCGGCGCGCAGCGTGGCTCCTTCCCATGGGATGAGAGTGGCGGCGGTGTTGCTTAGCCATTCGGCAGTGGCCTCATTGTCGCATTCGACGAGTAGGAAACCGGGTTGGAAGCGAATGCTGCCGAACTCCGGAAAGACGGTGACAGGTGGGTGGGTCACAATGTGGTCAATTATGGCGTCTTGCACCATGGACATTTGCTCTGCAGTTAGCAGGCAGTCTGGGTAGCTAGACGCCATAATTGCGACCCTCACGGATGTTGCCACCTGTGAGTACGTGCTCCTGCTCCTGCCGGCTGATGCCAGAGGGGTGACGGCAGGTCTTGAAGTTCCTGCCGATGTCACCGGGTGTACGTTTTGGTCGCGTGATGAAACGGCTGCCTTTCGATGGACACTCCTGCTCCTAACTGCTGCGGGTTGAGGGGTGGCATTTGATGCTACCGGAGCTTCCTTGCGGTCGCTCTTGCTCCTGTTCGCCGCATTGCTAGGGGTGGACACTGATCCAGAAGGACCAGCAGAGGTCACCGGAGGTGCCCTGAATCCGCAGGCCGCTGAAGTACTTGGTCTGGGCTCGGCGTTCCGTGTAGGATTTTCTGCCGTCCTTGGTTTCTTAGTTGAAGCGGCTTGCTTCCCATAGTTGGGAGCACCGTCTTCCTCCGATCGTTGACGTTTGGGAGTAGCGGCATTGCGATTAGATTTAATCGCGAGTGCTCTTGCCTTTTCGGGAGCATGTCCTTGGGCGAGGAAACGCACGTACCTTTTGCAGGCAGCTCCGCCAAGTCCTTTGCGAAGAGGATCCCTCAGGCCTCCCGGTGAGTATTTGGGTGGAAGCCCGGTTTTTTGCTTCCCCTCTTTTGCGGTGCGCTCGATAGATCCCGCTACGGCTTCCGTGCAGGAAGTATCCCGTATTGGTCGGTGTGGCTCGTCCACATCCGACAGATAAAGTTCCGAAGGAACGAAGTCTGAGGCAAGTGCCTCTTGATCCGAGTCTGAGGCTGCCTCAGTCGGATCGGAGTTAGGTTTTTGGTTTATATTATTATTGTTCTTCTGCATGTGACTCCCACGAGTAGCTAGGGAAAGGAGAGTCCGCCACACCAGAGCCCCGCTTGATGTGGTAAGGCTAGATAACACTGGAGGTCGCCTGGTATCCAGCTGCTCCGTTAGAGATGTCCATTTGCGTCCCTGGACATCTTCCCCCGATGGGCACGGGTCGCTTAACACCCCGGGGATTTAGGACAAATCTAACATCCTAGAGCCAAGCCTAAAGACATATAATAAATGTGGTTAGCCCTTGGCACGGATGTATGCAGTTGCTAGTAGGTTCCCAATTCGCCGACTCTGAAGTGAGTCTTGTCTGAAAGGAGAACCTTATAGCAACTGGCCCTCACAGTTTAGCCTTCACACGAGGTGAAGTTTCTAGCGGCCACCGCGGAGAGGTACTGCAAGCACTTCCCGTGATGATGGCACCTACATTATGCCATCTCACGAGCTGACCACCAAAGGCTATTATTCTAATCAAAGAAAAAGCATCATGGTGTCTTAGCTTTTGTGTAATATAGCAAGTATTGCAATGTCCCCTATAAGGGACATTGTGCACGTAGGTCAGTTGGTGAAATATTTTCATAGACTTACTGCTGCGGAAATTTTGGAGAAATTTGAAGCAGTAGACGGTTTTTTTAAGTGATCAATATTTCTGCTTTAACCCAAATGATGGCAATGAAACAGGGATCTCGAAAGGGGATATTTACTGCTGATGAGAGTTGCATTTACAGTCTAGACGATCTAGCGATAGCTCTCGAAATTACCGAATAAGCGCCGGTATTGGTCAAAGACCCCTCCGAAGGGTCTGTGTCCCTGTCATGGGATAAAGCAATTTGGTGAGTGACTTCACCATCAACACGAGCTCCACAGAGGAGGGAGACAAAGCCATTGCGGCGTTTCCCGATGCAGATTTGCTATGGCTGACTGGCATCCCACCCCGGCTCCGCGTCTCAAAAGAGCTAGCTGTTGAAACAATCGAAATTACCGAATAAGCGCCGGTATTGGTCAAAGACCCCTCCGAAGGGTCTGTGTCCCTGTCATGGGATAAAGCAATTTGGTGAGTGACTTCACCATCAACACGAGCTCCACAGAGGAGGGAGACAAAGCCATTGCGGCGTTTCCCGATGCAGATTTGCTATGGCTGACTGGCATCCCACCCCGGCTCCGCGTCTCAAAAGAGCTAGCTGTTGAAACAAAAGAGTGCTGATTCCTAGCTGCTTAAAGTAATGCCTGTGTTAGGAATACTTGATTTGAACCGTCATAACTCGGGAAAGCAGGGTTACCAACTGAGCCTGATAGTCAACGGGCAACCGAGCCCACGGAATGCCCTTCGAACAATGTGATGATTCCATATTACGGTAAAAGCAGCTAACAATTTGTGCGCGGAGAACTAATTAGATTTTATTTTGGACAAAAGTTCAAGCGGAGGGCATTAAGTATTTATTTCAGATATAGGGGAAAATATGCTCATGTCGTTTAAAGAAGTTTTGGAGTTGAGGAGGATAGGTCATCGATCTGCTCACTAAAGAAAATAGAGGATTCAAAGCAAGTAATGAGTTAATATGTAATTTTTTTACATGCCACTTATAAGTTTTGTTGATTTCTATTTCATATCCGTCAAATTTCTTCACTTTTTATCCAGTGTGGGCATTTTGACCGGATACAATACAAGTTGGTCGTATCGATTTTTTCATTCGACAACTGACCGCTGTGCATAGTGTCCCTTATAGGGGACGCCTTGTAAATCTACTATTACTTATTTTTTCGAACAAAATCTTTCAAAAAGTACTTCCTTGTCGCTACTTCAATTCATAATAATTGTCAAAAGTAAAATGTCAGGGAACTTCATGCACTAATGGGTTAAATTGAACCGTTTATGGATTATATTTTCCTGTTTGGGTATCTTGAATAAATAAATAAATCTCCCGCCGTATTCGCCGATACTCAACCCTATTGAAAAAATGTTCGCTAAAGTAAAAGGATTTGTACGTCAAGAACTTGGTGATCTTACACGAGATCATGTTTTAACTGACTTGATTGCTCAAGGAGTGCAAACAGTAACTTCTACGGATTGTACAAACTTTGTACTAGATATAATGATGCAACTGCCAGTATTGCCGCAGCCGGAAGGGAGTTGCATTAATCGAAGTTTACTTGGTTGATGAATTAAAAATATGATTAACGATTATACTTACTAGGTTCGAAACATTATTAATTTGATTCGCGAATTTGTCAATTTGGTCTGTAAAGTTGCTAACTACATTCAAAACAATGTTTCCTTCATTCGCATATGTGCTTAATTGTTCCGAAAATATTTTCATTTGATCCGTAAAGGAGGATGGTCAAAACGGTCGTTTGATGAACAGCAATGAAACGTATGTCAAATGAAAGCTTGGATTGCGTAGATTAACGATTGTTCTAGCGATATTTAGCTAAACAGTGGGAGATCGGAGATATGGGCGATTTAAGTCTTGACAAAAAATGAAAAATCTTACTGCACTAAAATCACATTTACTGAAAAAGTATGTAACTCAGAGACTTGAAGTAAATTTTCTAATACACTTAACAGTTTTCACTATCATTGATTAAAAAAATTATTAAAAAATATTAAGTCGTTTTGAAATTATACACGTTCAAAGTCAAAAGTTGTGAATTTTTAATGTTTTCTTTGTTACTTGTATCTCTTATTTTCTATATTGCGCAATCATTACATATAATATATTTTATAAAATGAAATCTTTGTTTTGTAGTGAACAAGTCCTCTTTACATACATTTAGACTATTTTCAAAAGTTAAGAAGTTAATTGGGCTTAAACGACGTAAGGTCTCGCAAAAAAATACACAATTTGACCAAAATATATCATAACGTTGCACGTGTATGTCGTATAAATCGCACTATCAATGGAAACAGATGAGTAAAAAGTTAAAGGATTACAACTTAGGTTGTAAATAAAATGACGTGAATTTAGAGATAGTATTGGTATTTTAGAAGCATATGATTATGAAGCTAATGTACCTCCTACAAAGGAAAGGGGAGAAAACCAATTAACCACGGAACAGGCGAATAGATCAAGACTTATAGCCATATGCCGGTGTAGTAGAAGTTATGAACGGAAGGATGAAGCAATCTTATAAGCTGTTTCGTCAAATCAACTTTAATAGATCTCTTCCCCAGATGTTTGACGACTTTAAAATAGGAGCTAGTCTCTTAAACACCTTTTATTGTTTTTACAAGGATAATCATTTGGCTCCTAAATAATTAATATAATTAATGAAAACATTAATAAGCCGAATCGTCTTTATCAATATGTAGAGATGAATAATTTAAATAGGCAAGGCATCGAAGTAATTTCGTTGGTATGGAAGCAACCTCCCATTTTTAGAAGATTTTGTTTGATTTTGCACGCACATATCATATAAAGTTAGCTAGGTCGTATGTTGTAGAGCTTTTGCGGGAGTGGATTTACTATGTTGAAATGTGTAGGCATGATACACTTGATAGAGAACAGCATGGGATACATTCCATTATAGAGCATTACTGCAGTTGTCTTACTGGCAGGCGAACAGTGGGACGCTGCGCCCATATTCTGTCAGTTTTATGGTATGTAGGATTAGGTAGATTGAAGAATTCAATCCTCCAGCGTAGCATTTACTAGATGTAGTAATTGATGAACAATATTAATTATTCTATTGTTACTTAATTTTAATGTTTGTTTTGTTTAAATGCAATAAAAATATTAAAATAATGTATTACTTTTTTTTATATAAAAATTCATTCTGATCAAGAATAGTATGTATGTTTTCCCCTATGTGTGACTAATTAGATGAGCGGATGAGAAAAAAATGTGTTTGGGTTTTTATATACTCACATAACAACCCATAGCATTAATGAATGCATTATAAGGAATGGACTTTTGTATGAAGGGGGTCTTAATATTTATGTTGGTGAGGTCCCACGAAAAGGATTTAACGAGAATGCAATAAGAAAGCAATATCCAAAAAATCAGCTTAATTTGATTTTTTTTCCGAGATTTAGAAGCAAAAAATGAATATGGGGGAAAAGGGTTTTTGTATCAAAAGTACCCTTTGTTTTAAAGGAATCGTCCTGATTTTTTTACAGTAGTATACTACTATAGTAGGAAATAATTTGACCAATTAAGAAAAAAAGTTATACAAAAAATATGAAAAAATTTTTAGGGGAGGTAGGGAAAATATTGGTCGCATTGTATTCATAATTTACAGAAAGTAAGATCCTCCAGTAAAAACCACTCGTACAAAATTTCAGGTCTCTAGCTTCATTCTTTCAAAAGTTATAGACCAGCAAAGTTGACCCAAGGGACGAACAAAAGTCGTCCTTTCTCAGGAACCCCAATGTTAACGGGCCTTAAATTTATATATTAGTTACCCTCTAATATAGCCCTTTCATTTGACACCAGTTTCATTGCTGTTCACTCAACGACCAACTTTCATACAAAAGTGCCCATCGTCCTTTGTTAAATTGATTCGCAAAATTGTTAGAATCATCCAATAAAGCATTTTTTTCATCGACAAAATTATTTATTTCACTCGAAAAAATGTTCGTTTGTTTCGCAAATTTGTTAACATGATTCGTAAAATCGTCAATTTCACTCGCAAATTTGTCCATTCGGTCCGTAAATGTGTTAACTTGATGGAAAAAAGGTATATATGGGGTAGTTCCGTTTTTAACGGAAAATTGGGGGTATTTTTGCTACATATTGATGTGACTCAATAGCATTGCACCGAAAGTATCTTTTTAAATTTCATTTGCCCCCTGTCTAGCAAACTTTACAATTCTTGCTCGCAAATATATCTCGACTTTTCATATTATTAACATCTTTGCCAAATTGGTAAAACTTACTATTCTATTGGGACTGATTAAAAATAAAACGTCAACTTGATGGCGTCGAACACTTTCCCAAATGTGTAAAGCGGAAATATCCCGCTTTTCTTATCAAAGTATGTTCTTAACTGGTTTCATAAAGAAGTGAAACTTTGACATTGATATCTGGAGAACCGTTCCGATTTCGCAAAAGAGGATTGCATATTCGTTTCGTTTCAGACCAATATTAATGAAATGGCATCATCAAAATTTGGCGCCGCAGATACTGAAATCTCCCCAAGGAAAGGACTTAGGCCCATATTTACGAACATGCATCCTTGATTTAAGGCGAAACTCAAGGAGACCTTAAGTTTTCAATAGACTTAGGCCCGTACATTATGAACATTTTCCATACTTTTTCATAGAATCACTTATATTCACGAGTCAATGCATTCTTGATTTAAGGCGAAACTCAAGGAGACCTTGAAATTTGTTATAGTCAACCTCACTTGAAATCAAGGTAGCCCACCTACCTTGAAATATTATATTTCAACTCTATCGAAAACTTAAGGTCTCCTTGAGTTTCGCCTTAAATCAAGGGTGCATTGACTCCTGAATATATACCTTTTTTCCTTCAAGTTAACACATTTACGGACCGAATGGACAAATTTGCGAGTGAAATTGACGATTTTACGAATCAAGTTAACAAATTTGCGAAACAAACGAACATTTTTTCGAGTCAAATAAATAATTTTGTCGATGAAAAAAATGCTTTATTGGATGATTTTAACAATTTTGTGAATGAATTCAACAAATTTACGGATCAAATGAAAATATTTTCGGAACAATTAAGCACATATGCGAATGAATTAAGCATTGTTTTGAATGTAGTTAGCAACTTTACAGATCAAATTGACAAATTCGCGAATCAAATTAACAATGTTTCGAACCTAGTAAGTATAATCGTTAATCATATTTTTAATTCATCAATCAGCACTTCGATTAATGCAACTCCCTTCCGGCTGCGGCAACTGGCAGTTGCATCATCATATCTAGTACAAAGTTTGTACAATCCGTAGAAGTTACCTACTGTTTGCACTCCTTGAGCAATCAAGTCAGTTAAAACATGATCTCGTGTAAGATCACCAAGCTCTTGACGTACAAATCCTTTTACTTTTGCGAACACGTTTTCAATAGGGTTGAGCATCGGCGAATACGGCGGGAGATATTGGGTGAGGTTATAAAACACAACATTGCGCAACGTTTCGCGCAACGTTTCAAATCAGTCGGCCATTACGGATCAGAAACTTCTCCCTACAAACAGATCCTCTAAGCGCCCCCTTGCGAGGCATAGCTTGATTAAAGATCAATGTGTTTGGTTGGGACGCAGCCTCCGCATCCCACGATACAGCCGTGGAGCCCCCCGCTGCCGTCCCGCTTCCCTTTAGTGCGGGTACACTATTTACAAAGAGTATATCTGTGTTGTGGAATATTGCTCTCCGAGTGATTTCCCGATTTACGGGCATATCCACTCGGAGAGTGCAAAAAAGTAACGACATTCGTCGGTTTCGACCGAATGTATATGACACGGCACTCTCATCAGGTGCTGCCGCTAGTGCCGTGCCATATACATTCGGGGACAGCACGACCGAGAATGCACCGGGCTAGTTGTTGCACACCGTATTTAAACCAAAGAAAATCGTACCATGCTACGGATCACATTTTTAGCGAATAGCCACTTGCTATTTCTGTGATCCGTGCAACATCCCACTTTTTTTGGTTAAAACACCAATAGTTACACAAAGATCAATGTGTTTGGTTGGGACGCAGCCTCCGCATCCCACGATACAGCCGTGGAGCCCCCGCTGCCGTCCCGCTTCCCTTTAGTGCGGGTACACTATTTACAAAGAGTATATCTGTGTTGTGGAATATTGCTCTCCGAGTGATTTCCCGATTTACGGGCATATCCACTCGGAGAGTGCAAAAAAGTAACGACATTCGTCGGTTTCGACCGAATGTATATGACACGGCACTCTCATCAGGTGCTGCCGCTAGTGCCGTGCCATATACATTCGGGGACAGCACGACCGAGAATGCACCGGGCTAGTTGTTGCACACCGTATTTAAACCAAAGAAAATCGTACCATGCTACGGATCACATTTTTAGCGAATAGCCACTTGCTATTTCTGTGATCCGTGCAACATCCCACTTTTTTTGGTTAAAACACCAATAGTTACACTCCTCCGCATCCCACGATACAGCCGTGGAGCCCCCCGCATGGAGCATGGTGCAAAAGTAAAAAAGTAAAAAGATTTGTACGTCAAGAGCTTGGTGATCTTACACGAGATCATGTTTTAACTGACTTGATTGCTCAAGGAGTGCAAACAGTAACTTTTACGGATTGTACAAACTTTGTACTAGATATGATGATGCAACTGCCAGTTGCCGCAGCCGGAAGGGAGTTGCATTAATCGAAGTTTACTTGATTGATGAATTAAAGATATGATTAACGATTATACTTACTAGGTTCGAAACATTGTTAATTTGATTCGCGAATTTGCCAATTTGGTCTGTAAAGTTGCTAACTACATTCAAAACAATGTTTAATTCATTCGCATATGTGCTTAATTGTTCCGAAAATATTTTCATTTGATCCGTAAATTTGTTAAATTCATTCACAAAATTGTTAAAATCATCCAATAAAGCATTTTTTTCGTCGACAAAATTATTTATTTGACTCGAGAAAATGTTCGTTTGTTTCGCAAATTTGTTAACTTGATTCATAAAATCGTCAATTTCACTCGCAAATTTGTCCATTCGGTCCGTAAATGTGTTAACTTGAAGCAAAAAGGTATAAATGATTTCTATGAAAAAGTATGGGAAATGACATTTAATTTTTTGAATTTCGGCATCCTTGACTCAAGGTCTCCTTGAATTAAGGTATGTTCATAAATACGGGCCTTAAAATATAATATTTCAAAGTAGATGGGTAGCTACATTGTTTCTCCTTAAATCAAGGACTGTTGAATATAAGTGATTTCTATGAAAAAGTATTGAAAATGACCATGGTATACAGGTATGGTCATAAGCACTTTCCATCTTTCCTATGACGTCATCAATCGAATGAGAACGTATACTACTTGAATGAGAACGATTACTATGATTTCTATCTTACTATGAAAAATCAACAACAAACCGTATGCAATGACAGCTCACTAAATACGTTGCTTTTAGATATAGTAAACCATTTGTGAACAGACACCTTTAATAATAAAGTGTCTTATTGAGTATCTTCTTATTTACAATATGGCAAGAAAAAAACCTTTCCAATTAATTAATATAATTGTTCGCTTTTACGTTATGAAATTAAAGATAAAGTAAAGTTAATTTCAGTGCCAGCAAGCTATATTTTAAATCATTATTTAATTGCTAAAGAGAGGGAAATTGCCTGCGAAGAAAAGGTAAAAAATGTTTTTTTTTAGAACCCGAATGTAATTTCGCATAAGACAATTAAATACTGAAATGATTGATGACAAATTTTCAAAAATAAAAAAATGAAAAATACACAAAAACTATTATGAAATATACATACAATGAGTGCATTCAGCGAACGAAATTTACTGGAAAAACACTGGAAATGCTGCAAGAATTACCCGCCACCGGCCTCTTCCTCCGCTGAAAAGCCTTCACGCGGAATGAGAATCTAATTGGAAGAGCACTTTTCTGCTGCATTTTTCATTCGCTGAATGCACTCAATATATCTTTTTTATGAGAATGGTATTTGTTATCATGTTCGTTTATATTCGCACGATACATACTGTTTGAAGATGGAGGAACTCTTTTGTTCCTCCTGAGAATGAAAGACTGGACTGTAAGTCGATGATGATAAGACTCATCATGTCTATATTTTATTTCCACCTTTTATACACAATAAAAGCTTATTCAACAAAATTGGTTATTCGCGACTAAGTACGCGTGCTGGTGTCAACGATCTTATCACCGCTCAGGTAACACACACATGTGTCTACCGTCAGCATATTACTCGCCATGGTGATAATATCGTTGGCACATGTATCATTAGGAATGCAAAAATATAGGTGGAAGGTGTTATCTGGTGTTATATGTACATA
The DNA here is from genome assembly GCA_949715475.1 of Microchrysa polita. Lineage (NCBI taxonomy): Eukaryota > Metazoa > Arthropoda > Insecta > Diptera > Stratiomyidae > Microchrysa > Microchrysa polita. The sequence goes on from OX454420.1 coordinate 43,232,771, forward strand.
TATGGATTTCGAACATACTCTCCGGCCTTGAATGATTGCATTCAAGAGGCAAATTCTACGCTGAAGTCCTGATTGGTCATCCTTGCGGTCGATCGGGGAAGTGTTGTTGGAGCATGTTGTCTGCGCCGACGGCTGTAGATAAGGAAGATGAGGATGCCAATCCTAATGGAAAGTCCCAGGTAGCTTGCAGTATAATGGTGTACCTGGTGGGACAGTGAAGTCACTGGTCTTTGATGGCGATCGTGCAGCTGATCCTTGATGTGTTGGATATCCTTGAAGTGTGTCAGTGTGTGCGGGGACAGTTGTAGTGAAGCCGCTACTTGTGCATGATTGATGCTGTTGGTTAGGTTGACTGATGGTAGAAATGACGATTTTAGATTCGTGGTGAGCATCGAATGTCCTTGGATGGAGAGAGAGAGAGAGAGAGAGTTCCAATTTATCCAGAGTTAACAGTGGCATTCGAATTTCAAATATGATGTAGTTGTATGTGGCACGTCCTTCAATTGTCACCAGTTTGTAGAACTTAGGTATGTCATCTACTGATATTGGCATTCGTGTGGTCGATGGAAGTTTACTTTTAATTTTACTGATTTCTTCCGTTAAGCCCCGGATAGAGTTCAGGCCTGAATAGACCTCGGGCGGAATGAAAATGAAATTTTTGTCCGCGGCGATTTTCTCAATGAAAATGCATACTTACTGTCGTGGAATATGTGGTAAATGATGGGGAATTCCATAAACTAAAATCCGAGAATGGTTTCACAATTTGTCTCTGCCATGTTATGTGTTATTTTTCGATTCCCCGGTCATTAGATAATTTCCGCGATGAACTCGTCGTGGACAGTGAATCGGTTTGACGTTTGCAAAAGTCACCACGCCCGACGGAGAATATGCTACAGAGTCGACTCATTTTCATGTTGAAAATGCATTCGGACAAGGGGGAAATTATTTTTTTAGTTATTTTTAAGATGATTTAGGACGTAAAACGCCTTTGCAGTAATTTTCGAAGCTAAAATTTTAAACTCACCACGGTTTTTATGCCGGTTCATTTTCATTCCGCTCGAACTCTATCCGGGGCTTTCGAGCGGAATGAAAATGAAACGGTAATGAACCGGCATAAAAACCGTGGTGAATTTAAAATTTTAGCTTCGAAAATTGCTGCAAAGGCCTTTTACGTCCTAAATCATCTTAAAAATAAAGCCCCGGATAGAGTTCGAGTGGAATGAAAATGAAACGGTAATGAACCGGCATAATCTTTGTGTAACTATTGGTGTTTTAACCAAAAAAAGTGGGATGTTGCACGGATCACAGAAATAGCAAGTGGCTATTCGCTAAAAATGTGATCCGTAGCATGGTACGATTTTCTTTGGTTTAAATACGGTGTGCAACAACTAGCCCGGTGCATTCTCGGTCGTGCTGTCCCCGAATGTATATGGCACGGCACTAGCGGCAGCACCTGATGAGAGTGCCGTGTCATATACATTCGGTCGAAACCGACGAATGTCGTTACTTTTTTGCACTCTCCGAGTGGATATGCCCGTAAATCGGGAAATCACTCGGAGAGCAATATTCCACAACACAGATATACTCTTCATAGCTTGATTGATTGACAGAAATTTACAATCTGCCGTCGAACCGTGCATTTCCGCCCTCATTTATTTATTAAACTATTTATAATAAAAATAAAATGTATCTGCATCTCGTTTAAAACTGGAAATTTTAATTTTCGAGCAAAACGTATCAGCTGTGATGTGTCAATTGTCACATTTGTCACTTTCCGAGAGATGGCGATGGGAACACCAAGTCTGATCCGGATCTATGCGTTTACAGAACACAATAGGAAACGTTTCGGAAAACGCGAAACGTTACGCGAACGTTGTGTTTTATAACCTCACCCATTGTAGCGTAACTCCAGCGCGCTGTAGAATTTCCTTGACCTCAGCAACTTTTATGTATTTGGGCATTGTCCACATTATCCACCAACTCTCTTAGAAATGTGCAGAATTCTGTGCATAATTAACCGATGACGTTGTACGTGAAATCGAACGCATCGTGAAGAATAGCCCGGGGATAAACTTAAAAGAAATTAAGCGAAAACTTGAACAGACTGGCACTTCTATAATTATTTCCACCGTCAATGAGGGTTTACGAAGGCTTAAAATTACGCTTGCTTCGTTCGAGCTTGACCGGGTGATCGAACCACGTACTATCGAATTAAGGAAAAATTATGCCATCGACATATCCAGCCGCTGTCAACTTAACCAGACCAAAATGATTTTTATTGATTTTACATCCCCGCAGAAAACATGCTCGCTTCCAACGGAATACACGAGCTCGAGTCGTACTGCCTACTATTCGCGAAAGAAATGTAAGCCTTGTTGCTGCAATGTCTAATGAAGAAGTTGCACAAAAATTCTGCACATTTCTAAGAGAGTTGGTGGATAATCTGGACTCATCATGGGAAGGTGCGCTTGTTATAATGGACAATGCCCAAATACATAAAGGTGCTGAGGTCAAGGAAATTCTACAGCGCGCTGGATTTACGCTACAATATCTCCCGCCGTATTCGCCGATGCTCAACCCTATTGAAAAAGTGTTCGCAAAAGTAAAAAAGTAAAAAGATTTGTACGTCAAGAGCTTGGTGATCTTACACGAGATCATGTTTTAACTGACTTGATTGCTCAAGGAGTGCAAACAGTAACTTTTACGGATTGTACAAACTTTGTACTAGATATGATGATGCAACTGCCAGTTGCCGCAGCCGGAAGGGAGTTGCATTAATCGAAGTTTACTTGATTGATGAATTAAAGATATGATTAACGATTATACTTACTAGGTTCGAAACATTGTTAATTTGATTCGCGAATTTGTCAATTTGGTCTGTAAAGTTGCTAACTACATTCAAAACAATGTTTAATTCATTCGCATATGTGCTTAATTGTTCCGAAAATATTTTCATTTGATCCGTAAATTTGTTAAATTCATTCACAAAATTGTTAAAATCATCCAATAAAGCATTTTTTTCGTCGACAAAATTATTTATTTGACTCGAGAAAATGTTCGTTTGTTTCGCAAATTTGTAACTTGATTCATAAAATCGTCAATTTCACTCGCAAATTTGTCCATTCGGTCCGTAAATGTGTTAACTTGAAGGAAAAAAGGTATAAATGATTTCTATGAAAAAGTATGGGAAATGACATTTAATTTTTTGAATTTCGGCATCGTTGACTCAAGGTCTCCTTGAATTAAGGTATGTTCATAAATACGGGCCTTAAAATATAATATTTCAAAGTAGATGGGTAGCTACATTGTTTCTCCTTAAATCAAGGACTGTTGAATATAAGTGATTTCTATGAAAAAGTATTGAAAATGACCATGGTATACAGGTATGGTCATAAGCACTTTCCATCTTTCCTATGACGTCATCAATCGAATGAGAACGTATACTACTTGAATGAGAACGATTACTATGATTTCTATCTTACTATGAAAAATCAACAACAAACCGTATGCAATGACAGCTCACTAAATACGTTGCTTTTAGATATAGTAAACCATTTGTGAATAGACACCTTTAATAATAAAGTGTCTTATTGAGTATCTTCTTATTTACAATATGGCAAGAAAAAAACCTTTCCAATTAATTAATATAATTGTTCGCTTTTACGTTATGAAATTAAAGATAAAGTAAAGTTAATTTCAGTGCCAGCAAGCTATATTTTAAATCATTATTTAATTGCTAAAGAGAGGGAAATTGCCTGCGAAGAAAAGGTAAAAAATGTTTTTTTTTTAGAACCCGAATGTAATTTCGCATAAGACAATTAAATACTGAAATGATTGATGACAAATTTTCAAAAATAAAAAAATGAAAAATACACAAAAACTATTATGAAATATACATACAATGAGTGCATTCAGCGAACGAAATTTACTGGAAAAACACTGGAAATGCTGCAAGAATTACCCGCCACCGGCCTCTTCCTCCGCTGAAAAGCCTTCACGCGGAATGAGAATCTAATTGGAAGAGCACTTTTCTGCTGCATTTTTCATTCGCTGAATGCACTCAATATATCTTTTTTATGAGAATGGTATTTGTTATCATGTTCGTTTATATTCGCACGATACATACTGTTTGAAGATGGAGGAACTCTTTTGTTCCTCCTGAGAATGAAAGACTGGACTGTAAGTCGATGATGATAAGACTCATCATGTCTATATTTTATTTCCACCTTTTATACACAATAAAAGCTTATTCAACAAAATTGGTTATTCGCGACTAAGTACGCGTGCTGGTGTCAACGATCTTATCACCGCTCAGGTAACACACACATGTGTCTACCGTCAGCATATTACTCGCCATGGTGATAATATCGTTGGCACATGTATCATTAGGAATGCAAAAATATAGGTGGAAGGTGTTATCTGGTGTTATATGTACATATATGGATTTCGAACATACTCCCCGGCCTTGAATGATTGCATTCAAGAGGCAAATTCTACGCTGAAGTCCTGATTGGTCATCCTTGCGGTCGATCGGGGAAGTGTTGTTGGAGCATGTTGTCTGCGCCGACGGCTGTAGATAAGGAAGATGAGGATGCCAATCCTAATGGAAAGTCCCAGGTAGCTTGCAGTATAATGGTGTACCTGGTGGGACAGTGAAGTCACTGGTCTTTGATGGCGATCGTGCAGCTGATCCTTGATGTGTTGGATATCCTTGAAGTGTGTCAGTGTGTGCGGGGACAGTTGTAGTGAAGCCGCTACTTGTGCATGATTGATGCTGTTGGTTAGGTTGACTGATGGTAGAAATGACGATTTTAGATTCGTGGTGAGCATCGAATGTCCTTGGATGGAGAGAGAGAGAGAGAGAGAGTTCCAATTTATCCAGAGTTAACAGTGGCATTCGAATTTCAAATATGATGTAGTTGTATGTGGCACGTCCTTCAATTGTCACCAGTTTGTAGAACTTAGGTATGTCATCTACTGATATTGGCATTCGTGTGGTCGATGGAAGTTTACTTTTAATTTTACTGATTTCTTCCGTTAAGCCCCGGATAGAGTTCAGGCCTGAATAGACCTCGGGCGGAATGAAAATGAAATTTTTGTCCGCGGCGATTTTCTCAATGAAAATGCATACTTACTGTCGTGGAATATGTGGTAAATGATGGGGAATTCCATAAACTAAAATCCGAGAATGGTTTCACAATTTGTCTCTGCCATGTTAAGGCCTGAATAGAGATCGGGCGGAATGAAAATGAAATTTTTGTCCGCGGCGATTTTCTCAATGAAAATGCATACTTACTGTCGTGGAATATGTGGTAAATGATGGGGTATTCCATAAACTAAAATCCGAGAATGGTTTCACAATTTGTCTCTGCCATTTTATGTGTTTTTTTTCGATTCCCCGGTCATTAGATAATTTCCGCGATGAACTCGTCGTGGACAGTGAATCGATTTGACGTTTGCAAAACTCACCACGCCCGACGGAGAATATGCTACAGAGTCGACTCATTTTCACGTTGAAAATGCATTCGGACAATGGGGAAATTATTTTTTTTAGTTATTTTTAAGATTATGTAGGACGTAAAACGCCTTTGTATCAATTTTCGAAGCTAAAATTTTAAATTCACCACGGTTTTTATGCCGGTTCATTACCGTCACCACGGTTTTTATGCCGGTTCATTACCGTTTCATTTTCATTCCGCTCGAACTCTATCCGGGGCTTTATGTGTTATTTTTCGATTCCCCGGTCATTAGATAATTTCCGCGATGAACTCGTCGTGGACAGTGAATCGGTTTGACGTTTGCAAAAGTCACCACGCCCGACGGAGAATATGCTACAGAGTCGACTCATTTTCATGTTGAAAATGCATTCGGACAAGGGGGAAATTATTTTTTTAGTTATTTTTAAGATGATTTAGGACGTAAAACGCCTTTGCAGTAATTTTCGAAGCTAAAATTTTAAACTCACCACGGTTTTTATGCCGGTTCATTTTCATTCCGCTCGAACTCTATCCGGGGCTTTCGAGCGGAATGAAAATGAAACGGTAATGAACCGGCATAAAAACCGTGGTGAATTTAAAATTTTAGCTTCGAAAATTGCTGCAAAGGCCTTTTACGTCCTAAATCATCTTAAAAATAAAGCCCCGGATAGAGTTCGAGTGGAATGAAAATGAAACGGTAATGAACCGGCATAATCTTTGTGTAACTATTGGTGTTTTAACCAAAAAAAGTGGGATGTTGCACGGATCACAGAAATAGCAAGTGGCTATTCGCTAAAAATGTGATCCGTAGCATGGTACGATTTTCTTTGGTTTAAATACGGTGTGCAACAACTAGCCCGGTGCATTCTCGGTCGTGCTGTCCCCGAATGTATATGGCACGGCACTAGCGGCAGCACCTGATGAGAGTGCCGTGTCATATACATTCGGTCGAAACCGACGAATGTCGTTACTTTTTTGCACTCTCCGAGTGGATATGCCCGTAAATCGGGAAATCACTCGGAGAGCAATATTCCACAACACAGATATACTCTTCATAGCTTGATTGATTGACAGAAATTTACAATCTGCCGTCGAACCGTGCATTTCCGCCCTCATTTATTTATTAAACTATTTATAATAAAAATAAAATGTATCTGCATCTCGTTTAAAACTGGAAATTTTAATTTTCGAGCAAAACGTATCAGCTGTGATGTGTCAATTGTCACATTTGTCACTTTCCGAGAGATGGCGATGGGAACACCAAGTCTGATCCGGATCTATGCGTTTACAGAACACAATAGGAAACGTTTCGGAAAACGCGAAACGTTACGCGAACGTTGTGTTTTATAACCTCACCCATTGTAGCGTAACTCCAGCGCGCTGTAGAATTTCCTTGACCTCAGCAACTTTTATGTATTTGGGCATTGTCCACATTATCCACCAACTCTCTTAGAAATGTGCAGAATTCTGTGCATAATTAACCGATGACGTTGTACGTGAAATCGAACGCATCGTGAAGAATAGCCCGGGGATAAACTTAAAAGAAATTAAGCGAAAACTTGAACAGACTGGCACTTCTATAATTATTTCCACCGTCAATGAGGGTTTACGAAGGCTTAAAATTACGCTTGCTTCGTTCGAGCTTGACCGGGTGATCGAACCACGTACTATCGAATTAAGGAAAAATTATGCCATCGACATATCCAGCCGCTGTCAACTTAACCAGACCAAAATGATTTTTATTGATTTTACATCCCCGCAGAAAACATGCTCGCTTCCAACGGAATACACGAGCTCGAGTCGTACTGCCTACTATTCGCGAAAGAAATGTAAGCCTTGTTGCTGCAATGTCTAATGAAGAAGTTGCACAAAAATTCTGCACATTTCTAAGAGAGTTGGTGGATAATCTGGACTCATCATGGGAAGATGCGCTTGTTATAATGGACAATGCCCAAATACATAAAGGTGCTGAGGTCAAGGAAATTCTACAGCGCGCTGGATTTACGCTACAATATCTCCCGCCGTATTCGCCGATGCTCAACCCTATTGAAAAAGTGTTCGCAAAAGTAAAAAAGTAAAAAGATTTGTACGTCAAGAGCTTGGTGATCTTACACGAGATCATGTTTTAACTGACTTGATTGCTCAAGGAGTGCAAACAGTAACTTTTACGGATTGTACAAACTTTGTACTAGATATGATGATGCAACTGCCAGTTGCCGCAGTCGGAAGGGAGTTGCATTAATCGAAGTTTACTTGATTGATGAATTAAAGATATGATTAACGATTATACTTACTAGGTTCGAAACATTGTTAATTTGATTCGCGAATTTGTCAATTTGGTCTGTAAAGTTGCTAACTACATTCAAAACAATGTTTAATTCATTCGCATATGTGCTTAATTGTTCCGAAAATATTTTCATTTGATCCGTAAATTTGTTAAATTCATTCACAAAATTGTTAAAATCATCCAATAAAGCATTTTTTTCGTCGACAAAATTATTTATTTGACTCGAGAAAATGTTCGTTTGTTTCGCAAATTTGTTAACTTGATTCATAAAATCGTCAATTTCACTCGCAAATTTGTCCATTCGGTCCGTAAATGTGTTAACTTGAAGCAAAAAGGTATAAATGATTTCTATGAAAAAGTATGGGAAATGACATTTAATTTTTTGAATTTCGGCATCCTTGACTCAAGGTCTCCTTGAATTAAGGTATGTTCATAAATACGGGCCTTAAAATATAATATTTCAAAGTAGATGGGTAGCTACATTGTTTCTCCTTAAATCAAGGACTGTTGAATATAAGTGATTTCTATGAAAAAGTATTGAAAATGACCATGGTATACAGGTATGGTCATAAGCACTTTCCATCTTTCCTATGACGTCATCAATCGAATGAGAACGTATACTACTTGAATGAGAACGATTACTATGATTTCTATCTTACTATGAAAAATCAACAACAAACCGTATGCAATGACAGCTCACTAAATACGTTGCTTTTAGATATAGTAAACCATTTGTGAACAGACACCTTTAATAATAAAGTGTCTTATTGAGTATCTTCTTATTTACAATATGGCAAGAAAAAAACCTTTCCAATTAATTAATATAATTGTTCGCTTTTACGTTATGAAATTAAAGATAAAGTAAAGTTAATTTCAGTGCCAGCAAGCTATATTTTAAATCATTATTTAATTGCTAAAGAGAGGGAAATTGCCTGCGAAGAAAAGGTAAAAAATGTTTTTTTTTTAGAACCCGAATGTAATTTCGCATAAGACAATTAAATACTGAAATGATTGATGACAAATTTTCAAAAATAAAAAAATGAAAAATACACAAAAACTATTATGAAATATACATACAATGAGTGCATTCAGCGAACGAAATTTACTGGAAAAACACTGGAAATGCTGCAAGAATTACCCGCCACCGGCCTCTTCCTCCGCTGAAAAGCCTTCACGCGGAATGAGAATCTAATTGGAAGAGCACTTTTCTGCTGCATTTTTCATTCGCTGAATGCACTCAATATATCTTTTTTATGAGAATGGTATTTGTTATCATGTTCGTTTATATTCGCACGATACATACTGTTTGAAGATGGAGGAACTCTTTTGTTCCTCCTGAGAATGAAAGACTGGACTGTAAGTCGATGATGATAAGACTCATCATGTCTATATTTTATTTCCACCTTTTATACACAATAAAAGCTTATTCAACAAAATTGGTTATTCGCGACTAAGTACGCGTGCTGGTGTCAACGATCTTATCACCGCTCAGGTAACACACACATGTGTCTACCGTCAGCATATTACTCGCCATGGTGATAATATCGTTGGCACATGTATCATTAGGAATGCAAAAATATAGGTGGAAGGTGTTATCTGGTGTTATATGTACATATATGGATTTCGAACATACTCCCCGGCCTTGAATGATTGCATTCAAGAGGCAAATTCTACGCTGAAGTCCTGATTGGTCATCCTTGCGGTCGATCGGGGAAGTGTTGTTGGAGCATGTTGTCTGCGCCGACGGCTGTAGATAAGGAAGATGAGGATGCCAATCCTAATGGAAAGTCCCAGGTAGCTTGCAGTATAATGGTGTACCTGGTGGGACAGTGAAGTCACTGGTCTTTGATGGCGATCGTGCAGCTGATCCTTGATGTGTTGGATATCCTTGAAGTGTGTCAGTGTGTGCGGGGACAGTTGTAGTGAAGCCGCTACTTGTGCATGATTGATGCTGTTGGTTAGGTTGACTGATGGTAGAAATGACGATTTTAGATTCGTGGTGAGCATCGAATGTCCTTGGATGGAGAGAGAGAGAGAGAGAGAGAGTTCCAATTTATCCAGAGTTAACAGTGGCATTCGAATTTCAAATATGATGTAGTTGTATGTGGCACGTCCTTCAATTGTCACCAGTTTGTAGAACTTAGGTATGTCATCTACTGATATTGGCATTCGTGTGGTCGATGGAAGTTTACTTTTAATTTTACTGATTTCTTCCGTTAAGCCCCGGATAGAGTTCAGGCCTGAATAGACCTCGGGCGGAATGAAAATGAAATTTTTGTCCGCGGCGATTTTCTCAATGAAAATGCATACTTACTGTCGTGGAATATGTGGTAAATGATGGGGAATTCCATAAACTAAAATCCGAGAATGGTTTCACAATTTGTCTCTGCCATGTTATGTGTTATTTTTCGATTCCCCGGTCATTAGATAATTTCCGCGATGAACTCGTCGTGGACAGTGAATCGGTTTGACGTTTGCAAAAGTCACCACGCCCGACGGAGAATATGCTACAGAGTCGACTCATTTTCATGTTGAAAATGCATTCGGACAAGGGGGAAATTATTTTTTTAGTTATTTTTAAGATGATTTAGGACGTAAAACGCCTTTGCAGCAATTTTCGAAGCTAAAATTTTAAACTCACCACGGTTTTTATGCCGGTTCATTTTCATTCCGCTCGAACTCTATCCGGGGCTTTCGAGCGGAATGAAAATGAAACGGTAATGAACCGGCATAAAAACCGTGGTGAATTTAAAATTTTAGCTTCGAAAATTGCTGCAAAGGCGTTTTACGTCCTAAATCATCTTAAAAATAAAGCCCCGGATAGAGTTCGAGTGGAATGAAAATGAAACGGTAATGAACCGGCATAAAAACCGTGGTGAATTTAAAATTTTAGCTTCGAAAATTGCTACAAAGGCGTTTTACGTCCTAAATCATCTTAAAAATAACTGAAAAAAATAGTTTCCCCCTTGTCCGAATGCATTTTCAACGTGAAAATGAGTCGACTCTGTAGCATATTCTTCGTCGGGCGTGGTGAGTTTTGCAAACATTAAACCGATTCACTGTCCACGACGAATTCATCGTGGAAATTATCTAATGACTGGGGAATCGAAAAATAACACATAAAATGACAGAGACAAATTGTGAAACCATTCTCGGATTTTAGTTTATGAAATTCCCCAGCATTTACCACATATTCCACGACAGTATGTATACATTTTCATTGATAAAATCGCCGCGGACAAAAATTTCGTTTTCATTCCGCCCGAGGTCTATTCAGGCCTTAACTAAAAAAATAATTTCCCCCTTGTCCGAATGCATTTTCAACGTGAAAATGAGTCGACTCTGTAGCATATTCTCCGTCGGGCGTGGTGAATTTTGCAAACGTCAAACCGATTCACTGTCCACGACGAGTTCATCGCGGAAATTATCTAATGACCGGGGAATCGAAAAATAACACATAAAATGGCAGAGACAAATTGTGAAACTATTCTCGGATTTTATCCTTGAAGTGTGTCAGTGTGTGCGGGGACAGTTGTAGTGAAGCCGCTACTTGTGCATGATTGATGCTGTTGGTTAGGTTGACTGATGGTAGAAATGACGATTTTAGATTCGTGGTGAGCATCGAATGTCCTTGGATGGAGAGAGAGAGAGAGAGAGAGTTCCAATTTATCCAGAGTTAACAGTGGCATTCGAATTTCAAATATGATGTAGTTGTATGTGGCACGTCCTTCAATTGTCACCAGTTTGTAGAACTTAGGTATGTCATCTACTGATATTGGCATTCGTGTGGTCGATGGAAGTTTACTTTTAATTTTACTGATTTCTTCCGTTAAGCCCCGGATAGAGTTCAGGCCTGAATAGACCTCGGGCGGAATGAAAATGAAATTTTTGTCCGCGGCGATTTTCTCAATGAAAATGCATACTTACTGTCGTGGAATATGTGGTAAATGATGGGGAATTCCATAAACTAAAATCCGAGAATGGTTTCACAATTTGTCTCTGCCATGTTATGTGTTATTTTTCGATTCCCCGGTCATTAGATAATTTCCGCGATGAACTCGTCGTGGACAGTGAATCGGTTTGACGTTTGCAAAAGTCACCACGCCCGACGGAGAATATGCTACAGAGTCGACTCATTTTCATGTTGAAAATGCATTCGGACAAGGGGGAAATTATTTTTTTAGTTATTTTTAAGATGATTTAGGACGTAAAACGCCTTTGCAGCAATTTTCGAAGCTAAAATTTTAAACTCACCACGGTTTTTATGCCGGTTCATTTTCATTCCGCTCGAACTCTATCCGGGGCTTTCGAGCGGAATGAAAATGAAACGGTAATGAACCGGCATAAAAACCGTGGTGAATTTAAAATTTTAGCTTCGAAAATTGCTGCAAAGGCGTTTTACGTCCTAAATCATCTTAAAAATAAAGCCCCGGATAGAGTTCGAGTGGAATGAAAATGAAACGGTAATGAACCGGCATAAAAACCGTGGTGAATTTAAAATTTTAGCTTCGAAAATTGCTACAAAGGCGTTTTACGTCCTAAATCATCTTAAAAATAACTGAAAAAAATAGTTTCCCCCTTGTCCGAATGCATTTTCAACGTGAAAATGAGTCGACTCTGTAGCATATTCTTCGTCGGGCGTGGTGAGTTTTGCAAACATTAAACCGATTCACTGTCCACGACGAATTCATCGTGGAAATTATCTAATGACTGGGGAATCGAAAAATAACACATAAAATGACAGAGACAAATTGTGAAACCATTCTCGGATTTTAGTTTATGAAATTCCCCAGCATTTACCACATATTCCACGACAGTATGTATACATTTTCATTGATAAAATCGCCGCGGACAAAAATTTCATTTTCATTCCGCCCGAGGTCTATTCAGGCCTTAGCTAAAAAAATAATTTCCCCCTTGTCCGAATGCATTTTCAACGTGAAAATGAGTCGACTCTGTAGCATATTCTCCGTCGGGCGTGGTGAATTTTGCAAACGTCAAACCGATTCACTGTCCACGACGAGTTCATCGCGGAAATTATCTAATGACCGGGGAATCGAAAAATAACACATAAAATGGCAGAGACAAATTGTGAAACTATTCTCGGATTTTAGTTTATGGAATTCCCCATCATTTACCACATATTCCACGACAGTAAGTATGCATTTTCATTGAGAAAATCGCCGCGGACAAAAATTTCATTTTCATTCCGCCCGAGGTCTATTCAGGCCTTTAAGCCCCGGATAGAGTTCGAGCGGAATGAAAATGAAACGGTAATGAACCGGCATAAGAACCGTGGTGAATTAAAAATTTTAGCTTCGAAAATTGCTACAAAGGCGTGTTACGTCCTAAATCATCTTAAAAATAACTAAAAAAAATAATTTCCCCCTTGTCCGAATGCATTTTCAACGTGAAAATGAGTCGACTCTGTAGCATATTCTCCGTCGGGCGTGGTGAATTTTGCAAACGTCAAACCGATTCACTGTCCACGACGAGTTCATCGCGGAAATTATCTAATGACCGGGGAATCGAAAAATAACACATAAAATGGCAGAGACAAATTGTGAAACCATTCTCGGATTTTAGTTTATGGAATTCCCCATAATTTACCACATATTCCACGACAGTAAGTATGCATTTTCATTGAGAAAATCGACGCGGACAAAAATTTCATTTTCATTCCGCCCGAGGTCTATTCAGGCCTTTAAGCACCGGATAGAGTTCGAGCGGGATGAAAATGAAACGGTAATGAACCGGCATAAAAACCGTGGTGAATTTAAAATTTTAGCTTCGAAAATTGCTGCAAAGGCGTTTTACGTCCTAAATCATCTTAAAAATAACTAAAAAAATAATTTCCCCCTTGTCCGAATGCATTTTCAACGTGAAAATGAGTCGACTCTGTAGCATATTCTCCGTCGGGCGTGGTGAATATTGCAAACGTCAAACCGATTCACTGTCCACGACGAGTTCATCGCGGAAATTATCTAATGACCGGGGAATCGAAAAATAACACATAAAATGGCAGAGACAAATTGTGAAACCATTCTCGGATTTTAGTTTATGGAATTCCCCATCATTTACCACATATTCCACGACAGTAAGTATGCATTTTCATTGAGAAAATCGCCGCGGACAAAAATTTCATTTTCATTCCGCTCGAGGTCTATTCAGGCCTTTAAGCGCAGTATAGACCTCGGGCGGAATGAAAATGAAATTTTTGTCCGCTGCGATTTTTTCAATGAAAATGCATGCTTACTGTCGTGGAACATGTCGGAAATGATGGGGAATTCCATAAGCTACAATCCGAATATGGTTCCAAAATTTTTCTCGGCCATTTTATGTATTATTTTTCGATTCCCCGGTCATTTCACCGTGGAAAATATCTAATGACGGGGGAATCGAAAAATAATACATAAAATGGCCGAGAAAAATTTTGAAACCATATTCGGATTGTAGCTTATGGAATTCCCCATCATTTCCGACATGTTCCACGACAGTAAGCAGGCATTTTCATTGAGAAAATCGCAGCGGACAAAAATTTCATTTTCATTCCGCCCGAGGTCTATTCAGGCCTTTAGTTGTTGCGGCAAAATGAACAGCGGGCTCGCACTTCCTTGATGAGTACTTGTGAGAACGTGGATAATAGAATTTTGGATTCGATGGAAGTTTGAGATGGCTAGTGTTGCTTGCAATGCAATCGCAGAGAACAGTTGAGCTATTTTTTGATAGCGCATGGTAGTTCTGACATGTTGAATTTCCTCCTCAATGCCCTTGATAGTTGTATTCAAGTCTGCCTCAACCCGCAAGAATTTTTCGTCTATGGTGTCTCGGTCCTTCTGCAATTTGTTGAGGGTGGCGTCAAGAATAGAGGTTTGATTGTCGAGTAATCGGGATAGCTGTTCTTCGTTGTGGCTGATTTCGTCAATGGTTTCTGCTAGTTGGTCGGCGTATTTTTCATCCAGAATTCCAAAGAGTGCGTTAGCGATGTTTCCAACAAAGTTCATGGTACCTCGCGTTCGTCGATTCCTTCTAGGTTGGATTAGTTGATTGTTGTTAACGGTTTTTGTCCATACCCTTTCGTATTGTTGGATGAAGCCTTGACATAGCTTGGCGTCACTCCCACTGACCGTAGACCAGAGATTACGAAGAGATTGTTGGCACCGAGCTAACAGGTTGAAATTATTCCAATAGGGCTTTAAGTCGTAATAGACGATCAAATTCCAGTCGCTGGATATGATGTCAGCCTCTCCCAGTTTCCCGAAGTGTATGCCGGGGTTGGATTCGAAGTTCGAAATTTCGAAAGGCCTTGAGAACGCTGCGGGTAAGGTGAGCAGCACCAAAAGCGATGTGAAGATACTTGGAGAGTATCCGCTCTGAAATCTTTTTCAGATCATAATTGGATTCTTTTCAATTTAAATGTCTCCAGGGAGTCTACAAGTCCTTACAGGAACCCAAAGAATATAAATTGGAAAAAGTTCAGACAGGTCTTTAAAAACAAATTCCCAGGTTCCGTAAATAACTCGATAAGTTCCCTGGAGGAGCTGGAACAGAGAGCTGAAGCGTTAGAGAAGGCTATGGAAGCAGCCTTCAAAAGTTCATGTCCGGTTAAGCGAAGTAAGAAGACACTCCCACCATGGTGGAACGGTGATCTGTCCAAGCTTAGGAAGCTTACTCGGGACATCCTCAACATCTGCAATAAATACAAGTTGTGGCAGCCATACAAAGACTGTTTGAACATCTATAAAAAAGCCATTAGGGAAGCAAAAGCCCAAGCCTGGGACGAATTCTGCCAATCCCTGGATCACGTCAAGGACTCGGCCAGGATTAGCAAAATTCTGTCAAAAGCACATTCATGCCCGTCCCTGATAAAAAAGGAGGACGGAACCTTTACTGAATCCACTGGAGAATCTCTCGAGATCCTCTTGAACACGCACTTCCCTGGGTGCGAAAGCACGTCCGTACCCAGACCGGCACTACATAGTGCAGACTACCGCTGGAGAGATATTGCTGTCTCCGTCATTACGGAGGAGAAGATTTCCTGGGCAATTAACAGCTTCTCTCCATATAAATCTCCTGGACCAGATGGCATTCTACCGATAATGCTACAGGAAATGCAGGATCTTGTAGTTCCTGTGCTGTTATCACTTTTCAGGAGCCTTCTGACTTTCAACTATGTTCCCAAATCCTGGCGACGAGTGCGAGTAGTTTTCATACCGAAGGTAGGCAAACGAGGGCATGAAAACGCGAAGGACTTCAGACCCATTAGTTTATCCTCCTTCGTATTAAAAACACTGGAGCGGATTATCGATATCCACATCCGACAAAACTTGGAAAGCTCAATACTTTCTAGGTCGCAACACGCATATGTTAAGGGTAGGTCTACAGAAACCGCTTTACACGAGGTAGTGCGAAGCATTGAGTACAGTCGTCAATATAAACAATATACGCTAGCCGCTTTCCTTGACATAGAGGGGGCTTTCAATAATGTCCGAATAGAAGCTATCCACGGAGCCCTGGCGGATTCGGGAGTAGAGGCAGGGCTCGGTGAATGGATAGTGACTCTAATCAGGAGTAGAGTAATTTATGCGGACTTAGGATACAGCCAGCTAACTAAATACGTCTGCAGAGGGACACCTCAGGGTGGTGTCATCTCCCCGTTATTGTGGCTGGTAGTTATCAATAAAATTTTAACTAGACTCGACGAAGAGGGTATAAAAGTGGTAGCTTACGCGGACGATGTAGCGATCTTAGTATCAGGAATGTGTCTCTCGGTGATCAGTCAGATCATGGGAAGAGCCCTTGGGTTGATCAGTAACTGGGCCACAAGTTGTGGCCTTGGCGTAAACCCAAGTAAAACAAAACTGATGTTGTTCACTACAAAAACCAAGATACCACTCTTCTCCCTTCCAAAACAAAACGGACAGCAGCTAACACTATCGCCCAGTTCAAAGTATTTGGGAGTAATTCTTGACCCCAAGCTTAACTGGAAGCTAAACATTGAAGAGCGCGTAAAGAAAGCCTGTGTAGTTTTCTACGCATGTAAGACAGTTCTCAATAGAAGGTGGGGTGAAGGTGATACTTTGGCTTTATACAGCAATCGTACGCCCAATCCTGACGTATGGGGCACTAGTCTGGTGGCCGGCGCTCAGTAGGGCGTACAATATAACAAAACTGGGTAGAGTGCAAAGGTCGGCATGTCTTGGTATCACAGGGGGTATGCGAACATGCCCGAGGGATGCGTTGAATGTAATCTTGCACCTCTTACCTATCGACATTTTTATCAATCAACTTGCGGCATGTAGTGCGGTCAGGCTTAAAGAGTCCGGTTGCTGGACTTCTAAGCCGTATGCAGCGCCCGCTCTAGCACTTACGCCGCCCCGGGCAAGAGGACAAATTGCCGCCCCTTAGGTTCTATACCAAGCATATTGATAAATTAGTAATATGTACGTCGTTGAAGTAGATGAGTAGTTTTCCATAAAATCCTTGCAGACAGCGCAGCCGATAAACTGCAATTAGCCGGATTTCTTCAGTGTGGGACATCCATGGTTAATTTTTTTGAGAGTCATGGTCGTAGCCCAGCAGGTTGAGGAGGCAGGGCAGGGATTGGCGTTTCACCCTCCCCCTGGCGGATGATCAAGGATACATTTTTGTCCTACTGCTGAACCATAAAGTAAGAAATTGGAATAGAGATGGAACTCCATATAACATTAAAACCTACTGAGCAACATTTTACCTTTGAGTGTGTGCTGTATGTAACGTGCACATACAGGAAGATATCTTCTTGTATGTACACGTTACATACAGCACACACTCAAAGGTAAAATGTTGTTCAGTAGGTTTTAATGTTATATGGAGTTCCATCTCTATTCCAATTCCTTACTTTATGGCTGAACTACCTCATAAAAAACAATGATGCTCTACGTATAAAAATCTCCGTACTACAAATCTGCGTGTTGTCAATGTTCAGTTGGCGCCTGGTCTTAATCGCAATTTTAAGAAATATTTCAGTCTGGTGATCTCGGTTATTCCGAGATCTAAAAGTCTAAAAGTCTATCATCCGCACAATTCTAATGGGACAGTTTTAGGCATTTGATATCCGAAACTTAAACACCCACATGTAGGTGTCGTTAACATCATAATATCCATATCGTACCTGCGTTTGCGTGGCCTAGACTATCGGAACTTAAATTATTCCATAATTTACATCCTAATTTCTCTTTGTGAGAATCCTAACCACCTATTTTTGACCAACCAAACCTAAATGTATATAGAGTTTTTGCTGCCCGCCGCGCCATGTTTTACCGTTAGAATAAATAATACGTCACACGAAATTTTTGTTGTGAAGCTAATGGATTTAAAAACATTTCGTCGGAAAGGGATAAAATTTGTGACAAAGGTCATGGTGATGTATTCAGGAGTAAAACCCATGCATACGCCATTTATCGTTAAAAGAACAAAAGTCGTTTTGGATTTACCTTTCTCACATTTTGTTCAAATGATGTGGAAAGAATCCAATCAGCTTCCAAAGTATATAAAATGATAAAAAATCAAGGGTGTACATAAAAATTCATACACTTTATTTTCTTGAAATGATACTCACAAATTCTCCATGATTAAGTTCAAGATCCAATCCAATTTAAAATGTTTGTTACTGCCAGGCCAGCATCGTCCGCTTCGGTCAAAAGGTGAAACTCAAAAGGGACGAAACTCCTCTTCAATTTCTGCAAGTCAGAAATTGCAGGGATGGAATCATTCAAAAAACGACGATGCTGCCCGATGGCAGAAGAGCAAACTAAAAAACTACTGTGCTGCCCAACGGCAGATGAGCAAACTAAAAGACGATTGTGCTGCCCACTAGCGGACGGGCCGATAAAATATAAAAGGAAGTAAGTCCCGCCATCTAGTGGTCAACACATTACAAATCAACGTTAATTTAAAAAAAGCGTTACAAATTAAAATTACGATGAATCGATATTATTGATTAATGCATGACGTAACATTCTCCCCCGTTAAGACGCATAGTCTTAATGCTCGAGTCGATAAAACGTAGAATTGACATAGCGAATCATCAACGGCATTTACTCCATGCTGACGAATGCTATGTTCTGGAACACGAGACAATAAAGCGCGCCTCACTCGCTAACGAAGTCGATTGGAATTGGATGGTCGATATGGGTTGCCCTTTGGTTTGAGTGAGAATACGTGTGCATTGTGAGTTTGTGAGTATGTGATTTGTACTATTCAAAATTCAACTTAATAAAAAATAGATTATTATTCCAAAAGTAGCTATACATTTCAATTTGAAAATTCTAAGGTGAAATGAAATTCTAAATGGCAGTATCGTTGCATGGAAGTGGTGATAATTTTGAAATGGATCTTTTCAAAATAGAGCTCTTAGTTTTAATTGATACTACACGAACTTCTCCATCATCGCCTGGATAGGTTTCAATTACACGGCCTAAGTTCCATTTACAGGGGGGCAAGTTTTCATCTTTCAGCAAAACGATATCACCAACTTTCAGGCTTGGATTTCGTGATAGCCATTTGGGACGTTGTTGTAAACGGACTAAATATTCATTGCTCCATTTATTCCAAAACATCTGGGTCAATCTCTGTGTGTACTGCCAACGGTCTAATCGATTCATGTTAATATCAAGAACGCTATCTTCTGGTGCAGCTAGTAAGGCGCTTCCTGTAAGAAAGTGTCCCGGTGTCAATGTGTCTAAGTCTTCTGGGTTGTTCGTCATAGGGCATAGCGGACGCGAATTTAGACAAGCTTCGATTCGAATCAATACAATGTTGAGTTCTTCGTACGTTAGTATTGCATTTCCAACGATCCTTCGTAAATGATACTTGGTCGATTTTACGCCTGCTTCCCACAATCCACCAAAATTGGGAGACGCTGGTGGGTTAAAGTGCCAGGTTATACCTTCATTTGCCATTTGCTCTGTAGCGTAGGAATTACGTTTCACGATGTCACGAAGCTCCTTATCAGCACCAACAAAATTTGTCCCACAATCAGAGTATATATCTGTGCATTTGCCACGACGACTAATAAATCGTCTAAACGCTGCTAAGAAGGATGATGTGCTGAGATCGCCGACAAGTTCGATGTGGATGGCTTTGACAGCCATGCAGATGAATATACAAATATACCCCTTTTGAGTTTTTAAACCCCTTCCTTTGCTTGTCCGTAGGTTAATTGGGCCACAATAATCAATGCCAGTGTGAAGAAATGGTTTGGTAACGTTTACTCTCGGTCTTGGTAAATTACCCATGATTTGTTGTGTTGATTGGGCTCGTTGCCTATGGCATATGACACATCTGTGTATGCTTGGTCTGACTGTGTTACGTCCTCCAATGATCCAATATTTGCTTCGTAGAACATTTAATGTCAATTGAATACCACCATGTAGAGTAAGCTTGTGATATTTTTCGATGATAAGTCGAGTCAAATGATTTCCTTTCGGAAGTATGATTGGATGCTTCGTATCAAATGGTATTTCTGCATTTCGAATACGTCCACCAACACGCAATATATGGTCTTGATCAAGAAATGGGTTCAATGATAAAAGTGTGCTTTTCGAACAAACAGACTGGTTACCCTTTAAGGATCGAATTTCGTTATGAAATGTATACTGCTGTACATGTTTTATCCAAAATTTCAATGCGTCATTGAGTTCTTTCACAGTCAAATGTGAGGTTCCGGTTGATTGTCTCTTGGCTGCTGAAATAAAACGAAAGCAATATGCCGTGATTCGTAACAAACGATCTAGAGATGAATAGCGTTCCAACAAAGTTTGAGTTTCATTCAAGGCTTCTATAATAATATTGAAAACATTTACATGTTTCTTTCGAACTTCTAAGTTGCAAGTTTCAATTGGTACTAATGATGGCCAATGCTCAATTGATTCTAATAAATAACATGGTCCAGTCCACCAAAGTTTATTATCTATTAAGTTGCTTGTAGATACACCTCGTGAAGGCAGATCCGCAGGGTTGTGCTCCGAAGGAACGTAGCGCCATGGAGTATCCTTAACAGCATCAAATATTTGGGTTGTTCTATTGGCAACAAATACAGTCCATCGATTGGGAAGTCCCTTTAACCATGACAGGACAATAGTTGAGTCGGTCCACAAATAGGTTAAAACGTTGCTTATCTTCAAAATGGACTTCGCCTTGCGCATAAGTTTTGCCAATAATACCGCTCCACAAAGTTCTAAACGAGGAATTGAGATAGGTTTAACGGGAGCTACTTTAGTTTTTGCAATCACGAGTCCGCTGAAGTTTCGTTGACGTGATACTAAATAAATCGCCGCTGCGTAAGCATGTTGTGAAGCATCACTGAAACCATGTAACTCGATATCATTGTCATCCGTGCCAGTGTGAATCCATCGAGGAATTCGTAAATCAGAAACGTGGATCAAATCAAGTTTAAATGTTTCCCATTTACTCATAAATGATTCGGATAATGGTTGATCCCAGTGAACTTGTTGTAACCAAAGACTTTGCATCATCAACTTCGCTGTTACTACAATAGGTGAGAGCCAACCAAGTGGATCATACAATCTTGCGACAACAGATAATATTTTGCGCTTGGTAAGGGGACTATGATCGAAGTCAATGTTAATCCTGTAGCTGAATTCATCCTTGAGTGGATGCCAATTGATTCCTAAAGCTTTAAAGCCATTGTCGAATTCTAAATTCAAAGAAGTTTTTGTCTCACAATCATCGAGTGGAATGCCTTCAAGAATTCTTGTATCGTTAGCGATCCATTTTCGTAATTTAAAACCTCCAGTAGCCAGTAGATTCGAAATATCCTTTCGCTTCTCAATAGTTGCTTGCAGAGTATCAGCGCCAGATAAAATGTCATCCACATAAGTTTCTTCATTGATAATATCTACTGCACTGGGAAACTGTGACTTTTCATCTTCGACAAGTTTTTTCAAAGTTCGGATGGCCAAATAAGGTGCACATTTTGTCCCAAAAGTGACGGTTAACAATTTATAATCCTCCAGTTGATCGTCGGGCGTCATTCTGAAAATAATTCGTTGATACTCAGCATCTTCAGGATGGATGTATATTTGTCGATACATCTTTTCTATATCTCCAATAAAAACAAACTTATATTTACGCCACCGTAATAAGACATCCACCATATTATTCTGCAGCGCGGGTCCATTCATTAAAGTTTCATTGAGCGTAACTCCAGTGCTAGTTTCTTGAGCTGCGTTGAAGACTACACGGAGATGCGTTGTGCTACTTTCTTTAACTACAGCATGATGTGTTAAATAATGTGCAACACATTCTTTACGGCCGTTCTGATAGCTATGTTCCCTTAATGCATCAACTCGATCCATATGATGTAATTTAGCGTATTCTTGTAGACAATTAAGATATTCGTGTTGTAAATCAGAGCTTTTCTCGAATCGCTTCTCCATTCGCAACCAATTCGTGATGGCAGTATTTCTCGAAAATCCCAATGAGTTTCGTGCATCGTCATTTTTAAAAGGTAGCCGCACTTGATAGCGTCCATCCTCCTTTCTGGTGACAGTGTTCGTATAGAATTCCTCGCAAGCTGCTTCTTCTTTTGATAACGGAGTGTTTGTGTCGACTTCTTCTTTTTCCCAGAATTTCCGCATCAAACTATTAATATCTTCAGAAGGTTCAATTTCGACCTTGAAACTCTTGAATTCGTGTGAAGGGCTTCCATTTATTTCACCAGAGACAATCCAACCTAGTTTTGTATTTTGCAGAAGAGGACCAACATTCAATTTATGTACTTCACCCAGAATTATTTGTGCATATACGGCTGCTCCAAGCAGTATATCAATTCGACCTGGGCGATCAAACCAAGGATCAGCCAAATTAAATTCACGTACATGATCGCAAATTATTGAATCGACTGGTTGTGCAGGTATAAGACTAGTTATTTTACTCAAAACCATAGCATTAAGTGGTATATTGTGACCAGTTCGAGTAACCAAAGTAAAATCGACTTGACCATTTGCAGAAGTTTGCTTACAGTCTCCGACCCCAACGATGCTAGCATTGATTGTCCTTTTTCGCAAGCCTAGTTGTTGTACAATATTCTCAGTAATAAAGGACGATTGCGAGCCTTGATCCAAAAGTGCTCGTGCAACCACTTTTCCTTTCGATGATTGCAATGTGACTAAAGCGGTAGCAAGTAAAACTTCCTTCTTGGTTCTAGTGGTGAACGAGGTAATATTATGAGCCAATGTATTCGATTGTGACGGTTGACATTCATTAAGTGTCTTATTGTCAGAGGGTATGATTTGAGTATCTTCCTGGCGATGGAGTAGTGTGTGGTGCTGTTTGCCACATTTATTACATTTATGCTTGCTTGGACACTTGGAAACTAAGTGACCTTTCGATAAGCAATTTAAACATAACCCATGTCTTTTCACAAAATCAAATTTTGCTTTGTGGTTATCATTTTGAAATTGAGGACACAAGCGAAGAAAGTGATGTTCACGACATTTTGGACATATTGGGTTGTCCGCGGAGAACGAATAATGATTACGTGATACAAATGATGAACCACTTCTTTTAAACTTATTTGTATCAACACCAGAAGCTTCTAAGGCTCTAAATCGATCATGAAGAAAGCCTTTAATATCATCAAAAGTGGGTAACTGCGCTGCCGAAGCATGTTGCTGTTCCCACAGTTGTCTCGTTTGTTGAGGCAACCTTTGTGTTGTCAAATATACAACGACTGCGTCCCACAAATTTTCGATTTGTAACAAATTAATCGATTCGACACTTTCCACAGTTCTATCCAATAGATTTTTTAAACTAGAAGCCGTTTCCGAAGCGATATTAAGACCAAAAAGATGTTTGAATTGTACATTCAACCGTTGAGAATCGTTATCATAGCGCTCATTTAGCGTGTCCCATGCCAATTTATAATTTGCCGCCGTAATAGGAATATTCTTTAAAAGATTACTTGCCTCCCCCGTGACAGTCGATTTTAAATAATGTAGTTTATCGACGTCGGACAAATTGTTTCGCTCATGGATCAAAGAAGTGAACATATCACGATAAGTTATCCATGATTCGTATGTACCAGCGAAGGTAGGTAACGAAATTCGCGGTAATTTAACCTCAGTTTTCTTGAACTCACTTTCACCCTCTACAGTTGTAAATGTGCTTGAGTTATTATCCAGAAGCAAAGCGTCTAATTCTGATTGAAACTTTAATAACAAGTTTTCGAAAATTTCCACATGGTTCTCCTTGAAATACGGGATTTCAAGTTCCGTTGCACCCGTTAGATAATTCACCGTTTTATCGTGTCCTTTTGCGAAATTTTCACCTAATTTATTGACCTTTTTTAATAACCGTCTAATATAATCTTTTGATTGAGGAACCGGGTCCTCTTTGAAGTTTTTATATGAAAGGACGAGCTGGTCACTTTTAAGTTTTTGGGTCAAAATCAACTTTTCCATTTTGCACTACTCACTCACAATGCACTAGTATAGTAATAAAAATTGACTCACCCGATTTCCCACCAAATATTAAAAATTCCAAAAATTCGATTTCCAATGCCGGGACAGCCGATGCCGAGTGTTCGATTCCAATTTCAGTCTTCCAATCGATGTAAAATCCAAATCAAATTCGAAAGCCAATAATCCAATCCAAGTTTCAATTCGAAAGTCGAGGTAGCTGATTAAATCCCAAAAATCGATTTAGCCGATCCGGCTCGACGGACCAAATGTTCAAATGATGTGGAAAGAATCCAATCAGCTTCCAAAGTAAAGGGTGTTTTTTTAAGAATGATAGAACTTCAAATTGAAAAAAAAACACAAAATATTACATTTGAATCAAATTTTTTTTGTTATTTATTTCAGTATACTCTGACAAATCATAATGTTTAGACTCACGCCTGAAGAACGCTTTCAAATTATCAAAATTTACTTCGAAAATCAGTCGTCGATTCGCGCAACTTATAGACGACTTTTTATGGTATACTTAATCGTCCATCTGAGCAAGCCATCCGTCGAATTGTGAATAGATTTCGTACCACGTACCTCTAAATGATGCAATAACACCATCACGTCGAAGAAACCAGCAAAAAAAATCAACCATCAATAAAATCAAAATTTGGTGATAAGTTGATTTCAAGCAATGGGCCTTCAAGGTCGTGCGATTTAACACCTCTCGATTATTTCCTGTGGGGTTACGTTAAATCACAGGTTTATTCTGATAAACCGGCAACAATTGACGCCTTGGAGGCCAACATTGTTCGCGTTATTGGTATGACATATGGCCAGAAGTACTGGAAAAAGTGGTCCAGAATTGGACGTCAAGAATGCGCTTCGTCAAGAACAGCCGCGGTGGCCATACGCCTGAAATCGTTTTCAAACGTTAAATGTACAATATTTATCATTTCAATAAAACAAAAAAATTGACTAAAATTTTATATTTTGTGTCTTTTTTTTAAATTTGAAGTTCTATCATTCTTAAAAAAACACCCTCTATATAAAATGATAAAAATCAAGGGTGTACATAAAAATTCATACACTTTATTTTCTTGAAATGATACTCACAAATTCTCCATGATTAAGTTCAAGATCCAATCCAATTTAAAATGTTTGTTACTGCCAGGCCAGCATCGTCCGCTTCGGTCAAAAGGTGAAACTCAAAAGGGACGAAACTCCTCTTCAATTTCTGCAAGTCAGAAATTGCAGGGATGGAATCATTCAAAAAACGACGATGATGCCCGATGGCAGAAGAGCAAACTAAAAAACTACTGTGCTACCCAACGGCAGATGAGCAAACTAAAAGACGATTGTGCTGCCCACTAGCGGACGGGCCGATCAAATATAAAAGGAAGTCCCGCCATCTAGTGGTCAACACATTACAAATCAACGTTAATTTAAAAAAAAAGCGTTACAAATTAAAATTACGATGAATCGATATTATTGATTAATGCATGACGTAACACATTTTGAACCCTTTTTCTAAAAACATTTTTGTTGTCATATAGTTTAATTACATACCCTCGACCCGCTAAAAAAATCGGGCTAGGGGCATGATATTGAAAAAATGTTTTTGCCTTTAGGAAATCCAGCCTACGCTCATACTGAGAATTTTTATAAAGAAGAAGGTCAGAGCTAGGAAAATCGGAGGAACCAAGCCAAGTCCTGATTTGGCATGTCCAAAAAATGGAAGTACTACTACTGCGGCTCTGGTAATGTGTACTGTGATTCCATCACTCATCTTGCTGAAACCCAAACAACTTTGTTCGAAGTTTGACCTTTAAATGCTAGATGAACCAATGCAATTGGTAACCAACTGAGGCGATCCATCCACTTATGGAGATCGGGCGAATTGAAGACAAATTGCCGCTAAAGGTTAATAGAATATTTCTCATTTAATATCAATTTCTCCGGAGGTTCAATATTTTTTTTAGGGGTCATGCTCTACTCCGATTCAATAGACTAAGAGAAAGTTTTAGACCTTACATCCAGATATTAAATTGTGACGTATCGCATACAAACTCAATAATAAAATTACGTTCTATAATTTAGTCCTCTATTTAACACTTCCACATCCCCTTTGCTAAGAACATGGGATCATGCATAGAAGGTTCAAATATAATCCTTAATGCTGGTAAAAAGAAGAGGACTAAATAATCAATTGGAGGACGAAATTAGCACATGAATCTCCAATTTCTGTCTTACCGCATAACTGAGCGAATTGACCCACTTCGGAAGTAAGGCAGGTTCTAGCATCACTCACGTACAATTTAAATCGTATTCACGATTTTACAATTCTAAATGCAGCACCTTGTATCAATTGTGGTCTCTTCAAAGCCTCGCAAGGACTTTACATCTACCAAACACAACTTTCAACTTTTTATTTCATCTGTAGGTTTCGTTTCCACTAAATGGAAATTGATATTTAATTTTTGCTTCTGACTTTTATCAATTTTTTTTGTTCGAGTTCTGGCCAAAAAGCCGCCCCTAAAATTTGGCGCCCCGGGCGACCGCCCGGCTTGCCCCCCCTTAGAGCGGGCGCTGGCCGTATGGCCACTCTAATATTCTCAACCAGCTGCCACTGGCTGGGATCAATGCTGCAACAGACTTTGCAGTGACTACACTAAGCTTTGGGAAAAACTTTACTGTAAGATTTCCGACCAGGTGTGAATGGAGAGGGTGTGAAATAGTAGGAGATTACGATATCTCGTTTTTCACAGATGGATCTAAGATGGACTGTGGAGTAGGTGCGGGGATATTCTGTGAATCACTAAAAATCTCTGAATCATACCGTCTCCCTGACCATGCCAGTATATATGAGATGAGAGGGAAACTGTAACTCATTTCCTCTGCAAATGCCCAGGTTTCGCAAGATCCCGGTATCGCACGTTTGGTAGTGCGTTTTTTGGTATCCTAGAGGATGCGTCGAAGGCAAAAATAGGGGAGCTACTTCACTTCCTGAATTGTACTGCGTGGGTTTAGGCGACCCTCTACTCTTGAAATTAAACTTTTTGTAACCTCCATTCTCTAAATCGATCAACTTTTTTCTTTTTTTTTTGGTATCAAAACGGCGCCTCTTGCGCTAATTGTGCTTTGGGCCGTATCTGGCCTTAGCAACCACTTTTACCTACCTACCTATAACATTACAAAGGCAATTTTATGTAGTTTGTTTCGTCCTCAGAACATTTAAAGGTCAGACTCATAGTTTTCCAGATTTTTGCAAAAAACTGAATTTTCATTCCTTTGCCACCCCCTCCCCCCTTAACCCATGGCGCAAATTAGTGTAACTTTTTACTGCGTATATTGAGCAGTGTATTCAACAAATTGGCATCAAAAATTTCTTTTTTTTTGTTGATGTTTAGGTTTTGAGCTATCTGTATTAGTGTATAAGAAGTATATTCATAATTTACTGCATAAATATGGAATGAGGGGCAAAAGACTTCTCCATGTGTCCTCCGCGCGGGCCCCCATGGTAACGGTAGTGGGTAAAACCTCTAACGGCTAAGTCAAATCATCTGATGCGACATTTGGATGAAGCACCGCTGTGCCTGAGTGCTGTATTTACATCTGCAGCGTCTCAGGTTACTTAACGTGATAGGTGACAGAAAACGTTTAACTCAACCACTAAAGCAGCATCTTCGAGGCATGCCCGATTAAACCCTATCATGGTTTAGCGATGTGCCGACAACTCATCCTAAGAAAACTTCAAGTCAAACCTGAAACACAAGCCTGGGATTGGACGGATACAAAACAACGACGACCCCGCAAACGAACAACTAATTACTCTTTCGGATCCTGGAATGTACGCTCCCTGAATAGACCGGGGGCCTTAAGGGCCCTCCTGGATCAGGTAGAACAATACAAGCTGAGCATAGTTGCAATCCAGGAAACTAAATGGCTCAAAAGCGAGATTAACGACCTCAATTCGCACACTATTTTTACGAGTGGTAAAGAGGAGGGCAACAAGGAGTTTGGAGTAGCTTTCATCGTGAATAAGCAGCTCAAGGACCACGTTATCGGCTTCAAACCCATCAATGAGCGGCTATGTGCGATCCGCATTAAGACCCGTTTCGCTAATCTCTGGATCATTAATGCGCATGCACCTACAGAAGTAAAAGAAGACGCGACAAAGGACGAGTTCTACAACGACCTAGAAACACTCTTCGACCCACTTCCATCAAACGACGTCAAGTTGCTGCTAGGAGACTTTAACGCCAAAGTCGGAAACGAAAGCTGGCATAGGGGAACTACTGGAGGTCATAGCCTCCACGACGAAAACAACAACAACGGTCAGCGACTTATCGACTTCGCGAGCGGCAGAAACTTGGTCATAAGCTCTACATGCTTGCCTCATCGACGAATCCATAAGCAGACCTGGAAGTCTCCAGATGAATACACCGTGAACCAGATCAGAACACGTACTGATCAGCAAGAGATGGGCTTCTAATGTCCTAGATGTTCGATCCTATCGAGGAGCCAACTGCGACACC
The DNA here is from genome assembly GCA_949715475.1 of Microchrysa polita. Taxonomy (NCBI): domain Eukaryota; kingdom Metazoa; phylum Arthropoda; class Insecta; order Diptera; family Stratiomyidae; genus Microchrysa; species Microchrysa polita. The sequence goes on from OX454420.1 coordinate 43,261,524, forward strand.
GATCACTATTTGGTGAAGACGACCTACAGGTGCAGAATCTCTTCGGTGCACCTAACGAGAATCAACCCTGCCAAGATCTTCGAGATTGACAATTTGATTGATGATGCCACGGCGGCTGCGTATACTACAGCACTTGAGGAAAAACTGTCGCCCATGCTTGATAACATCAATAATCTAGGCATCCATGAGTTCTGGGAGGAGCTCAAAGACAGCATCAAGGGGGTCGCAGGAGAGGTCGTGGGCTATAAAGGCCGGCGCAGACGAGCAGACTGGTTCGACGACGAATGCAGGGCCTCGATTGAGGCGAAAATGAAGCCTATTGCCAATACACACAACGCGCATCCCGAGCCAAGAAAGAAATATACAACGAACTTCGGCGAGTATCTAATAGGTTAATTAGACGTAAGAAACGCAAACATTTTGACGAGCAGTTACAGCAAATAAAGATTAGCCAGTAAGAACATTAGACAGGCGTAACGGATATCAACCCAGGACAAGCCTATGTAAGGACAAGGTTGGTAACATCATCAGCGACATCGAAAGCGTCAACAACCGATGGGCCTCGCATTTCGAAGAGCTCCTCAATTCACCATCAACATCCACCGCGGAGCCAGCTCTTGAGCAGTTAGCCGAACCAGGCCCTCCCGTTCTACTCCCAACAGTAGAGGAGGTGAGTCTTGCCATACAGTCGCTTCATAATAATAAAGCGCCCGGCGCTGACGAGATCCCAGCAGAACTACTGAAGCATGGTGGAACGTGCCTGACCAACGCTATACATGTGCTACTGCTGAAAATATGGAACGACGAGGTAATCCCCGAAGATTGGCGCAAAAGCATAATCTGCCCAATCCACAAAAAGTGTGACAAGCTGAAGTGTGAGAATTACAGGGGCATATCATTAGTTTGTACGGCCTATAAGATATTATCGAAAATTCTTGAAAAGAGAATTAATCCGTACGCAGAACGAATCATTGGCGAGTATCAAGGCGGCTTCAGACCTGGTCGCTCAACGACCGATCAGCTTTTCACAGTTAAGCTACTACTCCAAAAGTGCTGGGAATATAACATCGACGTATACCAAATCTTGGTCGACTTCAAGCAGGCATACGACAGTATCGATCGAAGTGTACTGTACAACATTATGCTGAATTTTGGTATACCGGCAAAGTTAGTGCGACTCACAAGGATGACGATGACTAATACCGTCTCGCAGGTCAAAGTGCAGAACCGACTCACTGACCTATTTGAAACTCGTACTGGACTCAAACAGGGCGACGGCCTGGCGCCGACGCTCTTCAACCTGTCTCGAAGGTTGGGTGATGCAGAAAGCCTTCTGCATAGCCTCAATAACGCCGCAAAGGAAGTTGGACTACAATCAACGAAAGCAAAACAAAGGCCATGATGCAATCGAAAACAAGGACGCCAGCAAATTCACAGTGGGGACCTTAATATCGAGTATGTAGACAACTTCAACTATCTGGGTTGTAACTTATTAAAGGACGCCAACGAAACCGACGAAATTAAGCGACGGATACAACTAGCCAATAAGACATATTTCTCGGTCCTCCCTATAATTAATTCGAAACTTGCGCACAGGAACACGAAGCTCCGCGTGTACAAAACGATCATCCGACCCGTGCTATGTTATGGCTACGAAGCATGGACCCTCACCCAAGCCTCCGAAATTTTGCTAGACCGATTCGAACGAAAGGTCCTTCGGCGAATTTTCGGGGCCATTCACGAGCGAGACCAATGGCGTATCCGGTACAACCATGAGTTGTATCAATTGTACGATGAGCTGGAAGTATCGAAGATCGTGAAGCTTCAACGTCTGCAATGGGCGGGGCATGTACAACGGATGGACGATAATCGCATGCCAAAGAAAGTTATGAACGCACAACGAATTGACGGAGCGAGGTTGCGTGGACGACCGAGAGCTCGCTGGGAGAACTCCGTAGGTGAAGACGCCCACCAGCTACTGCGCTTCCGAAACTGGAGGACAAGGTCACGTAACCGCGACAATTAGAGGTCAACGATTCAGGCGGTCAAGGCCCGACGTCGGGCTATCGTGCCACATTGATGATGAATATGGAATGGACACCTGCCGAGAAGTGTCTGTACCGCTGGATCCTGGCTATCAACTCAAGAAGAATAATGGAAGCTGTGCGAAGGTCAATCGAACGAAGTATCAGTCGCTAGTGGGTGCATTAATGTATCTTGCCACCTCAACTCGACCAGATATAATCCATTCCGTTAGTAAGATTGCGCAATTCAACTCAAACCCAACCACGGAACACGGAACAGCAGCCATGGCATGTGTTCTCGATTAAATAACTATATTGAGAAACTGGTGGAGTTTTTCAGTATCCACAACCTCGTAATTTCACCGCCAAAATGCACTGCAACACTTCTCACCACCTGCACGCAGGAATTTTCGGAGGAGCTTAGGATCCGTACGGATAGGCATGCTGATGACGTTGTTCCTACTGTTACTAACCCCAAAATCCTTGGTGTCTATCTAAACACCATGATGAAGTCGAAAAACCATGTCGAAGACGTAGTCGACAAAACAGTAGAAACAACGTCCTAAAGGCACTAGCCAGGAGTTCCTGGGGCAAGGACAAGGAAACTATGTAGGTCACCTACAAAGCGATAGGTAGAGCAATTCCCAGCTACTCAGCACCGGTATGTTCAGAAACCGTTTGTGAAACAACCTGGAACAAGATCCAGACATGCCAAAACGCTGCTCTACGTATCGCTACAGGTTGTCATCTAATGTCGTCCCAGGATCATCTTCATCAAGAAACCAGCATGTTGCCAATACGTGATCACAATCTTCTCCTGTCTTTACAATATCTGGTCGGTTGCTATCCAGAGAATCAACCAAACCATCATCTCACGGACAATACTCCACGACATGTCAGGAGTGGAATCAGAGATCTCGAGAGAGACGTCCAGGGATACAAACGGGTACCTCCCGATATATTTGATGACACAGCATACCATGCGGTCATCGCAGATATTCACACAACCGTTGTGAATCGGTCAATAGGGAGATTAAGTATGAATAGAGTCCTCTCAGCGCCCCCACCACCTATATCACCTGAGGTGACTAGGCTCCCGAGAGCCACAAGACCGACAATAGCCCAGCTTAGGTCGGGTTTTTGCTCGCGCCTCAATTCATACTTATCTCGAATAGACCCGGACATTCAGAACATTTGTCCGACCTGCGGTGGTGCACCCCATGATGTGGACCACTTGTTCCGATGCCCCGCTGCACCCACTAACCTCACTCCGAGGGCGTTATGGGACAACCCTATTGCAGCTGCTACGTTCTTGTCGCTTGAGACAATAGGCGAGTACGACGACGAAACACAGAGTACTTCCACAGCCATACACAGCGATTCACGCCTTTCTGCACCGCTACTACAACAAACAGCAGCCAAACATTATTCTGCGCTACCTAGCTACGACAGCTGATTGGAAACTACATTACAAGTGGTCTGAGGAACCACTTCATGGCTATGTAGATGCAGATTGGGGTAACAATTTAGTTGATAGGAAGTCATATTCAGGATATATTTTTATGTTAGGAGCAGGGCCAATTTAATGGAACTCAAAGAAACAATCTGTAGTAGCTTTAAGTTCTACCGAGGCTGAATACATAGCGTTGTCGAATAGCGCAAAAGAAGCAATTTATTTGAAACGATTGTTAAATGAAATAGGTGTACCCGATGTAAATTTGCCTCTAACTATTAATAGTGACAATTTAAGCGCACAGCAAATAGCTAAGAATAATATTTTGCATTCAAGAACAAAGCACATAGATGTAAGATTTCATCATATCCGTGAATCGTTAAAACAGAACTTGCTTAAGTTGAAATATATTTCCACAAATAATATGGTTGCCTCAAGCCAGGGAAGAGCGCTGGTCTCGGCGAATCCTACCGACTCATAACAATACTGTCTCCTGTCGCAAAGACGCTGGAGGCCCTTATTCACCCCACTCTTGTTAAGCATGCTAAGCTAGAACCCCATCAGCATGGCTTCAGGAAAATGCATAGTACCACCGCTGCTCTCGATGCGATCACTACACGAATTCCGTGACGGGCTAAACCAGCGTCGTCCTTGCCATAGATCGATTCTTGTGGCAATTGATCTAACCAGTGCATTTGACAATGTCAATCACTCCATGCTTCTCGCGAACCTGCTGAATATGCATATCCCTGCTCAAGAGATCCGTTGGATTGCCAACTATCTAGCTGGTCGGCATTCCTTCACTGAGTTTCGTGGCAAACGTTCTAAGCTGAGGAAAATCAAATTAGGAGTTCCACAGGGTGGGGTACTCTCCCCCACTCTGTTCAACATCTACTTGTCCGGCCTTCCTACACCACCACAAGGAATCGAGGTGATTTCCTACGCAGACGATTGCACCGTGCTCGCCACAGGGGAGGATAAGGATGAAATGCGCCTCCAAATCAATCGCTATCTTGGGCGATTACAGGCTTTCTTCCAAAGCCGAAACCTTACCATCTCTGCGTCTAAATCATCTGCGACATTTCTTACCACCTGGTCGGGGGATTGTCGGGAGGTTGATGTACGTATTGGCAACAATCCAATTCCTACTGTTGCTAATCCTAAAATTTTTGGGCTCCACTTAGAGAGCATGATGACGTCAGCTCATCACGCAGCATCCGTTTGCGAAAAGATGCGCAGTGGGAATAAAATCCTAAAAGTACTAGCTGGTAGCTCCTGGGGCAAGGATAAAAAAAACCATGCTAGTCACATACAAAGCGGTGGGTCGAGCAGCCGCTGATTAGGCACCCATTTCACCTGAGGAGATTAGGCTCCCGAGAGCCACCAGATTGACATTAGCTCAACTTCGGTCGGGCTTTTGTTCGCGCCTCAATTCGTTCCTTTCTCGCATAAACCCGGACATTCAAAACATCTGTACGAAAAATTACGTGAGAGATGAACGAATTTGGTTGCGGAATGAGACGTGAAGTGAAAGGTAGGGATAAAGTTGCCAAACTGGATATTGTATAGAAATTTGACATATTGTTTTCTAAAATGTTAACATCCTTATTTAGGATGTGGATCGTGCCGGTGTTGCGACGCAGTTGCGCATGTATACGAATTCTATCGCTATAATCCTCATAATCGCATAATACACTGTATAGCACATGCGCTGCTCAATACTGCAACTTTGTAGTAGGGCCGTAGGAAAAATGAACACGAAATTAATCTGCAACATTCCTGTATAAGCATCAAACCTTACTTCGTCTTTATGAGACAATAGCCCGACGTCGGGCTTTACACTCCTTCTCCTGTTACATACATACAGCCCAGTGAAACTCTATAAAAACAAAACAGTTTATCCGATTTTAATGAAAATTTATAAGCCATAATAAATCTTTTTAAATTTAACTTCATTTTCAAACAATTTAAAGGGTTCAGAATTCGGGGTATATCACGTACACCATTTTTTCTGGAAATCACGTGAGGAATAACTTTCCGGTGTGTTTATGCGGTAGTTTACGAACACAAATAAAACCTGCGAAATTTAAATCTTATCGCGCATTTCTTTTCAGACGAGAAGACTACCTTGTTTCTTTAGTAATAGTTACATACAAAAATCTATAGACATAAAAAATACAAAAAACATATTGTGTTGATTTCATCCTCTTTATATCATAATTTAGATCCCACATTTTGATCACTGCGTGTCAAGGTTAACTATCAATCAGATTTTTTTTCGGTCGGCAAATTATATTAAACGCAATGGCAGACCGAAGTCATCAGTATTTTAGCTTAAGGTGGAATAATTACCAAAAAACTCTGACGTCAGTATTCCAACAGCTCCGCGAGGATCAATCATTTGTGGATGTCACATTATCCTGTGAACGTGGTTCCATAAAAGCACATAAGGTAGTTTTAGTGTTACATATAGAGGGTGTTTTTTAAGAATGATAGAACTTCAAATTGAAAAAAAAAACACAAAATATTAACTTTTAGTCAATTTTCTTTTGTTGGAATGATAAATGTATGACATTAACATTTGAAAATGATTTCAGGCATATGGCCACCGCAGCTGTTCTTGACGAAGCGCATTCTTGACGTCCAATTCTTCTGGCCGTATGTCACCAATAACATGAACAATGTTGGCCTCCAAGGCGTCAAGTGTTGCTGGTTTATCAGAACAAACCTGTGATAAACGTAACCCCACAGGAAATAATCGAGAGTTGTTAAAACGCACGATTTAAGTTCTCTCATTCTTAAAAAAACACCCTTTATTTTGTTAACCAACGTTATAACCTTTCTTGTAGGTAGTTTTATCGGCATGTTCTACGTACTTCCAAAAAGTATTCCTGGATAATCCATGCAAGCATCCAACCGTAATTTTGCCAGGAGATATAGTATACACAGATCTGAAAACAATAGTGGACTTCGTTTATCAAGGTGAAATAGATGTCGTTGAATCTCAGTTGAAGGTATGTTATGATTTATTTTGGGTGTATACTATACAAATAGACAGTTAATGTCTCTAGGTTTCAATTAAACTTGAGTGTAAATAAAGAATAACAAAAATGGAAGTTATGAATTGGATAACCGGCAACCTTTTTTTACATGACGCTTGTTCATACATAGTCGCACTTCAATAATTTCGTTTGAATCGTTGATAAATCTGAACAAATTCATCGTACTTTCTAACCTTGAAAGAATTTATATAAATGGCAGATTTCATAAGTTAACGAGAATTTCACTTTGTCGTGATTGCATCGCTCAATTACCTCAAATTTTGTATTATTGTTCAGTTCTGGTAATTTCACACGTTTTAAGTTTGTCGGGTAATTTTACATTTGGGCTATTTTCTAAATTTTCTATGGAAGCGAGATTAACCGAACTTTCGTTTATCCGAACAAACCCCTGATAACATCAGTGTACTTTTATAACACTGTTACATATACATATTATCATCCGTCCTGATATGGGGCAAATGCACTTCTCGTATACGAGGTATATGAGTATGTATTTTTCAGCGTTTTTTTTTATTTTATAGATTTTTATACGCTCTTGACTCGATATTCCGGATTAATTATTGAAAGAAAAATACCGGATTCCCGAAAATTCCGGATTTTAACAAGTATCCGGGGCAAGGAGTCAAGGCTTTATTTTCATGATGCTAACAATGAGGGGTTTGCTGCAAAAAGGTGGTAGCTCCAATTTTTGGCTAAATTGAGTTAATTATGTAATTTCATTGTAAAAGACATGCTCTTTCATCCTGGCCAATAACATTTTATGTCCGATCATTAGTTTTTGAGTTAATTCACAGTTAAAAATTGGAGCTACCTCCTTTTTGACCCAAAAAAGCCAATTTCGTGTTGTATCTCATACATTTAAAGAATCAATGTATCGTTCAAATCTTTTCCGATTAAAAAAAACTGATAACGGTCATTTTCTGTTATATTTCTTTTTATCTATCTACATCTAAATACAGGGTGTCCGGAATCTCGCATCAAAATGTTTGTGTTCGAACTCCTTCGACAGGGGCCGATCGAATTTTATGAAATTTTTGTGTATACGATTACTTGCCACGTATCATATTAGGTCGTTAATATATTTCATACTGCTAGGTGCTCCTTCTGCCATTTTAAACCGCGAATTTAGATTTATTAAATTTTTCGTGCATACTTGCCCTGTGGCATGGGTTGCGAATAATGCCACCGCCTTTCCCGGCGTGTCGTATAAGGCGACTAAAAAGTGACCTAATCCTAGGTGGATCAGCATGCGCCGAGGGATGCATGGTCAAGAGGGTGCTTGGCCGCTAGTATGCGAAGGTCGCAGGCAACCATGACATCTGAAGCCTGAGGCACATTTTAACATCAACAAGACCTCCCATAGGTTAGTGTGTGTGTGTGTATGGGTTGCCGTGTCTGGAGATAGCCGGCGGACGTAAAAGGAAAGTACATAAATTTACTTCTTTCCACACACTAGTGCCAAACTACACAACCTTTCTCCAAAAGGTGTAAAAGAATGGAAGGCCTTATGGAAATTGACGCAGATACAAGCACTACCCCGCTGGGCACTACTTCTGCTATGTGGTTGAGTGATCCCGGGGCGAACCTAGTTCGCGCCAGAGCTCGACGGTTTCCGGGGGCGAGCAATATAAGGCAGTCCAATTACATTGTGGAGAAGCTGAGGGCTGGAATGTCGGTTCCATGACGTCAAAGAGCGAGGAGATTGAGGATATCATGAAGCGGAGAGGGATAGGCATTATGTGCGTGCAGGAGACGAAGTGGCGAAATACCCATATCGACAGAGCCCGGTTTCTTACGAATTCCATGAAGTACAAATTGTACTACTATGGAATTACAAACCAAAGAAATGGAGTTGGCATTATTCTGGCGTCGTCTTTACTTGGCAGCATAATAAGTGTCGCGAAGAGAAGTGATCGCTTGATCAGCATCAAATTGGTTATCTGCGGAAGGGTGTGGAACGTAATAAGTGCCTACGCTCCCCAAGTGGGACTGCCACCAGAAGAAAAAGAGGCCTTTTGGAACGACGTTGACACCCTGATTCAGACCATTCCAGATACCGAATTGGTGTTCTTGGGAGAAGATCTAAATTGCCATGTGGGTGAATCAAATTATGATTACGAGGATTGCCATGGTGGAAAGGGTAGCCCTTCAACGGTCAGAAATGACGAAGGTGAAGCTATTCTGACCATGTGCAGATCGCACGGTTTGGTCATCCTAAATACATGGTTTGTGAAAAACGAGAGACACCTGATCACCTACAGTAGTGGACACGGAGATAGGAAACATGAAACGCAGATCGATTACCACCTCTGCTTCGATTTTATGAGAAGGTGGGTAAAAGACTGCAAGGTGATCTTGGGTGAATCTGTCGTCAGCCAACATCGTTTGCTCCTATCAGAATTTATTTTGAAAGCAGGAGGAGCAAAAAATAGAAGAGCTCCCAAGCCAGTCGAAAAAATCAAGTGGCACAATCTCACAAACGACAACTTTGAACCTGTAGTAACTCCATTCATTGATAAAATGACGGAGTGGTTTCAAAACAACACCAACTGCACCGAGCACAGTCCAACACAAATGTGGAATACTTTCGCTGAAAGTAGGTGAGGCGGAAAAGGCACTTGGAGTTTCGAAAGGTTCACTCCACACGAAGAAAGAAACATGGCGGTGGAACACCGAAACTAAGGAAGCAGTGCAAGCCAAATCGAACGCATTTAAGGCGTGCACGAAATGTGAGTCAAGCAGTGAAACCGAACGGTTTCAACTTCGCGAAAATTATATGCAATGCCGGAAGAACGTAAAGCGCTTGGTAGCTCAAGCAAAGGCGAAGGGAGCTGAGAAATTCTTCCAAGAATTAGAAACTCAGACTGCGATCGAAGGACCGTCTTTGCGCGAGAGACCTAAGCACGACGCCAGGATATTTAGGGTCGCAGCCCAAAGGAGAAGAAACGCTCGGGAAATACAGGCCCCAAAGTACGTGGAGGAATCGCAAGGAATGTTGCTGATTGACGATACGGCAATTTGTGGCAGGATGCGAGAGTATTTTGACGAACTTCTAAATGAAGAATTTCCTCGAGCAGCTTTTCAAGATGTTGAGCCGAATACCACAAATATTGAAGATATCTCAGAGGAAGAGGTGATGGAGGCAATGCATCAGATGAAACGCGGAAAGGCAGTCGGACCGGACAAATTCCCCGTAGAATTTTGGTTGAAAATGGAAAATGTCGGGCTTAGTTGGCTCACAGTTCTCTTCAACAAAATCAAAGGTGGGCAACCGATGCCTGATGCTTTCAGGGAAAGTTTTCTTCTTCCTTTCTATAAGAACAAGGGCGACTCACGCAAACTTAACAAACAAACAACTATAGGGCTATAAAGTTAACACCTCATACACTGAAGATCTACGAGCGAGTTGTCTGCAACCGATTGAGAAAGATTGTGCGGTTGAATGACAATCAATGCGGCTTTGTTGAAGGTCGATCTACAGTCGATGCGATTCAGTGCATTCGTATTGCGATGGAAAAGTATAGAGCAGCACGAAAGGACTTGCACTTTGTGTTCATCGATTTGGAAAAGGCATTCGATAGAGTACCTCGTGATCTGATATGGTTGGCCTTGAGAGCACTTAATGTCCCTGAGGCATATCAAGTGGAACTTCTATTGATATCGCTCTCTTTGCGGGGTTCTCAGGCGGACGCCTTTGAACATGGCAATACCAATCCATTCGTCGGTCTTCGAGCTTCTCGGTGATTGGTTGGTCTATGGACAAGCTGCCTCGGATGTAGCTACTCTTGATGTGGTCCCTTTTGGTTACAGCAACTGACATGCGTAACATTTTCATTTCAGTCGCTGTCATTTCTTTCGCGTAACCTTCATACATGGTCCAGCATTCTGATCCATACATGAGTGCGGGACGTACAACCGTTTTTTACAACTTGCCCTTTAGCTTCAGTGGCATTTTCTTATCGCCGAAAACTCCAGAGTTTTCTCGCCACGTCATCCACCCAACCTTTGTACGATGTTTGATGTCATCATGTTGTTGTTGTTGTTGTAGCGATTCAAGAGATTTTTTTTCTCTTGAATCGAAGGGGGTCTTGGCAGCTCTTGGCCGTTTTTAGCAACGGGTAGCTCCGGGACGATTTACATCGAAGAACCGGCTGCCGTAGGAGCATTTTATGGACAACACAAACATCCATGGGTCACAGTGGGATTCGAACCCACGCACCGGCAACTCAGAGATAGACATCTCTGCCACTGAGCTACCGAATGCCCCTTGATGTCATCATCGCATGTAGCTCCGCTGTTCACGATCGAGCCAAGGTACTTGAACTTGGTACAAGACTTAAGCTACTCTCCTTTGACGTACATATCTGGTATCGGTGCATCTGGATCTGAGAATGGGCAGCATAAGAACTCAGTCTTTGTTATACTTACCCTCAGTCCATGCTCCTCCAGAATGTCACACCATTTTGTAAGTGCAGCTTGCAAGGCAACGATGTTTGGGCTACTGAGGACTATATCATCGGCAAAAAGAAGATATATTTCTAGGCCGTCGGAGATACGTCTTAATAAGTAGCACATTATGATGTTGAAGAGCAACGGACTCAATACACTGCCCTGGTGTAATCCGACATTCACCGGAAATTCTTCTGATTCACCGGCTGTGCATCTAACCTTAGTCGTAGCTCCATCATACTCGTATCATCCTGACGTATGCCTCAGGGACATTAAGTGCTCTCAAGGCCAACCATATCAGATCACGAGGTACTCTATCGAATGCCTTTTCCAAATCGATGAACACAAAGTGCAAGTCCTTTCGTGCTGCTCTATACTTTTCCATCGCAATACGAATGCACTGAATCGCATCGACTGTAGATCGACCTTCAACAAAGCCGCATTGATTGTCATTCAACCGCACAATCTTTCTCATTCGGTTGCAGACAACTCGCTCGTAGATCTTCAGTGTATGAGGTGTTAACTTTATAGCCCTATAGTTGTTGAGTTTGCGTGAGTCGCCCTTGTTCTTATAGAAAGGAAGAAGAAAACTTTCCCTGAAAGCATCAGGCATCGGTTGCCCACCTTTGATTTTGTTGGAGAGAACTGTGAGCCAACTAAGCCCGACATTTTCCATTTTCAACCAAAATTCTACGGGGATTTTGTCCGGTCCGACTGCCTTTCCGCGTTTCATCTGATGCATTGCCTCCATCACCTCTTCCTCTGAGATATCTTCAATATTTGTGGTATTCGGCTCAACATCTTGAAAAGCTGCTCGAGGAAATTCTTCATTCAGAAGTTCGTCAAAATACTCTCGCATCCTGCTACAAATTGCCGTATCGTCAATCAGCAACATTCCTTGCGATTCCTCCACGTCCTTTGGGGCCTGTATTTCCCGAGCGTTCCTTCTCCTTTGGGCTGCGACCCTAAATATTCTGGCGTCGTGCTTAGGTCTCTCGCGCAAAGACGGTCCTTCGGTCGCAGTCTGAGTTTCTAATTCTTGGTAGAATTTCTCAGCTGCCTTCGCCTTTGCTTGAGCTACCAAGCGCTTTACGTTTTTTCCGGCATTGCATATAATTTTCGCGAAGTTGAAACCGTTCGGTCTCACTGCTTGACTCACATTTCGTCCATGCCTTAAATGCGTTCGATTTGGCTTGCACTGCTTCCTTAGTTTCGGTGTTCCACCACCATGTTTCTTTCTTCGTGTGGAGTGGACCTTTCGAAACTCCAAGTGCCTTTTCCGCCTCACCTACTGACATGTCAGCGAAACTATTCCACATTTGTGTTGGACTGCGCTCTTTGCAGTTTGGGTTGTTGTGAAACCACTCCGTCATTTTATCAATGAATGGAGTTACTACAGGTTCAAAGCTGTCGTTTGTGAGATTGTGCTACTTGATTTTTTCGACAGGCTTGGGAGTTCTTCTATTTCTTGCTCCTCCTACTTTCAAAATAAATTATGACAGGAGCAAACGATGTTGGCTAACTACTGATTCACCCAAGATCACCTTGCAGTCTTTTACCCACCTTCTCATAAAATCGAAGCAGAGGTGGTAATCGATCTGCGTTTCATGTTTCCTATCTCCGTGTCCACTACTGTAGGTGATCAGGTGTCTCTCGTTTTTCACAAACCATGTATTTAGGATGACCAAACCGTGCGATCTGCACATGGTCAGAATAGCTTCACCTTCGTCATTTCTGACCGTTGAAGGGCTACCCTTTCCACCATGGCAATCCTCGTAATCATAATTTGATTCACCCACATGGCCATGGCCTGTAGAAATATGCTGAGATATTATCGCCAAAACGGGCGATGTGCTTACACCGCAGGTCGAGCAACGCGAAACCATGGAGCGGTATAAAGAACGAGGCAAGGAGGAAGAAGAAGACTTGCTAGACATAAGAACAGGTTAGGTCGTAAAGAATATTCCATACCTAAGGTACCCCAACCTTTTTAATCGTAAATATATCATTTTTAAATTTTTTGATTTTTTACGACGTTTTAAAACCGTTCGGTTCATAAAAAACCCAAGATGAAGATGAAATAAAAAATAAAACAATAACCGTATATAAAACCTCTATTAATACACGCTCTGTGGCTCACTTGGTTGAGTCGCACTCTACGATGCTAGTAATCTAATATTTCTAATCTAATATTTCCGTACATTTGCGGGATAGGAAATACACTCCCAGTCACTTGAATAGGGACAAACTTTTCGAGAGTTGTTTATCTCAAAATATCCTCTTCCTTGCAGCGGATAACTCAGTATTTGTTTACAAAGGCTATTATGTTGCTCATAGTTTGCGAGGTGCAGGTGTGAGGAATTCCTTATTACACGTTGTACTGTTGATAAACTAGCTGTAACACCGACTTTAGCTCCAATTCTAGCCGCTGATAGTGAAAATTAAAGGCGGCTCGTAGAATAACCCTTTTCTCTTTGGCGGTTTGGGCACCTCGCGTACGCCCTTTTATGTTTCGTCCATATCCACTTTTATTTTTTAAATAGTTAAACACAACCGATTTACTTTTTTTCACTATTTTCGAAATTTCGCGTAATCTGTGTTGTTCATTTCTCAAAACATCGATTTGAGCCATTTGCGCTGTATTTAATGCTTTTTCCTCTACCCATGATTACCGAAACTTACAAAAATTAAACAAAAACACAATCTGAGTGGATTAGAACAGTTAGGATACGATACTAGCACTTTCGAAATAACGACCGAATCGCAACTGTCCCTATTCAAGTGACCCAATTTTGAGTAGTGATGGGCACTATCGAATAACTATCGAATAGTTATTCGATAGTTTTTACTATCGATAGTATCGATAGTCAAAAATAGTTATCTGATAGTTATACTATCGATAGTTATTCGATAGTTTTACTATCGATAGTTATTCGATAGTCTTCCTATCGAATAACTATACTTTGTCAAAAGGTTATTCGAAGATTTTTTGTTATGTTATTACCAGTGTTGCCAACTGGATATTTAGAAAACGGCTAAATTTAGCCGGAAAACCGGCTATATTTTTTTCAAAAACGGCTAAAAATCCGGCTAAATAAATTTGAGCGAGTAAAACGGCCAAAAACCGGCTAAATCATACAAAACAGTCACATTACGAAAAAAAAACGGATTTTATGAACTTTATTTCTTTTCTGGAGTACCCGTAAACTATGCTTAAGGCAGATTTCTTAGTTTATATGTGCTCCAATCGCTGGCATTATAGTCAAAATTTACTTTGTTCGGAGTTAGATAGCTCAACAAGTCAAAATTGTTGTATACAGGTACAGTTTCTCTGTCAAGTCCATAACCACATTAGGTTCGAAATTGTGGAACATAAAATTCGTAAAAGGAACGTCCGATGCATAACTATGGGCAAGGGCAACCGCATTTATGTATGGATATCTTACCATTATCGCACCTGAACAATCTTATATTTTGATTAAAAGTTAACCATTTTAGGCCCAAGACACATATCCAAATCATCATGATGATGAAAGTTCGAAATTGGAGTGACACATATGCTTTCGTCATTAGAATTCGTCACTTACTTTTGACATTTGTGTAAATGGTGAAAATGTCCCTCACAATTGCGATATTTTGTTGAATATTCAATTCAATAATTTGAGGACACACTTTTCATAAAGAATTAGAATAAAAATGTGTAAAGATTGATAAAAAATTTAATATTTTTGTAGACATTCTTTTTCTTAAATTTTACAACAGATGGCGTCTCCAGTCATTATTGAGCAAATGATGGTCCAAATGCGTAATTTGGAACTCGTGCTAATGATGATCAATTTGCGTCATTCGAAAATATGTGTGTCAAACTTGTTATTAACTTGAGAATTTGAGACCTCCAAATTTTATTTTATTTTCCATAGTTAGGAAATTGATGTTCCATTGTTGATGTTCCGCAATTACAAATTTCATGCTCCAATTGATGTTCCAAAATTATGAGCTTGGCCGAGAAATGGTATAGATTTTTGATAAATTTGTTGCTACCAACCCAACAACTAAATGTAATGCATCTACGAAAATGTGTAGCTTCTATGAACGTTATGCAAGTAGCTTGCCCAAGAAACTACAAAAATTAAATTTTTAGTGAGTATATATTTCGGGGGCAACTTACCCCCTTCTTCAGCACTTAGCTTTTGTGCTGAAGAAGGGGGTAAGTTGCCCCCGAAATATATACACACTTAAATTTAATTTTTGTAATTTACTGGGCAAGTGCAAGTTTCGGCGATATTATTATATTATATTATGAATCGCGCTAAAAGGTTTTGATTTTCACCCTTGTACTTAATCTGGCATGAGTACGTTATCTGTGATAAAGAATTGACACTTTGAAAAATGGAAAAAATTTCAGGTACCCCCATGTTCCGAGAATTGCTCAACAAAGAATTTTATCTAAAAAACTGTCTTCCATTTTGCAAACTATTCAGCATATTGGTGGTTAGTAAATTACATGCTTAGACTAGGTACTAATATCGTCAGTTTACGTCAAACCCATTAACCTAAATTGATTGAAAAAAGGCAAGTCTCCGCGACAATTTTTTCCCAGGAGACATAAATGCAAGCTTTACTCTAGGTGGACATAGTAGGAACACACACTAATACACGATAATAAGTGTATGCAGAAATAATTTCACAGCGATTTTTGTTTGTGAATATTAAAAATTGATTCTAGTTTCAAAGTAAAGATAAATCATAAAATAATTTTAGCCGAAAAAACGGCTGAAGAAAATCAATTCCGGCTAAAATCCGGCCAGCCGGAATTATAAACTTCTTCCGGCTAAACAGCACGGTTTCCGGCTAAATTTGGCCGGAAAACGGCTAAATTGGCAACACTGGTTATTACGCAACTTGACAAAATTGCGCAAAAACTGGAA
Source organism: Microchrysa polita (assembly GCA_949715475.1). Taxonomy (NCBI): domain Eukaryota; kingdom Metazoa; phylum Arthropoda; class Insecta; order Diptera; family Stratiomyidae; genus Microchrysa; species Microchrysa polita. The sequence continues at coordinate 43,277,440 of OX454420.1, forward strand.
TACAGTTTTTTAGCGATAAGGCCGCCTAGAACTTCAGATACAACAAATGTGTGTGGACGGACTATCGATAGTACGGTAATAATTGTCCGTTAAGTCGATAGCAAAAATTAATCGTACTTTACAAATGGATTTAGATACCGATATTGGTTTTAAGGTTCATATTAGACGACATTGTTTATAATAAATGCATTGTATTAAAAAATATATATATTTTCATTAACCGCGAGTGTAGAAGACGTTAGTTCAGTTCTTGAGCTAAACTAAGCAAATAAAGTAAAGAGTGAAGAAGAAAGTTTCTCAATTTATAAAGTTGAAACAAAAAGGAGTTCTAACATATATAATACGTTGTCGAAGCATTTGATTAATTTTTATAAAGGGTCCGCCAATAGGGACGCTCGATCTTTGACAGCTCATGGCGGCCATGTTGTTTGTGGTAGAGTTATCAAACCTAGTTGTTATTATTCAGTGTATCTTCACAAATCACCATGAACCAATTCAGCCGCGAGCAACATGTGCAAATCATTAAAACTTATTACGAAAATCATTCATCGGTTCGAGCAACGTTCCGCGCGCTCCGCCAATTTTACGATGAGCCACATTTTTGGATAAATGGGAATGTCAACAAGCAGAATTGCCGTTGCTGGGCCGAGAACAATCCACAGGAGGTCCAACAGGTCGCAATGCACCCAGCAAAGGTAACTGTTTGGTGTGGATTTTGGGCCGGAGGCATCATCGGGCCGTATTTTTTCGAGAACGACGGCGAGCGATACAGATCCATGATAACGAACTTTTTCTGACATGAAATCGATAATATGGATGTCGAGGATATGTGGTTTCAGCAGGACGGCGCTACGAGCCACACAGCGCGCGCCACAATGGATCTTCTGCACGAGCGCTTCGGAGGAATGGTTATCTCGCGCGGAGGCGACATCAACTGGCCACCGAGATCGTGCGATTTAACCCCACTAGACTATTTCTTGTGGGGTTTTCTTAAATCGCAGGTCTACGCAAACCAACCACAAAACACTGATGACCTCAAAGTCAACATACGCCACGCCATCGATGAAATACAGCCCGATTTGTGCGCCAGAGTCATTGAAAATTGGACTTCTCGTATGCGCGCCACCAAGCGAAGCCGAGGTGGCCACTTGAACGATGTTATTTTCCATACATAATGCCTTCGAATACTCTTTCAAACAAAAAATAAATTTCATTTATACCTCTCACACAACTTGCTTTATTTCATTTCAAAGTTCGAGCGCGCTTATTGGCGGACCCTTTATATACCTATACAAACTCAAATCGGTTAAAATGAGTAGTAAGAGTAGGGTGTGGCAATATTTTGAAAAAAAGACAGACTAAACGGTTCTATGTAAATTGTGCATGCGCGAATTTAAATATTCCGGAAACACCCTACGGTTACGTGTGCTGCTCCTCCTAGAGATCCCGAACCATCAATCGAAGAAGAGCCTTTGCCATCTACATCGTTTGGAGTAGGCAGAAAAAGGCAGTTCGTCCAAACAACCCTGACGCACAGGGCACCATCACTGCCGGAGCACACATCAAAAAAAAATCGACGAGTGCCTCATCGAAATGATTGCTGAGGATTTTCAACCCTTATCAATCGATCGTCGAGGATAAGGGATTCAATAGGCTGATAAACCTTTTGGAGCCGCTATACCGTATGCCGAGTCGACGAACATTGTCCCACGTTCATTTGCAAAATATGTTCGATTCTATAAAGTCAAATATTCTAGAAAGCTTCACTTCAAGTGTCCAAAGTATCCGTGACAACCGACATTTGGACTTCTAGCGCGACAGAATCCTTTATCACCGTATCTTGTCATTTTATAAACAATTTTGTTTTAAAATCAGTTGTGCTAAAAACTAACAAACTTGATGAATCGCACACGGGTGCATATGTGCTTTGTGCTGCCCATACACTGAATCTCGTAGTAACGAGCGCTATTGCCGCAGAATGCAACAGTGAAATAAGCAACAAAATTGCAAAATGCCGCAAAATTGTATCGCATTTTAAAATGTCCACAATCGCATCTGACAAATTAAAGAAAAACTTGCAGCAAATGGGATTGACGGAACTAACATTGAAAAAGGATGTTCCAACGCGATGGAATTCAACTTTAATGATGATGGAAAGGCTGATATTAGTAAAAGAGGCATTGTCAGCAACGCTCGTGGCTCTAACAAGAAGCCCCGATGGCTTAACCAACAGTGAGTGGTGTATTTTGGAGGACTGTGTACCACTGTTAAAGCCGTTTGAACGTGCCACTGTCCAGCTATCAGCCGAGAAATACGTTACCGCATCTGTTGTTGTACCAATTGTCCGTACACTTGGAGCAACGTTGCGATGTCACCGGTGTAACACGGAGGAAGGCAAAGAACTACAGGACGAACTAGCGGCAGCCTTAGCAAGTCGAATGGGTCCTTATGAAGCTGGAGAAGAAACATCAGTAGCCACTTTTTTGGATCCTAGATTCAAAAACGTTGCCTTCAGCGATCAATCGAACGCCGCCCATGCCGAAGAAATGGCCAAAGCGGAAATCAGCGAAGTGATTGTCAACCAAGTACCAGGCGTGGCTCAACCTGCAACTGAAGGCGAATCAACCGAGGATTTTTGGCGGATGTATGGATGATGCGACAGCAATTTTAAAAACATACAATGACCTTCCGCGAGTCGCACGGAGCGGGAACCCGTTGGAATTTTGGAGCCACAACGAGCAACTGCTGCCGAAACTAGCGAAAGTGGCAGCAAATTATCTTTCAGTACCGGCGACATCAGTACCATCGGAAAGAGCTTTTTCTAAGGCTGGTCTGATAACAAAAGATCGGCGAAATAGAATTAAGGAGAAAAATTTGGATATGTTAATCTTTTTAAACGCTAACTTAGAAAATAAAAATTAATTGATAATGTTATATTTGCTATATAAATACATTAATGTATATTTTTAAAATAAATAACTCTAATAAATAAAATACAGTTTTTTCTTATGTTAATGGAACATGTAGGTATTATTATTTAGGTAAAATTATTTACTATCGATAGTTATTCGATTGTTCTACTATCGATGGTTTTACTATTGATAGTTTTACTATCGATAGTTATTCGATAGTTTTTCAAAACTATCGGAAACTATCGATAGTAAAAACTATCGATAGTGCCCATCACTAATTTTGAGCATAGAATTTATTAGTGCATCAGCATAATGTTGAAGAAACATAACTGTTGTTATTAAATGTTTCATTTTTTTCTCGCAAACTATGAGCAACATATGAGCCTTTGTAAACAAATACTGAGTTATCCTCTCCGCTGCAAGGAAAAGGATATTTTGAGATAAACAACTCTCGAAAGGTTTGTCCCTATTCAAGTGACTGGGAGTGTATTTCCTATCCCGCAAATGTACGGAAATTAATATTAGATTAGAAATATTAGATTACTAGCATCGTAGAGTGCGACACAACCAAATGAGCCACAGAGCGTGTATTAATAGAGGTTTTATATACGGTTATTGTTTTATTTTTTATTTCATCTTCATCTTGGGTTTTTTATGAACCGGACGGTTTTAAAACGTCGTAAAAAATCAAAAAATTTAAAAATGATATATTTACGATTAAAAAGGTTGGGGTACCTTAGGTATGGAATATTCTTTACGACCTAACCTGTTCTTATGTCTAGCAAGTCTTCTTCTTCCTCCTTGCCTCGTTCTTTATACCGCTCCATGGTTTCGCGTTGCTCGACCTGCGGTGTAAGCACATCGCCCGTTTTGGCGATAATATCTCAGCATATTTCTACAGGCCATGGCCATGTGGGTGAATCAAATTATGATTACGAGGATTGCCATGGTGGAAAGGGTAGCCCTTCAACGGTCAGAAATGACGAAGGTGAAGCTATTCTGACCATGTGCAGATCGCACGGTTTGGTCATCCTAAATACATGGTTTGTGAAAAACGAGAGACACCTGATCACCTACAGTAGTGGACACGGAGATAGGAAACATGAAACGCAGATCGATTACCACCTCTGCTTCGATTTTATGAGAAGGTGGGTAAAAGACTGCAAGGTGATCTTGGGTAAATCAGTAGTTAGCCAACATCGTTTGCTCCTGTCATAATTTATTTTGAAAGTAGGAGGAGCAAGAAATAGAAGAACTCCCAAGCCTGTCGAAAAAATCAAGTAGCACAATCTCACAAACGACAGCTTTGAACCTGTAGTAACTCCATTCATTGATAAAATGACGGAGTGGTTTCACAACAACACAAACTGCAAAGAGCGCAGTCCAACACAAATGTGGAATAGTTTCGCTGACATGTCAGTAGGTGAGGGGGAAAAGGCACTTGGAGTTTCGAAAGGTCCACTCCACACGAAGAAAGAAACATGGTGGTGGAACACCGAAACTAAGGAAGCAGTGCAAGCCAAATCGAACGCATTTAAGGCATGGACGAAATGTGAGTCAAGCAGTGAGACCGAACGGTTTCAACTTCGCGAAAATTATATGCAATGCCGGAAAAAACGTAAAGCGCTTGGTAGCTCAAGCAAAGGCGAAGGCAGCTGAGAAATTCTACCAAGAATTAGAAACTCAGACTGCGACCGAAGGACCGTCTTTGCGCGAGAGACCTAAGCACGACGCCAGAATATTTAGGGTCGCAGCCCAAAGGAGAAGGAACGCTCGGGAAATACAGGCCCCAAAGGACGTGGAGGAATCGCAAGGAATGTTGCTGATTGACGATACGGCAATTTGTAGCAGGATGCGAGAGTATTTTGACGAACTTCTGAATGAAGAATTTCCTCGAGCAGCTTTTCAAGATGTTGAGCCGAATACCACAAATATTGAAGATATCTCAGAGGAAGAGGTGATGGAGGCAATGCATCAGATGAAACGTGGAAAGGCAGTCGGACCGGACAAATTCCCCGTAGAATTTTGGTTGAAAATGGAAAATGTCGGGCTTAGTTGGCTCACAGTTCTCTTCAACAAAATCAAAGGTGGGCAACCGATGCCTGATGCTTTCAGGGAAAGTTTTCTTCTTCCTTTCTATAAGAACAAGGGCGACTCACGCAAACTTAACAAACAAACAACTATAGGGCTATAAAGTTAACACCTCATACACTGAAGATCTACGAGCGAGTTGTCTGCAACCGATTGAGAAAGATTGTGCGGTTGAATGACAATCAATGCGGCTTTGTTGAAGGTCGATCTACAGTCGATGCGATTCAGTGCATTCGTATTGCGATGGAAAAGTATAGAGCAGCACGAAAGGACTTGCACTTTGTGTTCATCGATTTGGAAAAGGCATTCGATAGAGTACCTCGTGATCTGATATGGTTGGCCTTGAGAGCACTTAATGTCCCTGAGGCATATCAAGTGGAACTTCTATTGATATCGCTCTCTTTGCGGGGTTCTCAGGCGGACGCCTTTGAACATGGCAATACCAATCCATTCGTCGGTCTTCGAGCTTCTTGGTGATTGGTTGGTCTATGGACAAGCTGCCTCGGATGTAGCTACTCTTGATGTGGTCCCTTTTGGTTACAGCAACTGACATGCGTAACATTTTCATTTCAGTCGCTGTCATTTCTTTCGCGTAACCTTCATACATGGTCCAGCATTCTGATCCATACATGAGTGCGGGACGTACAACCGTTTTTTACAACTTGCCCTTTAGCTTCAGTGGCATTTTCTTATCGCCGAAAACTCCAGAGTTTTCTCGCCACGTCATCCACCCAACCTTTGTACGATGTTTGATGTCATCATGTTGTTGTTGTTGTTGTAGCGATTCAAGAGATTTTTTTTCTCTTGAATCGAAGGGGGTCTTGGCAGCTCTTGGCCGTTTTTAGCAACGGGTAGCTCCGGGACGATTTACATCGAAGAACCGGCTGCCGTAGGAGCATTTTATGGACAACACAAACATCCATGGGTCACAGTGGGATTCGAACCCACGCACCGGCAACTCAGAGATAGACATCTCTGCCACTGAGCTACCGAATGCCCCTTGATGTCATCATCGCATGTAGCTCCGCTGTTCACGATCGAGCCAAGGTACTTGAACTTGGTACAAGACTTAAGCTACTCTCCTTTGACGTACATATCTGGTATCGGTGCATCTGGATCTGAGAATGGGCAGCATAAGAACTCAGTCTTTGTTATACTTACCCTCAGTCCATGCTCCTCCAGAATGTCACACCATTTTGTAAGTGCAGCTTGCAAGGCAACGATGTTTGGGCTACTGAGGACTATATCATCGGCAAAAAGAAGATATATTTCTAGGCCGTCGGAGATACGTCTTAATAAGTAGCACATTATGATGTTGAAGAGCAACGGACTCAATACACTGCCCTGGTGTAATCCGACATTCACCGGAAATTCTTTTGATTCACCGGCTGTGCATCTAACCTTAGTCGTAGCTCCATCATACTCGTATCATCCTGACGTATGCCTCAGGGACATTAAGTGCTCTCAAGGCCAACCATATCAGATCACGAGGTACTCTATCGAATGCCTTTTCCAAATCGATGAACACAAAGTGCAAGTCCTTTCGTGCTGCTCTATACTTTTCCATCGCAATACGAATGCACTGAATCGCATCGACTGTAGATCGACCTTCAACAAAGCCGCATTGATTGTCATTCAACCGCACAATCTTTCTCATTCGGTTGCAGACAACTCGCTCGTAGATCTTCAGTGTATGAGGTGTTAACTTTATAGCCCTATAGTTGTTGAGTTTGCGTGAGTCGCCCTTGTTCTTATAGAAAGGAAGAAGAAAACTTTCCCTGAAAGCATCAGGCATCGGTTGCCCACCTTTGATTTTGTTGGAGAGAACTGTGAGCCAACTAAGCCCGACATTTTCCATTTTCAACCAAAATTCTACGGGGATTTTGTCCGGTCCGACTGCCTTTCCGCGTTTCATCTGATGCATTGCCTCCATCACCTCTTCCTCTGAGATATCTTCAATATTTGTGGTATTCGGCTCAACATCTTGAAAAGCTGCTCGAGGAAATTCTTCATTCAGAAGTTCGTCAAAATACTCTCGCATCCTGCTACAAATTGCCGTATCGTCAATCAGCAACATTCCTTGCGATTCCTCCACGTCCTTTGGGGCCTGTATTTCCCGAGCGTTCCTTCTCCTTTGGGCTGCGACCCTAAATATTCTGGCGTCGTGCTTAGGTCTCTCGCGCAAAGACGGTCCTTCGGTCGCAGTCTGAGTTTCTAATTCTTGGTAGAATTTCTCAGCTGCCTTCGCCTTTGCTTGAGCTACCAAGCGCTTTACGTTTTTTCCGGCATTGCATATAATTTTCGCGAAGTTGAAACCGTTCGGTCTCACTGCTTGACTCACATTTCGTCCATGCCTTAAATGCGTTCGATTTGGCTTGCACTGCTTCCTTAGTTTCGGTGTTCCACCACCATGTTTCTTTCTTCGTGTGGAGTGGACCTTTCGAAACTCCAAGTGCCTTTTCCGCCTCACCTACTGACATGTCAGCGAAACTATTCCACATTTGTGTTGGACTGCGCTCTTTGCAGTTTGTGTTGTTGTGAAACCACTCCGTCATTTTATCAATGAATGGAGTTACTACAGGTTCAAAGCTGTCGTTTGTGAGATTGTGCTACTTGATTTTTTCGACAGGCTTGGGAGTTCTTCTATTTCTTGCTCCTCCTACTTTCAAAATAAATTATGACAGGAGCAAACGATGTTGGCTAACTACTGATTCACCCAAGATCACCTTGCAGTCTTTTACCCACCTTCTCATAAAATCGAAGCAGAGGTGGTAATCGATCTGCGTTTCATGTTTCCTATCTCCGTGTCCACTACTGTAGGTGATCAGGTGTCTCTCGTTTTTCACAAACCATGTATTTAGGATGACCAAACCGTGCGATCTGCACATGGTCAGAATAGCTTCACCTTCGTCATTTCTGACCGTTGAAGGGCTACCTCGTATCCATAATCATAATTTGATTCACCCACATGGCCATGGCCTGTAGAAATATGCTGAGATATTATCGCCAAAACGGGCGATGTGCTTACACCGCAGGTCGAGCAACGCGAAACCATGGAGCGGTATAAAGAACGAGGCAAGGAGGAAGAAGAAGACTTGCTAGACATAAGAACAGGTTAGGTCGTAAAGAATATTCCATACCTAAGGTACCCCAACCTTTTTAATCGTAAATATATCATTTTTAAATTTTTTGATTTTTTACGACGTTTTAAAACCGTCCGGTTCATAAAAAACCCAAGATGAAGATGAAATAAAAAATAAAACAATAACCGTATATAAAACCTCTATTAATACACGCTCTGTGGCTCACTTGGTTGAGTCGCACTCTACGATGCTAGTAATCTAATATTTCTAATCTAATATTTCCGTACATTTGCGGGATAGGAAATACACTCCCAGTCACTTGAATAGGGACAAACTTTTCGAGAGTTGTTTATCTCAAAATATCCTCTTCCTTGCAGCGGATTACTCAGTATTTGTTTACAAAGGCTATTATGTTGCTCATAGTTTGCGAGGTGCAGGTGTGAGGAATTCCTTATTACACGTTGTACTGTTGATAAACTAGCTGTAACACCGACTTTAGCTCCAATTCTAGCCGCTGATAGTGAAAATTAAAGGCGGCTCGTAGAATGGCCCTTTTCTCTTTGGCGGTTTGGGCACCTCGCGTACGCCCTTTTATGTTTCGTCCATATCCACTTTTATTTTTTAAATAGTTAAACACAACCGATTTACTTTTTTTCACTATTTTCGAAATTTCGCGTAATCTGTGTTGTTCATTTCTCAAAACATCGATTTGAGCCATTTGCGCTGTATTTAATGCTTTTTCCTCTACCCATGATTACCGAAACTTACAAAAATTAAACAAAAACACAATCTGAGTGGATTAGAACAGTTAGGATACGATACTAGCACTTTCGAAATAACGACCGAATCGCAATTGTCCCTATTCAAGTGACCCAATTTTGAGTAGTGATGGGCACTATCGAATAACTATCGAATAGTTATTCGATAGTTTTTACTATCGATAGTATCGATAGTCAAAAATAGTTATCTGATAGTTATACTATCGATAGTTATTCGATAGTTTTACTATCGATAGTTATTCGATAGTCTTCCTATCGATAGTTATTCGATAGTCTTCCTATCGAATAACTATACTTTGTCAAAAGGTTATTCGAAGATTTTTTGTTATGTTATTACGCAACTTGACAAAATTGCGCAAAAACTGGAATACAGTTTTTTAGCGATAAGGCCGCCTAGAACTTCAGATACAACAAATGTGTGTGGACGGACTATCGATAGTACGGTAATAATTGTCCGTTAAGTCGATAGCAAAAATTAATCGTACTTTACAAATGGATTTAGATACCGATATTGGTTTTAAGGTTCATATTAGACGACATTGTTTATAATAAATGCATTGTATTAAAAAATATATATATTTTCATTAACCGCGAGTGTAGAAGACGTTAGTTCAGTTCTTGAGCTAAACTAAGCAAATAAAGTAAAGAGTGAAGAAGAAAGTTTCTCAATTTATAAAGTTGAAACAAAAAGGAGTTCTAACATATATAATACGTTGTCGAAGCATTTGATTAATTTTTATAAAGGGTCCGCCAATAGGGACGCTCGATCTTTGACAGCTCATGGCGGCCATGTTGTTTGTGGTAGAGTTATCAAACCTAGTTGTTATTATTCAGTGTATCTTCACAAATCACCATGAACCAATTCAGCCGCGAGCAACATGTGCAAATCATTAAAACTTATTACGAAAATCATTCATCGGTTCGAGCAACGTTCCGCGCGCTCCGCCAATTTTACGATGAGCCACATTTTTGGATAAATGGGAATGTCAACAAGCAGAATTGCCGTTGCTGGGCCGAGAACAATCCACAGGAGGTCCAACAGGTCGCAATGCACCCAGCAAAGGTAACTGTTTGGTGTGGATTTTGGGCCGGAGGCATCATCGGGCCGTATTTTTTCGAGAACGACGGCGAGCGATACAGATCCATGATAACGAACTTTTTCTGACATGAAATCGATAATATGGATGTCGAGGATATGTGGTTTCAGCAGGACGGCGCTACGAGCCACACAGCGCGCGCCACAATGGATCTTCTGCACGAGCGCTTCGGAGGAATGGTTATCTCGCGCGGAGGCGACATCAACTGGCCACCGAGATCGTGCGATTTAACCCCACTAGACTATTTCTTGTGGGGTTTTCTTAAATCGCAGGTCTACGCAAACCAACCACAAAACACTGATGACCTCAAAGTCAACATACGCCACGCCATCGATGAAATACAGCCCGATTTGTGCGCCAGAGTCATTGAAAATTGGACTTCTCGTATGCGCGCCACCAAGCGAAGCCGAGGTGGCCACTTGAACGATGTTATTTTCCATACATAATGCCTTCGAATACTCTTTCAAACAAAAAATAAATTTCATTTATACCTCTCACACAACTTGCTTTATTTCATTTCAAAGTTCGAGCGCGCTTATTGGCGGACCCTTTATATACCTATACAAACTCAAATCGGTTAAAATGAGTAGTAAGAGTAGGGTGTGGCAATATTTTGAAAAAAAGACAGACTAAACGGTTCTATGTAAATTGTGCATGCGCGAATTTAAATATTCCGGAAACACCCTACGGTTACGTGTGCTGCTCCTCCTAGAGATCCCGAACCATCAATCGAAGAAGAGCCTTTGCCATCTACATCGTTTGGAGTAGGCAGAAAAAGGCAGTTCGTCCAAACAACCCTGACGCACAGGGCACCATCACTGCCGGAGCACACATCAAAAAAAAATCGACGAGTGCCTCATCGAAATGATTGCTGAGGATTTTCAACCCTTATCAATCGATCGTCGAGGATAAGGGATTCAATAGGCTGATAAACCTTTTGGAGCCGCTATACCGTATGCCGAGTCGACGAACATTGTCCCACGTTCATTTGCAAAATATGTTCGATTCTATAAAGTCAAATATTCTAGAAAGCTTCACTTCAAGTGTCCAAAGTATCCGTGACAACCGACATTTGGACTTCTAGCGCGACAGAATCCTTTATCACCGTATCTTGTCATTTTATAAACAATTTTGTTTTAAAATCAGTTGTGCTAAAAACTAACAAACTTGATGAATCGCACACGGGTGCATATGTGCTTTGTGCTGCCCATACACTGAATCTCGTAGTAACGAGCGCTATTGCCGCAGAATGCAACAGTGAAATAAGCAACAAAATTGCAAAATGCCGCAAAATTGTATCGCATTTTAAAATGTCCACAATCGCATCTGACAAATTAAAGAAAAACTTGCAGCAAATGGGATTGACGGAACTAACATTGAAAAAGGATGTTCCAACGCGATGGAATTCAACTTTAATGATGATGGAAAGGCTGATATTAGTAAAAGAGGCATTGTCAGCAACGCTCGTGGCTCTAACAAGAAGCCCCGATGGCTTAACCAACAGTGAGTGGTGTATTTTGGAGGACTGTGTACCACTGTTAAAGCCGTTTGAACGTGCCACTGTCCAGCTATCAGCCGAGAAATACGTTACCGCATCTGTTGTTGTACCAATTGTCCGTACACTTGGAGCAACGTTGCGATGTCACCGGTGTAACACGGAGGAAGGCAAAGAACTACAGGACGAACTAGCGGCAGCCTTAGCAAGTCGAATGGGTCCTTATGAAGCTGGAGAAGAAACATCAGTAGCCACTTTTTTGGATCCTAGATTCAAAAACGTTGCCTTCAGCGATCAATCGAACGCCGCCCATGCCGAAGAAATGGCCAAAGCGGAAATCAGCGAAGTGATTGTCAACCAAGTACCAGGCGTGGCTCAACCTGCAACTGAAGGCGAATCAACCGAGGATTTTTGGCGGATGTATGGATGATGCGACAGCAATTTTAAAAACATACAATGACCTTCCGCGAGTCGCACGGAGCGGGAACCCGTTGGAATTTTGGAGCCACAACGAGCAACTGCTGCCGAAACTAGCGAAAGTGGCAGCAAATTATCTTTCAGTACCGGCGACATCAGTACCATCGGAAAGAGCTTTTTCTAAGGCTGGTCTGATAACAAAAGATCGGCGAAATAGAATTAAGGAGAAAAATTTGGATATGTTAATCTTTTTAAACGCTAACTTAGAAAATAAAAATTAATTGATAATGTTATATTTGCTATATAAATACATTAATGTATAATTTTAAAATAAATAACTCTAATAAATAAAATACAGTTTTTTCTTATGTTAATGGAACATGTAGGTATTATTATTTAGGTAAAATTATTTACTATCGATAGTTATTCGATTGTTCTACTATCGATGGTTTTACTATTGATAGTTTTACTATCGATAGTTATTCGATAGTTTTTCAAAACTATCGGAAACTATCGATAGTAAAAACTATCGATAGTGCCCATCACTAATTTTGAGCATAGAATTTATTAGTGCATCAGCATAATGTTGAAGAAACATAACTGTTGTTATTAAATGTTTCATTTTTTTCTCGCAAACTATGAGCAACATATGAGCCTTTGTAAACAAATACTGAGTTATCCTCTCCGCTGCAAGGAAAAGGATATTTTGAGATAAACAACTCTCGAAAGGTTTGTCCCTCCCGCAAATGTACGGAAATATTAGATTAGAAATATTAGATTACTAGCATCGTAGAGTGCGACACAACCAAATGAGCCACAGAGCGTGTATTAATAGAGGTTTTATATACGGTTATTGTTTTATTTTTTATTTCATCTTCATCTTGGGTTTTTTATGAACCGGACGGTTTTAAAACGTCGTAAAAAATCAAAAAATTTAAAAATGATATATTTACGATTAAAAAGGTTGGGGTACCTTAGGTATGGAATATTCTTTACGACCTAACCTGTTCTTATGTCTAGCAAGTCTTCTTCTTCCTCCTTGCCTCGTTCTTTATACCGCTCCATGGTTTCGCGTTGCTCGACCTGCGGTGTAAGCACATCGCCCGTTTTGGCGATAATATCTCAGCATATTTCTACAGGCAGCTCTATCTTGGATCGTGTCATCGCCGAGACCAATGTGTTGTTGTTGCTTTTTCATTTGACACATCCAGGTGTTCTTCGGTCTGCCTCTGGCCTTGGGTCCATCAAGTGGAACTTCTATTGATATCGCTCTCTTTGCGGGGTTCTCAGGCGGACGCCTTTGAACATGGCAATACCAATCCATTCGTCGGTCTTCGAGCTTCTCGGTGATTGGTTGGTCTATGGACAAGCTGCCTCGGATGTAGCTACTCTTGATGTGGTCCCTTTTGGTTACAACAACTGACATGCGTAACATGGCAGCTCTTGGCCGTTTTTAGCAACGGGTAGCTCCGGGACGATTTACATCGAAGAACCGGCTGCCGTAGGAGCATTTTATGGACAACACAAACATCCATGGGTCACAGTGGGATTCGAACCCACGCACCGGCAACTCAGAGATAGACATCTCTGCCACTGAGCTACCGAATGCCCCTTGATGTCATCATCGCATGTAGCTCCGCTGTTCACGATCGAGCCAAGGTACTTGAACTTGGTACAAGACTTAAGCTGCTCTCCTTTGACGTACATATCTGGTATCGGTGCATCTGGATCTGAGAATGGGCAGCATAAGAACTCAGTCTTTGTTATACTTACCCTCAGTCCATGCTCCTCCAGAATGTCACACCATTTTGTAAGTGCAGCTTGCAAGGCAACGATGTTTGGGCTACTGAGGACTATATCATCGGCAAAAAGAAGATATATTTCTAGGCCGTCGGAGATACGTCTTAATAAGTAGCACATTATGATGTTGAAGAGCAACGGACTCAATACACTGCCCTGGTGTAATCCGACATTCACCGGAAATTCTTCTGATTCACCGGCTGTGCATCTAACCTTAGTCGTAGCTCCATCATACTCGTATCATCCTGACGTATGCCTCAGGGACATTAAGTGCTCTCAAGGCCAACCATATCAGATCACGAGGTACTCTATCGAATGCCTTTTCCAAATCGATGAACACAAAGTGCAAGTCCTTTCGTGCTGCTCTATACTTTTCCATCGCAATACGAATGCACTGAATCGCATCGACTGTAGATCGACCTTCAACAAAGCCGCATTGATTTTCATTCAACCGCAGAATCTTTCTCATTCGGTTGCAGACAACTCGCTCGTAGATCTTCAGTGTATGAGGTGTTAACTTTATAGCCCTATAGTTGTTGAGTTTGCGTGAGTCGCCCTTGTTCTTATAGAAAGGAAGAAGAAAACTTTCCCTGAAAGCATCAGGCATCGGTTGCCCACCTTTGATTTTGTTGGAGAGAACTGTGAGCCAACTAAGCCCGACATTTTCCATTTTCAACCAAAATTCTACGGGGATTTTGTCCGGTCCGACTGCCTTTCCGCGTTTCATCTGATGCATTGCCTCCATCACCTCTTCCTCTGAGATATCTTCAATATTTGTGGTATTCGGCTCAACATCTTGAAAAGCTGCTCGAGGAAATTCTTCATTCAGAAGTTCGTCAAAATACTCTCGCATCCTGCTACAAATTGCCGTATCGTCAATCAGCAACATTCCTTGCGATTCCTCCACGTCCTTTGGGGCCTGTATTTCCCGAGCGTTCCTTCTCCTTTGGGCTGCGACCCTAAATATCCTGGCGTCGTGCTTAGGTCTCTCGCGCAAAGACGGTCCTTCGGTCGCAGTCTGAGTTTCTAATTCTTGGTAGAATTTCTCAGCTGCCTTCGCCTTTGCTTGAGCTACCAAGCGCTTTACGTTTTTTCCGGCATTGCATATAATTTTCGCGAAGTTGAAACCGTTCGGTCTCACTGCTTGACTCACATTTCGTCCATGCCTTAAATGCGTTCGATTTGGCTTGCACTGCTTCCTTAGTTTCGGTGTTCCACCACCATGTTTCTTTCTTCGTGTGGAGTGAACCTTTCGAAACTCCAAGTGCCTTTTCCGCCTCACCTACTGACATGTCAGCGAAACTATTCCACATTTGTGTTGGACTGCGCTCTTTGCAGTTTGTGTTGTTGTGAAACCACTCCGTCATTTTATCAATGAATGGAGTTACTACAGGTTCAAAGCTGTCGTTTGTGAGATTGTGCTACTTGATTTTTTCGACAGGCTTGGGAGTTCTTCTATTTCTTGCTCCTCCTACTTTCAAAATAAATTATGACAGGGGCAAACGATGTTGGCTAACTACTGATTCACCCAAGATCACCTTGCAGTCTTTTACCCACCTTCTCATAAAATCGAAGCAGAGGTGGTAATCGATCTGCGTTTCATGTTTCCTATCTCCGTGTCCACTACTGTAGGTGATCAGGTGTCTCTCGTTTTTCACAAACCATGTATTTAGGATGACCAAACCGTGCGATCTGCACATGGTCAGAATAGCTTCACCTTCGTCATTTCTGACCGTTGAAGGGCTACCCTTTCCACCATGGCAATCCTCGTAATCATAATTTGATTCACCCACATGGCCATTTAGATCTTCTCCCAAGAACACCAATTCGGTATCTGGAATGGTCTGAATCAGGGTGTCAACGTCGTTCCAAAAGGCCTCTTTTTCTTCTGGTGGCAGTCCCACTTGGGGAGCGTAGGCACTTATTACGTTCCACACCCTTCCGCAGATAACCAATTTGATGCTGATCAAGCGATCACTTCTCTTCGCGACACTTATTATCCTGCCAGGCAAAGACGACTCCAGAATAATGCCAACTCCGTGTCTTTGATTTGTGATTCCATAGTAGTACAATTTGTACTTCTTGGAATTCGTAAGAAACCGGGCTCTGTCGATATGGGTATTTCGCCACTTCGTCTCCTGCACGCACATAATGTCTATCCCCCTCCGCTTCATGATATCCTCAATCTCCTCGCTCTTCGACGTCATGGAACCTACATTCCTGCTTGCAACCCTCAGCTTCTCCACAGTGTAGTTGGACTGCCTTATAGTGCTCGCCCCCGGAAACCGTCGAGCTCTGGCGCGAACTAAGTTCGCCCCGGGATCACTCGACCGCATAGCAGATGTAGTGCCCGGCGGGGTAGTGCTTACATTTGCGTGAATTTCCATAAGGCATTCTTTTACACCTTTTGGAGAAAGGTTGTGTTTTGACACTAGTGTGTGGAAAGAAGTAAACTTATGGACTTTCCTTTTACATCCGCCGGCTATCTCCAGACACGGCAACCCATACACACACACACTAATCTATGGGAGATCTCGTTGATGTTAAAATGTGCCTCAGGCTTCAGATGTAATGGTTGCCTGCTACCTTCGCATACTAGGGCAAAGCACCCTCTTGACCATGCATCCATCGGCGGATGCTGATCTTCCTTGGATTAGGTATTTTTTGTCACTGTAAGAGTTCTCATCTCTCTTGTCCCTCTTTTGTCGCCTTCTACGAGACACGCCGGGAAAAGCGGTGGCATCATTCGTAACCCATGCCACAGGGCACCCACTGGCATTTCATTAAATTTCCATAAAGTGTATCACTTTCTTTAGTTTTATTGTTTTTTTTCACGTGTGTTTTATTTCTCAATACTTTTAATCTTGTCTCTGTCTATCGGAAAATTCTGCACATTGGATAATTTCTCGAAAAAATTGTTATGAAACAGGAAAATGTTCGTTATCATGCGAAAACCTTAAAACGTGCAATTTCGTGCAATATACCCAAAAAATGCAATTTCGTGCAATAACGTGCAATTGCACGAGAATCCGGGCTCTACTAATCACTAATCTAACATTACTTCATATACTCCCAGCCAGCATCGGCGTAATGTACCGTGAAAATAGCCACAAATAAGCTTTACTTCATGAATCACGAATCGGCATTATGTATCGATAGGACGCATTGAAAATTAGATACATGATGGTCAGCTGAAGGAATGTCGACGGATCATGCATATAGGAAATATAATGGTTTTCTCCTCAAGTGTGATTTGTGTTGCTGGGGTGAATAGAATCGCGAATAAAAGATGATCATTCGTATAGTCTGGCTGGAGTAGTGGTTAGGTCGCGCACCTTCGGTGCATAGGATTATGAGTTCGAGGCTCACCGTCGCACGTGTTTTTTTAATTATTTATTGATGCATTGAATATATATGATACTTAACTATTACATAATGTCTACGAATAACGATTTTATAATAGCGACGTTTTTTTCGTATCGCGTGTAAGTCTGACTCGAAAAAAACGATCGCGGGTAACATCCTGGTTAAGACCAAACAGCTGACATTTGACAGTTTTTGTGCATCTTTGACTCGCTTTCGTCGGCCTATCTTTTAGATGTGGTGGATTTTGTCACAAAAGATGATTATTTCTTTGCAAAATCTTTTCTCGTGATTGGATGGATGGATGGATGGATATGGCGCTGAGAGAGGTTGGGCTGGTTGCGCCCGATACTGCAGCCTGCTGGCTTATTGTATTACCCATCTAAGCGAGAAAATTTCAGGTTATGAGCTCTGTCCTACGTAAAAGGCTTAGAAGAAAGTTAACCAGGTTTACTTTGGGTGCACCCATACTGGGGGTTTGAGCCCCAAAGAAGTTTTGTCTCCAGCTCATAAGAGCGGGACATTCGAAAATAACGTGCGAAGCTGATTCCTCATCTTCGTTACAGAGGCGACATAGTGGGTCTTGTGTGTAGATCCCTATTGTATGCAGATGTTTCCGTAGGGTGCAATGACCGGTTATAAGGCCTGTCACTGCCCTGAGGTTCGTTTTACTAAGACCGAGGGCTTCGGTACAGCTGGTATGCCAGTTAGATTCCAGCATGCGCTTGCTATGCCTGAGCCCTTCAGCGAGTCTCCATCGGTCTTGGAATTTATCTTCGGTCCATCGTCTGGCAACGGTTCTGGCAGTAGATTTACTGATCCCGATTGCAGGTTCAGGACCAGTTAAGGGTAGTTCGGAGCCCTCTCTTGCAAGGGCATCCGCTTTCTCATTTCCTTCGATCCCCTTATGTCCTTTCACCCATTTCAGAGTTACTTTGTTTCGGATTGCTAGGTTTTTGAGATTTTGTTGGCATTCCCAAACCAATTTAGAGGTTGTTTTGGGATTTGCAAATGCTTTTATAGCAGCTTGACTGTCGGAGAGAATATATATGGTCTTATTGGTATATCCCTTTCGAGTACTCTCCCCTGCTGCAAGGTTTATGGCTATAAGTTCTGCCTGGAAGACAGTTGTATATTGACCTAGGGGTTTGGAGATACTATAGTTGTTGGTTTTAGTATAGACTCCTGCCCCCGTTCCTTCGTCTGTCTTCGACCCATCAGTGTACCACACAATGTGATTTGATAGATGGTTGTCGTTCCATTTACTCCAGTCTTCCCTAACCGTTGAGGTTTGGATGTTGGAGTCGAAGGTGTACATGGCCGGGGTATAGTCGCTGCCCATATCTAGGATTGGGTTTGCAATGATTTCTGTGATCGTACAGTGTCCTACCCTTTGTGGTGTCCACATGTTCGATGATTGGAGTCTGTACGCTGCGAGTCTAGCCTCTTCTGTGATTTTGAGGTCCAGTGGTGGCAGGTCTAGTAGTTTCTCTAGAGTTAAAGTTGGTGCACTGCGCATGGCGCCGGTTATGCTTGCGCAGGCCAGTCTCTGTACTGATCCCAACTTCGCTGCTGCTTTTTTTTGCTTGATTTTAGTCCACCAGACTATGGAGCCATAGGTCAGACGGGGTTTGACCACAGCTTCGTATATCCAGTGTATCATTCGTGGTTTTAACCCCCACGTTTTTCCTATTGCTCTTTTAGTAGCATATAGGGTCTGTTTGCCTTTTGAAATTGTGTTTTGCAGCTGCTTGTTCCACGTGAGTTTGTTATCAAGGGTGACTCCCAGATATTTTACCTCCGTGGTAAACTGCAGTTGTTGGTTGAATAATGTTGGAGCGATGAGCCCTTCCAAGTTGTATTTGCGACTGAAGGTTATTAATGTTGTTTTGGCGGGATTGACCGATAGGCCTACCCTCCTACACCAATCCTCCACTTGGGTTAGAGCTTGTTGCATGAGTTCAGAAATAACTCCTGGATATTTTCCCCTTATAAGGATGCTGATGTCATCGGCATATCCTAGGGTATAGAAGCCAGTATTATTTAGCTGGACCAGTAGGCTGTCCACTACAAAGTTCCACAGGAGGGGTGAAAGTATACCCCCCTGTGGGCAACCTTTGAGGACAGCTGTATACATAGTTTCACCGAATAATTTTGCATGTACTTGTCGTCCTTGAAGCATTGATTTTATCCACCGACATAGGGTGTTTTGAACTCCATGACTCGAGGCGCCGTGTACAAGAGATTCAAAGGAAGTGTTGTCGAAGGCCCCCTCTATATCTAGGAAGGCCGCGAGCCCTATTTCTTTGATTTCTAATGTGGTCTCAATCTTCCCAACTAGATGGTGTAGTACTGATTCACATGATTTCCCTGTCTGATAAGCATGTTGGTTTGGGTGCAACGGGAAAAGCGACAGGCACCTTTCCCTGATATGTTTATCGACGAGCTTTTCTAATGACTTAAGTAGGAAGGAGGTTAGACTTATTGGTCTATACGATTTCGCTAGGGTTTGGTCACGCCCCGGCTTTGCCAGAAATGCTACGTTTACCTGCTTCCAAGTGATTGGGATGTATCCTAAGGCTATGCTGGCTCTGAATAGTCTTAGTAAAAGCGGAGCCAGGGTCGTAAAACCCTGCTGAAGCAGGGCTGGGTAGACACCGTCTGGTCCTGGTGATTTGTAGGGTTCGAAAGAGTGGATCGCCCATTCCACCCTATTATAAGTTACTATTTGGTTCGCAATCCGCCAATCGTCTTTGTTAGCCCTGAGAAAAAGGGAGTTGTCATCCAACTGGTCTGTGCGCTCCGATGTTATCGTTGATCCAGGAAAGTGAGACCCTAGGAGGACTTCCAGGGTCTCCTTACCTGTTTTTGCTCGGTTTCCATCGGAGTTTTTAAGTGTTCCGATGGGGTTTGTTGGATCCTTGGCTAGAATCTTCTGGAGTCTCGCTCCTTCATGCAAGTTTTCTAGTTCTTCGCAGAACTTCCTCCAGGATTCCCTCTTGGCTTTCCTAATTTCTTTGCTATACTGGGTTAGGGTGCGGCGGTATGTGTCCCAATCCCCAGTTCTTTTGACTACGTTGAAAAGCTTACGTGTCTTCTTACGCAGAATGTTCAGGTTCGAGTTCCACCATTTGCATTTCGCATTGGTGTGTCGTCTCGTTAACCTGCAACTCTCTTCGAAGGAGGTTTTTATTGCGGCTTGCAGTTGATCCGCTGCAGCCTCCACACAAAGTGTAGTTTTAATGTGTCTGGGAATTTCATTCAGATTGATGGTCAGGCACTCTCTGTAGAGGTCCCAGCGGGGGGGGGGGGGGGGGGGGGGTAGGGGTTGACGAGCGTAGCGAGCAGGGGGCGAAGCCCCCTAGTCGTATATTAACTTACCTCCGGTGGATCCTAAGCCGGCTACTTTGCCCTTATACAGCCAAGGTTCTTGGATAAGGATTATATCCAGACCCTCGGCTGCGATGAGGCGGCTTAGTGCTGCGGTTGCAGCTTTATTGTGCTGAAGGTTGATTTGGACCACCTTCAGCATCATGAGGCCGCTTGGATATCGCCTTGAAGGTTATCTGGTTTAGGCCAAAGTAACCTGTGTGGTCTCTGGCCTCCAGCGCCTTCCGGCTAGTTTCGTCGATCCAGGCGACCAGATTCAGTCCGGTTTTATCCTTCGTGGATGCGACGACATTCCATTCCTCGGTGTGCAGCCCCTGGTTTTGGGTCTTGAGGAGCGTCAGGATCTGCTTCGGATCCTCCGTACCAACTACGTCCGTATTCGGAATACGAAACATTATTTTGCTGGTTTTGACCACTTCCCTCGCATCGCCCACGCGAAGGATTGCTCCCTCCCATGGGTTGATGAAAGGTATTGTGACCTTCAACCAGTGCTTGGCTTCCTGATTAGCGCAGGTTACATAAAGGACGCCCTTGTCCGGGTAGCTATTGGTGAAGAGTGGGGCCTTGGATGGCTCACACTTAAAAACCTCTGTCACGATAGCCCGCTGAATGTCCTTTGCCTGCTCAGTGGTTAGTTTTTCAGCTGGGTAACTGTCCAGGACCACAGCCATTTTGAGGGAGCAGAGGGCTTCCTTAAAAGTACTCCCTGATGCTACTCCTGATGGTCCGGGTTTCGTCGATTGAGTTTCTCTGTTCCCGGTGTTCGGTCGTTTTCTCTCTCTCTCCTTCTCGTGATTAGAAAAACTCTCACATTTGGTTTGAAAAAAACAAATTCCCTCATATTTCCCCTATGCGTCCGCCATCTACATTTGAGCTCTATCCCGTGTAGGGTAGTTGCACGGGTTAACTTTACCTGTGTAAGTGTCATTTTTTTTATATGAAGTTCTACCCAAACCTGCACGGGATAAACACAATAAAACGTCACTAATGATTATCCGTAATAAGGCGCAAATGCGTATATACATGAAATAGGGGGACATCGTGATATACTGCTTGTATGAAAACGTGATGAATGAATAAGCAATATGTGCTCACGCGTGTTGCATGACATAATGATTACAAATGTGTTAAATGCTGGCTGGGCTGTTGCCACACTTCATTCATTCTCATTCAATAATTAATACACAATTTACCTGTGAAATGATTTGTTTTCGCGATCGCCTCTCCATCTGTTTCGCCAACCTTCCATCACACACTGCATGTTTGATATTCACACTATTAGGTGTGTTTTTTTGGTTATCCCGTGCAGGTTTGGGTAACGAAACTCCATATAAAAAAAATGACAGCTGACGCACCTGTCATTTTTTTTATATGAAGTTTCGTTACCCAAACCTGCACGGGATAACCAAAAAAACACACCTATTGTTTACAAACAGTTTATTACCACTCCGTTGAAAAATTTTGATTGGTTGCACATGAAACAACAAACAATTAACAAGCTTGACACACTTAACTTCGAATGACGCAAATACGTCATTATGACGAAAATTTACCATCATTACAAACTTGACACACTTATCTTCGAATGACGCAAATACGTCATTATGACGAAAATTTACCATCATTATCACGAATTCCAAATTACACATTTGGACCATCATTTGCTCAATAATGACAGGGTACGCGATCTGTTGCAAAATTGAAGAACAAGAATGTTTGCAAAAATATTAAATTTGTTATCAATCTTTACACCTTTACACTTCTCTATTCAAATTCTTCAAGAAAAGTGTGTCTTTAAATTATTTAACAGAATATTCATCAAAATATCGCTGTTGTTAGAGATATTTTCATCATTTACACAAACGTCAAAAGTAAATGACGAATCCTATGACGAAAACATATGTGTCACCTCAATTTCGAACTTTCATCATTATGACGGATTATCGTCATAATCCGCGCGGGCGCCCCCTGGTAACGGCAGTGGGTAAAACCTCTAACGGCTAAGTCAAATCATCTGATGCGACATTTGGAAGAAGCACCGCTGCGCCTGAGTGCTGTATTTACATCTGCAGCGTCTCAGGTTACTTAACGTGATAGGTGACAGAAAACGTTTAACTCAACCACTAAAGCAGCATCTTCGAGGCATGCCCATGATGGCCTTTACCCAACGATTAAACCCTATCATGGTTTAGCGATGTGCCGACAACTCATCCTAAGAAAAACTTCAAGTCAAGAAACCTGAAACAAAAGCCTCGGATTGGACGGATACAAAACAACGACGACCCCGCAAACGAACAACTGATTACTCTTTCGGATCCTGGAATGTACGCTCCCTGAATAGACCGGGGGCCTTAAGGGCCCTCCTGGATCAGGTAGAACAATACAAGCTGAGCATAGTTGCAATCCAGGAAACTAAATGGCTCAAAAGCGAGATTAACGACGTCAATTCGCACACTATTTTTACGAGTGGTAAAGAGGAGGGCAACAAGGAGTAGCTTTCATCGTGAATAAGCCGCTAAAGAACCACGTTATCGGCTTCAAACCCATCAACGAGCGGCTGTGTGCGATCCGCATTAAGACCCGTTTCGCTAATCTCTGGCTCATTAATGCGCATGCCCCTACAGAAGTAAAAGAAGACGCGATTAAGGACGAGTTCTACAACGACCTAGAAACACTCTTCGACTCACTTCCATCAAACGACGTCAAGCTGCTGCTAGGAGACTTTAACGCCAAAGTCGGAAATGAAAGCTGGCATAGGGGAACTACTGGAGGTCATAGCCTCCACGACGAAAACAACAACAACGGTCAGCGACTTATCGACTTCGCGAGCGGCAGAAACTTGGTCATAAGCTCTACATGCTTCCCTCATCGACGAATCCATAAGCAGACCTGGAAGTCTCCAGATGAATACACCGTGAACCAGATCGACCACGTACTGATCAGCAAGAGATGGGCTTCTAATGTCCTAGATGTTCGATCCTATCGAGGAGCCAACTGCGAATGCCACGGCGGCTGCGTATACTACAGCACTTGAGGAAAAACTGTCGCCCATGCTTGATAACATCAATAATCTAGGCATCCATGAGTTCTGGGAGGAGCTCAAAGACAGCATCAAGGGGGTCGCAGAAGAGGTCGTGGGCTATAAAGGCCGGCGCAGACGAGCAGACTGGTTCGACGACGAATGCAGGGTCTCGATTGAGGCGAAAAATGAAGCCTATCGCCAATACACACAACGCACATCCCGAGCCAAGAAAGAAATATACGGCGAGTATCTAATAGGCTAATTAGACGTAAGAAACGCAAACATTTTGACGAGCAGTTGCAGCAAATAAACCAACGATTAGCCAGTAAGAACATTAGACAGGCGTACAAACTTATAAATAATATCAAGAACGGATATCAACCCAGGACAAGCCTATGTAAGGACAAGGATGGTAACATCATCAGCGACATCGAAAGCGTCAACAAAAGATGGGCCTCGCATTTTGAAGAGCTCTTCAATGCATCATCAACATCCCCCGCGGAGCCAGCTCTTGAGCAGTTAGCCGAACCAGGCCCTCCCGTTCTACCCCCAACAGTTGCCATACAGTCGCTCCAAAATAATAAAGCGCCCGGCGCTGACGAGATCCCAGCAGAACTGCTGTTGCATGGTGGAACGTGCCTGACCAACGCTGTACATGCTGCTGAAAATATGGAACGACGAGGTAATCCGCGAAGATTGGCGCAAAAGCATAATCTGACCAATCCACAAAAAGGGTGACAACGAGCGGCTATGTGCGATCCGCATTAAGACCCGTTTCGCTAATCTCTGGCTCATTAATGCGCATGCCCCTACAGAAGTAAAAGAAGACGCGATTAAGGACGAGTTCTACAACGACCTAGAAACACTCTTCGACTCACTTCCATCAAACGACGTCAAGCTGCTGCTAGGAGACTTTAACGCCAAAGTCGGAAACGAAAGCTGGCATAGGGGAACTACTGGAGGTCATAGCCTCCACGACGAAAACAACAACAACGGTCAGCGACTTATCGACTTCGCGAGCGGCAGAAACTTGGTCATAAGCTCTACATGCTTCCCTCATCGACGAATCCATAAGCAGACCTGGAAGTCTCCAGATGAATACACCGTGAACCAGATCGACCACGTACTGATCAGCAAGAGATGGGCTTCTAATGTCCTAGATGTTCGATCCTATCGAGGAGCCAACTGCGAATGCCACGGCGGCTGCGTATACTACAGCACTTGAGGAAAAACTGTCGCCCATGCTTGATAACATCAATAATCTAGGCATCCATGAGTTCTGGGAGGAGCTCAAAGACAGCATCAAGGGGGTCGCAGAAGAGGTCGTGGGCTATAAAGGCCGGCGCTGACGAGCAGACTGGTTCGACGACGAATGCAGGGTCTCGATTGAGGCGAAAAATGAAGCCTATCGCCAATACACACAACGCACATCCCGAGCCAAGAAAGAAATATACGGCGAGTATCTAATAGGCTAATTAGACGTAAGAAACGCAAACATTTTGTTGAGCAGTTGCAGCAAATAAACCAACGATTAGCCAGTAAGAACATTAGACAGGCGTACAAACTTATAAATAATATCAAGAACGGATATCAACCCAGGACAAGCCTATGTAAGGACAAGGATGGTAACATCATCAGCGACATCGAAAGCGTCAACAAAAGATGGGCCTCGCATTTTGAAGAGCTCTTCAATGCATCATCAACATCCCCCGCGGAGCCAGCTCTTGAGCAGTTAGCCGAACCAGGCCCTCCCGTTCTACCCCCAACAGTTGCCATACAGTCGCTCCAAAATAATAAAGCGGCCGGCGCTGACGAGATCCCAGCAGAACTGCTGTTGCATGGTGGAACGTGCCTGACCAACGCTGTACATGCTGCTGAAAATATGGAACGACGAGGTAATCCGCGAAGATTGGCGCAAAAGCATAATCTGACCAATCCACAAAAAGGGTGACAACGAGCGGCTATGTGCGATCCGCATTAAGACCCGTTTCGCTAATTTCTGGCTCATTAATGCGCATGCCCCTACAGAAGTAAAAGAAGACGCGATTAAGGACGAGTTCTACAACGACCTAGAAACACTCTTCGACTCACTTCCATCAAACGACGTCAAGCTGCTGCTAGGAGACTTTAACGCCAAAGTCGGAAACGAAAGCTGGCATAGGGGAACTACTGGAGGTCATAGCCTCCACGACGAAAACAACAACAACGGTCAGCGACTTATCGACTTCGCGAAACTTGGCAGAAACTTGGTCATAAGCTCTACATGCTTCCCTCATCGACGAATCCATAAGCAGACCTGGAAGTCTCCAGATGAATACACCGTGAACCAGATCGACCACGTACTGATCAGCAAGAGATGGGCTTCTAATGTCCTAGATGTTCGATCCTATCGAGGAGCCAACTGCGACACCGATCACTATTTTGTGAAGACGACCTACAGGTGCAGAATCTCTTCGTTGCACCTAACGAGAATCAACCCTGCCAAGATCTTCGAGGTTGACAATTTGATTGATGATGCCACGGCGGCTGCGTATACTACAGCACTTGAGGAAAAACTGTCGCCCATGCTTGATAACATCAATAATCTAGGCATCCCTGAGTTCTGGGAGGAGCTCAAAGACAGCATCAAGGGGGTCGCAGAAGAGGTCGTGGGCTATAAAGGCCGGCGCAGACGAGCAGACTGGTTCGACGACGAACGCAGGGTCTCGATTGAGGCAAAAAATGAAGCCTATCGCCAATACACACAACGCGCATCCCGAGCCAAGAAAGAAATATACAACGAACTTCGGCGAGTATCTAATAGGCTAATTAGACGTAAGAAACGCAAACATTTTGACGAGCAGTTGCAGCAAATAAACCAAAGATTAGCCAGTAAGAACATTAGACAGGCGTACAAACTTATAAATAATATCAAGAACGGATATCAACCCAGGACAAGCCTATGTAAGGACAAGGATGGTAACATCATCAGCGACATCGAAAGCGTCAACAAACGATGGGCCTCGCATTTTGAAGAGCTCTTCAATGCATCATCAACATCCCCCGCGGAGCCAGCTCTTGAGCAGTTAGCCGAACCAGGCCCTCCCGTTCTACCCCCGACAGTGGCCATACAGTCGCTCCAAAATAATAAAGCGCCCGGCGCTGACGAGATCCCAGCAGAACTGCTGTTGCATGGTGGAACGTGCCTGACCAACGCTGTACATGCTGCTGAAAATATGGATCGACGAGGTAATCCCCGAAGATTGGCGCAAAAGCATAATCTGACCAATCCACAAAAAGGGTGACAAGCTGAAGTGTGAGAATTACAGGGGCATATCATTAGTTTGTACGGCCTATAAGATATTATCGAAAATTCTTGAAAAGAGAATTAATCCGTACGCAGAACGAATCATTGGCGAATATCAAGGCGGCTTCAGACCTGGTCGCTCAACGACCGATCAGCTTTTCACAGTGAAGCTACTACTCCAAAAGTGCTGGGAATATAACATCGACGTATACCAAATCTTTGTCGACTTCAAGCAGGCATACGACAGTATCGATCGAAGTGTACTGTACAACATTATGCTGAATTTTGGTATACCGGCAAAGTTAGTGCGACTCACAAGGATGACGATGACTAATACCGTCTCGCAGGTCAAAGTGCAGAACCGACTCACTGACCTATTTGAAACTCGTACTAGACTCAAGCAGGGCGACGCGCTGGCGCCGATGCTCTTCAACCTGGCTTTGGAGTATGTAATTCGAGCCATGAATATGGACAGCAGCGGAACGCTACTCATCAAGTCGACTCAATTAGTAGCGTACGCCGACGATATCAACATCATGTCTCGAAGGTTGGGTGATGCAGAAAGCCTCCTGCATAACCTCAATAACGCCGCAAAGGAACTTGGACTACATATATCAACGAAAGCAAAACAAAGGCCATGATGCAATCAAAAAGAAGGACGCCAGCAAATTCAAGCATCACAGCGGGGGACCTTAATATCGAGTATGTAGACAACTTCAACTATCTGGGTTGTAACTTATCAAAGGACGCCAACGAAACCGACGAAATTAAGCGACGGATACAACTAGCCAATAAGACATATTTCTCGGTCCTCCCTATAATTAATTCGAAACCTGCGCACAGGAACACGAAGCTCCGCGTGTACAAAACGATCATCCGACCCGTGCTATATTATTGCTGCGAAACATGGACCCTCACCCAAGCCTCCGAAATTTTGCTAGACGAATTCGAACGAAAGGTCCTTCGGCGAATTTTCGGGGCCGTTCGCGAGCGAGACCAATGGCGTATCCGATACAACCATGAGTTGTATCAATTGTACGATGAGCTGGAAGTATCGAAAATCGTGAAGCTTCAACGTCTGCAATGGGCGGGGCATGTACAACGGATGGACGGACGACAATCGCATTCCAAAGAAAGTTATGAACGCACAACGAATTGACGGAGCGAGTTTGCGTGGGCGACCGAGAGCTCGCTGGGAGAACTCCGTAGGTGAAGACGCCCACCAGCTGCTGGGCTTCCGAAACTGGAGGACAAGGTCACGTAACCGCGACAATTGGAGGTCAAAGATTCAGGCGGGCTATCGTGTCACATTGATGATGATGATACTTATTCCAAATCGATTTTTTTTTTAGAAAGAAATGGCTTCGTAGAATTTGAGGTGAAACTCAAAAAAAAAAACACAGATCGCGTTTCAATTTCGGCCATTTTATTAATTTTCAGTTCAATTCAGTTCGTTTAAGCTCTAAATGAGCTAAACACTTCCTAAATGTATTGGGGATGATTTTAAGAAAGTAGAATATTTCAGGTATATTAAACTAGGGATGTCAAAAACCGGCCCATAACACGGTTTTCGGTTTTTTTCGCAAAGCCGGTTAGACCGTCCGGTTTTAACCGGGCTCAAAGTACCGGTTTTCGGTTAACCGGTTTTTCATTGAATTGCTTAGCAAAATAATGCATACACACTCGTTAAGCTGATGTTCGTATAGAAATATGACTGTGTAATGGAGCCCTAAAAGAGAAACATGTTGAACAAAAAAAATAATCAAGTAAAATTGTCAGAAGTATTCATAATGTTTCAAAATTAGTTAACTGAGTTTTATTGCTAGACAATAGTGCAGTCAAAATATCCCATTTCAGGCCTCCAAATAGAAAAAAATAGAGTAAGGCTATTTTTTGTGGTTTTTGAATCAGCGAGCTCCCAGGAATCTAAAACTCATTTTGCTAAAAAAATTTTGATCGGAAAGGTCCCAAAAAGGACAAAAAAGGATACTCTTTAATCCTTGGCCGGAGGTCAGCATGTGGGGTATCAAATCAAAGGGGACGTCGAGTACATTACATATCCGGTGTTTGTTTCCTGTTTCAAGGACCCTCAACGGAATAAATCGAGATTAAATCGAAAATTATTGTGTTTTCCGTGTATCTTTCCAAAGCCATAACTACGAGAATAATCCAAGTTGTCACTACGTTTCACACTTTTCCGAATCTATGATAGGTTAAGATTCTACCATTAAATTTGCTAAGAAAAAAATTATCGGAAAGCCCTGAAAAATGACATTAAATGACACTAATTACAAACCTTGATTGGAAGTGAGCATACGGGGTGTCATGTCAAAGAGGACGTCGAGTGCATTGCATATTCGGTGTTTGTTTCCTGTTTCAAGGACACTAAATGGAAAAATTCGGGCTGAAACGAAAAATTAGGGCTTTGGAAAGATACATATACGAGAAACATGAAAATTTTCCATTGGATCCCAATTTTCTCCTGTGAGGGTCCTTGAAACAAGTGATAAACGCCAGATATGGAATGTACTCGACGTCCTCTTTGATATGACACCCCGCATGCCCACGTTCGATCAAGGTTCAATTTCAATTCAATTCATTTTATTTAGATATTTCCATTAATACAGCGTTATGATTTAAAATTTAATTTAATATATTCTTTCAGTTGATTTTTAAATTTACATATGGATTTTTCATTTTTTATACTATTTGGCAAACAATTATATAAAACTATGCTTATAAAAAAGAGAATTTTGGCTACATGATTTCGTACAGTTACTAACTTCTATTTCATTTCTGCTCCTTAAATTATTTTTTACTGGGTGTTCGTGTTTATAAACTATTCGTCTAGTTAAATATTCTGGAGCTTTACTCTTAACAATATTATGCACAAATAATATCGTCTTAAACATAATGACTTGATTGACACTGAGAAAATGTAATGTTTCAAGCATGACTTCTTCATTAGAAAATTGATTTAATAGTAATATGTTTCGCATGCATTTATTTTGCATTACTTGCATTCTTCTAATATCACCTTGATTTGACAAAAATAAAACTGTTGAGCAATATGTAAAATGCGGTTCGATTAATGTCTTAAGCCCCGGATAGAGTTCGAGCGGAATGAAAATGAAACGGTAATGAACCGGCATAAAAACCGTGGTGAATTTAAAATTTTAGCTTCGAAAATTGCTACAAAGGCGTTTTACGTCCTAAATCATCTTAAAAATAACTAAAAAAATAATTACCCCCTTGTCCGAATGCATTTTCAACGTGAAAATGAGTCGACTCTGTAGCAAATTCTCCGTCGGGCGTGGTGAGTTTTGCAAACGTCAAACCGATTCACTGTCCACGACGAGTTCATCGCGGAAATTATCTAATGACCGGGGAATCGAAAAATAACACATAAAATGGCAGAGACAAATTGTGAAACCATTCTCGGATTTTAGTTAGGAATTCCCCATCATTTACCACATATTCCACGACAGTAAGTATGCATTTTCATTGAGAAAATCGCCGCGGACCAAAATTTCATTTTCATTCCGCCCGATCTCTATCCAGGCCTTAATACAACATAATTTTTTGTTGACAGTTTAATTGCTTTCGTAGTCTTGACAAAACGCTAACTTGTTTCCCTACTTTCTTACAAACGTAATCGGCATTTCCTTTAAAATTCAATTTTTTGTCTATAACAACACCTAAGTACTTAATCTGATCTACCAAATCTATCTTATTCTCATTTATTTTAATACAACAATCTGAATATTCAATATTAGATTTATTACTAAGTATCATTGATTTAGTTTTTGTTATATTTAATTTTAACTTGTGCATACATAACACATCAAATAACATACTGAGATCATCATTTATCAAAGCGCATGTTTCAATTATTTTATCACAAACAATAAATATAAGTGTATGATCGGCAAACATTTTTATTTTACTATTCTTTAAACAATTTCCAAGGTCATTGACGTATAAATTAAACAATAAAGGTCCTAAAATTGAACCTTGCGGAACTCCTAGCTGATTTTCAATTTCATTTGATAATAAATTACCTAACTTAGTTTTTTGTCGGCGATTCTTTAAATAACTACTAAACCAATTTAAATAATTTGCTCGAACACCATAGCCTTGTAGTTTTTCGATGAGAATGCATGGATCGATTGTTTCAAAGGCACGCTGAAGATCCAAAAATACTGCCATTATTGATTTTGAGCTATTTTGGGCCTCACGCCACTTGAACAAAATATCATTTATAGCGCTCTCACAGGAGTGTGAGCCTCGAAACCCCGACTGATACTCTTTCAGAATGTTGTTTCTGGTAATGAAAGAAACAAATTGTTTATAAGCTAATTTTTCAATTACCTTTTCCATAAGCGGAAGCATATTGATTGGCCGGAACTCGCTGATCGCTGATTTACCAGCAACTTTTCTTATGGGAATAATGGCAGAAATCTTAAGGGCATCAGGGAATATACCCGATTGAAATGAATCATTTATTATGTCGGCAAGTTGAATAGCAACTAACTCCAAGCAGTCTTGTAAAACTTTTACGTTTAAGTGGTATTCATCCGTATTGTTTTTCAATTCTGATAAACTATATTTGATATCTGCTATAGGCACAGCTTCAAATTCAAAGAATAAGTTTGGGATGTTAATACTTGATGATGTATACGGAACAATTGGAATGCTTTGATTAATTTCACATACACTTGTCATGAAAAAGTTGTTGAATTCATTTACCATTTTCTCATCATCATCAATTATAACTTGACCAATATTTATTTTAGATACTTCCATGTCATCATTATTCAATAAAGATTTCAACGCTCTCCAAGTACCCTTCGTATCTCCCTCAACTTTATTTAGCAATTTTTGTGTATATTCATATTTTTTCATTTGTATACAATCTTTATAACGATTTTTATAGATTCTATATGCTTTCCAAGCATCTGCGTTGTGAGAATATTGCGCATGCTTATAAAGTCTATTCTTCTCCATCCGCATTGTCTCTAGCTCATGATCGAAGTAATCATACTTATTCTTTTCTTGCCTAGTTACTCGAAACTGACCAATACTACGTTTAAGATTGTCTAGCAACCAAACCATCTTATGTTCAACAGATTGTGAATGAATTTCAGTCCATTGAGGCAACCATTGATTTATAGAATCCCATAATTTTTCTGGATCGTAATTACTCCAAATTTGAACTAATTTACTCTTGTTTGGTTGAAAATTTACCTTTCCTGCCACTGTCACTTCCAAATTTTTATGGTCCGATATTTGGTCCTCATCCGAAACCACACAAGTAATTCGACTTCCGTGAAAATTCGAAACGCATAAGTCAATTCTCGTAGATGTTTCTTCCGTGACTCTAGTAGGTGCAGTTACGAATTGCCGAAGTCCACAATCATCCAATATGTTGTTAAGTCGCCGAGTAAACTGGTTATTGGAGTTCAAGTCAACATTAAAATCACCACAGCAAATAATTGTCTTTCCATTGGAAATATTATCCACCCAATGATTAAATGCATCCAAAACAAGGTTTTTATTTTCGCTTGCTGACAGATATACTCCCGCAATTATGATGCTCATATTCTGCACAGAAATTGTAAATGACAGTCCCCACATTAGCATTGTATTAACTACTGACACATCACAAAATGTAAGTTTGTTTTTAACATAAGCCACAACCCCACCTGTATGTTTCGAGTATGATTTACAACTAATGCACTGGTAGCCACGAATATTGAAGTGATTTATGTCCATGTCCTCTGTCACATGCGTTTCAGTAAGCAAACAAATCGAAGGTTTCTTTTTATTTAAAACGTATTTAAGTTCATCAATGTTAGATTTTAAACCTCTTATATTTAAGTGCATTATTAGGAAACATTTTGTTAGTTGCTATTTATCAACACTATATTAGATTTTTTGCTTTAAAAATTTTAGTTTATTCTGATAAACCATACAGCTCGTACTCCAAGCGTGATGGTTAATGTCAATAGTAACACCAACATTCTTTTGAATACTACAGCAATTAACACATTTTAAAATAGTCTCTTTACAGTCTTTGTACTTGTGAGGTCCAGCACATTTGGAACACTTCTGTGTTTGTTTACAGTTTTTTGCTATATGAGAGAAACCACAGCATTGGTAACAGCGCTGCAAATACAGATGTTCACTAATGGTACATTTTCTCCAATCCCATTTTTAGCATTTTCTGATATGTGGCACCATCGACTTCCACTATCAAGTCGCAGTAAATATATGAGTGCTTTTTTCTTTCAATCACTGTTATCAACTTTATATGAGAGTTATCAACAACAGCGTTTGAGTTTTTGATTTCCTCGATCAGATTTTTCTTTTCGATATCCATACTAACATTTGAAATTCTTAGTCGCGGATTTTTTATTTGAGGACTAACATCATAAGATTGTCCACAAGATTGTTCAACAACCTGCTTTATTTTCAATGTGTCAGAACTACTCTCACAGCTCAACGCAATTCCTCCGTCTCGAATGTTTCTGGTATCACACACTTTGACAGCTTTTTTGTCAACAGTATTTTTTATTACAGTCATAGTCTCCTTGCTCGTTTGTTTCTTCTTCGGCTTGACAACAACCACCGGATTGACTTTACAACTCGTGTTAACTACACTAGAAGGATGATCCTGATTTGATGATTTTCCTGTCGCAAGTCGGGTTTTCTGACTATCTGCAATAGCATCCAGTTTCCCATTGAAGTCAATGATTTTATCATATGAAGTTGAAATCAAACGCTCAAATTATTCATTCTTCACAACTTGTTCTTGGTTGAAAAGATCTAGTTTATACACAAATTGCATTATAGTTTTTATGTTTTCACTCATGCATGCTGAGGGGCTCGTAATAGACTCACTACAATACAACCGCAAATTGTTTCCCGCTTTTCTTGCTAATATTTCTTTTTTGGTCACACTACCGCATTTTAAATGATATTCTCTCGTACAACCATCACATGTAAAACTATCATTATCATCTTCAAAATCAAGTTTGCAACTCGTACACACTGACGACGCCATGTTAACATTGATTTCAGTTCACAGTTTTGAAATAAAATAAAAATCACGAATTCCATATATAACTTAATAGAAAATCGAGCAATTCACATTTTCACTTTTCCGCGCGAATCTTAATCTTATTTTAAGTCTATTTGATTAAATAAAAGTGTTAAAGAAACACCAAAAACGGCCCGTAGAAAATTATACAGCAGCTCGACTCTCGACTCGGTATGTCTATCCTGTAATTGTAATTAGTGTCCTTTTTGAGAGCTTTCCGATCATTTTTTTTTAGCAAATTTAATGGTAGAACCTTTAGCTATTATAGATTCGGAAAAGTGAGAAACGTAGTGACAATTTGAATTACTCTCGTAATTAGGGCTTCGGAAAGATACACGGGAAACACGATAATTCTCCATTTAATCTCGATTTATTCCGTTGAGAGTCCTTGAAACATGGAAAAAACACCGGATATGTAATGTACTTGACGTTCCCTTTGATTTGATACCCCACATGCCGACCTCCGGTCAAGGATTAAAGAGTATCCTTTTTTATCCTTTTTGGGACCTTTCCGATCAAAATTTTTTTTAGCAAAATGAGTTTTAGATTCCTGGGAGCCCACTGATTCAAAAACCACAAGAATTAACCTTACTCTATTTTTTTCTTTTTGAAATGCTAATATGACTGCACTATGATGTAAATGTTGAAGTCTTTGTGGACACGACGGATGTTGAAGTGGACGCGGATATCGATGTGGACGCGGATGTCGTAGCAACTGCCGATTCGTCTTCCTATAACAATGAACTCAAAATGCACTGATCATACATTCACGACGCACAAAAGATACACGTGTGACACCAACGCCATCTAGATATGTACATCAAGGCCGTAACTCAGCCGTTCCATGCCGTCATATTTTGCCTACTTAAGGCCTGAATAGACCTCGGGCGGAATGAAAATGAAATTTTTGTCCGCTGCGATTTTCTCAATGAAAATGCCTGCTTACTGTCGTGGAACATGTCGGTAATGATGGGGAGTTCCATAAGCTACAATCCGAATATGGTTCCAAAAT
Organism: Microchrysa polita; assembly: GCA_949715475.1. Taxonomy (NCBI): domain Eukaryota; kingdom Metazoa; phylum Arthropoda; class Insecta; order Diptera; family Stratiomyidae; genus Microchrysa; species Microchrysa polita. Next base: position 43,312,289 of record OX454420.1, read on the forward strand.
TTTTCTCGGCCATTTTATGTATTATTTTTCGATTCCCCCGTCATTAGATATTTTTCACGGTGAAATGACCGGGGAATCGAAAAATAATACATAAAATGGCCGAGAAAAATGTTGGAACCATATTCGGATTGTAGCTTATGGAATTCCCCATCATTTCCGACATGTTCCACGACAGTAAGCATGCATTTTCATTGAAAAAATTGCAGCGGACAAAAATTTCATTTTCATTCCGCCCGAGGTCTATACTGCGCTTAAAGGCCTGAATAGACCTCGAGCGGAATGAAAATAAAATTTTTGTCCGCGGCGATTTTCTCAATGAAAATAAATACTTACTGTCGTGGAATATGTGGTAAATGATGGGGAATTCCATAAACTAAAATCCGAGAATAGTTTCACAATTTGTCTCTGCCATTTTATGTGTTATTTTTCGATTCCCCGGTCATTAGATAATTTCCGCGATGAACTCGTCGTGGACAGTGAATCGGTTTGACGTTTGCAAAACTCACCACGCCCGACGGAGAATATGCTACAGAGTCGACTCATTTTCACGTTGAAAATGCATTTGGACAAGGGGGAAATTATTTTTTTAGTTATTTTTAAGATGATTTAGGACGTAAAACGCCTTTGCAGCAATTTTCGAAGCTAAAATTTTAAATTCACCACGGTTTTTATGCCGGTTCATTACCGTTTCATTTTCATTCCGCTCGAACTCTATCCGGAGCTTAAGTTTTGGATTTACACGAACAAACAACGTCATTAAAAGTAACAACAAAACAGTGCAAACAGTAGGCGAAAGATTTCCACATTGCGGCCTTAAAGGTCTGGATAGACATCGGGCGAAATGAAAATGAAATTTTTGTCCGCTGCGATTTTCTCTATGAAAATGCATGCTTACTGTCGTGGAACATGTCGGAAATCATGGGGAATTCCATAAGCTACAATCCAAATATATTATTTTATTATTTATTTTATATATTATTTTTCGATTCCCCGGTCATTAGATAATTTCCACGATGAACTCGTCGTGGACAGTGAATCGGTTTGACATTTGCAAAACTCACCACGCCCGACGGCGAATATGCTACCGAATCGACTCATTTTCACGTTGAAAATGCATTTGGACAAGGGGGAAATTATTTTTTTTAGTTATTTTTAAGATGATTTAGGACGTAAAACGCTTTTGTAGTAATTTTCGAAGCTAAAATTTTAATTTCACCACGGTTTTTATGCCGGTTCATTACCGTTTCATTTTCATTTACGCTCCAGGTCTATAGCCCCGGATAGAGTTCGAGCGAAATGAAACGGTAATGAACCGGCATAAAAACCGTGGTGAATTTGAAATTTTAGCTTCGAAAATTGCTACAAAGGCGTTTTACATCCTAAATCATCTTAAAAATTACTAAAAAAAATAATTTCCCTCTTGTCCGAATGTGTTTTCAACGTGAAAATGAGTCGACTCTGTAGCATATTCTCCGTCGGGCGTGGTGAGTTTTGCAAACGTCAAACCGATTCACTGTCCACGACGAGTTCATCGTGGAAATTATCTAATGACAGGGGAATCGAAAAATAACACATAAAATGGCAGAGACAAATTGTGAAACCATTCTCGGATTTTAGTTTATGGAATTCCCCAGCATTTACCACATATTCCACGACAGTATGTATGCATTTTCATTGAGAAAATCGCAGCGGACTAAAATTTCATTCTCATTCCGCCCGAGGTCTATCCAGGCCTTAAGCCCCGGATAGAGTTCGAGCGGAATGAAAATGAAACGGTAATGAACCGGCATAAAAACCGTGGTGAATTTAAAATTTTAGCTTCGAAAATTGCTGCAAAGGCGTTTTACGTCCTAAATCATCTTAAAAATAACTAAAAAAATAATTTCCCCCTTGTCCGAATGCATTTTCAACGTGAAAATGAGTCGACTCTGTAGCATATTCTCAACGCCGTCTAGATATTAAGGCCGCAATGTAGAATCTTAGACGTCAAAATCAGCTTATAGTTTTAGGTTATGTTCGCCAAAGTTGCACTGTTTTGTTTTTGCTTTTTATTACGTCACTACTTGTTTTTGTTGTTTGTTCGTGTAAATAAAAAATTTAAGAGCTAAACTATGACGGCATTGTCCAGCTGAGTTGCGGCTATGATATATCTAGATGGCGTTGATATTCTCCGTCGGGCGTGGTGAGTTTTGCAAACGTCAAACCGATTCACTGTCCACGACGAGTTCATCGCGGAAATTATCTAATGACCGGGGAATCGAAAAATAACACATAAAATGGCAGAGGCAAATTGTGAAACCATTCTCGGATTTTAGTTTATGGAATTCCCCATCATTTACCACATATTCCACGACAGTAAGTATGCATTTTCATTGAGAAAATCGCCGCGGACAAAAATTTCATTTTCATTCCGCCAGAGGTCTATTCAGGCCTTTATCCAGGACTTTAATATAGACCGCTTATATACCGGAGCAAAGATAAAAAGTTTTAGACAAATTTAAATTATTTTTGGACGGCATATACGGGCTGCACTAACTAATCGAAACTAAATTTAGTCCCGCTCGCAACAGATGGCGAGGTGCTTACCAATCCATAATGCCTAGCCAAGCGACTGTCTCTGAAATTTATCCAGGAAGAGCGAAGTCGTCTTGTTACTGGAATGATATCGTTTTCGATTTTCATTTCACTACAAAGTTTATATGAAATTCCTGGTTAGTAAAAACGCGAGATTAACAAATTCCAATCATAATATTGTCCAAATAATCGAAATGTCAGATAAATCATTTCTAAACATCTGCACATTCCACAACCAATTTGAATAAAAAGAAGAAGAAGAAAGTTAATACGCGAACTAGACTAGGACGGTATATTCACCCTATGGAAAAGGTACTATCTCCAAAAATGCTTTAAGATAGTTTAAATTAAGAGCCGGTATATAAGCGCTCATAGAGACGGCGCGGCGGTGGTGACACGCAACGTAAACCATATCTGCCTTGGAAAGGAAAAATGCAAGCGGTAGTTTGACAAAGCGATGGTTCTTGGAATAATAGCACTGAGGAAAGTGTTCGGAAATACGAAATTTTTCATAGAAGACAAGCAATAGAATTACAGACTGACAAATCAAGAAAATATAAAAGTTTTATGAATTTGGAAAGTGTTTTTTCGGTTTTAACCGGATAGGCAAACAACCGTCCGGGTTAAAACCGGAAGGATGAAAAAACCGGTTAACCGTTTTGAAAGTACCGGTTTTCGGACTAACCGTCCGGTTTTTGACATCCCTATATTAAACCCGATTTTCCATTAATTTTTCAGATCGTTACTCACCGTCCACAAAATTTCACAATAGAAAATATGGCCAGTTGTTTTTCTTTAGTAAGTAAATTATCAGATATAGATTCTATTATGCTCTTATCTAAAAAGTTACTAAAATAAAAACTTGCCTGGAACTTTTATACGACTTTATGTAGAATTCTCTCGTTTTACATTCTCATTCGAATAAGTTATACTCATACTTTCTTATGGTAAACTATCACAGGATTCATACCAGAATAAGTCCATTCAAATCATCCAAATTTTACAGTCTATGAGACTGTTTTCATATGTCGTTTATGTAGATTTGAAAGAAGCAGTCGCGATTTCCATACTCCATAGGGAAATTAAATTCATAGATCTAATTTCAGTACAGGTGAAAAGTTTATTTACAATTAGGTTAAAATAGCGCATAATAATATACAAAATATTTAACGCCACGCGGAATAAAAATGTAAATAAAAAATATACTTAGATAAGTACCCCAGTGCTTATACCAGACGCAAATTTTATAAGGCTCACAAAAAAATCTTTAATGAAGAGTTTACAAGTATAGTATCTTTATTCAAAATTTATATATGCGATACTTCTTGTAATAGTTAAGTAACAGTTCTGCCGAAGAGGCAAAAACCAAAAGGTTTAAAAATCTAAAGTCTTATAAAACTTTTTGGAAACATATTATAAGGCTGCAGTAAGCCTGGATAGGCTGAAAATAGCTTTCATTAAAAATAGAGTCTGTATTAAGCACATTAACAGACCCAATGCGTTAAAGCAAGTTGACAGAATATGTTATCAGAGCCGTGCCTTATCATAAACGTTTATAAATATTTTAAGAGAAATGTCTGTTGTTGTTGTTGTTGTAGCGGCGCAAGAGAGGGGGGGGGGGGAAACTTGTATCATCATTCATAAATCGTAGGCATCCTCTCCTCAAGGTCAAGACCTAAGAAGATCGCAACTTCGATGGGGTTTTCCCATAGTGCGATAGGTGTTAGATGCGTAGGTGCGGCAGTGCAGTCAAATATATGATCCACGTCGTGTGGGCTGGCTCCACATGCTGGACAAATATTTCCAATGCTGTTGTCAATGCGTGACCAAAACGAATTTAGTCTGGAGCAAAATCCAGAACGAAGCTGGTACGTGTGGCTCTCGGTAGTTGTTGTTCGTCGGCTGAGATGTCGGGTGGTCGAGCGCGAAGGACGCGGTTTACGGATAGCTTATTTGTGGCTTTGGTTACCTCGCTGGTGTGCAGTTGATTTAGGACCGCCTTATATATGTTGGAGTTATCGAGAGGAACTCGTTTTAACCTTTGGACTTCCCTTTCCATGTCCCTTAACGAACGTCTTACATGACGTGGTGGTGGGGTTTTGTCCATGAGGTCATGATTTGGGTGTAAGCTTCGATGACAACCAACAAGATATTGCTTAGCCAGGAGATCATTGTGTGCCTTGAGGTCTAGCAGCTTGGTTTCTTGGTGCAGGTGGTCTTGCGATGACATGCGAACGCAACCAGTAATGGTACGCATGGCTGCATTTTGGCATGTTTGAATCCGTTTCCAGTTGGTTTTGCATAGGGTATTTGTCCATATCGGTGCTGCATAATTTACCACAGAACGACTGACGGCTTTGTAGGTGGTGAGTAAAGTCTCCTTATCAGTGCCCCATTTGCTGCCAGCAAGGGACTTCAGGATCTTGTTTCTGCCCTTCATTTTGTCACTAATGTTGTCGGCATGGGTGTTGAATAGGCCGTGATTATCAATTGTGACGCCAAGAATTTTGGGGTGACGGATAGTGGGAACTTCGGTGTCATTTACTCTGATGTTAAGCCGTTGGTTGAATTCTTTGTTGTATGTGGTAAAGAGGGTGGCCGAAGATTTGGGCGCTGATAGCATTAGGTTCTTGTTGTTGAAGAAAAGGTTGAGCTCTTCCAAGTAACCGTTGATGAGATCGCACATGTCGGGAATGTGGTTGCCAGATGTCATTATGGTGCAGTCGTCAGCATAGGATACAATGTCTATTCCTTCGGGTGGGGTGGGAAGCCCTGACATGTATAGGTTGAACAAGGTGGGGGAAAGTACCCCGCCTTGTGGTACGCCTTGTTTTATCCTTCTTAGTTTAGATTTCCCATTTCTAAACTCGGTGCTGGATTGACGTCCGGCAAGGTAGTTTGCGATCCATTTGACTATATGCGGCGGTGTGGATGAATTGCGGAGATCCGTCAGTAGGAGCGAGTGGTTCACCGTATCAAACGCTTTCGACAGATCTAAAGCCACAAGAATGGTACGCTTAAACGGCGGGGGCTGGTTGATCCCATTGAAGACCTTAGACATGATTCGGTCTAGTGCAGTGGTGGTGCTGTGCATTTTTCGGAAGCCGTGTTGGTGATTAGCGAGTTGTATGTGCGTCGCAAGAGTCTTGTGTATCAGCGATTCCAATATTTTCGCCACAGGGGATAAAAGCGTGATTGGTCGGTAGGATTCTCCTAAGGAGTGTTGTTTACCAGGTTTGGGTAACGGTATAATACGGCCTCTCTTCCAAATTTCTGGTATGATGAATGTTCGTAACGAAAGGTTCATCGTGGCAGTGATATACTCTATGGCCGGTGTGTCGAGGTGTTTGAGCATGAGCATTGCTATACCGTCTGGACCAAGTGCTTTTGAATTTTTGGCATTCTTTATGGCCATTGCAACTTCTGTAGAGGTGATTTGGAGATGTTCATCAACTTTTGTGTTTCGGATGTCTCGTGTGATTTTGCGCTTGAGTTTATCCTTAGTTGGGTGTTCGACGAATTGTTTGTTGAATAGGTTTGCGCATTTATTATCGTCGCTCACGGTTGAGTTACCAAACTTGATAGAAACCCTCCCTTGAGTTTTAGTGGGCTTGGATAGGTTTCTAACCGTGCTCCAGAGTTTGCTCACACCAGTGTTTAAATTTAGTTTTCTGAGATGTGATTGCCATATGCCTCTCCTGTGGTCGTTGACCTGTTTGACTATGATGTCATTGAGGTCGTTTATCCGTGGGTCACTTGGGTCTGCACTTCTGAGTTGATCCCTAGTTTTTGCCAATTTAGCCGCAGATGTTGGGAAGTTGGGTTTTAGGCTGGGAATGCGGCCTGCTGGAATGTATCTCTTAGCTGCAGTGAGAATAATTCGTCTAATTTGTTTTTCAGCCATACGTACATCACTTGGGGCGGTGAGACTAGCAAAAGCCTCGTTGGTGAACCTTTTAAAGCTGTCCCAGTCAGCTTTGTTGAAGTTGGTGTACGTCTTCTTATCGGGATGGATGAATTTCGACGGCATATCCAGAGTCAGAATAATTGGCAGGTGATCAGATGATGTTGTGAGGATTGGTTCCCATGAGATGTCATTAATAAGACCAGGGCTGGCGATGGAAATGTCAGGTGAACTTGTGCAGGATCCAGTGATACGGGTCGGTTTAACGTCATTTAGAGGGCAGAAATCTGAATCATCCAGTTGGTCGGCGATGATGTTACCTCTGGTGTCGTTTTGGAGGTTGGAATGCCATAAATCGTGATGTGCGTTGAAATCACCAAGTAGGAGGCGATATTGTCCGTTTAATAGAGGGCTGATATTGACTTTGTAACCTGTGGGACAGCTGGAGACAGGTGGAATATATATGTTGTAGATTTCAAAGTCAATATTTCCTGATTTGACCATTATCGCTTGTTGTTCCAAGGTGTCATCGGTGGAAGTGACATCAACTACGCTGTATGGCAAATTATTGTGGATGAGGAAAGCCAAACCTCCTCCTGCGTTCCTATCTCGGTCTTGTCTGATGACATTGTAGTTCCCGTATGACCTGAGTGAGTGACTAGAGTTGAGTTTGGTTTCCTGTACTGGATGTACCGCTATTTGGATGTGGTGTCTGTCCATGAGTGCTGTTAGTTCAGCGATTTTGTGCTGGAGTCCATTACAGTTTAGTTGGACTATCCTGCTGGTGCTGGTGTAATTTGCAACGATGATCCGTGGAGCTGGGGTGAAATTGGGTGGAGCGGGCCTCACAGCATTTGCAGGGGTGGAAGGTGATGATGGTTGGGAACTTTGGTTAGGCGGCTGGTGATTTGAGTTTTGCCTTCTGTTTCCACACCTGATCGCTCTGTAAGATGTTGACCATTGATTGGTGTTTGTGAGTCCCGAACAGTTCTTGAGGTGGACCCATTGTCCGCAGCATGTGCACTGAACTGACGATTGGACATTGGACCAAATTCTGTTGGCGCAAACCGAGCACATCCATGGACCAGGATTCGTCTCAATGCCGGCACGTATTAACAGAATGAGGAGCAGCTGGGCCGGCCAGAACTGCTCCACATAAGAAAAAACGGTGAATGAATGATGATACAAAGTATCCGACCCCTTCTTGCATCGAAGGGGGTCTTTGCGACTCTTGGCCATGCCTGGGGCATGGGTCGTTCCGGGACGTAGACCCGGTCGCAGTAGGAACGAGAAAGTAGGAAAGAGAAATGTCTCATTGCAAAGTGTCTAATACGTGCTTTAACAGAACTATTGTTCTTAACCAAAGGTTAACCCTAGAGAGACAATCATATTTTTTACCCTTAAAAAGATAATCATACGTCGATTCGACGTGTTGCTAGTTAACATCTTTGTTAAGAGTAACATGTTGTTTAAAGGTAGATATATATCATTTCCCAATTGAATAAATCCTTATCCTAAATGAAAAAATCCTTATCCCAAATGAAAAAATCCATATCCCAAATGAAAAAATCCTTATCCCAAATGAAAAAATCCTTATCCCAAATGAAAAAATCCCTATCCCAAATGAAAAAATCCATATCCCAAATGAAACAATCAATATCCCAAATGACAAAATCCATATCACAAATGAAAAAATCCCTATCCCAAATGAAAAACTCCTTATCCCAAAAGAAAAAATCCTTATCCCAAATGAAAAATCCTTGTGTGTGAATTAAAATCCCGTAAGGGGGAAGATAAAGGTTGAAAGGCTTCGGCTAATTCCTATATCTTCTTCAGTTGTGGCATAACTGCGGACCCTTAGCTATGCAGGAGGAGTTTCATAGGAAAAGGACTTCGGCCAATTCCTATGTCTCTCTACGGGGCGTTACTTTCCCGCATTATCCGAGTAACCGCTGCGCCTGAGTGCTGCATTAACATCTGCAGCGTCTCAGGTTACTTAACGTGATAGGTGACAGAAAACATTTAAGTCAACCACTAAAGCAGCATCTTCGAGGCATGCCCATGATGGCCTTTACTCAACGATTAAACCCTATCATGGTTTAGCGATGTGCCGACAACTCATCCTAAGAAAAACTTCAAGTCAAGAAACCTGAAACAAAAGCCTCGGATTGGACGGATACAAAACAACGACGACCCCGCAAACGAACAACTGATTACTCTTTCGGATCCTGGAATGTACGCTCCCTGAATAGACCGGGGGCCTTAAGGGCCCTCCTGGATCAGGTAGAACAATACAAGCTGAGCATAGTTGCAATCCAGGAAACTAAATGGCTCAAAAGCGAGATTAACGACCTCAATTCGCACACTATTTTTACGAGTGGTAAAGAGGAGGGCAACAAGGAGTTTGGAGTAGCTTTCATTGTGAATAAGCAGCTCAAGGACCACGTTATCGGCTTCAAACCCATCAACGAGCGGCTATGTGTGATCCGCATTAAGACCCGTTTCGCTAATCTCTGGCTCATTAATGCGCATGCCCCTACAGAAGTAAAAGAAGACGCGATTAAGGACGAGTTCTACAACGACCTAGAAACACTCTTCGACTCACTTCCATCAAACGACGTCAAGCTGCTGCTAGGAGACTTTAACGCCAAAGTCGGAAATGAAAGCTGGCATAGGGGAACTACTGGAGGTCATAGCCTCCACGACGAAAACAACAACAACGGTCAGCGACTTATCGACTTCGCGAGCGGCAGAAACCTGCTAATAAGCTCTACATGCTTCCCTCATCGACGAATCCACAAGCAGACCTGGAAGTCTCCAGATGAATACACCGTGAACCAGATCGACCACGTACTGATCAGCAAGAGATGGGCTTCTAATGTCCTAGATGTTCGATCCTATCGAGGAGCCAACTGCGACACCGATCACTATTTGGTGAAGACAACCTACAGGTGCAGAATCTCTTCGGTGCACCTAACGAGAATCAACCCTGCCAAGATCTTCGAGGTTGACAATTTGATTGATGATGCCACGGCGGCTGCGTATACAACAGCACTAGAGGAAAAACTGTCGCCCATGCTTGATGACATCAACAATTTAGGCATCCATGAGTTCTGGGAGGACCTCAAAGACAGCATCAAGGGGGTCGCAGAAGAGGTCGTGGGCTATAAAGGCCGGCGCAGACGAGCAGACTGGTTCGACGACGAATGCAGGGCCTCGATTGAGGCGAAAAATGAAGCCTATCGCCAATACACACAACGCGCATCCCGAGCCAAGAAAGAAAGATATAACGAGCTTCGGCGAGTATCTAATAAGTTAATTAGACGTAAGAAACGCAACCATTTTGACGAGCAGTTACAGCAAATAAACCAAAGATTAGCCAGTAAGAACATTAGACAGGCGTACAAACTTATAAATAATGTTAAGAACGGATATCAACCCAGGACAAGCCTATGTAAGGACAAGGATGGTAACATCATCAGCGACATCGAAAGCGTCAACAAACGATGGGCCTCGCATTTTGAAGAGCTCCTCAATGCACCATCAACACCCCCCGCGGAGCCAGCTCTTGAGCAGTTAGCCGAACCAGGCCCTCCCGTTCTACCCCCAACAGTAGAGGAGGTGAGTCTTGCCATACAGTCGCTTCAAAATAATAAAGCGCCCGGCGCTGACGAGATCCCAGCAGAACTGCTGAAGCATGGTGGAACGTGCCTGACCAACGCTATACATGTGCTACTGCTGAAAATATGGAACGACGAGGAAATCCCCGAAGATTGGCGCAAAAGCATAATCTGCCCAATCCACAAAAAGGGTGACAAGCTGAAGTGTGAGAATTACAGGGGCATATCATTAGTTTGTACGTCCTATAAGATATTATCTAAAATTCTTGAAAAGAGAATTAATCCGTACGCAGAACGAATCATTGGCGAGTATCAAGGCCAATTTTTTGAAGCGTGCAATATGCCTTTCGGTTCCTGCGACAATTAATTGGATACTTTTTGTTTTACGGAAATGCTTGAAGTGGCCGCTACCGGGGTGGTAGTGCTAACTTGACGGGGGTAGTTTTTAAGGGAAGGAGGGGCGCGACAAATTTTTTCAGGGTGGAAATCTCTTAAACAGCCCCTGTGATATCCTACTGGATACCTTTAGCATTGGGGAGATTCTTGGAACTCGAATTTGGTTAACTGAGGCTCAAATGCACTTAAGGGTAGTTTTTAAGGGGAAGGAGGGGCGGGACAAATTTTTTTCTTTCTCCATTGAATTACGACAAAATCGCGACATTTAATGCACTATAGCGTTTGTCGAAATTTTAAAGTGGTAGTGCTAACTTGACAGACTTGTTTTTATTGTTTTATGGATTTGTCGTTTTTTATCAAACGAAATTATGGTCCCCGAACAAGTTGCAGCTAACTGTTTCAATTATTTCAAATATTTATATTGACATTGACACCTTTTTGGAAAGCTGACAACACGAGTATGTTTTTCCAGCGGTCTGCAGAGTCCGTGTCATATAATTTTTTTTAGTAATACTATATTAAAAATCAACTTTAAACAAATTTAAGATATTTTTTTTTTTATTAAAAATTAAAAATTTCGAATTGTGATGGGTTTTTGAAATTTTAAATGATTAAGAAATGTCTGCTATAGTGTTGACTAAAATACAAAAAGAAGTTTTAACCCATTACCTTAGTAGTTTTTTTTTAATTCTTACTTTAAATGGTAAAATTCGAGGTTTTTTAAAAAAAACCTAAAAATTCAAATATCTCAGTGACCGTTGAAAATCGGCCTAACATTTATGGCCTCATTTTGTTGCATTTTTACCCTATTATAACGTGTTGCAGGGAATAGGTCGACTTAACCAATAACCCTGTATACGCAAAGACTAACTATTAGATGTTCGAGTAACTGACCATTTGTATTATAATGGAGGTCGACCGTACTTTGCCGTTGGCGTCTGGTGGTAATTCATAGTAACTTTGTTCCGGTTTTCGCTTGTTTTCGATATTTGCTATTTCAGATTTGAACAGGCATATTACAATTTAGGTGCTTAAGTCAACAGCTAAAATACATAGAGGGGAACTGCTCAAAATGTAGACTGCTAGCCACAATTATCGCCGGGAAGTCTGTCTTACAACCTTTTAGCGATTCCGGATTGTTTTACAATTCCTTGTGACAAAAGTAAATAGTAACTTGACTAGAACTAAATGTGTTCTTGCGTCCAGTGCCAGAGAAAAATTTACTACAGAAAAGCTTAGCAAACAATTACTTAGTAGGTCTGTTCTAACAAAACTGCCATTAAATGGAAAAGGTTTCTGATCCCATACTTGTTGACTTCAGACCATACTGTGGAGTGAAGACTGTACCAATAATTCCATAGACTTTTCAGGGTACATATACATTCACTACAAAGATCTTTACTCAATGTGAAAATCCTTAAAACATATTTCGATATTTCGATACCATCATGAAATTTGCATTTGGAAAATTGCTTTAGACTAACTGACAAGTATCTAGGTGTCATTGTCCCGTAACTTCTTTTATCGTTTTCCTTTCTTCAATGAGACACATGTGACTCACAAAAGAGTACTGGATATGAATACCATGAGTCACATGTGTCTCGTAAATATTGAGGTATTTAGAACTCATTTTAAGATATCGCTGTTCAAAATTAAAAGTTTTCACTGTAAATTTGAATACAGCTCAAACTTGTTTTCGTATTGAATTCCAAAAATTATATCTACTCGTTTTTTCCTTATCAGTTGTTATCAGTACAGTTGGCTACGAACCTCTCCCGCGTGCACATCAATATTTGTTATACCAAGATCGAATTAAAATAAAGTTGTTGATTTTAATTAATTTTTTTTTGCTTGGAAAAATTGTGGCGACATAGGTCGCAGTCTTCGTTTATATTCCAGAAAAGGAAAAGGACTCAACGGTGGCGTCATCGGGCGCAGTAATTTACGATATTGCAATCAAATATTGTACATTTGGTCCGTCGAGCCGGATTTGTGGTAATTCGGAAATTTGTTGGTGAGTCCCATATTTTCCTTCCCAGTTTTCCCACTTTGTTCCCATTTCGTACGGGTAGGATGAAGAAATTAATAATTTCACAAGGGTTGGCAGCCGATCAATTGGAACGGTTGGCGCATAGTTTTAGATCATCGACAACTCCTAAAACTACCAGTTATTTGAAACGGTACTTGGAAACACTCGTTAAATTACACGAGAGCTATCATTCGACTCATGGGCATATTTTGGCTACTTTAAGTGGTAATGTGCAGGAGATTGAAGTTCCGTATTTTAAAAACTCCGAAGTGACGAGATTTGAAGAGTGCTACATAACGATTCATGCCGAATTGGAAGAATTATTAAAAACTTCATCTGAGGCTACTCCTAGTGGATCCGGGCAGGACTCAACGGTGGCGTCATCGGGCGCAGTAATTTACGATATTGCAATCAAATGTACAATATTTGATTGCAATATCGTAAATTACTGCGCCCGATGACGCCACCGTTGAGTCCTTTTCCTTTTCTGGAATATAAACGAAGACTGCGACCTATGTCGCCACAATTTTTCCAAGCAAAAAAAAATTAATTAAAATCAACAACTTTATTTTAATTCGATCTTGGTATAACAAATATTGATGTGCACGCGGGAGAGGTTCGTAGCCAACTGTTCCAATTGATCGGCTGCCAACCCTTGTGAAATTATTAATTTCTTCATCCTACCCGTACGAAATGGGAACAAAGTGGGAAAACTGGGAAGGAAAATATGGGACTCACCAACAAATTTCCGAATTACCACAAATCCGGCTCGACGGACCAATGAGTGAAATAAATTGTCTTCGCCCGCCATGCTTTCTAGCAATTGCACAGCTTCCATCGACCTGTCCAAAAGATTTTTGATAGCCACTGACGATTCAGAGACACTATCTGTGACAACACGGTTCGTAATCGAGATTCAGAGGTTAAGCTTCCTCGAATTTCACTCCCACAGTTCGATGGCGACTATAACAAGTGGACTTCGTTTAAGGATTTATTCGTATCGCTGGTGCATAATAAGGAAACATTATCGAATGTGGAGAAGATGCACTACCTGAAAACTTGTTTGAAAGGTGAGCCTGAAAATTTATTGAGTTCGTATCTTGTTATCGACAGCAACTACGATATAGCATGGAATACATTATTGCAACGTTACGACAATAGAGGAGCTTTATTGCATGGGCAGTTTAAGAAGCTTGTTGTCACAGATAGTGTCTCTGAATCGTCAGTGGCTATCAAAAATCTTTTGGACAGGTCGATGGAAGCTGTGCAATTGCTAGAAAGCATGGCGGGCGAAGACAATTTATTTCACTCATTGGTCGTTTACCTTGTTGTTCAAAGGCTGCCAAAGCACTCTCGTGAGCTTTGGGAACAACAACAGGCTCCGAAAAAGAATATCTACTGTTTGTCGGATCTAAAGAGTTTCCTACACATACGGTTCAGAGCTCTAGAAGCTACACATCAAAGTGTCGTCACCAAAATTCACTCGCATCACATTAGTGCCAGTCAGTCTCAAGTGAATTGTTACGCGTGTAAGGATAAGCATCCATTAAGAACTTGTCCTCGTTTCTTCGCGGCTAATCAAAAGGACCGTTACACTATTGTGAAGCAAAACCATTTGTGTTTGAACTGTTTGGCCAAAGGACATACCGGCTCCAATTGTCCAAGCAAGTTCAGGTGTTTGAAATGTAACAGCGCGCATCACACGATGTTACACAAGAATAACGTTCCCGACATCTCTCGCTCTTCTACTGAAATTGGATCTTCAACACAACCAACTATCAATTCGCTAAGTACAACGACCATTGGAAACGTTTTGTTGCCTACCGCTTTAGTCGAATTTCATAATGCTGGCAGACGAGTCGTTTTACGAGCATTGCTAGATCAGGGATCACAAGCATCGCTGATAACAGAAGAAGCAAGTCAACGATTGGGATTGAAGAAGCAGGTATGTCAGGCTGTTGTAACTGGTGTTGGTGGTAAGAAGACGTCCCAAGTACGTGGTCGCGCCACAGTTGTCATTCGAGCGCTTGATGGGCAAGAATTGTCATTAAAGGTTTTCGTCTTGCCCAGATTAACGAATTTGATACCAAGTAAATGTTTCGATAAACTTGAACATACTCAATTAGCTAATATCAAACTTGCAGATCCATTGTATAATGTTCCAGGAAGAATTGACGCAATTTTTGGAGCTGAAATGTATGCAAAGCTCATGTTAATTGGAACTAATCTATTGAATGATGTGTTGTTACAAAACACGAAGCTTGGCTGGATACTCTCAGGGAATGTAGAGCATAACAATTGTAGCAACAGCATTCAATCGCTGAAGATAGAGATTCGAGAAGAAGACGATATTAAACATCAACTTAAGAAGTTCTGGGAGCTCGAAGAGCCTGCACAGGCGAAATTTATGAATGCTGATGACAGACGTTGCGAAGAGATATTCAAGGAAACCTACTCTCGAGATGAAACAGGACGTTTCACGGTAAGATTGCCCTTCAAAAACAGCGACAGTATGAACCAGTTGGGAGACTCTCGCTACTCCGCACAGGCCAGCTTGAAATATTTGGAAAACAAATTTGAGAGAAATCCTGATTTGAAGCAAGATTACGTCGAATGCATACAAACCTACATTCGTTCCGGATTTCTAAGTCCTGTTGAATCTACGAAAATTGTCGACAACCGAGTTGTTCATTATTTGCCGCACCATGCAGTTCGAAAAGACAGTACCACCACCAAGACAAGAGTTGTTTTCGATGCGTCACGAAAGACATCGTCGGGTAAGTCCATTAATGAATTGTTGTTTTCTGGACCTCCTATACAAAATGATATAGTTTCGATTCTTTCTAACTGGAGATTTTTCAAATATGCGTTTGTGGCTGACATCGAAAAAATGTTTTTCCAAATAAATCTGCATCCCGATGATCGAGATTATCAACGAGTTCTTTGGCGTACCGATTCAAAGGAGAAGGTTCGAGAGTATAGGCTCAATACGGTTACGTTTGGTTTCACCTGTGCTCCATATTTGGCGATCCGTGCATTACATCAGTTGGCCGAGGACGGAAGATCATCACATCCAAAGGCAGCAGAAACTATTTTGAATGATTTCTACGTGGATGACGTCCTTTCTGGAGGTGACACTATTGGAGAGACGAAAGAAAAGCAAAAGCAACTGTGTGATCTATTGAAAAGCGCTGGATTTCATCTTCGCAAATGGGTAGTCAATGAGCCCAAATTATTAGAAGGCATTCCCATCGAAGACATCGAGTCAGTAGATGTTCTTGATTTGAAGCAAGACAAATCATACAAATCACTTGGAATTCAATGGCATCCTATCGCGGATACATTTTCATATGACTTTCGATTCGCATGCGACGGCACTATTTTCACCAAGCGAATGATCTTATCGGAGATCGCACGTTTGTATGACCCATTAGGATGGATTGCCCCAGTGATCGTCAAGGCCAAGTGTATCATGCAAAATCTTTGGATTCACGGCATCGATTGGGATGAACTGCCAAATAAGGAAATAGCTGAAGAATGGAGTAAACTACAAAGTCAATTTGCAGCTCTCAACGAAATTCGAATCCCGCGTTGTATCAACACTAACAGCTGTGAAGTAGTAGAAATTCATGGGTTTTGCGACGCCTCACAAAATGCTTATTCCGCTGTTATTTACATCGTCGCACGCGAAAGAAATTCAGAAGTCAACCTAGCTATGGCAAAAACCAGAGTTGCCCCAGTTCGAACTATCACCATACCCCGATTGGAACTATGCGGTGCCTTATTGCTTGCTAAGTTGATAAAACAGTTCACAGAATCATCGAAAGGAAAACTGAAAATCGAACGCACTTGGTTATGGACCGATTCTCGAATTGTTTTGGCGTGGCTTCAAGGCCATCCTAGTCGATGGAATATTTTCGTCGCAAATCGTACTACACAAATTACAGAAGCAGTCCCAAATGCTTCTTGGATGTATGTCCCATCAGGAATGAATCCCGCCGATGTTGCTTCTCGGGGGATATACCCTCAGCATTTGTCGAATTGTTCTATATGGTGGAATGGACCTCGTTTTCTAGCCCAAAACTCGTGCCATTGGCCCCGTCAAGAAGACATTCCACCCACACAATTGGAAGCTAAGAAAGAGGCTAATTTACTTTGTCATAATTTGCAAATTGAAGCTTCGGAGCTGGACTCACTTATTATGCGGTTCTCCACTTTGACACGTTTGGTTAGAACTACTGCTTACTGCTTTCGTTTCATAAAAATCGCTTCAAGACGTTTAGACGAGACACATTTCTTAACAACTCGAGAGTTAGAAGCAGCTTTGAAATTTTGGATTGCATATTCTCAAAGGAAGCATTTTGCTGACGATATACATAAGCTACAACGTGACAAGTCAATAAGTAGAAGCAGTAAGCTGCGTAATCTGAACCCGTTTATAGATCAAGAAGGCCTTTTGCGAGTTGGTGGACGGCTATCATACGCAAATATGTCATTTGATGAAATGCACCCAATAATTTTGCCTAAGGAGGCAAGGCTTTCCGAACTGTTAATTGAGCAAGCTCACAAAGCAACGATGCACGGAGAAATTCAGTTGATGCTGGCGACAATACGTAAAAGATTTTGGATCATGGATGCTCGTAATCTTGTTCGAAAGTGTATTTTCAAATGCATACAATGCTTTCGCACTAACGCAAAAACATCATCGCAGCTAATGGGCACATTGCCCGCTCCCCGCGTTAATATCACCCGGCCTTTCACTCATGTCGGTGTCGATTATTGCGGTCCTATAGACATAAAGGACAGACGTGGACGTGGAGGCAGAATCTCTAAAGGATACATCTGTATCTTTATCTGCTTAGCCGTTAAAGCGATCCATATCGAGGTGGTTAACGACTTGACAACACCCGCATTCTTGGCCGCATTAAAACGCTTCGTATCCCGGCGTGGTTTATGTACCGACCTTTATAGTGACTGCGGCAGCAATTTTGTAGGAGCTGATTTGGAGCTGAAAAGAACTGTTATAGCGAATCGACGCGCATTTGAAGAATTAGCGAACCAAGGAATAAGATGGCATTTTAACCCCCCTGCCTCGCCTCATTTCGGAGGCCTTTGGGAGGCAGGAGTGAAATCGATAAAACAACATCTACGCCGCACTATTGGAAATGTTGTGCTTACTTACGAGGAGCTCTCTACTACATTGTCACAAATCGAGGCCTGCTTGAACTCGAGGCCATTGGGTCCCTTACATGACGATCCTACGGATGCAACACCGATAACACCTGCCCATTTCTTAATTGGCGACACATTGCTAAACGTACCGGAAAAGTGCTGTCTGAACGATAAGCTTAGTTACCGTGATCGATGGCAACTGACTCAAAAGCTAGCGCAGTCGTTCTGGAGTAGATGGACGAAGGAATATCTATCAAGATTGCAGCAGCGACCAAAATGGCTTTCACAGGAACCAAGTCCGAAAATAGGAGATATATGCTTAGTCAAAGATGATCGCTCGCCTCCCTATAAATGGCCTATAGCCCGAATTATTGCTCTACACCCAGGAAGAGACAATCTAGTTCGAGTAGTTACGCTTAAAAGAGATGGCAATACCTTCCAACGAAATATTACAAAGATAGCATTACTTCCAGTTAGCCACACTAACTCACAACAAGCCTAGCTACTACCATTACTATCCCTTCTTGTATTTTCCTCAAATTCCTAAATCCATTTTCATCCTTCCCATGTATCTCACCATACATCTACGCATCTTCATCGTCGTAGTTCATTAGGTCTAGGTAGAGGGGAACTGGCAACATAGTTGTGAGAACTTCCTCCTGCTGAACGCCCAATGACTTCTATTACCGACCTACCTATGTTTCATCGCTTAAGGACTTCAACCATGTTCACATTGGATATAATATTGCTGAAATTTCAACACCACAATGGATTTTTCAACGAGAGCTTGAGAGAAGCGCAAGCTAGATAGCCTAGATGTATTCAAAGGAAGCTACTCATTTAAAGACAACGCTTTGGCAGATTTAATCAATTTACCATTAATTAATACAATTTCATTACTAATTATTTATTCACAATTTTATTGTTCATTGGCGGGGGAGGATGTTCAAAATTAAAAGTTTTCACTGTAAATTTGAATACAGCTCAAACTTGTTTTCGTATTGAATTCCAAAAATTATATCTACTCGTTTTTTCCTTATCAGTTGTTATCAGTACAGTTGGCTACGAACCTCTCCCGCGTGCACATCAATATTTGTTATACCAAGATCGAATTAAAATAAAGTTGTTGATTTTAATTAATTTTTTTTTGCTTGGAAAAATTGTGGCGACATAGGTTGCAGTCTTCGTTTATATTCCAGAAAAGGAAAAGGACTCAACGGTGGCGTCATCGGGCGCAGTAATTTACGATATTGCAATCAAATATTGTACAATCGCTGATGCGAAACCTGCGTTACATAGCAAGAAAATATTTTGCTCTTTATGCGTTTGACCCAGTGTTACGTTACCGGGAAACTCCCAACGTTGCGTAAATGCATCGCCTATGTTTAGCGCATTCTCCCGCAGCAAGGACCAACCTTTTTCCAAAACCAAGTTAAATTAAATAATTAGCAATTATTTGTCGTATAGAAAGTGCATTTAGATATTGATTTTAAGATATTTGAATATTTTTTAAATTATGTCCTTTTGTTATGTCCTAAAAACCGTGTTATTACTTTCTCTTATATCCTCAAGGACCCAACGGCTGATTCGCTATAACAAATATGCAGAAACAGAGCCAAGAAATGTTCATTAAAAATTATATGATTCCTTTTCAATTTAAATTTGGTGGTGTTTACAGAGGTCTAACTTCGTACACGCGACGCTAGGAAGAAATGGGTTAAACTGCAAAGAAGCAACTGAAATGAAATGTACTCAAGTTCTTTGATTTGCCCATGCGCATGCGTCCATGTCCGACAAAAACTAAAAACGTCAACTTCGACTTCAAATCTTCGGGGCACCCTGTTATCTTTGCCCTACCAACTTCTAAGTATTTCGTGCCAAAGACTGTTACCATTCTACACATTCCTACCAAATTTCATGACGATCGGTTCAGCCTTTCGCGACTTATTTAGTGAAGACATTTTCAAATCTCCGGGACACCTTGTTATCTTTGCCCTACCAACTTTTTTTTTTTTGCCTCACAGAAGCTTCTGCCCCGGGACGGCTTCTCGGCATCACTTTACTTACTATGCGTACGTAAGTGACTAATCATTAGGGCTCGGAATTTCATGTAAAATAAAACATGAAATATGTACATATAATATGTGTTTATTTTGTCGAAATATGTAAAGAAAAAACTGAAATATGTAAAATAAAAATATGATTACGAACATCAAAATCGTAGTTATTCTTCAAAATTGTTGCAAATTAGATATTTTTTTAATTTTCAAATTTGAAACTCCGTCTGTCTGGTGCAAGGATTTTTTTATACTGGCTGAATGACCTTTCAACATCGACTGATGTGATGGGCGCATATTTGAATTTTGCGATTTCCTCTGGTTTCAATGCGATTTCTTCTTCTAACTTTTTGATCATTGATGGTTTCGTAAGAATTTGTTTGGCTTTCTCGATAGCCACAGCGTTTTCGTCGAGTTTGGAGAACACAGCCTTGATCTCCTCGAAATTTTCGGAATAATACTTCACGGCTTCCAGCCAGGTTCCCCATCTGGTTATAACGGGCTCTCGTGGTAGGGGAAAATCAATGTAAACAATATTTTTAAGGTAAAAGGATCATTAAATTCACGAGCGTTACGATTAACAAATCCTAACATACTATTCGCTTTTGAAATAATGTAAACAATGTGTTGTCGAAATGAAAGATCATGGTCGAAAATTACACCAAGATCTGATATTTCGGCAACCTTTTGAAGAACACTACCTGTTAAGGAGTACTCAAAGAAGATCGGAGTTTTCAATTTATATATGCTAAGTACTTTACATTTACTAACATTTAAATTTAAATTATTATTAAGGCACCAAATTTGCAGTTTTTCTAAATCGGATTGCAAGTTAAGACAATCACCTATATTGCGTATTCTCATTGCGATTTTCATATCATCGGCATACTGCCATACACGCACGAATTTAAAATTTTGTATTATATCGTTTACGAAAACTAAAAAGAAAAGTGGTCCTAAATGGCTTCCTTGCGGAACTCCTGACGAACACTTTATGATAGAGCGCGATGTACAGCCATTCAACTTTACCAACTGCGTCCTATCCGTTAGATAGGATTTCACCCAGCTAAGAAAAACCGACTGTATACCTAAATTTTCTAGTTTCTTAAGTAAGATATTATGATCTACTCTATCGAAAGCCTTCGAGAAATCGGTATAAACCACATCAACCTGCATTCGCTGCTCAATACTATCAGCAACAAATTTAGTAAATGATACCAAATTTGTTGATTTGTTTTTCCTTTAAGGAATCCATGTTGACATGTTGATATTAAACGGCTAATTAAAACATCTATTTTATTTTTAATAAGCATTTCAAACAACTTCGGTATTGCTGATAGTTTGGCTATGGGTCTATAGTTATCAATAAGATGTTTCGGACCCTTTTTGTGAACAGGGGTTATGTACGAAACTTTCCATTCATCAAGAAAAACACCTGAAGACAAGGACAAATTAAAAATAAAGGCTAAAGGACGACATAACAATTGCATGCAATTCTTCAAAAATATATTAGGAATGCCATCAGGTCCGGTCTGAATACTAACATCAAGATCACGGAAAGCATTCAATAGGTCATCCTCAGAAATCTCAAGAGCACTCGTAAGGTCCTCCTGAGCTATCCGAGGGACCAATGCACCGTGGCTTGGCTTGGTGTTAGTATTCAATTCTGGTGAAACGGAGTCTGGCACTTCGTAAACTGAATTGAAAAATCTAGCAAATCCATCACAAACCGATTGAACATCGTTGTAAAAATTGCCATTGAACTCTAAATTTTTGGGTATTCCTGTATTCTTGCGCTTGCTGTTTATAAAACTCTAAAATGTCTTACTGTCATTTTTTTTATTATTTTCAGCTCTCGCAATATACTGTTTGTAAAGATTTTTATTCATTAATTCATACTCTCTTCTCAATCTGAAGAAATGTTCTTTATTGGCAAGAAAGGATGACTTCTTATACAACTTATGAGCTTTATTTTTAGCTCTTTTAAGTTTCAACAATTCTTTACTACCCCAATGATTTTTTGCTTTTATTTTTTTCTTTTGTAAAGGAACGTACTTATGAATAGCTTCCAATAAAATTGATTTAAAATTTGTATAACTTTCAGCAAGATTTATATTTGATATAACTGAAGCCCAGCCCATGAACATCGTTGTAAAAATTGCCATTGAACTCTAAATTTTTGGGTATTCCTGTATTCTTGCGCTTGCTGTTTATAAAACTCTAAAATGTCTTACTGTCATTTTTTTTATTATTTTCAGCTCTCGCAATATACTGTTTGTAAAGATTTTTATTCATTAATTCATACTCTCTTCTCAATCTGAAGAAATGTTCTTTATTGGCAAGAAAGGATGACTTCTTAAGGTGATGAGCTTTATTTTTAGCTCTTTTAAGTTTCAACAATTCTTTACTACCCCAATGATTTTTTGCTTTTATTTTTTTCTTTTGTAAAGGAACGTACTTATGAATAGCTTCCAATAAAATTGATTTAAAATTTGTATAACTTTCAGCAAGATTTATATTTGATATAACTGAAGCCCAATCCATATTACGAAATATTGAATTTAATTTTGTAAAGTCAGCTTTTTGAAAATTTCTAGTAAGAGTAACTTCTGCCTCTTCTTCAATGTAATCATAAAAAACAAACTCGAGAAGAAAAGCACTATGATGCATTGAATTGGGCAAAAATGGTTTATCTACTTTAATTACAGAAGCATTGAAATCAGTACTAACAAAAATCAAATCTAAAATTCTACCAATTGAATTTTTAACAAAGTTCATTTGCATCAAATCCATGGCAAATAAACAATCTGTTAGAACAAATTCACACTCGAGGTGTAAATTACGCGGCAGAATTTTTTTCTCGTCGTCGTTCCAGTACCAACTTATATTACCAAGATTGAAATCCCCAACGACGATCAATTTGTCTTTTTCCTCAAAGAATAATCTGGAGATATTATCTAAATGTTTTTTATAAACATCAACTGAACTCAAAGGTGGTAAATAGCTATTAAAAATGTATATTTTTTCGCTACTAGAAACATTAATAGAAACACATATCTGTTCCACGTCCTTATGAAAAAGCTCAACTTCATGAGATGGGAATGTTGTTTTGATAGCTACCAAAACACCACCTCCTCTCTTTGTTGAAGTCTCATAACGATCGCGGCGATAGACATCATAGTTTCTTATGAAAAGTTCCTCATTTGAAATGTCTGTGTGGAGCCAAGTTTCGGTTAAGCAAATGGCAGCATAATCTTCTAGTGAAACTGCAAGGTAAAAGTCATTTGTTCTTGAACGAAGACCACCAACATTTTGATAATAAACTGAAAAAACTGAATTGGAAATTATGTGTTTTGCTGGGTACTGTTTTGGCGTTTGCCGTTTTTTGAAAAATTGAATGGTGATATGTTGATGCCCTTGGGCCAGAAGTTGGCACAAAACACTTGCTTTGAATATTCTTGAGGAATTTTCAAACCAAAACTGATTGAAACTAATTTGGATATATGTATGTATCACAATCTTTTTTTATAAGTGCATAAACCGAAAGAAAAGTGTCATCTTTTAAATCAAGTTTTTTCATTACGTATTCCTTCAATTCATCTGCTTTTACCGAAGCGTGCAGCTTGGAAACATGGAATACTTTAAAACTAGGGACACTTCGAAGAGAATCATTAGCTTCATCGACTCCAAAGATTCTTTTATGTCGCCTATTATTATCAGCCTTTTTGGAAATAACATCACCAACGGGAGAAGGTTTTTTGATATTAATCTTTTTCTTACGTACAGTGACAAATTTGTCAACCGGAGAATGTTTTTTGTCAACATTAGAAGGAATTATAGAAGACGATGGATCTAAAATAACAGTAGAAGCTTCCGTATCTTGGCCATCAATAGGATGCTCAGAATATTTCGCAAAAACTTTCATAGCATTCTTTTTAGTTTTTTTCTCTAAATTACTATTTTTATTTTTCAATTTTACATTTTTATCTCGTAATTCTCTACTATTGTTCTCACAACAATTTACAGAGTTCATTACGGATCTCAACTTGCTAAGTTGGCTCTGCAACGACGAAACGAGCTGAGATAGACCGTCAATTTGAACCTTATAAAATTGCTCGCAAACACAATTCATTTTACTATAAGAAAAAAAATGTAATTACTTGAAAAAAAGAAAAATAAAAAAAATTGTATATAGTGGGATTTGAACATCGGGCCTGAGGGGCGCGAATCTAGCACGCTACCACTGAGCTGTATACTACTGTGAAAAATACTATTCAGATAACTCAGTTAACTTTTAAGTATTTCGTGCCAAATACTGCTACCATTCTACACATTCCTACCAAATTTCATGACGATCGGTTGGGCCGTTCGCGAGTTATTTAGTGAACAAATTTTCTTATCTCCGTGACACCCTGTTATCCTTGTCCTACCAACTTCTAAGTATTTCGTGCCAAAGACTGTTACCATTCTACATTCCTACCAAATTGTATGACGATCGGTATGCGTATGTGATGAATATCAAAAGCCAGCCACAACCAAGGAACTTAACGTACGAGTCGAAAATTACATAAATGTCCAACCACGGCCACCTCATAATTCGATGCAAGAAACAACTTAAAACACCCCTAAATTAATTTGATTTTAATTCACACACAAGGATTTTTCATTTGGGATAAGGATTTTTTCTTTTGGGATAAGGAGTTTTTCATTTGGGATGTGGATTTTTTCATTTGGGATAGGGATTTTTTCATTTGGGATAAGGATTTTTTCATTTGGGATATGGATTTTTTCATTTTAGATAAGGATTTTTTCATTTGGGATAAGGACTTATTCAATTGGGAAATATTATATAATCATTTGTATTTAATATTAATCTGTTAAACTCGTGGTTTTACAAAATTATCATTTGTTTATTTATATGTATAATATTAATTTTAAAAATGTGGTTCTAGGAGAAAGTGGGCTATCCTTTCAATACATTAAAATAAAGGATATCTTTATCGAAACAGGCTTTTAGTGGTTATATCCAAGTAAATACACATCCACATTATGAAGATTTATAAAAATGTCAATTCGGGGCAATTAAAATATTTTTCAGTACAAATTTGTTCTACAGTTTTTACTGACATTAAAGATAATCATACGTGGATTCGACGTATATTTGACTTATGACCCCCCAATATCTTAGGCTGTGTGGCACCCAAGCCAATAATTTTGTCATGTAATTACGCCTTACGCCAACCTTTATCATTCCCGTAAGGGGGAGGATAAAGGTTGAAAGGCTCCGGCCGATTCCTATATCCTTTTCAGTTGTGGCATAACTGCGGACCCTTAGCTATGCAGGAGGAGCTTCATAGGGTGAGCGGCTCCGGCCAATTCCTATGTTTCTCTACGGGGCGTTACTTTCCCGCATTATCCGAGTAACCGCTGCGCCGGAGTGCTGTATTAACAACTTCAGCGTCTCAGGTTACTAAATGTAATAGGGTGACAAAAAACAAATAGTCATTCACCGAAGCATCACCTCCGAGGCCTCTCCATGATGGACCTCTTTCGTTTTACGAATACTATCATGGTTAAGCGATGGGCCCATCCTTGGAAAAAATTCTACGTCAAGAAACCTGGAATGAAAGCCTCGGATTGGACGGATACAACCCAACGACGACATCGCAAACGAACAACTGATTACTCTTTCGGAACCTGGAATGTACGCTCGTACACAATTTCCACAAGTGGAAACCTTCGGGCCACAGGGAGTTTGGAGTGGCGTTCATTGTAAACAATCAACTTAAACCGCGTGTTATCGACTTCAAACCCATAAACGAGCGGCTGTGTGCGATTCGCATTCTTCAATATCTGGCTCATAAACGCGCATGCCCCCACCGAAGTCAGATAAGACGCGGTTAAAGACGAGTTCTATCACCGCCTAGAAAATCTCTTCGATAAGTTGAAATGTGAGAACTACAGAGGCATCTCATTAGTTTGACGACTTATAAGATTTTATCTAAGATTCTGGAAAATAGAATTTATCCGTACGCAGAAGAAATCATTGGCGAGTACCAAGGCGGCTTTAGACCTGGTCGTTCGACGACAGATCAGCTTTTTACAGTGAAGCTTTTACTCCAGAAGTGCTGGGAATACAACTTCGGCGTATACCAAATATTTGTTGACTTCGAACAGGCATACGACAGTATCGATCGAAGCGTACTGTACAACATTCTGCTGCATTTTGGTATACCGGCTAAGCTAGTGCGACTCATAAGGATGACGATGACTCATACCGTCTCGCAGGTCAGAGTTCAGAACAGACTCACTGACTTATTTGAAACTCGTACTGGACTCAAGCAAGGCGACGGGCTGGCGCCGACGCTCTTCAACCTGGCTCTGGAGTATGTGATTCGAGCCATGAATCTGGACAGCAGCGGAACGCTACTCATTAAATCGACTCAATTAGTAGCCTACGCCGACGACATCAACATCATGTCTCGAAGATTGGGTGATGCAGAAAGCCTTCTGCATAATCTCAATAACGCCGCCAAAGGAGTTGGGCTACATATCAACGAATCTAAAACCAAGGTCATGATGCAATCAAAAACTAGAACGCCAGTAAATTCAAGCATCACAGTGGGGAACCTCAATATAGAATATGTAGACAACTTCACTTACCTGGATTGCAATTTGTCAAAAGACGCCAACGAAACAGATAAGATAAAGCGACGGATACAACTAGCTAATAAGTGTTACTTTGCGGTCCTCCAAATTATGAATTCGAAACTGGTGCACAGGAACACGAAGCTCCACGTGTATAAGACCATAATCCGACCTGTGCTATGCTATGGCTGCGAGGCATGGACCCTAACCCAAAACTCTGAACACCTGTTGGACACATTCGAGCGAAAGGTACTCCGAAGAATCTTCGGGGCCGTTCGTGAACGAGGTGAATGGCGCATCCGGTACAACCTTGAGTTGTATCAGCTGTATGATGAGCTACAGGTGTCGAATATCGTGAAATTGCAGCGATTGCAATGGGCGAGACATGCACAAAGGATGAACGACGATCGCATGCCCAAAAAGGTGATGAACGCGCAACGAGTGGACGGAGCCAAATTGCGGGGAGAGAGGCTTTCGGAACTGGAGGACAAGGTCGCGTGACCGCGACAATTGGAGGTTTTCAATCCAGGCAGCCAAGGCCCGACGTCGGGCTATCGTGCCATAAAGAAGAAGAAGAATTACGCCTACAGACATGACTTGAGTTAAATCTTGGAACCAACAAATTATAAAGCTTCACTTATGAGATTAATTAAAAAGAAAAATTGTTAGTTGGGAAGACTACAAAACAACAAAACATCTTTTTGTGTTGGTAAATTTACCACTACTCGCTGTAAATTTTGAAATTTTGAGTAAATCCAGAGGGTACATTTTGTAAGGGGATAATCGAAAGTAATGGCCTCGTCGGGCGACAATTTATTAATGGGTTTGTACGTGTGTATGAAAGAGATAGCTACTACTACCCAGAGGTCGAAAAGCGACAGAGCTTTTTTCGGGATCATCTAAGGCGATAATCGCCCATAACTGTCGCCAATAGCGATCACTTTCTAGCGACTCGTCACAGTGCGTCGAATGTATGGAGTGGGTGGTCAAAAATCAATATCTTAAGAACGCGTTTACCGATTTTTATGAGATTTGGTGGATATTTTAGCTACTTAGGTTCTTAATTGTGTATAAAATTCAAGATGAATAAATGATGGATTTTTGAGATATTGATAAAAATGTGAGGAAGATAAATAGTATAAAGATAGGCTATAATATAAACGAGACCGAGGCTAATTTCGGGCGCGGCCGAAATTTGGATACCCTTCGCTCCCCTCGGGGCTAAAAGTTTTTTCGGGCGTTCCTATGACTTGTGTTCAATTCTCCCCGCTTCCATGCATTTCCTTGAATTTTCACATTAGTGCCGCGGTGAAGATTTATTGGGGAAAGCGGGGGTCGTGGGTTTCTTAGAAGAAACAAAAGGGAGGGGGGCATGTATGAATGTTTGTGGCAGCAATTAAAACATATTTCTATGAGATTTGGTTGAAATTGGTGGACAAATAAAAAAGTTTTTCTTCAAAGACCTTAAAACCTAATTTGGGGGTTGGGTTTATATGCCAGCTCCATGCCCCAATGGTCCGATTTAATTCATTTTTGCGTATGTTTTGTAACATCAATAAAAATACATTTCCATGAGGTTTGGTTGAAATTTGTGTGCAAATAAAAACATTTTTCTTAGAAAAATTTTATTTGGGGGGATAGGTTTGTATGGTAGCCCCATGACCACATGGTCCGACTCCATCTATTCATACATATATTTTATGTCATCAATAGGAACACATTTGTGTGAAGTTTGGTTGAAATTGGTGTATAAATAAAAACAAACTTCTTAGAAGAACTTAATTTGGGGAGCTAGGTTTGTATGACAACCCCATGACCCCATAGTCCGATTTGGTCCATTTTTACATATGTTTTGTGGTATCATTAGAAACACATTTGCACGAAATTTGATTGCAATCGATGAGAAAATAAAAAAGTTTTTCTTAGAAGAACCTAATTTGGGGGACTAGGTTTGTATGGCAGCCCCACGACCCCATTGTCCGATTTGGTCGATTTTTACATATGTTATGTGTCTGCAATGAAAACACATTTGTGTGAAATTTGATTGAAATTTGTGCATAAATGAAAAGGTTTTTCTAAGAAGAACCTAAATTTGGGGGTAGGTTTGTATGGCAGCCCCACGACCCCCTTATGAGATTTTACCGATTCAAACATACAAACTGCCTGCAACAAAAAGAAGCATGTGTGCAAAATTTCAGCTCCATAGCTTTTAAACTGGCCGAGCAAAACGCGTCGCAACAGACAGACAGACGGACAGACGGACAGACGGACATCGTCCAATCGACTCAGCTCGTCACGCTGATCATATATATACATATTTTATATGGTCGGAGATGCTTCCTTCAATGCGTTACAAACTTCATGACAAAGTTAATATACCCTTTACGCTTAATAAGCGAAGGGTATAAAAATCGTAACTTGGTAACCGCATAACCAATTTTCTTGAAACTTGGCTATTATCTAAAGCAAAGATTATTATTATTCACATTAGTTGGTCAAAAAATTATTACCCGGGAACAACTGAGCTCTGAGATATTTAAGAGAGAAATCTATGAATTTTACCTATTTTTGGGGGCTTTATAAAATGCCTAATATCTTTCAAGAACCCAAATTTAAACTTAGGGCGGAATTCATAGTCCTCACTTATACTTAAGGGAATCCTTAAGGGACTGACGCTATTCATAGTCACTCAATAAGCAAAGGCTAAAGGGTTTCCTAAAGGGTTCCCTTATTCGTTAAGATTCATATCTAGTAACCTCATATGAACTCATATATTTGTTGACATATCCTTATTCAAACACTCTGAAATTTTTTAAAAATTTTGAATTTTTAACTACTTGATATTTTTTTACATTTTATTTGTCACTTTCAATATATATATGGCAAATAAGTGAATCGTTTATTTCATGAGGCAACGCCCTAATAAGTCATGTCTATGAATACGAAGCTCCCTTAAGGACTCACTTATATAGAGAAATCCCTTATTCCTTAAGGGAATCCTTATTACTTAAGTGGGGACTATGAATTCCGCCCTTAATATTTTTTCACTCTGACATTGCTCAAGTGTCACTATTTAAAATATATAAATTTTAAAGAAACGGAGTTTTGCGATTTGGAGATATAGTGGTTCAAAAAATTAAATAATTCAGTGGTATGCATCCTCCGAAGTAGTGTTTCGATAAAAAAAAATTTTGTTTTTTTTTTTAATTTTATACTAGCTAAGTGCTCGCTACGCTGACACTAATTTAACCTTATGAGCGATTTTGAATGCCAATCAACCTGTTAATTATAACTTATTGTAATCAACGTATCGATGATGAAACTAAAGTGGATATGTAAACGAAGCGATAAATAATTTGCGTCGCGCCACTACTTCTTTAGGGGTCAAGGCAACAACATCATACCCCCTGACTGACTGATCAGACTGCACTTGCCCTTCAAAAATATTGGAAGTGTTATTATTAGCGTGAGTTATTTCGAAAATCATTAATTAGTATTACTGATTCCAAGATAGTAAATGAAAGAAATACTCGATGCTGATCGACCGATAGATTGTCGTTTGGGAGGCATAATCAAAAACTAAATTTAAATTAGATATTTCAGTTTAATGTGAAGAATTAAGCACACATCACACGTTTTTATTGCTATAATCACGAAGCACGCTCATTTACTCACTTTTCACCAAGCTTACTAAAATGTGCGCGCGCCACATATCGAAAACTGTTCATACTAACCCAGAAACCATCATACATCCAGGTTGACGGTTTTCGTTGACCACCCTCTGTACTGTTCGGAGAAAAGGGTCAGATAACCCTTTAGACAATTTTGTGGCGAGTCCGGCGACACCTCAATCGTGTCACTCCGCCAAAGGATTGCGGAAATATCGTCGGATTTCTGAAGTAGTACGAAGTTGATTGTGAAATTGCTGTGACAACATATAGGATGTATGTACGTAAAAACGTAGTCACCTTGAATGCAATTTATCGGAAATATCGACAAAGTTCCGACCACCCTGTGCTCTAATTCGAGAAGAGGGTCCAATTACTCTTTAGGCAATTTTGTGGCGAGTCCGGCGACACCTCAATAGTGTCGCTCCGCCAAAGGATTGCGGAGATGGCCAACATCCAGGTTGAAGGTTATCTCTAAACACCCTGTGCAAGATTATGGCTCCATTATACTACGTCATATCATCATATTTCTATCATATCGTTAAGCCGGTTCGATTTCATTTAAAATTTAAAGCGAATGAATCGAGTAGGCTTAATCACTTACTGTACAAAATACTAAATTAAAGATAAAAAGAAGAGGGGCACTTCGGGGCATGAAATATAGTTTACGACCGATTCCCATACCTAGCAAGAATATATACAAAATTTCATAAAAATCGGTCCAGCCGTTTCGAAGGAGTTTGGAAACAAACTTTTTGAGGAGAATTTTTTTATATTAGAGTATCATATCCTTAAGCCGGTTCGATTTCATTTAGTACACGTATAAACATTTAAAGCGTATGAATCGAGTAGGCTTAATCACTTACTGTACAAAATAGTAAAATAACGATAAAAAGAAGAGGAGGACACTTCGGGGCATGAAATATAGTTTACGACGGATTACCATACCTAGCAAGGATATATACAAAATTTCATAAAAATCGGTCCAGCCGTTTCGAAAAGATCATATCCTTAAGCCGGTTCGATTTCATTTAGTACACG
Organism: Microchrysa polita; assembly: GCA_949715475.1. Taxonomy (NCBI): domain Eukaryota; kingdom Metazoa; phylum Arthropoda; class Insecta; order Diptera; family Stratiomyidae; genus Microchrysa; species Microchrysa polita. The sequence goes on from OX454420.1 coordinate 43,343,398, forward strand.
TATAAAAATTTAAAGCGTATGAATCGAGTAGGTTTAATCACTTACTCTCACAAAAATGGAATTTCGATATTTACCACCACTTCCTTTGATATTTTCAAAAAAAATGTTGGTCCATAAACCTTCTCCAATGTAAGACGGATAAAACAAAAAAAGAATCATCCAAATCGTTTCAGTGGTTTAGAAGTTTACTGGCAACAGACACAAATACACGTCCATTTTTATATTTATTTTATATTATATAATAACAATAATATTAACAAAATACATGCTTATAATTTATTCTGACTCATCGTCGCTTTCCAAATCCAGCAAACTTACATCAAAATTGGCAATGGGAAGTAGAATCTAATTGGTTTATATATGAATTGACTTCTGCGTTTATATGATCTTCTTCTTTCTTGCCTCGTTCTTTATACCGCTCCATGGTTTCGCGTTGCTCGACCTGCAGTGTAGGCACATCGCCCGTTTTATTTTATTATTTTTTATTTTTTTTTATTCACAATTCACTGAACAGGATACATTCCCAATAATACAGTAAAGAACAATTGTAAGTTTGAAGCTATTAAACAAATTAGCTGTTAAAAACATGATCAGTAAAAAGAAAATAAGGTGCGGAAAAAAATAAGTAAAGAGTAAGATCTATAAATAAAATGTGTACTGTGCAAACGATTAAAATTTAAATAGCAAATCGAACTTCTGGATTCAAAAGAGATACTTTATGAATTAATGTTTGTTTAAAAGTAGTGAATGAATGAGGGAGAGGACCAAGCTCCAGCTTATCATATTCGTGGGTTGGGTACAATATCCCGCCCATCAAATTCCCGTTTTTCGAAATCCCGACATTCAATATCCCGCCATTTCAAAATCCCGCCAATTAAAAATCCCGCTCAATTAGAATCCCGTCTAATCAAAATCCCGCCATTTCAATAACCCGCTTATTCAAAATCCCGCTTTTCAATATCCCGCTTTTCAATATCCCGCTTTTCAATATCCCGTCACAAAATGTAAGTATTCTTTCAAAAATCGCGCGCGCGATTTATGAAAGAATACTTACCTTTTGTGACGGGATATTGAAAAGCGGGGCAGAAAAGAATACTTACCTTCTTACTACATCACATTTGCCGTTAAAATACAGATTGGAAAGTGAAGGCTAGCTAGTATTCTCTTATCAGTGAGGCAGTGAGAAAAAATTTCAATATTAGTGAAAATACCTATGTATTTTTCCGAATTGATACGAAGTTTGGAGGATGCAGATACCAAAAAAATAGCAAATTGGTTTGGAATTAATTATATCCACGGGAGAAATACCTTTAGACGTAGCCAGCAGTGACTTTCAACCTAAGAGGACTATAAAAAAACGGATTTTTTGAGAAACTTGGCGCATAAACTAATGTAAATAATTGATAAGTCGAACGCATATCTATATTTTTTTTGTTAACAATAAAAAAAAATTGGCGGTATTTTGACGGGATTTTTTTATTATTTAGTAGCGGGATATTGAAATGGGGGGATTTTCAAATGGCGGGATTTTGAGGTGGCGGGATTTTGAAATAGCGGGATTTTGGAATGGCAGGATTTTTATATGGCGGGATTTTGTAATGTCGGGATAACGTAAAGCGGGATTATTTGGAAAAAGCGGGGTTATGAACGGGCGGGATTTTGTTTTTCGGGATTATGTAGGTATCCCCATATTCGTGCATAAGCCTGATCAAAGGGGAATTAAAATAAACCGACATCTGAGTAGGAGGTGGGTCAAAAACAGCAATAGATCGCGTGTTGTAAGCAGGAACGCGGTACTGAATGCGGTCGGATAGTTCACTATGCAGATAGCCGCGACATAATTTGTAAAGAAAACACATGTCCAAGTAAACTCTTCTTTGGATCAAACTCATCAGATTTAAAGTTAGCAGGTGATCAATGTAAGGTATGTAAGGCAAATTCGATTTGAATATTAATTGGCGGGAGAATTTTCTTTGTACTGATTCTAAATCTTTCGTGCTGCTATCTGTCGATGGCGACCAGACGACTGAGGCATATTCTAAGATGCTACGCACTAGCGAAACATATAAACTGACACTGGAACCTAAAGTATTAAATTCATGGGAACATCTTAAGGTAAACCCAGCAAGTTTGGAAGCACGTTTAATGATGTCGGAATAATGATCAATGAAACGGAGTTTTGAGTCAAATTCAACACCAAGATCATTAAACGTAGAAACGGGCTGAAGTTGGACCGAATTCATATAATAAGGAAATGTTATGGGGGATACCTTCAACGAATAAGTCATTGCTACGAATTTCGATATATTTAAGTACAGATCATTAAGTTGACACCATTCCGATAGAGCGTCTAAGTCAGCTTGGAGACCGATGCAATCGTCGGTGCTCGCAATAGTTGAAAAAATTTTGCAATCATCTGCGTAGAGTAATGAGCACTATTTTAGTGATGAGGGCAGGTCGTTGACAAAGAAAAGAAAGAGAAGCGGGCCAAGGATTGACCCTTGGGGCACACCAGAAGAAGGCCAGTATGATGAAGAAAGTTTGCTATTAAATGATACGTACGATTTACGGTCACAAAGGTACGAGAATAGCCATGCTATCAGAGATGGAGGGAAACCGATGGAATATAATTTGTTAATTAATATTCCGTGATTCACTTGATCGAAGGCTTTAGCGAAATCTGTGTAAATAACATGCACATCGAGGTGATTGTTGAATGCGCAAGCGACGAAATCCGTAAATTCAACCAAGTTGGTGACAGTGGATTTCTTACGACAGAAACCGTGTTGACATGGGCAGATAAGATGCCCAAAGTTGTCATATATGTAATTATAGACTATCCTTTCCAGAACTTTAGAGCAGGAAGATAATAGAGAAATAGGTCTATAATTAGATATTTCGTTTGTATCACTATTTTTGGGTATAGGCACAACCAAGGAGGACTTCCACTGAGAAGGAAAAACCCTTTCCTGGATGCTCTTATTAAATGGTATAGCTAGAGGAAGAGATAATGCACCGTGGGTTTTTTTTCAGAAAAGAATTGGGTATACCTTCCGGGCCAGTTGATTTGTCAGCTTTAAGAGAAGAGAGTAGAGTATCAACATAAGTGCGAGTTATTACTGGTGTGGTAGAAGCTGAAAGATCTTCGAGGTTGTTGCTTGATAAGGAAGAGCGTTTGAAAGTGCTAGCAAAAAAGTAGGCAAACAGGTCACAAATTTCCTGGGGAGTTCTAGCACTAATGTCTCCCAAAGAAAAAACGGATGGCTGAGATGTGGAAGATCGCATGTTGCGCACGTAAGACCAAAAGAGCTTACTCTCATTGCTACGTACGCTATTTTCAACGCTACAGACATGGGCAGCACGCGCAGCTTTAATGAGTCTCTTAGTTCTAGCTCTAATCGCGTGATAATCGCAGAGATCAGAAGGACGTTTGAATCGCTTATATTTCAAGCGAATCTTATTCTTTCTATGAATCAGACGGTATATCAAGGGCGTAAACCAGACAGGACCCTTCCGGGGTTTAGAGTTACTCAAAGGTACAAACTCAAAAACAACATTATAGATCAAGCTGTAGAATTTATCCAGTGCGGATTCACAGCTTAAATCTAGGAGAATGTTGTACCAATCGAATGATTCTAATTTTGAATTAATAGCTTCAAAATTGGCTTTTCGGAAATTAAAGCGAATAGGTGCAGCAGGAAGATTTGTCCGGATAGGGGGAATTTCCAAATTTATGTCATTGCATAAGGCAGGGTGATATGAATCACATGGAACATATGGTGACAAATCGCAAAGAGAAGACAAACCTGTAGTAGGCAAATTGCTAAAGACTAGATCGAGCATCCGACCCATGATATTGTGGGTAATATTAAATTGTAGCAAATTACAGAATTCCATAAAGGAGACTAGGGACAGTAGTAATGAAGGCGAGGATGAGGAAGTTGGAAGACCTGGTGAGTGAGGCCATTGAATATGAGGTAAATTGAAATCGCCGCAAATAACTATTGAAGTGTTAGGATGATTTACATTGCATATGTTTGAAAAATAGGAAAAAAGACTCGCATATGTAGCCAAGGAGGAGTTGCAAGGGACATAAATGCAAGAAATCAAAAGGGACGAGGAACCCGAAGTGTGAAGCGCGACTGTGATTGCATCGAAAGATTCAGAATCAGTTTTGGAGATAAATGAACAATTTAAATTGTCCCGAATGGCAATAAGAACTCCTCCACCAGCAGAAGTTCCATAATTTTCGTAATTTCGATCGCACCGGAAAACTGTAAATCCTTCGAGTATTTCCCCACTAAAAAAAGAAGAATTCAGCCATGTCTCAGTTAAGCAAATGATAGAATGTGTAAAAGTTAGAGCAGATGAGTTTAGTTGCTGGAGTTTGGTCCTGAGCCCACGTACATTTTGATAATACAAAGAAAAGCTTAAAACTATATTGGAGTTGTGGTGATGCGTTGACGGAGAAAATTTTGGTTCGTGAAGTCTTTCAATATAACACCAGGTGGCCAGAAAGTATGGCTACAAGGCAATTTTACCTGGTCGGAGATAGTTATTTTAAAAGAAGCAACAATTCTGTTGGGAAGATTATCCTTCGTCAGTTTTCTGCACACGAGCAAGGCAGGTTCAAAGCCCAATTTTTGAACTATGTACTGCTTTACATCCGATGCAGAAGTATCATATGCCAACCTTGAGATGAATACATAGTTGTCTTGGTGGCATACAGACACGTAGAAGGGTAGTGTTATTTAATGCATTACTTTCCGGCGGTAACGTCAACGTCTCGATGCTAGCTGAAAAAGTAGATGGCGCTGGAATAGCGACTAAAGTTGTAGATGAGCTCGGAAGATGATTAGGCACATTTGGAGATAGCAACGGCGATCTAACATGAACGACGTCATGTTATCGTTGGCGATAATATCTCAGCATATTTCTACAGGCAGCTCTATCTTGGATCGTGTCATCGCCGAGACCAATGCGTTGTTGTTCCTTTTTCATTTGACACATCCAGGTGTTCTTCGGTCAGCCTCTGGCCTTGGGTCCATCAAGTGGAACTTCCATTGATATCGCTTTCTTTGCTGGGTTCTCAGGCGGACGCCGTTGAACATGGCAATACCAATCCATTTGTCGGTCTTCGAGCTTTTTGGTGATTGGTTGGTCTATGGACAAGCTGCCTCGGATGTAGCTACTCTTGATGTGGTCCCTTTTCGTTACACCAACTGACATGCGTAACATTTTCATTTCAGTCGCTGTCATTTGTTTCGCGTAACCTTCATACATGGTCCAGCATTCTGATCCATACATGAGTGCGGGACGTACAACCGTTTTGTACAACTTGCCCTTTAGCTTCAGTGACATTTTCTTATCGCAGAAAACTCCAGAGTTTTCTCGCCACGTCATCCACCCAACCTTTGTACGATGTTTGATGTCATCATCGCATGTAGCTCCGTTGTTCACCATCGAGCCAAGGTACTTGAACTTGGTACAAGACTTAAGCTGCTCTCCTTTGACGTACATTTCTGGTATCGGTGCATCTGGGTCTGAGAATGGGCAGCATAAGAACTCAGTCTTTGTTATACTTACCCTCAGTCCATGCTCATCCAGAATGTCACACCATTTTGTAAGTGCAGCTTGCAAGGCAACGATGTTTGGGCTACTGAGGACTATATTATCGGCAAAAAGAAGAGATATTTCTAGGCCGTCGGAGATACGTGTTAATAAGTAGCACATGATGATGTTGAAGAGCAACGGACTCAATACACTGCCCTATGGTGTACTCCGACATTCACCGGAAATTCTTCTGATTCACCGGCTGTGCATCTAACCTTAGTCGTAGCTCCATCATACATGTCTCGTATCATCCTGACGTATGCCTCAGGGACATTAAGTGCTCTCAAGGCCAACCATATCAGATCACGAGGTACTCTATCGAATGCCTTTTCCAAATCGATGAACACAAAGTGCAAGTCCTTTCGTGCTGCTCTATACTTTTCCATCGCAATACGAATGCACTGAATCGCATCGACTGTAGATCGACCTTCAACCTTCTGCGTCTATATGATGTTGTTTCTTAATTTTTTGAGTCCGCAGGGACGCTAGGAAAGAGTCCGAGTTTAAGAGGAGCATTAAATCCTCATTGGAACTGGTTCTGGAAAACTTACAAGTGTGAGACAATCGATTCCTTCTAACTTCCTTATGCAGTGCCTCCTAGGCATCATCAGATAAATTTCCAATTGGCAAATGGAAGGAATCAATTACCTCAACTCCGTGCACTAGAACCTTGTGCAAACTATTGAACATGTAGTACCACGGGTATAATTCTAAATATAACCCTTTGGTGTGATCTAGAAGATCCCTAATTATTTCTTTATTGATGCTTTGACGCCAGTACCCTTAAAATTATCGAAAAATTTTAATTAATTTGGCTGAATAAAAATAGAAATTACATTAAAAAAGCAAAAATAATTGTAGCTTCCGATGCGTATTTTTTAAATCTCACTTTGAAAGTTTTTTTTCGTATTTTATAGATTTTTAACGATTTTTTCAATTAATAACAATTTATTATTATATTATTATAAATATTTTTTACATGGTATGGTTTACACTGGACTTCAGAAATCAAATTACATAGAAAACCATATGCATTATGTATTTATATTTTTTTAGGTATTTTTGAATTAATCGACTTTTTAATTTAATTAATTAATTAAAATTATTTATAATATTTTTTTTGTTCGTGCTTGAAATTTATTATCTCCTCTATCGCAAAAGTGTGTAAAAGTTTAATATTATGTTAAAATTTTCACTTTTAGTGACTTTAGAAATAGCCCAGTTGCCATTTTCCAAGGAACTAGTTCAGTAAAAATGCCAATTGCGTAAAAAAAGGCAAGAAAAGGCAAACCAATACTAGTTTAAATTAAAGTAGACACTTGTATCTTTCGGAAAATATCAACCACCCAAAACGTTTTGTGACGTTTTTTTTTTTAATCTCAATTTAAAGTTTTTTTTTCCATTCTTTAATGATTTTTTTACATTTTTTATTCAATTAAAAGATTTTTAGAAAAAAAATTATCTGAAGAGTTTTAGTGGAACATACTTTGTCTAAAAAATATTATTATTGTTGCCAAAAACTTGCGAAAAGATCGGAAATCGAAGTTAAAGTACAAATTACTAAAAAAAACGAAACAATAAAATTTTTTTTTTTTACATATTCGGATACTCCAACATGTTCTCTTTGATATTGGCTAACATTGATTACGGGGAAAAATAGTCAATTTTTTTATTTTTGCCTATGGAACGACGCACTGTGGTCGGTCGGTTTTTTTTAACTCGATACCATAAAACCGGGATATCGGTACTTTAGAATATCGGGTCCGGTACCAAGTGAACACCGGTTTTGTACCGGGATCCCGGTTCTTGGAACAGGCCTACATTTTATGCCTAGTTGCGGGTATAGATACTTGGTGGATGCTAGTCATTTATACAATAATGTTTGCTATATGTATCTTTTGGTGCGTGAAATTGGCGTTGGCGTGAGGATGTACATTTTTTTAAAGGACATAGATGCGATAGTGGGTCTAGAATACCTACTGAAATATTTAGTGAGGGTTAATTGTATTTAGATTACAGTAAATGTTAGTACATTACGATTTTTCTTGACAGGGCGTGGGCATTGTATAGATTTGACACTATGGTTCGACAACCCTGTCGAAGGAAGATAATATTTTCGTGTGGGCAATTGTCACTTGTTTGTTCGATGTCAACTTTTAGTTTTTTTTCCCGTTTCATTTATTTTTTATTTATTTTTTCATTTTATAATTATAATTAATTTATAAACTCCAGACAATCGCCGTTTGAAAAAAAATATTTAAAATTAACTAAAAATCATATGGAAAAAAATAAGCTGCATGGCAGGAAAAGGATAACTGCGGGGTAATAGTTCATTTATAATTTTTTGCCTAATTCTCTGGACTGATTTGATTTAAATCCGCACTTTCTTAGCTAATCAATACCAATAAAAAAAGTGGTTACATGCAACTGTTTTTATGTGTAGTTCTACATAATATATGAAAGATATTGTGGAAATATCTTCATACACGCTCTTCCTAGAGACATACATTTTCTTTTCGACAGATCCCCCGATCCCCGAAATTACTGCAAAGGCGCGTGCCGAGTCAATTTTCAAAAGTTGTTTCGCTAACTTGTCGACATATCCAATAACCAATAATGAACTTAAGGGCCCTATAGACTCAGCGATTTATCGGCCGATCAAGGCTCATTTCTGTGGAGAAAGCACATTTTTTAGGTTCCACTACCAAATTCGCAAGAGAAAATGAGCTTTTTCCACAGAAAATGTGCTTTCTTCACAGAAATGAGCTTTGATCGGCCGATAAATCGCTGAGTCTATTGGGCCCTTTACAATGTTTCGCTCAAGTTCAAAGCTCTTCACCAAAGACACACTACCAATCCACTATCCTATCCACCCTGACGTCTTCAGGTGCCATATGATCTGTTAGGTTCGCCACGCCATACATTCCCATCGTTTGATCAATTTTTTTTTGGTGTTGTGTGTGTTTTTCATATAAATCGGTGGCTATTCTTCATTTTGTGACTGTAACGGTCATTCTTCATCAAAATTAGCGATGAATGTTCATCTCCAAAAAATATATTGAGTGCATTCAGCGAACGAAAAATGTAGCAGAAAAGTGCTCTTCCAATTAGATTCTCATTCCGCGTGAAGGCTTTTCAGCGCTCCTAAAGATAGCTTTACTTCGACAATCTGTCATCAAATTAAGCACACACCAACGAACCAAACATGAGCGCGCAGTCACACACACACACACACATCTAGATACATTGCATACACAAATTCAAAAACATAAAGAAATTCCTTACGCTTTTCATATACCATGGAATCGATCGTACGATGGACGACAATATAAGTCCATTTTGGGAACTCGTCCATACGTACCATATGTACGTTTGCAATGCATGGTGTCGGATGACCCTAAAGTATCTATAAGGCCGCGTACACATACAGTGCGACGCCGAGCTTTTCCGGGCCGTGCGATGCGATGCGACGCGACGCGATGCGATGTGTGCACACACATTGCGATGTCGGGCCGGGCGATGCGATGCGATTTGTTGCGAGTCGACGCGATTTCTTTCTATGGCAAGAAAACCGGATTTTTCATACGGCGCTGGCTCGTACGATTTGCTGCTGATATGGCTATGATTTCAGATCGACTTCGTGGCATAGGGCTTCGAGTGTTCTACCATTGATATTTTCAATATATGTACATGCAAACGTGTCGGTATATTTATGTAGTGTTGTAGATAATTGTGGGTATTAATGAATGGATTGTCGTAGGTAATAATAATGTAATGTAGTACCATTGGTATTTTCTATATACATACGTACTTGTCGGTATGGCTATGTAGTGTTGTAGATAAATTGTAGGTAGGTCATGTAATGATGAATGACTGAAAGAGGAAGGTAACCTTTCTGGAAATTTGCAGTGTTAGCTTACGCATTTCAAAGCAATTTTCGGGCGGGGCATTTGGATTTGATGTTAATTGTTGTTCAAGTATGTATGAATGGGTGAAATAGGTAATTTTTGGAAACATGAAATACACGTCCAATCGGCATGGTAGAAACACTAAGGTAAATTTGGGTCGCTGATTCCGAATTTGAGGTCAAAAGCAAGACATTTTTTTTTGGGTTGCTTGTCCCAAAATTGTACCCCTGTTTTCTCGGGGAAATACTCGTTCAATCGGCGTGGCAGAAACACTAAGGTAAATTTGGGTCGCTGATTCCGAATTTGAGGTCAAAAACAAAAAACAACATTTTTGGGTTTCCCGCCCCCAAAATTGTACCCCTGTTTTCTCGGGGAAATACTCGTCCAATCGGCGTGGCAGAAACACTAAGGTAAATTTGGGTCGCTGATTCCGAATTTGAGGTCAAAAACAAAAAAAAATTTGGGGTTTCCCGCCCCCAAAATTGTACCCCTGTTTTCTCGGGGAAATACTCGTCCAATCGGCGTGGCAGAAACACTAAGGTAAATTTGGGTCGCTGATTCCGAATTTGAGGTCAAAGACAAAAAAAATTGAGGGTTTCCCGCCCCCAAAGTTGTACCCCTGTTTTCTCGGGGAAATACTCGTCCAATCGGCGTGGCAGAAACACTAAGGTAAATTTGGGTCGCTGATTCCGAATTTGAGGTCAAAAACAGAAATTTTTTTTTGGGTTGCTCGTCCCCAAAATTGTACCCTGTTTTCTCGGGGAAATACTCGTCCAATCGGCGTGGCAGAAACACTAAGGTAAATTTGGGTCGCTGATTCCGAATCTAAGGTCAAAAACAAAAAACAAAAAATTGGGTTTGCCCGCCCCCACAATGGTACCCCGGTTTTCTCATCACCGTTCCCACAACTGACCTACCTGCCGCTACCTTCAATAATTCATTGCAAATACATGCGTTGTACGAAATTTTCTTATACGTAAGCGTACGCCACAAACCGGGCTGTGCTGCACTGCATATTACCACAAATCTTACTTCTTTGACCCATTCATAGATACAACCACAACTGTCAAATCCGAATAGCGCCCTTTTTTGGGGGTACGGGTACGCTACGATCTGGGTTGGACAGCACTGTAAATTTCCACAAAGGCTATTTAGTAGACCAATCCATTATTACATCACCTACATACGGCTATCCCTTCATTTAATATCTACAAATCTATAACACTATACCAACACGACACGTATGTATGTATATACACATATGGACAAAAAAATAAGTACACCCCTCATGTATCTTTTTATGCCAAATTTTCATAGCATTTTTATAATTGTGATACTCAAAATAGATAGCCATTATAACAATTTGGATACAACAATACCAACGGAACCGAAAAAGTAAATGGCATCCCCAATTATCTTAATCCCTCCCGATATAAACTTTGAAGTGGGTATTCAGCTTGGTCAAAATAATAAGTACACCATCGTTTTTTTTTTTGTTTTTTGACAATAACTTGGTATTTTCCGTAAGGATATGTTTTTTTTTATTCATTTGTGCATACAACAAGCATTAAATTAAAAACAATAAAAAATACTTAAGTGGCGAAGAACGCATGGTAGGTAGGAAAAAAGACGTGAAAGTTCCAAACTTCGAAATGGCGGAACAATTATTCGCTCAATAATGGAATAATTCCGCTAAACATTGTATTCGCTGTGTAATTCATTAAAAACTAAAGAAAAACAGTCTCAAATGCGGTTAACTGCATATAAGGGCCTTAAGGATAACTGTCGATCTCATTATCACTATGGCGAAAAAAGTTCCCTTGGCATGATTAATGATTTTCCCGGGAAATATTGACAAATTGGAATCCCTTTGAAAAGTGAATCGAAGAATACAAGAAGTAAAGCAGTTTTGGTAAAAAGTTTTGAACTTTCCATTGCGACGTCTAAAAGTTTTGACGGTACACGAAAAATTTGGAGGTATAGTTCTTCTTGTTCCAGGCCGAACAATGAAAACTCGCAGAATATTCTGTTTTACTTATGAAATCGTAATAAATTTGATTGGAAAGGGGTCTTATCATAATATTCTTCATTCCGGAAAAAAATGTGATACACGCTACATCAGTTGGCTATTTCCCATGGAGGCGAAAAAAAAACATGGTCTATGGGTGTGGATTTTCACGTAGTTACTAGAGTTAAATTGAATCCGTAATGTTTAGGGAGAGTTGAATCAACGAATTAGAAACAAAGTTTGTCACAAAACGGACCAACTACGGAATTTCCTGAAAGTAACTCAATATATGGTATGTTTTGGAACATGCCGCAAGAATCATCTATAGATAGCCAACGAAAACCTCCTTTTTATTTTAATAATGGACAATTTAGTTTTAAATAATAAAAGAAATCTAATTCTTGTCGAATCAGAACAAAATACTTTAATTAAAACCAGTTTTAATCAAATTAACTGAAATGTACTTATAAATTTGTCCAACCTTTTTTAGTCGGCTCGTACTTTTTTAAGATAAATTAAAGCTGTTATTTATTTCTTTTGGCTTATTTACATTTTATTTGATTCCTTACCAATTACATCTTTAAATATCAACATATGATTTTATTTACTCAAATAACTACTTGGCTACAGGGTTATAAGAAAAATTCGTATGGGTGTACTTATTTTTTTGGCCATATGTGTATGTATGTATAAATATTCCCAATGGTAATGTTTGATGGTAAAGTTTGATGAGATGAGATAGTATAAGTATAGCCTGTAATGAGAAAACTGACAAGAAGCCTTATACCAACAACTACTACAATCTCATCAAACTTTACTCCTAATAACCTGTGATATTTACACTTTATTTTGACCAAAAGTTTAAACTGTGATATCTTAATGAATCTTGTACCGACTCCATCTTTCGTTAATATTGTTTGTTAAGTTTTTTACACCACACACTGTGATACACATATATGTATGCATGTAATTATGTAGCGATGTTATATTGACATTCACTTGACATAATTTCAAAGTCTTTGTTCTTGAAAATTGTCATCACAGAACTAATAATAGGTAATTTTATAAAGTCCACTATTAGGAAAATTCAATTTTTATAAGTTTGTCATTATTTTTGTATTTGTAGAACCCTGAAGATGGCCGAATAGGCCGAAATATATTGGTTTAATACAAGAAGACAACCTTTTTCATTTAAAAAAACGGAATACCCTTGAGGCAAAACAAAATTCAACTCAACAGCACAATCTGTATCAACACAAAAAATTGTTAAATTGGTAAGGTGAACAAATTCAGAAGTTAAACTCAAGTCTACAAAAACTCGTCAGTGGCTTATGCCAGATTATTTTAGGCTTTTTTTCTCCAACAATTTGAGGCTGATTATTTGATTTTATAAGACAGCGCATCTTTTTTTTTGTACAGGACAATACTAAGTCTCTTCATGAAACTGTTCTGCCCCGAAATGCAGTTAATAAAAAATTGGTTGGCTTTACCGAACATGAATTGAGATTTATTTGGAAAAATGACAGAGCTTTAAAAACTGTGGAAATCTTGGAATTGGTGACTAAATCAACTGGATGTGAAATTCCAACATAATAATTAGAGCCCAAGTGCCTGATTTTTAGACCTATACTTATCAAGCAGCATGAGTTTGTTTAAAACCATATCACAAACAACTTTTTGTCTCTTTTACAAACCTTTCTGCTGAAATTGATTTATTCCGACTATTTTGCCTTCCAATGTTATTTTGGGCGACCTCGGATGACTGGTGCTAAACATTTTTTATCATCTGTCCAACATTTGGCGCAAATCATGTAATTGTGGTTACTTGTGGTTACACAAGAATCATATTTTCACGTTTACGCTTCTTGCCTTAATTTTTGAATGTTCTTGAAGTACATTTTCGAAAGGAGAAAGTTCTCACGGATAGTCCCGAAGCCTTAATAGTGATCTAGACTCTCTGCTATATTTTAAAAGTAATATTCTGTAATCAACTTTCGTAATACGGATCTGACCAAAAACAACAAAGTTGTAAAAGTTACCCCGCCAAAGAAAAATTCATCTGCCGCAAAAAGAATACATATCCCTCCAATCAATTTGGTGGGAGCTTTAACATTTTATTCAGTGCCACTTTGACAGCTCCCCCAAATTACTTTAGGAAGTAGTCCTGTACATTTAAACTTCTCCAGCATTTGCACCTAAAACAAAATTACATATGAGCGGCGGATTGGAGGGATATGTATTCTTTTTGCGGCAGATGAATTTTTCTTTGGCGGGGCAACTTTTACAACTTTGTTGTTTTTGGTCAGATATCATATATCTTTGCATACTTAAATAGCCAACTAATATTTTTGTTTTGGGATCCTGATGTCCCAGTGTCCCAATTTCCTAATGTCCTAATGTCCGAATGTCGCACTATCCTAGTGTCCCAATGTCCCAGTATCGCAATATCCCAATGTCCCAGTCTCCCTGTGTCCCACTTAATGTCCTAAAATTCCAATGTCCAATTGTCCTAATGTCCAAATTTTCTAATATCCCAGTTCCCCAATGTCCCAGTATCCTAATGTGATAATATCCCAATGGCTCAATGTCCTAATGTGCCAGTGTCCCAATGTACAAATGTACCAATATCCCGATGTCCAAATATCCCAGGGGTCAGTGTCCCAATGTCGCAGTATACCAAGTGTCCTAAGATCCCAATAGCCTAATATCCGAACGTACCACTGTCCCAATGACCCCATGTCCCAATTTCTCCAGAGTACCTAATGTCCCAGTATCCAAATGTCCTAATGTCCCAATACTCTAATGTCTCCAGTGGCCCAATATCCCCACGTCCCAGTTTCCTCAGTGTGCCTAATATCCTAATGTAAAACTGTCCCAATTTCTCAATGTTCCAATTCCTAATGTCCCAATATCCCAATGTTCCAATGTCCTAAATCGCAGTGCCCCAATGTTTCAATATCCCGGTGTGCCAATGTCCCAATATCCCGATTTCTCAGTGGCCCAATGTCCCTATGTGCCAGTGTCCCAATGTCTGATTGTCATATTATCCCAAGGTCATCATGTCCCAATTTCCTTATATCCCAGTGCCCCCATGTCCCTGTATTTCAGTGCCCTAATGTCCCAGTATACCAATGTTCCAATATCCCACTGTGCCAACATCCCAATTTTTTTTTTTTTTTTTTTTAATTCAATTACATATATTATTCTGGATGTCCCAGTGGCCCAATGCTCCCACGTCCCAGTTTCCCCAGTGTACCTAATGTCCCAATATCCTAATGTGGTAATGTCCTAATATCCCAATGTCCTGATGACCCAAGACCCTAAAGTCCACATGTCCTTTAATCCCAGTGCCCCAATGTCACAACATCCCGATCTCTCAGTGGCCCAATGCCACTCCGTACCAGTGTCCCAATGTCCGTTGTCCTATTGTCCTAAAGTTATAATGTCCTAATATCCCAGTGCCCCATGTCCCAGTGTCCTGATGTCCCAATATCCCAATGTCACAATGTTCCAATATTCCAATGTCCTAATATCCCGATGTCCCAATACCCCATGTTCCAGTGGCCCAATGTCCCCACGTCGCAGTATCCCCAGTGTGCCTAATGTCCCAATATCCGAAAGTCCTAATGTCCCAATGTCCTAATATCCCAGTGCCCCAATGTCCCAATATTATGATGTACCAATGTCACAATATCCCGATGTCTCAGTGGCCCAATGTTCCTATGTTCCAGTTTCCCAATGTCCGATTGTCCTATTGTCCCAAAGTCATAATAATGTCCCTATATCCTAATATCCCAGTGCCCCAATCTCCAAGTCTCCCAGTGTCCTAATGTCCCAATGTTCCAA
Source organism: Microchrysa polita (assembly GCA_949715475.1). Lineage (NCBI taxonomy): Eukaryota > Metazoa > Arthropoda > Insecta > Diptera > Stratiomyidae > Microchrysa > Microchrysa polita. The sequence continues at coordinate 43,358,773 of OX454420.1, forward strand.
TGTCCCATTGTCCCAATATCCCGATGTCCCACGTCCTAGTTTCCCCAGTGTGCCTAATGACCCAATGCCTTAATGTCCTATTGTCCCAAGACCCCATTGTCCCAATTTCCTAATATCCCACTGCCCCAAGATCCTAGTCTCCCAGTGTCCCAATATCCTAATGTCCCAATGTCGCAGTGTTTTTTAAAAAATTGTCAATGCGATGAGCCGAAAGACGCAATTGTTGTTAACTTTACCAATTAATTTACCGTTATTCCATCCACTTATCTAAATGGAAGACATTGATTCTTTGGCAGGACCACCAGAGGATCATTCATTCCAAATTTCATAAAAATTCCGTCGCGGAGAGAGACAGTCGAAGCAAGTCTTTCTGCAACTGTAGACTCCAGTCAGAAATTGGGTTACTCGCTTAAGTCTGTGAGGGTGAAAATTTTACCGTTTATTGCATATATCGTACCCGTTATTGTGCCGATCGAAGATTTTTTTTGGAAAGGCACTAGAACAGGATATGTGTAATATTTTGGTAAAAACAAATTTTTGGGGATGTTGCCTGGAAGGCTGTAGCCCTGTCAAACAAAAAAGCAAGTTGTCTCCGGTAATCATAGACTTGTTCGTATTCGTTTTCTTTTCCTTTTGCGGACGATACGCTCTCGCGTCTCTTGATACATAAAAGTTTTTGAAATTTTCTCCCTGCGGCCTACCTAAACCTGAGGAGAATCTCATTTGGCCCGCGCCAGGTTTTGAGTTTGACACCCCTGCAATACACCATGCAACTACGAAACCGATCCAAACACAAATCGTATCCTCCATGTCGCCCCCATCGGAGATAAAACACCTTGCAGCAGCTGCTGAAAGCACGATGATTCGACATGGTAAAGTTCTCCATCTTACAACCACATGCCACTACGAACCCGATCCAAACACAGATCGCATCGTCCATGTCGCTCACATCGGCGACAAGGCACCTGGCAGCAGCTGTTGAAAGCACGATGATTCGACATGGAAAAATTCTCCATCGTACAACCCGACGTCGCATCGCAAGCAGTCTGAATGGTACAAGCAGGTTCGTGCTGGTTCCTATTTAAATGCTAAGAATTTTTTTTTCTTGCGATGGGAAGCTTGTCGCATCGCATCGCGTCGCCCGGAGTGTGAATGGGCTGTAATGCAAAAGCACATACATATATCTGTCTCTGTCACACAAAGCACAGCGAGCACAAAAACCATCTGTCGCCGTATACAAGGTGATGACCTTACATGATTCCAAAGGACGACACCTATCATTTTCATTGCACTGTCGCTTTGTTAATTTAGATGGAATTTACTTTTTGAAGGTTTCAGCGTTAATTATTGGTTATGCCGTGTCACATTGTGTTATTGGTACACAATTGATGTTTCAACAAGAGCTCGTATTGAACTTATGATGAATTTTTCATGAAAGTGACTGTCGCCTTGAAAATGACGGCCATATAAGATACATTGGGCGACTGTCGCCTTAGATGATTACAAAATGACGAAAATGACTATCGCCAGTCAACTGTCGCCTTACAGAATGTCGGTTCAGAAGTATATTTATAGGAGGATTTACAGGAGTATTTACTTAAACCTCACGACATGATTCAATCGAGTAAACGGATTTGACTTAATTTATTTGGTTCGAATCCAGGATTTGTTTTAAGAAGTCTTTTAGCGTCTGGCAAAACGCGACACTTGACACCAAAATCTAGGTTTATTATGAAACCTAAAATCCTGTGCACACTATCGTCCTATTCTTGTTGCGCAATTTGACCCTACAGTAGAGTCAATCTAACTTTAAATTTCCCCTCTGACTATTTGATTCATTACTAAAATGGTTTATTTTTGCAACGAGAAATACATAAATGCAATCTAGCTCTTAAATCTAAAAATCTACGTGAAAAAATTGCACTTACAGGCAAATAACGTGGACAGATTGTGGGCTAGACGGAGTGGCGGCTCGCCCATATGTGCACATGTGCACGTGCACCCCCTGTTTGATCAGGTAACCCCCTGATAAATAAGGATTAGTTAAATAATCTGATAAATATCTTCGCTAAATAAAACACTTTAAAAAACAGAACAAACCGCCTGACGCAACATATACTCAAGCGTACGTACATATGCATAAACGATATAAGCCACGCATTGAATCTATGTCTGAACCAGCGACCCACGGTGGTGGTGCACAGTCATAAGAAATGAACTGGTGCACTCGCTCCAACATCAGATATGTGACGGGTTCCCGGGGCGAGGGGATAGTGCAAAATTTACACTAGAATTTGTGCACAAATAGATCGTACACAACCTGCACAGCACACCACTTGGCGATGAACCGAATTGATATGAATTTTGGATGAGTATTTTCAATGAAAGAATATAAAAATGAGTAGATATTTTACGTTTAACTTTAGAACTTTTTTGACAAGAACTTTTCTTTAAAGCTAAATATTCTAAGAGGTTGCCTTGTCTAAACTTTACGATGGAAAAGCATTTTGTGGAAAAATTCAATGCCAAGTAAATGATAAAAAATAAATTTTGGTGTGCTGCTGATTGGTAAAATTTTATGGTTTTTAGGGTTTTTTAGATTTTTTTTTTTTTCAAAAAACCCTTATGAAATCGAAACCGATTGTCATGAAATTTGGTAGGAATGTGTAGAATGGTTACAGTCTTTGGCACATATACCTTAGAAGTTGGTAGGAAGAAGATAACAGGGTGTCCCGAACGTTTGAAAAAGTCGACTTTTTTAGTTTTTATCGGAGATTGACAAATGGGTATTTAAATCAAAGAACTAAACGAGTACATCTCACATCAGTTAAAATTTTCCAGTTTCGAGTAACGGTAAAAAAGTTATTGGCGTTCAAAGTTAAACTTCCTTTTCGACCTCCGTTTTTCTAAACCGTTATAGGGATCGATATGAAACTTTGCGCAAAGATTGGTCAGCTTTATATACGTTAAATATTAAGACTGTTGACTTCTGCTAAGGAAAAGTAAATAACAGTAAATTTGTAAAATTTGAATTTGATCGTGTGTAGCCCCTTTTAGGTTTCCAAATATGAAAATTCTGCTAGGGATTTTTAGAAAATTACATAGGGAATATGTCTACGAATTTTCATTCGAATATCTGTATCCAAACCGGAAATATAGCCAAGTTAGTATTTAGTAAGGGCCTTTCACAATGCAAGGGAAGCCTCTTAAGCATTTCTTCAATGCATATCTTTTAACTTGATGAAACAATGAAATTTGGTGGATATGCATAGAATGGTAATAGTGTTTGCCACAAATATTTTTGAAGTTTGTAGGACCAAGTTAAGAGGGTGTCCCTGAATAGCTGCAAAAGTATACTTGTTCAATACTCATAGGAAAGCTTGCATGGGCTCTTATGTCAGGGGACACAATGGAATCATTTCATATAAGTTGCTTTTCCTTGATTAAAAAAAGAGTAACAGTAGTTTTACAGCCAATAATTCAGTTCATATATAAAGCCAAGCCGGCCTTACGTTTGCCTGAGTTTCTTTTTGCTCAAAGGCCATCAGAAATCTTAAATCGAAAAATGCCTGTAGATTTGCCTTGAAGTACCTACTTTTATACAAACTGGGTAAATAGTAAATAAACGCGTTCCGCGTTCGCGCTAACGCCTTTCATTCTGTTCCACCTTTAATTAGACCAATCCAAAAATATATTTACAGGAAGCTTTCCATTAATGCTGTGCACAATTCTTATCTATTGCTTATAAAATATATGTACAAAAAATATTCACTATGCATCAAAATTCTAAAAAACCCTCGTATTGCGGGCGCAGCCCTCTGTACGCCGGTATTTTTCTTGACTGTTATGTGAAAATCGCAGTGATTCAATAGTTATAAAATCTAGATTCTTGTTCGCAGTTACAACGAGATACAAGAAAACAGGATGAAAACAGGTTTGAGGAAGTGGTCATTTTCGCAAAAACTTAGTATGTATGTATGTGTGGACTATACTTTGACATTATAGGGTATACGTTAAAATACATTTTGATGACGTACATATGTATTTAGTTTTCTTTTTTGTGAACCCCCAGCATTATTGTATACGAGCTTCCACCGGCTAGACGGCCTCTACTGTAAACGTGACATTTGACAAGGATGTGTATTGCATACACTCAAACACAAACATCGAAAAGAAAAAGACATTTTTGATGTCAAATTGTTGAATACACTGCCTAATATACGCAGTTAAAAGTTACACCAATTTGCACCATGGGTTAAGGGGGGAGGGGGTAGTAAAGGGGAGAAAAATCAGTTTTTTTTTTTGCAAATATCTGGAAAACCATAAGTCCTATCTTTAAATGTCCTGAGGACAAAACAAAGTGCTCAAAATTACCTTTGTAATGATATGTAACATCCAGACATTTTCGCAGAAAATTATTCCCTAGACCCAAAAGTATTATAGTGAATTTACATTTTTTTAGTTTTACATTTCGCACTGCAACTCTTGATAGGGTCATAAGATCTTGTCCTTTTATTGCTAGCAAAATTTGTTTGATTTGTACCAAAAATTAAAGTGCTCCGATGATTAACGCCCCTTACTCCTCCTAACATTTTTCAAAAAGGTATATGCCTGTAGCTTCTTTTCAAATTGAGCCAGGCTGATAAAATTTGGTGGGGTGCCTAGTTCAAGCTCCAGTGTACTCCCAACCAAAATTATTACCTTCCGATCAAAACTAAGGGTACTCCCCATACAAAGTGAACCAAAATTCTAAGAAATTTCACATTTGTCCACTTCTAAGCTCTATCTAAAATGAAAAAATAAAATTTATCTCTTAGAACGTCATCGTAACAGTTAATTGTAGTTTTCTGAATGTATGTTCAAAAGTTTGTACCAAAGCGTACGCTACAAGTATAAACAAATTGGATTTGAAAGTCATTGGTACCAGCTCTAAGGCCATTCCCGAATAAATCGAGTAACGTGTACTAGCAACCTTCAAACCCGATTTTTCGTACTTGTAAGACACGCGCTTGAATATTCATTCAGAAGACTATAATTACCTTTTATAATAGCGACGTTTTTTTTCGTATCGCGTGTAAATCTGACTCGAAAAAAACGATCGCGGGTAACATCCCGGTTAAGACCAAACAGCTGACACTTGACAGTTTTTGCTCATCTTTGACTCACCTTTGTCGGCTTATTTTATAGATGTGGTGGATTTTATCACAAAAGATGATTATTTCTTTGCAAAATCTTTTCTCGTGATGAGAAAAACTCTCACATTTGGTTTGAAAAAACAAATTCCCTCATATTTCCCCTATGCGTCCACCATCTACATTTGAGCTCTATCCCGTGTAGGGCAGTTGCACGCGTGAACTCTACCGGGGTAAGTGTCATTTTTTTTATATGAAGTTCTACCCAAACCTGCACGGGATAAACACAATAAAACGTACCTATTGATGTTCAAAATGATACATTTTTATACCCTTCACTCGTAGAGTAAAGGGTACATTAACTTTGTCCTGAAGTTTGTAACGCATTGAAGCAAGCTTCTCCGACCATATAAAATATACAGGGTTATTGGTTAAGTCGACCTATTCCCTGCAACACGTTATAATAGGGTAAAAATGCAACAAAATGAGGCCATAAATGTTAGGCCGATTTTCAACGGTCACTGAGATATTTGAATTTTTAGTTTTTTTTTAAATAACCTCGAATTTTACCATTTAAAGTAAGAATTAAAAAAAACTACTAAGGTAATGGGTTAAAACTTATTTTTGGATTTTAGTCAACACTATAGCAGACATTTCTTAATCATTTAAAATTTCAAAAACCCATCACAATTTCGGAATTTTTAATTTTTATTAAAAAAAAATTATCTTAAATTTTTTTAAAGTTGATTTTTAATATAGTATTACTAAAAAAAAATATATGACACGGACTCTGCAGACCACTGGAAAAACATACTCGTGTTGTCAGCTTTCCAAAAAGGTGTCAATGTCAATATAAATATTTGAAATAATTGAAACAGTTAGCTGCAACTTGTTCGGGGACCATAATTTCGTTTCATAAAAATACCGGCGTACAGAGGGCTGCACCCGCAATACGAGGGTTTTTTAGATTTTGAATACATACATAGTGAATCATTTTGCACATATATTTTATAGGTAATAAATAAGAATTATGCACAATGTTAATGAAATGATTCTTGTAAATCTATTTTTGGATTGGGCTAATTAAAAAGTGTTACATAATGAAACGCGTTCCAGAATGAAAGGCGTTAGCCTTTCATTCTGGAACCCAATTAGCCCAATCCAAAAATAGATTTACCATATATTATGGCTCCACATATTAACTGGATTTATTAGCTGTAACGCCGTTACTATTACTCCAAACTGGAAAAAAGCGACTGATATGAAATGTACCCATCGAGTTCTTTGATTTGATAAAAACTAAAAAATTCAAATTTTCAAATCTCCGGGACACCCTTTTTGCTTTGTCCTACCAAAGTATTTCGTGCTAAAGACTGTTACGATTCTACACATTCCAACCAAATTTCATTACGATCGGTTAGTGAACAAATTTGTAAATATCCGGGACACCCTGTTATCTTGGTCCTACCAATTTTTAAGTATTTCATGCCAAACACTGTTACCATTCTACACATTCCTACCAAATTTCATGACGATCGGTTAAGCCGTTCGCGAGTTATTTAGTGAACAGACGGACGGACAGACGGACAGACGGACGGACAAAATCGATTTCATAAGGGTTCTAAAAAACCCTAAAAAACGACAAATCCATAAAACAATAAAAAAAGTCTGTCAAGTTAGCACTACCACTTTAAAATTTCGACAAACGCTATAGTGCATTAAATGTCGCAATTTTGTCGTAATTCAATGGAAAAAGAAAAGAAATTGTCGCGCCCCTCCTTCCCCTTAAAAACTACCCTTAAGTGCATTTGAGCCTCAGTTAACCAAATTCGAGTTCCAAGAATCTCCCCAATGCTAAAGGTGTCCAGTAAGATATCACAGGGGCTGCTTAAGAGATTTCCACCCTGAAAAAAATTGTCGCGCCCCTCCTTCCCTTAAAAACTACCCCCGTCAAGTTAGCACTACCACCCCGGTAGCGGCCACTTCAAGCATTTCCGTAAAACAAATCGAATTAATTGTCCTAGGAACCGAAAGGGGTGGTAGTGCTAACTTGACGGGGGTAGTTTTTAAGTGAAGGAGGGGCGCGACATATTATTTCAATTTGGTGGAAATCTTTTAAGCAGCCGTAGTGAGAGTTTACTGGACACTTTTAGTATTGGGGCGATTCTTGGAACTCGAGTTTGGCGAACTAAGGCTGAAATGCAATTAGGGGTAGTTTTTTAGAGGTAGAAGGGGCGCCACAAATTTTTTGAAGCGTGCAATATGCCTTTCGGTTCCTGCGACAATTAATTGGATACTTTTTGTTTTACGGAAATGCTTGAATTGGCCGCTACCGGGGTGGTAGTGCTAACTTGACGGGGGTAGGTTTTAAGGGAAGGAGGGGCGCGACAATTTTTTTCAGGGTGGAAATCTCTTAAGCAGCCCCTGTGATATCTTACTGGACACCTTTAGCATTGGGGAGATTCTTGGAACTCGAATTTGGTTAACTGAGGCTCAAATGCACTTAAGGGTAGTTTTTAAGGGGAAGGAGGGGCGCGACAATTTTTTTTCTTTTTCCATTGAATTACGACAAAATTGCGACATATAATGCACTATAGCGTTTGTCGAAATTTTAAAGTGGTAGTGCTAACTTGACAGACTTTTTTTATTGTTTTATGGATTTGTCGTTTTTTATCAAACGAAATTATCCCCGAACAAGTTGCAGCTAACTGTTTCAATTATTTCAAATATTTATATTGACATTGACACCTTTTTGGAAAGCTGACAACACGAGTATGTTTTTCCAGTGGTCTGCAGAGTCCGTGTCATATATTTTTTTTTAGTAATACTATATTAAAAATCAACTTTAAAAAAATTTAAGATAATTTAAAATTCCGAAATTGTGATGGGTTTTTGAAATTTTAAATGATTAAGAAATGTCTGCTATAGTGTTGACTAAAATCCAAAAATAAGTTTTAACCCATTACCTTAGTAGTTTTTTTTTAATTCTTACTTTAAATGGTAAAATTCGAGGTTATTTAAAAAAAAAACTAAAAATTCAAATATCTCAGTGACCGTTGAAAATCGGCCTAACATTTATGGCCTCATTTTGTTGCATTTTTACCCTATTATAACGTGTTGCAGGGAATAGGTCGACTTAACCAATAACCCTGTATATATGTACAGTAGAGCGTCGATTATCCGAACGTCGATTATCCGAACATTCGATTAACCGAACCAGGCAATCAGCTTTTTTTCATATACAGACTTCGAATTAAATAAAAAATCATGGGTTAGAAGGAAGCAATTTCTCATCGGCGTCGCTTATTTACCTCGAATATTTTATTTTCGTTCAGTTCTAGTCGTTTTCAATGTTTTCAGTTTGTAGCTTAATTTTATATTTGGGCTATTTTCTAACTTTTCTATGGAGCTCGATTAACCGAACTTTCGTTTATCCGAACCACCCTTGTCGACCTTAGTTCGGATAATCGACGCTCTACTGTACATATATATGATCAGCATGACGAGCTGAGTCGATTGGGCGATGTCCGTCTGTTGCTACGCGTTTTACTCGGCCAGCTTAAAAGCTGTCGAGCTTAAATTTTGCACATATGCTTTTTTTTATGGCAGGCAGTTTGCATGTTTGAATCGCTAAAATCGGACCGTGGGGTCATGGTGCTGCCATACAAACTAGGGATGTCAAAAACTGGCCCATACCCCGATTTTCGGTTTCATGCGAAACCGGTTAGACCGTCCTGTTTTAACCGGGCTCAAAGTGCCGGTGAACCGAGTCTTTTCATTGATTTGCCTAGAATTTAAGTAACAAAAATGCATACACACTCGTAATGCTGGTGTTCATATCGTGCAAGCGTTTTTTATTAAAGGTTGTGTTAGGCTGGCTAGTTCCGAATTATTTACTGAAACTGAAAAGTCTCCTACAAATATTAGCGACGTTTTATTCGCATCGCGGGTAAATCTGACTCGAAAAAAACGATCGCGGGTAACATCCCGGTTAAGACCAAACAGCTGACATTTGACAGTTTTTGCGCATCTTTGAATCGCCTTCGTCGGTTTATTTCTTAAATGTGATGGATTTTATCACAAAAAATGATTATTTCTTTGCAAAATCTTTTCTCGTGATGAGAAAAACTCTCACATTTGGTTTGAAAAAACAAATTCCCCCAAATTTCCCCTATGCGTCGGCCATCTACATTTGAGCTCTATCCCGTGTAGGGTAGTTACACGCGTGAACTCTACCTGGGTAAGTGTCATTTTTTTTTATATGAAGTTATACCCAAACCTGCACGGGATAAACACAATAAAACGTACCTATTTTCAATATCTGAAATACACCTAGTCAGTGATGGGCATTTACTCTATTCGGAGTAGATTTACTCCCTTTTTTTGGTTTTGCTCCGCTACTCCGGAGTAAATCGTTTCTACTCCTTTTTTACAAAATCCAAGGAATTAACTCCATTCCATTTCTTCTTTGTTCTGTTCTGTCTTTTAGTTCAATTTACATACAGGAAGATATCTTCCTGTATGTACACGTTACACACACACTCAAAGGTAAAATGTTGTTCAGTATGTTTTAATGTTATATGGACTTCCATCTCTATTCTATCTCTTTATGGTTGAGATTTACAGCACGCTCAGAAAAATGTATTAAGCGTGCAATCGTTTTTTATTAAAGGTTGTGTTAGGCTAGCTAGTTCCGAATTATTTACTGATATCTTCCTGTATGTACACGTTACGTGCTCTGTGGCCGTGATCGCTCGGTCGCCACTCTGTGATATAGAGACTCATAGAGAAACGAGTTTCCAAACTCGGCACGACTCGTCGCAAGTTTATTATTCAGAAGAAGATGATAAGAGATATTCTTATCATAGAATAATAAACTAATAATGCGACTAGGAAGTGGTACGGCTGACAACCGAATCACACTCCGAATTCAGTTGTCTTTGTAACGTTGACGATTACACACGGTAGTCGTCAGCGCACCATGCTCCACTAGGAGTTAGGGTAATAAAAGAAGAAAAGAAGATGTACACGTTACATACAGCACACACTCAAAGGTAAAATGTTGTTCAGTAGGTTTTAATGTTATATGGAGTTCCATCTCTATTCCAATTTCGTACTTTATGGTTGAGATTAACAGCACGCTCAGAAAAATGTATTAAGCGTGCAAGCGATTTTTATTAAAGGCTGTGTTAGGCTGGCTAGTTCCGAATTATTTACTGATATCTTCCTGTATGTACACGTTACATACAGCACACACTCAAAGATAAAATGTTGTTCAGTAGGTTTTAATGTGATATGGGAGTTCCATCTCTATTCCAATTTCTTACTTTATGGTTGAGATTAACAGCACGCTCAGAAAAATGTATTAAGCGTGCAAGCGTTTTTTATTAAAGGTTGTGTTAGGCTGGCTAGTTCGGAATTATTTACTGATATCTTCCTGTATGTACACGTTACATACAGCACACACTCAAAGGTAAAATGTTGTTCAGTAGGTTTTAATGTTATATGGAGTTCCATCTCTATTCCAATTTCTTATTTTATGGTTGAGATTAACAGCACGCTCAGAAAAATGTATTAAACGTTCAAGCGTTTTTTATTAAAGGTTGTGTTAGGCTGGCTAGTTCCGAATTATTTACTGAAAGGTCTCCTACAAATATTTTCAATATCTGAAATACTCCTAGTCAGTGATGGGCATTTACTCCATTCGGAGTAGATATACTCCCTTTTTTGGTTTTGCTCCGCTACTCCGGAGTAAATCGTTTCTACTCCTTTTTTACAAAATCCAAGGAATTAACTCCATTCCATTTCTTTTTTGTTCTGTTCTGTCTTTTTGTTCAATGTACATACAGGAAGATATCTTCCTGTAAGTACACGTTACATACAGCACACACTCAAAAGGTAAAATGTTGTTCAGTAGGTTTTAATGTTATATGGAGTTCCATCTCTATTCCAATTTCTTACTTTATGTCTCAACACCTCAACAAAAAAACAGTTAAGATCTTGGAAAATGCGATGTCACTAACACATCTGTGACCTTAGTCCAATTCTGGACTGTCGCGCTTGTTATTTTAATAACCATCTTCATATTTTCATACTGAAGTTATGATTTTTGTTGTTGTGATTCTGCCCCAAACCGGATAAGTGCCATTTTCCTCGCTGCCGGTGGCGATTGTACTTATCCGTTCTCGACTGTACCAATCATTTAAAAAAAAAATGTTAACATACTAGCTCCGCTTTTTGGCTCCATTAAAACACTCCTTACAAAACTTGTTCCGTGCTATCCTATAGAGACAACTTCTGACTGAGTGAAGTTAAGTATACAGGATGCCAAACGGAAAAAAAACTAATAAATTCCAACAGTTTTCATTTTCTTCAGCCAAGAAGGCTCCCACGGTCCGGTTATACATTGAGCCATTTCTGTTCTACCAAGCTACATATACTACCATGCCAGAGGCCAAAGACTTTACTGTGATATGATAGTATTATACATCAGTCATCGTATGGCCGGTATAGAAGGCAGTATATTATGTACGTACCTGCATTCATTCTGCGGCCTGCCATCATCATCTTCGTATGTCTCGCCAATTTAAAACAGGGCCGTTGTATTGAGCACCAGCAATTACTCCCGCCTTTCCCCCTTCTAGTGATGAGATTTTTATGCGTCCTACCTTACCACAGTAAGACATTGCCAGGTAAAATTATCTTTCTGTATTCCATTCACTTTGAAAACATTGGTTCCGTTCCGCATGTGATTTTAGATTTTGTCTGATCGGGTAGTCGCTTTCGCTTCTATTTTCTTGAAGTGGCATTCGGATTCGGAGGATGTTTAAGTTTTTTTCTTCTTTCCATTAAGCCGGGGAATTAGTGTGTGTAGTAGTGTGTATACGTTCGCTGTTCATTTTTGTTTTTCTTTAGTAGTTCGAATCCGCGGCGGTATAGTAAAATTCTAGTTTTCTTGTGTCCAATAAATTTTCGTTTACTGATTTGGATAAATGGCAGTGTACGAGTAATTGAGTCCTGGTCTTTCTTTAGCTTTCTGGTAATGGTAATTGATGTTGCGCCATAGTTTTTTTTATAATAAAAATGCATGAAACAATGTATAAGATAATATGTATTGCAATATAAAAAGGAGTTGCAATGACTTTTGAACAAGTGGCGAGGAAAGACAATTTTTTGTTTAAATACGTGTGAAAACGTAAAATCTATTAAATATATATTATTTTTCAGTGAATTGCATGATTTCCGAGGTTAGTGATGAAATGTGAATCTTCCCAATCTGAAAATAAGCGCTCCGATAGAAGCACTAGAGCGCTTCCATCTCCCATAGGCTAAGTGCACACATGCGCGCTTTCGTTTTCCCTATCGTCTTCAAGATCCGTTTCCATTTTCAACATTGAACTTGTCATTGATTGCGTCAAGGGATCAGAAGCTGTTCATAATTTATTGTTAGATATGTATGTGTCGCGGCTTTGGTCAGGACAGGTTAATGATTAATTCTTCCGTTAATAGTATGAACAGATGGTGAGTTGTTGACATATTCAACATTTACGCGTTCAAGAATGCCATTCTTCATAAGCGCAGACATCCCAAGTTTAAATTCTCAAAATGACGAAGACGAACGAAAATTGAAATTGTCTAGACAGGCTCATTCCGCTTTACATATTTCAATTTTAACATTGCATATCTGCAGAGGTAAGCGCTTCCCAAGAAGCAATATAGAAGCGCTTGTTCAGATGCGGCTTACAAGAGCTTCTTGTGAATAGGGAGATTTCAGTATCTGTGGCGCCAAATTTTTATGATGCCATTGTAATGAATTTCTTTTATAATTTTTTAATGAAAAGGAAAACACGTCTATTCTTTTTGATACCTTAAGTTTTATTCCATATTTCTACTTATTCTACTTAAAATTACACTTATGCTGATTAGCAAATTTGTGTCTACAAATCAATAACGACAAAGTTCATTGCTACGGTCAGTGATTCGTCATTGATTTGTCGACACAAATTTGCATGCGCAATTCTAATGAAGTTATGAAAAATGCAAGCGCATTATTTGACCGCAGTGGGGTCATTACATCCCTCCGCCTTTTAAATAAATTCATCAAAAATGCACGCGCATTATTCTACAGGATTACATATGTATTTAATTTTTTTTACACAATTAAAGAAAAAAAAACGTTTAACATTAAGCGAACATTATAGAAGAACATATTAGTTTACACATGAACTTGATCATAGATATTTTGTTATATTTATACATATATTTACTGGTATCTACATATACCTATAATAATCAAATTCATTCGGGTAACACGTAGTTGCTTCAGCCAATTTGAAAATATGTATGTACGAAGCGCGAAAATCTGACTACTTACTAGATTAGCAGTTCGACATTGTCACGTTGTAAGAACATAATTAATATGGCTACGATACTGCTTCAGAGAGTCGCACGATGGAGTGTTTATGTGTTGAGCCCTTTGAGGAGTTCACGATCGCCGTGGTTTTGCCGTCATTGAGTCTCGATAATTCCTCTCTCCGCTGCCTGCATGCTTCAAATGATTTACGAAATCTTCCTCGACCGACGCTTCCAGGCGCATGAAAATTGTCTTTTACATAGATGGTACGCTCAAATTATTCGTATGTCGTCGCACCGCATAGTTGCTGGTTGGTGTAGGACTATAAATAGGATCGAATATGAAGTGCAAAATGATGATAGACCGATTAGAAGCAAAATTGGCAATAGATTCAATAAGGCGGCATATCCGGATTGCTTTCTTTGCTGCTGATGTTCGGCACGATGAAACCGTTTCTGTCGCATACATATATACGTTCTATTGTGGAAAACCGCCACCATATTGAACAACCCCTCGCCCGTAACGTCTTATTCAATTCCTTGTGTGTACGTAAACTCGCTGTAATGTTATCGACTTTCTTGATGCAGGAATTCATCACTTCCGCGCAAATCAAAAGATTTACACTTCTTTGCATCCGTTAGAATTGGCACAGCATTACTTACGGCTTTAAATGCCTCAACCGATCCGGGAGCCTTATTTTCATCGGAATGCAATTGCAATGCCAACCTTTTGTTGGTTTTTTTTAATCGGTTTGCTTTTTTGGTCTCGCCCAAAACTTCATAGTAGTCTTTGCATATTTTGACTTTCTTAACAGCTTCCAATTGTTCGGGTCTGTATTCAGTCTCATGCTTGTGCTCCGCTTTTGGAGAACCTGGTGCTGTTTGTCGTGAAGTGTCGTTAGTACTTCTACGGCACGCTTCTTACCCTGGCTAGCAAGTTTTTGGCTCGCTGTGTTAGATACAATTTCTCATCTTTTGTGAAGAACTATTCGGCCTTTTCTCATTTCCCTTTACTTACGGCACTCTTGGCACTTTCTACACAACGATCGGCTTCGTCTCTGTTTCCGCCTTTTGTTTACGTGAGAATCTTCCGGCAATTGCTGCTGCTGCTGATGCGGAAATTGTTACAATCCAGCGTTGAAATTGGTCACCGCCATAATAATCCTTGAAATTAAATCTACTAATTAAATAACTAATGATCCTGTACTCTCCAGATAGGAGAGGACCAATATCGAAACGATAGCCAGAAGGGCAACTAGAGTGTGGTGGAACATATACATTAAAAATTTCGATATTAGTACTCCCTGATGAAACTGCGATGGCTTGCATTTCCGCCGTACCGTCGACATCTACATATAATACACAGTAATGTACGGACTTGTGTATTAGGAAGGCAAGTCCACCTCCAGGGTGAGAATCATTCCTGGCGGCTGGTCTATCTTTGCGCAGTATAACGTAATTGCCATGGACGCTAAGAGACGAGTTCGAATGGAGAAAAGTCTCCTGGATGGCAGAAATTGAATTGTGTTTACACTCATGAAGTGAGTGATCTCGGTAATTTTTTGGTGAATGCCGTTGCAGTTAAACTGCAATAACACAGTGGAGTGAAAACCGCTGGAGGAGGAGCAGGGATTAAACTAGGTCTAGCATTCCTGACCATATTGTTTGCGGGTGCTGGGGGCTGAGGAGGAGGTGGAGGGCTAGTAGCAGCCCTTGGTCGCCCTGAGTTTATGCATCCCGGTTCAACATATGATGTGGAGTGCTGACCAACCCTTCTCAAGCCAGAACACCTGAGATATACCCACTCCAAGCAGCAATTACACTGCACTGACCTGGCATTCGAACCAATTCGTTGGCCGCAAACACTACAAAACCATACCTCTGGGCCTGGATTTGTTTCAATGCCGGCGCGAATTAATAAAATTGAGAGCAGCCGCGCCGAGATGTAATGCTCCCAATATGACGAAAAAACACATAACTCGAATCCACACACAAACACAACCTTCCTGTATCGAACCTTCAAGGCTCTTGCCAGGGAGGTATATTGGCAATTTTTGGCCGTTTCCACGTGGAAAACGGGTGCGGTCCGCCCCGTAGAGGCAGTTTCCGTAGGACCGCTAGAGCTTCGTTGCCAGTGTCAGTGGTGAGAAAGAAAGGTTCACTAAAATCTGGGTACGCTAGAAGGGGAGGTGAGCAGATTGCTTTTTTAATGTTTACAAAAGATTGAAGGCAGTTTTCATTCCAAACGAACGGTTCTTATTTTCTCAGAAGCTTATTGGTAGGAGCTGCCAGTTTAGCAAATGATCCCAATCAACCAAAATGACTCAAAACACGGTGTATATAACGGTTTTATGACCTTAGTTCCAAAACTGTATTCAGTGTCAAAAACGTTATTTGAACGTGTTTTTTACTTGATTTACCCCTGTATTTGATACGTTATTTTATTACCGTAGTAAAAAATTGACGGTAAGAGCACCGTGTCTTAGTAGAGTTGCTTTTACGTGAATGTAATGTTAAAAAATAACGTAGGTAACATTTAGTAGCATTGTCACTGTGGTTATTTTCAAGTTTTTTTGTAACTAATTTGACATTTTCGTTGTTGACTGGTTTATTTATACCCCAGTTCATTTACTTTATTTTTTTATTTATTTGCTTCTCATTTGAAACTTTGCATTAAAAGACAAAAGACAAGTTTTATAGTTTATAATTTTATTGAGCATGAAATAAAATAACAAAATCCATTAACAAAATTAAATAACAAAATCCAATAACAAAAATTAATTGCTTAAATTATAGCATTTTTAATGTCGTCGGTTTACGACAAAAAAAGAAAGCTTATATGCGGCCCAGCACTATCCTTGGGCCGCTCCATGAGGTGCATTGCTTGTGCTTACACTGAAAAGAAAAGAAAAAAAATTATATAAAGAGAAAGGTATACTGTTAAATATTATACTTTTTTCTATTTATCCTTGAACGGCAGTGTTTTAAATATTCTTTCATCAATTCCTTGTGGTCATGTTCTGTATATTGGCAAGTCTTGCTGACCACAGAATTGATGATTTCGTTAATTCGCATAAAACACTTGAAATTCGCCTTTGTGTAGGTGCCTCCCCAGGAATATTTCTCTAGTATCTCGTCTTTAAATAAAAATGCCATAATTGTTCTGGCTGTTTTGGTAGCGTTCAATCCGCCCAATCGAGAGAGCCGTTTTATCTATTATGACGAAATAAAAAAAAAACAAAGAAACAAAGAAATTAGGCAAAATATAAAGATATCCAAAAGAACTTTTGCTTACAATAATTCTGTTGTACGAATCTTCATTTAGCTTTTGCTCAAACTCTTCGATTTCCGGCAACTTTTTAAAGGGAATTGCCAATGTAGGTCTTCTGTAATCTCCTCGTTTGCACTGCGTTGTAATAATTTCTCTAAAATTATTTCTAAAGTAACTTGCATTTTTGCAATAATTTCAGTTTGTTTAGCTAAAGCAGCCTTTAGGGAGCCGATTTCTTTTTGAACATTTTCTGCAACAAACAACTTTTATTGAAATTTAAACTAAAGATTTTATTATATTAATTTACCACAAGATGTGCAATTTATTGCGATTGCACTCTCCGTTAAAAGGGTATTATTTTCAACAGTAGTTTCATCTGTGAGTGGTGTAGCCGAAAGCTCTATATTAACACGAAAAAAAAAATAAAAATACATTATAGAAGCGCGCATACTTAGAGCCATATTATAACTTGCCTTGAGTCCCCATGATTAAACTTTCGTAGTTAATCTCCAAATCTGGATCATTTATGTTTGTCTGATCATCTTCTGATGATGACATCTCAGTTATTGCCTGTTTTTCTTTCTGGATCGCCAATTCGAAAGTTTCTAATGAAAAAAATTATTAAAATCCACAGCAAGTTAAAATAAAATAGAATTACCTATGTTGTCTTCTAAAATTTTGAAATTGTATCTGTTCCAGTTATCACCGGGTGTTATAGCCAAATGACGTCCTCGCAGCACATCTGCGGGCCTAGTAGGCCAATACAAAAAACCGCTTCTTATCCACACCTTCGGTACTGCCGATATAAGTTTTTCGTTGTCCTCAAAAGTCTCAACTAAAGCAAACATGATGGTGATCCTTCCTCTATGATGAAAGTGGAAAAAATACATTCTTTTCGCAATCCTGATTAATTTTAAATGCTTTGAATTTAATCATTTCAAGACTCCAAAATGTAGGGGTATTTTCGTCCAAACTATTTGCCACAATGATATTCAAATGCATCGAAGAAATTGGCAGCTCCTCAAATTGTGTCAAATTTTTTAAACTGCATCCATATAAGGATGGATGCTGATCATCTGATAAAGTGCAATTTAAAAAACGTACAACATCTCCGGTCGTAGTTATGAACCATTGATCTCTCTCTGTGTTTCTAAGAAAAAAGTTTTCAAACTTAATTTCTGAATAAATATTTTGAGAATCTCCCACTTTTCTAGATAGAATGGGGTAAGTTTCTTTTCTTGGTACTAAAAAGCGGGTTAAGTTTTCACTTATGCGATTAGACACTTGTTGTAAAGGTTTTGACCCAGATCTTATAAGATTCTTTATTGATTGTAACTCATTTTCAAATGGAAATGCGCTAAAATTATCTAACACGCCCCACTTGTCTGTATCGTCCACTAAATGAATTAAATTATGGACATTGTAGCTCAAGCAATCTGCTCCATAGATGGACGGAAATTGCCGAACGAAATTCTTGAGCATTTCTTTTGCTACCGAACTGTATTTTATATGGCTTGTACTTATACAGATTCTTATTGCGCAATGCAGAAGAAGGAAATGTTTATAAATTTCAGGTGTTAAAATGTGCTTTAAAACCACAGGCCCAGTGTAAAGAAGAAATGTACGTAATTCTGTAGCTTTCCAAAAACTCAATACGTCCAATCCTCTAATGCTTCGATTAAACTCGCTTGGTAAGGAGTTCCGACAAGATAATAATTTATTTGTTATGGCAATTATATCTTTATTTGGAATTTTGACCTGAAGAGATGCGCCGCCTTTAACCCAATAAACTAGCATTTTTTTTACTACTCCGAGACAAACTAAATGCATATAATCCAATGGGAATTGGGAGATCTATAAAAAGACTTTCTAACGGTGATGTACCATTATGGTGATCTTCATTCAATTTTAGTCTAAAACTTTCATCTGTTCTTAAGTCAGCAGAAATTTCCCGATAGCTCATGCGGTGTTTGCTATGATCGTAATCTCCTTCAACAATACATCTATCACAACCAAAGTATCCATTATGTCCTTTAATACATTTAATGAATGCTTTAGCTGGAGAGTCACAAATAAATTTTCCCAAATTCACCTTTACGACATTATCTTTTATTTGAATCCCATTTTTATGTAACTCTGTTAAATCTGCAATCAGATGTTTCAAAAATTCCCCCAAATTTTTTGGTTTTGAATCCCCATAGAATATCCCCACAGGAAAAGGCCTAACTGGATATTGGTTAATTTGACAAAGTATGGGCCACAGCTGAGACTTGGAGGAAGTGCTAATTGGTAAGCCATCAAAATTAAAATTCAATAAAACATCTTTTGGAGTTGTAGGAAACTTATTCAATATAATTTTCAATTGTACATTTAAACTCAAATGACAATATTCGCCAGGCGGCATTGGAATTATATCATTTATACGCGGAGTTTGCAGAAGTGTTCGACTGTCGAGTGGAACTCCTACACACCCATTACTTTTCAGTAATTTTAAAAGCGCATTCAGAGCTGTATGTGGAATGTTATATTTTAATGCCCATGATCTAAGCTTTTCAGAAAACGTTTCATCAACTCCATCCACATATCGAGAATCACCCTTAATATTTGCTTGGGAATAAGAGATATTTGAGATGCATCCAGGTTTATCGGACGGGTTTGAGATTGGCTCAAGCACACATCGAGAATCCTTTTTGATATTTGGTTGGCTTGAGATTGTTTCAGACTGGCTTGGGATTGCCTCAATTCGTTCACTGGTCTTTGCCGGTTCAAAACTTGAAGTCGAGCTATCATATAAAATATGTTGGATTCTTCTTTTTAGCGTTTGGCGGCTTATCAGTTTATTTTTTAGTGCAGTAAAATTTACTATTATTCACGTCTATGCGCGTTTTTAAATATTTTTTATTTAGAATAAGAGAGAGATTCCATTGTCAACGGTTATTTCCCATTAACAATGGACTCTTTCAAAATTGTTCACCATATTGGCATACACCCAAGAGTTTCGTACCCCAATCGACTACTCATCAGGAGCTACCTTTTCGTCTATTGGGGAGGTAGCTCGACTCTTTTTTTTTATAAGCCTGGTGTCAAGGCTAGCTTTCCAACTAATGTTGGAAGCAATATTTCGAACTAACCACTTTCACTTATATACAGTGCAAATTACTACTCTCTCTTATTCTAAATAAAAAATATTTAAAAACGCGCATAGACGTGAATAATAGTAAATTTTACTGTCAATTTAGATTCGTACCCTTGTAGTAATTTGCACTGTATATAAGTGAAAGTGGTTAGTTCGAAATATTGCTTCCAACATTAGTTGGAAAGCTAGCCTTGACACCAGGCTTATAAAAAAAAAAAGAGTCGAGCTACCTTCCCAATAGACGAAAAGGTAGCTCTTGATGAGTAGTCTATTGGGGTACGAAACTCTTGGGTGTATGCCAATATGGTGAACAATTTTGAAAGAGTCCATTGTTAATGGGAAATAACCGTTGACAATGGAATCTCTCTCTTATTCTAAATAAAAAATATTTTTTAGTGCGGCTTTCATTATAAGAATCAAATTCCAAATTCGCAAGTAAAATTAACAGATATGAAAAACAATTCGTTTTATAGAATGGCCGATTAATGGAATCAAAATACAAAACACGATATTATTCTAATATCCAATAATTACGATATCAAATTATAATATAGATATATAAAAAAGAGTATACTTAAACGTCGGCACAATTTACGATATGTAAAACACACAGCACAGGTTGGACGTTGGAAAAATTTAACTTGAACACTTCACAACACTAATTCACTTTTATTCGATTCAATCGTCAAACTGCAACTGCACTTTACAGTTTGCGTCGTCGGTGTTTCTCGGTTATATTAAACGGTGAAACCTTAACTACAGTGTATGCTAGGTTAGTGTATAACCGTTAAATTACCGCAGTGCAAAACACGTTTTATATTAGTCGATTATACACTCAAGTGCAAAAAACACGTTTCAAGATAGTTTGATTGTGCCGGTGTTTGGGATTACATTAAAGGGTGAAATGTAAACTGCAGTTCCCAAAAAGTTACTTTGTTACCTCTAAATTACTGCAGAGCAAAAAACGTTTTTAAAACCCAAATTTAAATACTGTGGTGTGGAAACCGTTTCTAGATGGTAGTATTGTATTAGTGCTGGGGACAATAATAAACAGTGGCGTGTAAACTGAAGTGTCTAGGTAGTTACACCTTCACCGCTTATAGTACCTAAGTGTAAAAAAATGTTTAAAGACACGGTATTTCCACAAGATTTAAAAAGGGTATATGATAACTTACTGCTAAAAATAAACCTTTTTTACACCACAGTGAATATTCCACTGCAGGATTAATTTTCCCATAGTGATATTTGGTTGATTGGGATGGGATAAACTTCCTATAATAATTCGCGAGGCCTAAGAAGGATTGCACCTGTTTAACATTGACTGGGTCTGGAAAATTTTCCACACAAGCAGCTTTACGCGGATCCGGAAGGGCACCTTTCTCCGTGCATTTATGCCCTAAATACACAACTTCTCGAGAAAGAAATTGGCATTTGTTGATATTTAATTTTAAATTATTTTCTCTGAGTCTGTCAAATACCCTTGTTCGTTTTTGAATATGTTCCGCAAGATTTTTGGAATAGACGACGATATCGCCTAAATAAACGAAGCAATCTATTCCTTGTAGTCCAGTTAAACTTATGTTCATGATTCGTTGAAAAGTAGCAGGCGTTAACCCGAAAGGCATGTGAACGAATTCATAGTGACCATAGTTGTTACTGAAAGCAGTTTTCACACGGCTGCTCTCTTCGATTTCAACTTGATGGTAACCACTAATTAAATCCAGTTTGGTAAAGTAGCGACTATTTCCCAATTGATCTAATATATCTTCTATCTTTGGGAGTGGAAACCCGTCTTTCACCGTCACTGCATTTAATTTGCGGAAATCCACAACTACTCTCCATTTCTTCGGCTCACCTAGTTCAGATTTTTTAGGTACTAGGAGAAGAGGGGAATTCCACGGAGATTTACTATGTGTTACTATTCCCTTCTGAAGCATATCGTCTATCTGCTTGTTGATTTCCTCCTTGTGTGCCTGTGGGAGACGGTATTGTTTTTGAAAAACGGGTGGCTGATCGCCCTTTGTGTTGATTTCGTGTTTTAATATTGATGTATGATTTAACTGATCCTCCTTTAGATGAAAAATATCATTGTAGCACGTCTGTCAAGTTAGCACTACCACTTTAAAATTTCGACAAACGCTATAGTGCATTAAATGTCGCGATTTTGTCGTAATTCAATGGAAAAAGAAAAAAATTTGTCGCGCCCCTCCTTCCCCTTAAAAACTACCCTTAAGTGCATTTGAGAGCCTTAAGTGCAAATTCGAGTTCCAAGAATCTCCCCGACGCTAAAGGTGTCCAGTAAGATATAACAGGGGCTGCTTAGAAGATTTCTACCCTGAAAAAATTTGTCGCGCCCCTCCTTCCCTTAAAAACTACCCCCGTCAAGTTAGCACTACCACCCCGGTAGCGGCCAATCTAAGCATTTCCGTAAAACAAAAAGTATCCAATTAATTGTCGCAGGAACCGAAAGGCATATTGCACCCTTCAAAAAATTTGTCGCGCCCCTTCTACCACTTAAAAACTACCCCTAAGTGCATTTCAGCCTCAGTTCGCCAAACTCGAGTTCCAAGAATCGCCCCAATACTAAAAGTGTCCAGTAAATTCTCACAACGGCTCCTTAAGAGATTTCCACCCTGAAAAAATTTGTCGCGCCCCTCCTTCCCTTAAAAACTACCCCCGTCAAGTTAGCACTACCACGTGGTAGCGGCCAATCCAAGCATTTCCGTAAAACAAAAAGTATCCAATTAATTGTCGCAGGAACCGAAAGGCATATTGCACCGTTCAAAAAATTTGTCGCGCCCCTTCTACCACCTAAAAACTACCCCTAAGTGCATTTCAGCCTCAGTTCGCCAAACTCGAGTTCCAAGAATTGCCCCAATACTAAAAGTGTCCAGTAAATTCTCACAACGGCTGCTTAAGAGATTTCTACCCTGAAAAAAATTGTCGCGCCCCTCCTTCCCTTAAAAACTACCCCCGTCAAGTTAGCACTACCACCCCGGTAGCGGCCAATCTAAGCATTTCCGTAAAACAAAAAGTATCCAATTAATTGTCGCAGGAACCGAAAGGCATATTGCACCCTTCAAAAAATTTGTCGCGCCCCTTCTACCACCTAAAAACTACCCCTAAGTGCATTTGAGCCTCAGTTCGCCAAACTCGAGTTCCAAGAATTGCCCCAATACTAAAAGTGTCCAGTAAATTCTCACAACGGCTGCTTAAGAGATTTCTACCCTGAAAAAATTTGTCGCGCCCCTCCTTCCCTTAAAAACTACCCCCGTCAAGTTAGCACTACCACCCCGGTAGCGGCCAATCCAAGCATTTCCGTAAAACAAAAAGTATCCAATTAATTGTCGCAGGAACCGAAAGGCATATTGCACCCTTCAAAAAATTTGTCGCGCCCTTTCTACTCCTTGAAAACTACCCCTAAGTGCATTTGAGCCTCAGTTCGCCAAACTCGAGTTCCAAGAATCGCCCCAATACTAAAAGTGTCCAGTAAATTCTCACAACGGTTCCTTAAGAGATTTCCACCCTGAAAAAATTTGTCGCGCCCCTCCTTTCCTTAAAAACTACCCCCGTCAAGTTAGCACTACCACCCCGGTAGCGGCCAATCTAAGCATTTCCGTAAAACAAAAAGTATCCAATTAATTGTCGCAGGAACCGAAAGGCATATTGCACCCTTCAAAAAATTTGTCGCGCCGCTTCTACCACCTAAAAACTACCCCTAAGTGCATTTGAGCCTCAGTTCGCCAAACTCGAGTTCCAAGAATTGCCCCAATACTAAAAGTGTCCAGTAAATTCTCACAACGGCTCCTTAAGAGATTTCGACCCTGAAAAATTCTACGTTCTAATTTAATACAAAGAATTTGTTTCAAATATTCCAATTTATTATTTATTTGTTTCGTTATCATATAAATTAAAAATATTCAATATTTGTTTTACAATATGACAATATTTTGAATCATTTAATATTCAGAAATACTATATTATTTTATTAGCCTCAAATTAACAGTATAATATTTATTTATTTATTTATTTATGATAAATGTCTTACAAATCTATTATATAATTCATTATTTGTTACCAATTTTTTAAATAAGTAAGTCAAGGAAGTAAAAATGCTTTCGATCAACAATAAAAGTTTTCTTTTAGGGTTGTTGCATTTTGTTGTTTCAAAATAGTTATCCAAAACTTAAAGGCTAATGAATGCATTCAATATTATTGCAAGTATCAGAAGAAAATGCGGTTTTTACTCAGAAGAAGATGCAATGGCTAAATTTTGGGAGGATGTTCGGAAACATGTCCTTTTTCAATAATTTGTTTTTCAGCAATCGAAGTCCGAGTTTCGAGTATCGGAATCGATGATCTGGTTGACCAATTACCTTGATTTAAATACGGTTGTATAGATAATTTAAATACCAATAAAATTTGTATGCAAATCTGAGCCACTTACTAAGAAGATATTGATAAAAAAAAACCCTATATTCATCTATAACTAACTTTCTTTGAATCTCAGCTAAAATTTGCTGTCAAGGTTCTAAATCCGCCAGAAATGATAAATAAAATGTCGTAGGAAAGATATAATACACCAATTTTGTAAAGAATCGCACAAAACTCAATCCATTTTAGTATTTACTTTATAATTTTAGTTAATGTCACTACTCATATACATACAGTTATGTATAACTGTATGTATATTTTAACTATATGCAAGTGCAAAAATTGATCATACGTTCGTATTTGATATATGAAATTATTATACTCCTTTTCTATGAGTCTCAACTGACTCCATCCGTTCGAGCTGGTGGAACAACGGTAAATTGTGGTAAGCTTCGCCCTTTTCTATGAATCTCAACTGACCCTATCCGGACGAGCTGGTGGAGAAACGGTAAAATGTGATAAGCTTTGCTTGAAGCTTTAGCATTGGGGTGGGGTGGTAGTGCTAACTTGACGGGGGTAGTTTTTAAGGGAAGGAGGAGCGCGACAATTTTTTTCAGGGTGGAAATCTCTTAAGCAGCCGTTGTGAGAATTTACTGGACACTTTTAATATTGGGGCGATTCTTGGAACTCGAGTTAGGCGAACTGAGGCTCAAATGCACTTAGGGGTAGTTTTCAAGGAGTAGAAGGGGCGCGACAAATTTTTTGAAGGGTGCAATATGCCTTTCGGTTCCTGCGACAATTAATTGGATACTTTTTGTTTTACGGAAATGCTTGGATTGGCCGCTACCGGGGTGGTAGTGCTAACTTGACGGGGGTAGTTTTTAAGGGAAGGAGGGGCGCGACAAATTTTTTCAGGGTGGAAATCTCTTAAGGAGCCGTTGTGAGAATTTACTGGACACTTTTAATATTGGGGCGATTCTTGGAACTCGAGTTAGGCGAACTGAGGCTCAAATGCACTTAGGGGTAGTTTTCAAGGAGTAGAAGGGGCGCGACAAATTTTTTGAAGGGTGCAATATGCCTTTCGGTTCCTGCGACAATTAATTGGATACTTTTTGTTTTACGGAAATGCTTGGATTGGCCGCTACCGGGGTGGTAGTGCTAACTTGACGGGGGTAGTTTTTAAGGGAAGGAGGGGCGCGACAAATTTTTTCAGGGTGGAAATCTCTTAAGGAGCCGTTGTGAGAATTTACTGGACACTTTTAATATTGGGGCGATTCTTGGTACTCGAGTTAGGCGAACTGAGGCCCAAATGCACTTAGGGGTAGTTTTCAAGGAGTAGAAAGGGCGCGACAAATTTTTTGAAGGGTGCAATATGCCTTTCGGTTCCTGCGACAATTAATTGGATACTTTTTGTTTTACGGAAATGCTTGGATTGGCCGCTACCGGGGTGGTAGTGCTAACTTGACGGGGGTAGTTTTTAAGGGAAGGAGGGGCGCGACAAATTTTTTCAGGGTAGAAATCTCTTAAGCAGCCGTTGTGAGAATTTACTGGACACTTTTAGTATTGGGGCAATTCTTGGAACTCGAGTTTGGCGAACTGAGGCTCAAATGCACTTAGGGGTAGTTTTTAGGTGGTAGAAGGGGCGCGACAAATTTTTTGAAGGGTGCAATATGCCTTTCGGTTCCTGCGACAATTAATTGGATACTTTTTGTTTTACGGAAATGCTTAGATTGGCCGCTACCGGGGTGGTAGTGCTAACTTGACGGGGGTAGTTTTTAAGGGAAGGAGGGGCGCGACAAATTTTTTCAGGGTAGAAATCTCTTAAGCAGCCGTTGTGAGAATTTACTGGACACTTTTAGTATTGGGGCAATTCTTGGAACTCGAGTTTGGCGAACTGAGGCTGAAATGCACTTAGGGGTAGTTTTTAGGTGGTAGAAGGGGCGCGACAAATTTTTTGAACGGTGCAATATGCCTTTCGGTTCCTGCGACAATTAATTGGATACTTTTTGTTTTACGGAAATGCTTGGATTGGCCGCTACCGGGGTGGTAGTGCTAACTTGACGGGGGTAGTTTTTAAGGGAAGGAGGGGCGCGACAAATTTTTTCAGGGTGGAAATCTCTTAAGGAGCCGTTGTGAGAATTTACTGGACACTTTTAGTATTGGGGCGATTCTTGGAACTCGAGTTTGGCGAACTGAGGCTGAAATGCACTTAGGGGTAGTTTTTAAGTGGTAGAAGGGGCGCGACAAATTTTTTGAAGGGTGCAATATGCCTTTCGGTTCCTGCGACAATTAATTGGATACTTTTTGTGTTACGGAAATGCTTAGATTGGCCGCTACCGGGGTGGTAGTGCTAACTTGACGGGGGTAGTTTTTAAGGGAAGGAGGGGCGCGACAAATTTTTTCAGGGTGGAAATCTCTTAAGCAGCCGTTGTGAGAATTTACTGGATACTTTTAGTATTGGGGCGATTCTTGGAACTCGAGTTTGGCGAACTGAGGCTGAAATGCACTTAGGGGTAGTTTTTAAGTGGTAGAAGGGGCGCGACAAATTTTTTGAAGGGTGCAATATGCCTTTCGGTTCCTGCGACAATTAATTGGATACTTTTTGTTTTACGGAAATGCTTGGATTGGCCGCTACCGGGGTGGTAGTGCTAACTTGACGGGGGTAGTTTTTAAGGGAAGGAGGGGCGCGACAAATTTTTTCAGGGTAGAAATCTTCTAAGCAGCCCCTGTTATATCTTACTGGATACCTTTAGCGTCGGGGAGATTCTTGGAACTCGAATTTGGATAACTGAGGCTCAAATGCACTTACGGGTAGTTTTTAAGGGGAAGGAGGGGCGCGACAATTTTTTTTCTTTTTCCATTGAATTACGACAAAATCGCGACATTTAATGCACTATAGCGTTTGTCGAAATTTTAAAGTGGTAGTGCTAACTTGACAGACGTCATTGTAGCGTACGCATAAGTCACTTATAGCATTGGTCTCCTCAAAATTGAGGTTTTGTCTTAGATTGATCATTTGGAGTAGAGATTTTACGCGGTCCTCGGGTTTATTTATTTTAAATATAGTATTGACGTATGCCGTTCCTTTTACAATTCTAAAATCACTGAGTTTCCTTAGTTTTTGATGAAAACCAGTACCCAATCGGAACTCTTTGTCGCTTGCATTTAATAAGGGCAAATAAATATAATGATTTTTAGCTTCTACAATGGCGTTGCCTACGTACATGTTAGTCGCTAGCTCCTGGGATTCCACAACATACTCACCAGATCGAGGTCTGACTCGGATCCGAGCTTTGAGATTGCATCGTGGAGGAGCCACTATTTCGCAAGATTCTGATACCCTCGATTTCTCTCCTTTCTTCGGGTATTCCTCTTTACACGTTTTGATCTTTACCATTTCGGTAGGCATAGTAGCGTTGCGATCTGTTAAAGCTAGCCTCACTGTCTGGTTATTGTCGGTTTTTATGGTTATACTATTGGAGATAGTATCGATTAACGTTCCCTTCCATAAAACATCGTGACCTATTATACCATCAGCAGGTGAATCCATTCCCTTTATAATATGCCATTTAATTTCAAGGGCAGCCGTGTTGGTGGACTTTTTCCCTGAAGGCAGCGGGTGAACACATTTCAATGATCCCTCCGTTGATATCGTTCCTCCGAAAAAAACACCTACATCTTTAACCTCTTCCCTCTTTGGGGTTAGCACATCATGATTAAGGATGCTTATGTCAGCGCCAGTGTCAATGAGCACCGTAACTTTCCGTTTTACAGCCTCATTCAATGGAAGCGTAACATAAAGCTTCCCTTTATTTTCATTTGAGTTGGTGACAGTGACCCAGTTTTTGCAACATCTCTTCTTACAGACAATTAGACTTTAATGAAAAAATGTTCGCGCCAAGTTCAATGCCAAGGTGATAAGGTACCACGCGACTACTGAAACTAATGTTAGCCATCTAAATGTAGCTTGATATACTTTAAGTATTCTCTTGCAATGTTTTTGAAATCTGATATTGACTCTAGGTTTGTAAATTGTTTCATGTTGGGTTTCACTTACTGCTACTAATTTGGTCATATTACCATAATATTTACAATTTTCCGTTGACATGTTTTTTTCATTTTGTAAATCTTGTTGTGGTTGGTTTATTTGAACGTTTTCGGGATCTCTATTAGAGTGTGATTTTTCCGATTCGAGCGATATGTGTGGGGCAACTTCTAGTTTGAGTTAAGATAATTCTTCTTACTGAAACAACTTGATTCTGCATGTCCTATTCTTGAACACCAGAGACATTAAATTTTATCCTTGGCTCTAGTGTGAAATACCTGTATTTTAGGACATGCCGAACTTTTGTGCCCGTATGAAGAACAACTTTTGCAATATGGAGTATTTTTTCTAAGTCTGCACTCAAGATAAGTGTGATTGTACTTTCCGCAAAATGCACATTTAACTTGGGTTGGGCTTTCGCGTCTCGGAATTGAATTACAATTTAGTTAGTGTGGTTCATTGGAGTTGTTATTTGTGGGGACGGTCATTGTACTGTGATAGGGATTTACACTTGCCAGAAAAAGTCTCCGTACACAATGTAAGGAAAACTGCATTTTACGGAACCACTGGGAGGAGAACACCTTAGATTGCAATTTGTTATCTAAAATGTTTATTTAGTTTGTTAACTAATATTTCTACACATTATTTTACTGAAACTAAAATAAATAACAGGCGCGACAATCCAACATTGGATTAAGGCCGCAGGATGTGTTAGTGACATCCTATTTCCAAGATCTTATCTGCTTTTTGATGAGGTAATGAGATCAGCATCACGCTCAGCATTGTTATTTATCCCCATAAATGGGTACTCGTTTAACATCTGAGTGAGATCATAGTCCGTCACAAGCTGAAACTAGGTTGTAAACAAAATTTTCTAGAAAAAAAGAACTAAAAAACTTCACAAAAACGAATTAGAAAAAGTCTCCGAACACAACTATATTTTTTACAATTATTCAGTTTTTTTTCATAGAGTTTCGAAGAATTCACTTGCTAGAGGGATAACATTTTCGGAGGAGGTCCTCCATGCTTCGATGTAACATGGACTGGATCAATTTGGCCGAGCCCTGGCCTGTTATTTTGCCCCTTAGTCGAGAATGGTGCTTTGAAGCTTTCCCTTGTAAGTTATGATGTGCTGACGGTACCTGACCTGCCTTCAATTTCTGAAAATGTTGGGGGGGGATTATGCTCTCGGAATTGGGATAGCCTATGCGACTTCCGTTCTGTTTTATAAAGCGATATAAGCGTCACAATTAAAGGCAAGTGCAAGGGATCATTTTTTTGTGAACCAAGAAGCCTCGCAAAGCCCTCTCTGTTAAACGCCGCGTCTCCGTTTGGTTTTTAGAATGCGTAAAGATACGTATCGATCCATTGTTGACACTGTAAAAATGAGGACGCCTACTCCCTCCCCCAACATCCACCCCGTAGTCATCATGACAATCTTTGCAATCTTAGGCAGTTAATGCCTGATTTTTGTTATGAAGGGCAGAGCCGATTTTCCGCCACTTTAAATTTTCTTACCATATTGTAAAAATATACAAAACTCACTCTTTGTACCAACTGCCTAACGTGGCAAAGGTGGTCATGATGATCAGGTAGTGAATGTTGGCGCAGGGAGTAGGCGTACTTATTCTTACAGAGTCAACAATGGATCAATACGTCTCTTTACGCATTCTGAAAACAAAAAGGAGACACGGCGTTTAACAGAGGGGGCTTTGCGAGGCTTCTTGGTTCACACAAAATAATGATCCCTTGCACTTGCCTTTAATTGTGACGCTTCTATCGCTTTATAAAATAGAATGTAAGTCGTAAACGCTATCGCAATTCCGAGAGCGTAATCCTACCGAACATTTTCAGAAATTGAAAGCGCACAGGTACCGTCAGCACATCATAACTTACAAGGGAATGCTTCATAGCGCCATTCTCTTCAAAAGGGGCAAAATAACAGGCCAGAGCTCGGCCAAATTAATCCACTCCATGTTACATCGAAGCATGGATGTCCTCCTCGGAAAATGTTATTCCTCAAGCTAGTGAACTCTTCGAAATTCTGTGAAAAAAATCTGATTAATTGTAAAAAATATGGTCGTGTACGGAGACTTTTTCTAATTCGTTTTTGTGAAGTTTTTTTAGTTTTTGTTCTAGAAAATGGTTTACAGCCGAGTTTCAGTAAAATAATGTATAGAAATATTAGTTAAAATACTAAATAAACATTTTAGATAACACATTTCAATCTCAGGTTTTCATTTCCCAGTGGTTCCGTAATATGCAGTTTTCCTTATTTTATGTACGGAGACTTTTTCTAGCAAGTGTATATTTCCGAAAGAATTTGCGTACGTATGGTTTAAATATGGTGTTGCATGCGGATTCAAATGGTTTTGGGATATTGTCCCAATCTGTGGAAGACTATTAGGAGTTTGGTAAAAATTGCATGAATTACTATCGGGTACGTTAGGAAATGTGAAGTTAAAATTTGGCATATTTTGGGAACGCATTTGCGAGGAAATGAACGAAGCCTGCATAGCATTGTCTGTGAGTTTGTGCAAGTCAATTTTTTTTTTGCCTCACAGAAACTTTTGTCCCGGGACTTGGCTTCTCGGCATCACTATACTTACTATGCGTACGTAAGTGACTAATCAATCAATCGAGTGTAAATTCTAGCAGATCGTAAAAAAAAAAACTGAAAACAAAATATATTAATAAGGAAATTTATCAAAATAACTTCTTTTAAACATTAGTTTATTAATACAATTAAAATTAACTAAGTCCTTCAAACTATTATAAAGAATAATTGACCTTGTAATTGGTTCATTAAGCCCATAGTTTACTCTATGATAGGGCTGAACAAGAAGGTTGTTCCGCCGTAAATTGTGAGGAATATTTCTGACTTGAAAGTTATTTAATATATCTTCACAAAGAATATGAGAGCAAAACAGGTCTCTTATAAACATAGCGTTTAAAAATGTTCTTCTATAATCTAAGGCTTGTAAACCCAGTAAGGAACAGCGAGTTTTATAATCTGGCTTGAAACGCCAGCCAATTTGATAAATGGCAAACCGTGTAAAATTGTGTTGAATTCTTTCTATGCGCTCGATAGGCACATTATAGAACGGATTCCACACAATAGAACAATACTCCAGGTGCGAACGAACGAAAGCTGTATACAATATTTTTAAAGTAAAGGGATCATTAAATTCGCGTGCGTTACGTTTAACAAATCCTAACATACTATTCGCTTTTGAAATAATGTAATCAATGTGTTGTCGAAATGAAAGCTCATGGTCGAAAATTACACCAAGATCTGATATTTCGGCAACCCTTGCAAGAACACTACATGTTAAGGAGTACTCAAAGAATATCGGGGGTTTCAATTTATATATGCTAAGTACTTTACATTTACTAACATTTAAATTTAAATTATTATCGCGGCACCAAAATTGCAGCTTTTCTAAATCGGATTGCAACTTAAGGCAGTCATCAATGTTGCGTATTTTCATAGCGATTTTCATGTCATCGGCATACTGCCATACGCGCACGAATTTAAAATTTTGGATGATATCGTTTACGAAAACTAAAAAGAAAAGTGGTCCTAAATGGCTTCCTTGCGGAACCCCTGAAGAACACTTTATAACAGAGCGGGATGTACAGCCATTTAACTTAACCAACTGAATCCTATCTGTTACATAGGATTCCACCCAGCTAAGAAAAACGGACTATACCTAAATTTTCTAGTTTCTTGAGTAAGATATTATGATCTACTCTATCAAAAGCCTTCGAAAAATCGGTATATACCACATCAACCTGCATTCGCTGCTCAATACTATCAGCAACAAATTTAGTAAATGATACCAAATTTGTTGAAGTTGATTTTCCTTTCAGGAATCCATGTTGACATGGTGATATTAAATGGCTAATTAAAACTTCTATTTTATTTTTAATAATCATTTCAAACAACTTCGGTATTGCAGATAATTTAGCTATGGGTCTATAGTTATCAATTAGGTGCTACGGACCCTTTTTGTGAACAGGCGTTATGTATGAAACTTTATATTCATCAAGAAAAACACCTGAAGACAAGGACAAATTAAAAATAAAGGCTAAAGGACGACATAACGATTGCATGCAATTCTTCCAAAATATATTAGGAATGCCATCAGGTCCGGCCTGAATACTAACATCAAGATCACGCATAGCATTCAATAGGTCATCCTCAGAAATCTCAAGAGCACTCGTAAGGTCCTCCTGAGCTATCCGAGGGACCAATGCACTCTGGCTGCCATTGATGTTAGCATTCATTTCTGATGAAACGGAGTCTGGCACTTCGTAAACTGAACTGAAAAATCTAGCGAATCCGTCACAAGCCGATTGAACATCTTTGTAAAAATTGCCATTGAATTCTAAATTTTTTGGGATTCCCGTATTCTTACGCTTGCTGTTTATAAAATTCTAAAATGTCTTACTGTCATTCTTTATATTATTTTCAGCTCTCGCAATATACTGTTTGTAAAGATTTTTATTCATTAGTTCATACTCTCTTCTCAATCTAAAGAAATTTTCTTGTATAATTTATGGGCCCTATTTTTTGCTCTCTTAAGTTTGAACAATTCTTAGCCCAAGGATTTTTTTCTTTTATTTTGTTCTTTTTTAAAGGAACGTACTTGTGAATAGATTTCAATAAAATTGATTTAAAAATTGCGTAACTTTCAATAAGATTACTATTCGATATACATAATTGGAGCCCAATCCATATTAAAAAATGTTGAATTTAGTTTTTCAAATTGGGCGTTTTGAAAATTTCTAGTAGGAATAACTTCGGTCTCTTCTTCAATGTAATCATAAAAAACAAACTCAAGAAGAAGAGCACTGTGATGCATTGAATTGGGCAAAAACGGTTTATCTACTTTAATTACAGAAGCATTCAAGCCAGTACTAACAAAAATTAGATCTAAAATTCTACCAATCGAATTTTTAACAAGATTCATTTGCATCAAATCCATTGCAAACAAACAATCTGTTAGAACAGATTCACACTCAAGATGTAAATCACGCGGCAGAATTTTTTTCTCATCGTCGTTCCAGTACCAACCTATATTACCAAGATTGACGAGAATAAGACAGATTGACGTACAAAAGGATCAACTAGCCCCATCCTAAAAGCCAAACAAACTGTATTATCAAGTTTCTTGACGAGAGCTACAGAATCGGTTGCTCGGTAATTTGCATTAATAATTTCCAGTGCGTGACCCCTTAATTTCTCGAGGCGCCGTGCGAATGTTTGGATGTCTTCTGCCAACTGCCTAGATTGTCTTATTTCATTAGAGATGTTATCTAACGTTCTAGGTCTTAAATACGCATTCTGAAATATTTGTTTAAGCCCTTCGACAGTCGTCGGTTTCTGGGCTGCAAATAAATTAAACGCATCCCCAGCTAGTCTTGTCGACAGAATTGACACATACCTCATCCTTCACATCAATGCATTTTAAACCTAATTCGCAAGCATTGAGAAATTCTGATAGTTTGCTCGACACATCTACCAAATTTTCCACGGCGAAAACCGGAACAATCCGCGATACAACCTTTGCAATGGACTCAGTAGACATGCTGCCAAGCGGTCGAAGTTCTTCAATTGGCGAGGAATTTCGGATATTTGGGGGATTGTTCTTAAGATCTCGAAATTGATCACGCAACCCATTAATCTCGATATATTTTTGATCAAGAGTTTCAGAAACGTTGTTATACTTACTGCGAAGCTGCTCGTTTTCGCTTTCGAATACTTTCACTTTCTCCTCTAACGTCTTGATCTCCTCGGATTGCTTTGCTACCAACGTTTTACTTGTCCCTGGTTGTCGCCAACTCCTCCTCCAGCTCGGAATTCATCTCTTCGGCTTCTACTATTATTTCTACTTTTTCTTTTAGTTTCTTTTTTAAAATCACAATTTCACTTTCACAGTCTTTCTTACTATCGAACTATTTTCGCACAAAAACTATTATAAACTAACACTACTATTATGAACTAACACAACAGTTCGCGAATACCGGCTGCGCCAAAAATGTAATGAATTTCTTTTATAATTTTTTAATGAAAAGGAAAACACGTATATTCTTTTTGATACCTTACGTTTTATCCATATTTCTGCTTATTCTACTTAAAATTGCACTTATGCTGATTAGCAAATTTGTGTCTACAAATCAATAACGACAAAGTTCATTGCTACGGTCAGTGATTCGTCATTGATTTGTCGACACAAATTTGCACGCGCAATTCTAATGAACTTATGAAAAATGCAAGCGCATTATTTAACGGGAAATACAACAACCGCAGTGGGGTCATTACAATGCAATCCTTTTTTTGCGAAATCGTAACGGTTCTCCAGATATTCAATGTCAAAGTTTGACTTTTCTATGAAGCCACTTAAGTAATTTGATAAGAAAATGGGGATATTTCCGCTTTACTCATTGGGGAATGTGTTCGATGCCATCAAATTGACGTTTTAATTTTAATCAGCCCCCACTAGAATAGTAAGTTTTACCAATTTGGCAAAGATGTTAATAATATGAAAAGCCGAAATATATTTGCGAGCAACAATTGTAAAATTTGCTAGACAGGGAGGCAAATGATATTTAAAATATTATTTTCGTTGCAATGCTATCGATTCACATCAATATGTAGTAAAAATACCCCCAATTTCCCATTTAAAAATTAACTACCCCAGATAAATGTCCCGTAAGGGGGAGGATAAAGGTTGAAAGGCTCCGGCCGATTCCTATATCCTTTTCATTTGTGGCATAACTGCGGACCCTTAGCTATGTAGGGAAGCTTCATAGGGTGAGCGGCTCCGGCCAATTCCTATGTTTCTCTACGGGGCGTTACTTTCCCGCATTATCCGAGTAACCGCTGCGCCTGAGTGCTGTATTAACAACTTCAGCGTCTCAGGTTACTAAATGTAATAGGGTGACAAAAAAACAAATAGTCAATCACCGAAGCAGCACCTCCGAGGCCTCTCCATGATGGACCTCTTTCGTTTTACGAATACTATCATGGTTAAGCGATGGGCCGACAACCCATCCTTGGAAAAAATTCTACGTCAAGAAACCTGGAATGAAAGCCTCGGATTGGACGGATACAACCCAACGACGACATCGCAAACGAACAACTGATTACTATCTCGGAACCTGGAATGTACGCTCCCTGAATAGACCAGGGGCCTTAAGGGCCCTCTTGGATCAGGTCGAAAAATATAAGCTGAGCATTGTTGCACTCCACACCTTCGGGCCACAGGGAGTTTGGAGTGGCGTTCATTGTAAACAATCAACTTAGCCGCATGTTATCGACTTCAAACCCATAAACGAGCGGCCGTGTGCGATTCGCATTAAAACCCGGTTCTTCAATCTCTGGCTTATAAACGCGCATTCCCCCACCGAAGTCAGTGAAGACGCGGTTAAAGACGAGGTCTATCACCGCCTAGAAAATCACTTCGATTCACTTCAATCAAACGATGTCAAATTGCTGCTAGGGGATTTTAACTCCAAAGTCGGAAACGAAAGTTGGCATAGGGGGATTACTGGAGGGTACAGCCTCCATGAAGACTGTAACGACAATGGCCAACGACTAATAGACTTCGCGACCAGCAGAAATATGGTCATTAGCTAGAGCTATGACCTGTTTTCCGCATCGTCGCATTCACAGGCAGACCTGGAGATCTCCAGATCAACATACCGTCAACCAAATTGACCACGTCCTTGTCTGCAAGAGATGGGCATCGAGCATAATGGATGTTCGGTCCTATCGTGGAGCAAATATTGACTCTGACCACTATATGGTCAAGGCGACTTATAGGTGCAGAATTTCTTCGGTGCATCATTCGAGGTTCAACCCGGCAAAAATTTTTGCGGTTGACAAATTGTTGGATGATGCCACGGTGGTCACTTATCCGACTGCCCTTGAGGAGAAGCTGGCGCCCTTGCTAAATAACATCAGCAACAAAGGCGCCCTTGAGATCTGGGATACACTCAAAGACACCATCAAGGGGGTCGCAGAGGAGGTTGTGGGATACAAAGCCCGGCGAGCCCGAAATGATTGGTTTGATGAAGAATGTCAAAATGCGGTAGATGCTAAAAACGAGGCATATCGCCAATGGACTGAACGCGCAACTAGAGCCAAAAAAAAAAACAAAATATGACGAGCTTCGACGATTTTCGAATAGGTTAATTAGGCATAAGAAACGTAAGCATCTTGACGAGCAGTTGATGCAAATAAACCAAAGACTAGTTAGTAGGAACAGTAGGCAAGCGTACAAGCTGATTAATTCAATTAAAAGTTGATACCAACCCAGGACCAGCCTCTGTAAGGATAACGATGGCAATATCATTAGCGACACCAATAGCGTTGATAAACGCTGGGCCTCACATTTTGAAGAGCTCCTCAATGTTCAACCGAACAACCCCACACAAGAGGCTCCGGAGCTGATGGCTGAACCAGGCCCTCCCGTTCAACCCCCAACAGTAGAAAAAGTTGATCTCGCCATGCAAGCACTAAAACATAATAAAGCCCCGGGCGCTGACGAGATTCAAGCTGAACTGCTGAAGCATGGTGGGGAGAGCCTTGTAAAGGCTATACACAGAACTACAGAGGCATCCCATTAGTTTGTACGACTTATAAGATTTTATCTAAGATTCTGGAAAATAGAATTAATCCGTACGCACAAGAAATCATTGGCGAGTACCAAGGCGGCTTTAGACCTGGTCGTTCGACGACAGATCAGCTTTTTACAGTGAAGCTTTTACTCCAGAAGTGCTGGGAATACAACATCGACGTATACCAAATATTTGTTGACTTCAAGCAGGCATACGACAGTATCGATCGAAGCGTACTGTACAACATTTTGCTGCATTTTGGAATACCGGCTAAGCTAGTGCGACTCATAAGGATGACGATGACTAACACCGTCTCGCAGGTCAGAGTTCAGAACAGACTCACTGACCTATTTGAAACTCGTACTGGACTCAAGCAAGGCGACGGGCTGGCGCCGACGCTCTTCAACCTGGCTCTGGAGTATGTGATTCGAGCCATGAATTTGGACAGCAGCGGAACGCTACTCATTAAATCGACTCAACTAGTAGCCTACGCCGACGACATCAACATCATGTCTCGAAGATTGGATGATGCAGAAAGTCTTCTGCATAATCTCAATAAGGCCGCCAGGGAAGTTGGGCTACATATCAACGAGTCTAAAACCAAGGTGATGATGCAATCAAAAACTAGAACGCCAATAAATTTAAGCATCACAGTGGGGGACCTCAATATAGAATATGTAGACAACTTCACTTACCTGGGTTGCAATTTGTCAAAAGACGCCAACGAAACAGATGAGATAAAGCGACGGATACAAATAGCTAATAAGTGTTACTTTGCGGTCCTCCAAATTATGAATTCGAAGCTGGTGCACAGGAACACGAAGCTCCACGTGTATAAAACCATCATCCGACCTGTGCTATGCTATGGCTGCGAGGCATGGACCCTAACCCAAAACTCTTAAACACCTGTTGGACACATTCGAGCGAAAGGTTCTCCGAAGAATCTTCGGGGCCGTTCGTGAACGAGGTGAATGGCGCATCCGGTACAACCTTGAGTTGTATCAACTGTATGATGAGCTACAGGTGTCGAAGATCGTGAAATTGCAGCGATTGCAATGGGCGGGTCATGTACAAAGGATGAACGACGATCGCACATGCCCAAAAAGGCAACGAGTGGATGGAGCCAGATTGCGTGGACGACCGAGAGCCCGATGTCCATTCTGTATGTGAGGACGCCCACCAGATGCTAGGCTTTCGGAATTGGAGGACAAGGTCGCGTGACCGCGACAATTGGAGGTTTTCAATCCAGGCGGCCAAGGCCCGACGTCGGGCTATCGTGCCATAAACAAATAATCGTTTGTTTACGCTGTCGATGTCGCGGATGATGTTACCATCCTTGTCCTTACTTAGGTTTGTCCTGGGTTGCAGTTCTTGATATTATTTATAAGATTATACGCCTGTCTTATGTTCTTACTGGCGAATCTTTAGTTTATTTGCCGTAACTGCTCGTCAAAATGTTTGCGTTTCTTACGTATAATTAACTTATTTGATTTTCGCAGAAGTTCCTTGTATCTTTCTTTCTTGGCTCTGAATGCGCGTTGTGTGTATTGGCGATCGGCTTCATTTTTCGCCTCAATCGAGGCCCTGCATTCTTCGTCGAACCAGTCTGTTCGTCTACGCGGGGCTTTATAACCCACGACCTCTTCTGCAATCATCACCTGTCACCCCCACAGTCTCCGCACACCACACAGCACCACGACACACTCTTACACCAGCACCACCACAGCAAGTTGCAAACTACTCCACCACAAAGATAGTTCAACTAAATTGTAATGGTCTACAACATAAAATTGTTGAGATCACTGACTTTATGGACAGACATCACATCCTAGTTGCTGCAATCCAAGAAACCAAACTAAATGCCGATTCATCGCTAAATTCGTACGGAGGCTTCAACATCATCCGACGCGATCGACCCACTGGCTCAGGAGGAGGTTTGGCTTTCTTGATACATAACTCGCTACCATATTCATTAATCGATATCGCTGCCGCCGATACCACAACAGAATTACAAGCGATATCAATCAGGTCGGGAAATGTTGATATAGATACAGGTATACCTCGACTTAGGACGCTAATTGGTTCCAGGCAAATGCGTCCTAAGTCGAAAACGTTGTAAGTCGAATAACCATATTGCACGTAGGCAAGAACACGGTCACAACTCAAAACTCGGCACTTTTTAGTTAATGATACAGTTTTATAAGAAAAAGGAGCATTTAAAATAAGTATGCATGTACAAGTACAGATCAACATTAACTAATTTGCGTAATATTTTTCATTTCCCTTCTTGGGCTCTCTTATTGTGAACTGGCGAAGACATAAGTATTTAATGGGAATTGGGGATATTTTTACTACATATTGATGTGAATCAATAGCATTGCAGCAAAAATAACATTTTAAACTTCATTTGCCTCCCTGTCTGGCAAATTTTGGCAATTCTTGCTCACAAATATATTTCGACTTTTCGTATTATTAACATCTCTGTCAAATTGGTAAAACTTACTATTCTAGTTGGACTGATCAAAATTAAAACGTTAATTTTGATAGCTTCGAACAATTTTCTCAATGTGTAAAGCGGAAATGTCCCCCTTTTCACATCAAATTACATAACTGGCTTCATAGAAACGTCGAACTTGACATTGAATATTTTGAGAAATGTTACGATTTCGCAAAAAAGGATTGCTGATTCGGCCGTTTCAGGCCAATATTAATGAAAGAGCATCATCAAAACTTGGCGCCGCAGATACTGAAATCTCCCCGATACTTCATTTATGAAAAATGATTCAAATTTCTTTATAAATAGTAGAAAATTTGCAGAGGGTAATAGATTTCATAAATTTAAAGAAACAGTTCCACATTCTTTCCAGAAGTTGGAAAATACAAATTATATTTTTTTATAAATATAATTCAAGTAAGTAAAAAATATTTTAGCAAGTCGTGCAAACGCTAAAAAGGTTAACCCATTCCCCGCCAACACATTTCTTTTCGAATTACATCCTGAAAATTGGTATTTACGGTAAAGAAGCCACCCTGAATCCAAAACCGTTTACCATTTTTTCCTACCCTCCGTTCTCCCGCAAAGGCCCGATGCCATATGGCATCATTGGCGGGAACCCATTACAATTTTTTTTTTCAATTAAGATAAAAACGTTTTTTTTGGAAAAACAGTTTTTACTTTCTTTAATTATAATTCTGAGCTTGTGTGAAATTTTAAGAAGCATTTAACACATAATCCTGTATCACATTTGATGCATTTAGTCCGAGTTTGGCTTTTGCAGGGCGGATATGCACATCTTCTTCTATTGCATTTCGCAACATAATGGCCAATTCCATCATACGTGCAACATTCGGAAGACTGTGCTATGTGCTACCCAAATCTGATGAGCCACAGTCGTACAATAGTAGGTTGCAATATCCCTACGGAACTGCATTTGGGTGACTTCCCCGACTTTATTTGTAATATCCAAGCATTTTCATCATCCGACATGATAGGTTCAAGATATTCAACCGCCTCATGTAATTTCATTCTGCATAAGAAATATGCATGAAAAAGAATGGATTGAAATTGCTTTCTTTAAAAAAATAATGGATAAATGCTCATTGTGGAAATTGAATTTTGGTAAGTTACTTTTGCACACTTTTTTTTTGCTCTGTACCGAGACAAGCCTTTCGAAGTACTGACTCAAAGCTTTTGTGGACAAATATGTCCTTCAAACTCCTTGAAATTCAAAAAAAACAAGATGAATAATAATTATCACGGTTGATTCAGCGCTTGAAAATAATGTTGCGTATACGCAACTTTGAGCGTTTACAGGGTGTAGTGTGCATGCACATAGACAACCCAGAGTAAAGGATGATGCACACTTGAGAGCAACAAGGATAATTCCGAAAAAAGTCCCATTGTTGAGACCAGATACGTCAAAGGAGTAATTTGACTCTTTGACGAGGTCTCGTACGTGTCTGAGTTTATTATTTAGTGCATCGTATGTTAGTCTCCTGGATGGAATACACGTCCATATTTGAAAGGTGTTTGTGGGTGCGCTTTAGAAAATGATGCATTTGATTGTGAAAACGATCATCGGACTTGGACTCTAAATCCTCAGAAACGAATTTTCAGCATAAAATTAATTTTCACAGTAAACATATTGAAAAAAAAAAAAAAAAAAAATTAAAAATAAATTTTTTATTAGGTTTCCGCCAATGATGCCATATGGCATCACTAAAATGTATTTAGTGTTACTACCTATAAAACTACCGTTATTGCAAATTTTTTTTTGCTATTCTAATCTATGCTACTCTGGCTTTTGTTTAACACAAATTGTTCTGAGAAAATCAGGTCGCAAGTATATGATTTTTGAAATTTTGTGGAGTCTTACCCGCAAAAATCGCATTTTTTTAAAAAAATTTCACGACGCTTTTTTTTTCTGCTCCCAATGGCACAAATCTAACTAAATACTAGCCAGGAACATTGGAATAGATAGAAGAAACATTACTTAGTGTAACAAAGAAAAAAACAATGTTGAGGATGTTACAGGGTGTCCGTGGCGCGCTCCCAAATATGAGGCTTTTACTGATGCCATATTTCATCATTGGCGGGGAATGGGTTAAATACTAATTGCAACATTTCTTTGCTATCGCATCCTAGGATAGTGTGAATGGTGTGTTAGGCTTAATTTAAGACAAAAAAATTAAATTTGATAACAATTCATGGTTTTATCCCTACCAATTTAAGGACGTACACTGCCAAAACGTATCACCACGGTTGCTAAAACTGATTTCTTCTATTTTGCGTTCCAAAAAAGTTTAGTTCTTAAGTTTTATTGATTGATCGGAAATTGTTTGTTTACGCCGTAGAACTTTTTGATAGACTTATGCTGGCCCAATCCTTTACGCTAGCGTTGAAATTTACTTCTTTAAAAGGTCCTTAACGGAACAGCTAATTGGCTGTGCAACCAAATTCCACAAATATCAACTCCACAAATAAATTAGAAACTTTATGCACCAGGAATTAAAAGTAAAAACAGAAGTGAAAATTCTGTCTTAATACTTGCACGTATGTTTTTATACAAATCTTTTTTTTTTCAAATCGCGTTGTAAGTCGAAACAAAAATTGTTGCAACTCGAGTCGTGGTCTAAATTGTTCATGCGTTGTAAGTCGAAATGTCCTAAGTCGAAGCGTCCTAAGTCGAGGGATACCTGTATTCTCCATATCTATATACCACCAGCATCAAGTTGTCCCACTGGTTTCCAGGCCAACATTTCCCCCCTACTCACCGATCGATATCGCCTATTACTGGGCGATTTCAATGCTCACCATGATTTATAGCACTCAAACCTCAACATCGACACCAGAGGTAACCACATCGCAAACCAACTAGATGATTCCGATTTCTGTCCATTGAATGACGACTCACCAACCCGCATTGCAGGATCATGCAGAAGCTCGCCTGACATATCCATCGCCAGCCCTGGGCTCATAAACAGCATTACTTGGGAACCGTTCATAACTTTCTCGTCAGACCATTTGCCTATTGTCCTCACGATTGATAAACCGTCTCAGTTTACGTACACTGAGAAGAAGAAATATTCGAATTTCAGCAAAGCCGACTGGATTGGCTTCCAAACCTATACAAATGAAGAGTTTTCTGCCCTTCCAACCCCTACTGACGTACGTACTGCTGAAAAAACCCTGAGACGGATTATCCAGAATGCAGCCAAAAGATACATTCCAGCGGGCCGCATCCCAATCATGAGACCGCATTTTCCATCATCTGCTGCAGAATTGGCAAAAACGAGAGATGAACTCCGAACAGCAGACCCAAATGATCCTCGCATCGGCGATCTCAACAACATTATAACCCAGCAACTCAACGACCACAGGAAACAGTTATGGAATTCGCATTTAAAAACATGCCACGTAAAATCCGGCGTAAGCAACCTTTGGAGAATGGTACGTGCTCTATCAAACCCCACAAAACCCAAAGGTAAGGTAGCTAAAAATTCGGTGATAACACATACAACAACGACGACAAATGCGCTCACAAATTTAACCAACAATTCGTCGAACATCCCGAAAAAGATAAGCTCAAGCGCAAAATTACCAGAGCTATCCGAAACAGCACCACTGACCAACACCTCCAGGTTACCTCAGGTGACCCCAGAATTCGGGAGCTCAATATCCAAATACAGCGACAAGTTAAAGACTACAAGAAGGCCAAATGGAACGAGCACCTTAATGACTGTAACCTTAAAGAAGGTGCCAGTAAGTTATGGTCCACTGTCCGTGCCCTTTCGAACCCCACAAAAGATAAGGGCAATATAGCCATAACCTTTCGGCAAAAAAGAAACTAGCAATCCTCTTCAGTGTGCGAGCCAGTTCAATAAACAATTTATTGAACATCCCAAGTCAGATGACCTCAAGCGCAAAATTAGAAGACGGATTCGCAGCCGAATTGTTGACTCCGTACCAATTTATACTCCGGACCAGGTTAAAACAGTCATTGAGAATGCAAAAAATTCTAAGGCCCTTGGACCTGATGGCATTTCAATGGCCATGCTCAAACATCTTGGTCTTCCTGCCATTGAGTACCTCACGGCAGTCTTTAACTTGTCAATGTCTACGCTCGTCATCCCCGACATCTGGAAACAAGGTCGTATAGTCCCATGCCTTAAACCAGGGAAAAGTGCCAAACTAGGAACTTCCTACAGACCGATTACGATCCTGTCACCTGTAGCAAAAACGCTGGAAGCCCTCATCCACCCCACACTCGTTTCACATGCAAAGCTAGATCCCCATCAGCACGGATTCAGACGCATGCATAGTACAACCACCGCTCTGGACGCGATCACTACACGTGTAAGAGACGGACTAAACCACAGTACACCTTGCCATAGAACTATCATGGTGGCGATTGACCTATCAAATGCGTTTGATAAGGTTAATCACTCCATGCTTCTGGCAAACCTCCTCAATATGCATGTTCCGACTGAAGAGATAAGATGGATTGCCAACTATCTAGCTGGTAGGCAATCCTTCACCGAGTTTCGAGGCAGTCGTTCTAAACTTAGAAAGATCAAATTAGGTGTTCCTCAAGGTGGGGTTCTTTCTCCCACCTTGTTTAACATCTACATGGCCGGTCTCCCAACACCTCCGGAAGGCATTGAAGTTATTTCTTATGCCGATGACTGCACTGTACTCGCCACGGGAGCGGATAGGGATGTCATGCGTGAAGATATCAATAGATATTTAGCGCGACTAGAAGCCTTTTTCCATAGCAGAGGCCTAACCATCTCAGCGTCCAAATCGTCTGCGACCTTCCTTACCACCTGGTCAGGTGATTGTAAGTGGCCGGTTGGGGTACGTATTGGCAACAAACCAGTTCCTGCTGTTGCAAATCCAAAAATTCTCGGGCTTCACTTTGAGAAAATGATGACTTCAGCTCATCACGCGGAAGCGGTATGTGAAAAGATGCGCAGCAGGAACAAAATTCTTAAAGCACTGGCTGGTAGCACCTGGGGCAAAGATAAAGAGACAATGCTAGCCACTTACAAAGCGGTGGGTCGAGCAGCGGCTGATTTTGCGGCGCCAGTTTGGTCGCAAGGTCTCTGTAACACAAGCTGGAACAAAATCCAAGTCTGCCAAAATGCTGCTCTACGCACAGCTACAGGATGCCTTCTGATGTCTGCCCAGGACCACCTACATCAGGAGACACATTTGATGCCAATACGTGACCACAATCGACTACTTACAAAACAATATTTAGTAGGTTGTTATCGAGAG
Organism: Microchrysa polita; assembly: GCA_949715475.1. Taxonomy (NCBI): domain Eukaryota; kingdom Metazoa; phylum Arthropoda; class Insecta; order Diptera; family Stratiomyidae; genus Microchrysa; species Microchrysa polita. The sequence continues at coordinate 43,403,491 of OX454420.1, forward strand.
GATCATCCTAATCGTAACCTCATGGACAAAATTCTCCCCCCCCCCCCCCCCACGTAACATCAAACGTGGCCCTCGTGACATTGAGAGAGAAGTCCAGGGTTACAAAAGGGATCCTTTCGATGAAGATTCATACCGGGCTGCCATTGCAATGATTCACACTGAGGAATTGAGTAGGTCTATTGCGAGTTTAGGCACGAACAGAGTCCTCTCAGCGATCCCACCACCTATTTCGCCTGAGGAGATTAGGCTCCCGAGAGCCACCAGAGGGACTTTAGCCCAACTTCGATCAGGCTTCTGCTCACGCCTAAATTCGTATCTATCTCGCATAGACCCAAATATACTAAACGTATGCCCAAACTGCGCTGGCACGCCACACGATGTAGCCCATTTGTTTCAATGCCCAGCTGCACCCACTAATCTCACCCCCCTCTCACTATGGGAAAACCCCATTGCAGCTGCCACGTTTTTGTCCCTGGAGATTGCGGACGAAAACGATGACGAACTATAAAACGAGTCCATATAGATACACAGCGGTTCACACCTTTCTGTACCGCTAAAAGAAGAAGAAGGTTACCTCAAACGAAGTCAAGCTTGCAATAAAAAATGCGAAAAACTCCAAAGCGTACGGACTAGACGGTATTGCCATGATTATGCTCAAACACATCGACTCTCCGGCCATTGAGTATATCACTGCTACGATGAACCTGTCGCTGAAAACCTTCATCATACCCGAGCTATGGAAAAAAGGCCGTATCACCCCCATACCGAAGCCAGGCAAAGACCATTTTCTAGCAGAATCATACCTTCCAATAACGCTACTGTCCCCCGTGGCCAAAATACTTGAGGCACTAGTGTTGCCTAAACTCCTGGAGCACGTCCAGCTTGCCAATCATCAACACGGTTTCCGGAAAATGCATAGCACTACAACCGCTATAGACAGGATTACCTCCAACATTTTCAATGGACTCAATCAGCCGAAACCCTGCAAGCGCACTATCCTCGTAGCTCTCGATTTGTCAAAAGCATTTGACACTGTTAACCACAGTACTTTTGACAGACCTACGCAACACTACTCCTCCATATATCACCAAATGGATCGCGAATTACCTTGCCGGTCGTCAATCCTGCACCGAGTTTAGGAATGGGAAGTACAAACTCAGGAAAATTAAACAAGGCGTTCCACAGGGCGCAGTCTTATCTCCCACCCTCTTCAACCTTTACATGTCAGGACTGCCCACACCAACCACGGGACTCGAAATCATCTCTTATGCTGACGACTGTACCATCATGGCGACTGGCAACGACATTCCCGAAATGTGCGACCACATCAACGAATACCTGCTGACACTCAACGACTTCTTTGTGAGTAAAGGCTTGAAGCTCTCAGCACCAAAGTCCTCCGCCACCTTATTCACCAGCTTCAACCAGGAGTACAATATGCAACTCCCTATATCTATCGACACCAACGTCATCCCTACTATTCGGACTCCCAAGATCCTAGGTGTCACGATAGACAACTCCGGCAAATTTAACACACACGCTGAGAACATCTGCTCTAAACTCAGGAGCAGAAACAAAATTCTTAAAGCTCTTGCCGGTAGTACTTGGGGCACCGACAAAGAAACACTTCCTACCTACCTATAAAGCCATCGGTCGCCCCCTAGTCAATTATGCAGCACCGACGTGGTCAAATGGTCTCTGCAACACAAATTGGGGCCACATACAAATCTGCCAGAGCACGGCACTTCGCACCATCACCGTACAAATCACCCGAACAATGAACTCATGGACAAAACACCACCGCCACGACGAATAAGACGCTCTATCAGGAACAAAGAGCGCGAAGTCCAGCAATACAAAAAGGTTCCCTTCGATAACTCCGACTACAAGGCGGCGATTGCAGACATACACACACAAGACGTTCGTAAAGCTACTGAAAGCCTCACAAATAATCGTGTACTTGGCACCAAACCTCCAGCCATATCTCCTGATGAAGAACAATTACCGAGAGTTACCCGCACCACCTTAGCTCAGCTCCGATCCGGTTGGTGCCCGCGACTAAATTCCTATTTATCACGTATAAATAATGAAGTTGCAAACACCTGCCCAGCCTGCGGAACCAGTCCACACGATGTAGACCACATTTTCGATTGTCCAGCTGCTCCCACGCAACTTACACCACTTGCGTTATGGTTACAACCAATCGAAGCAGCTTTCTTTCTAAACCTCGACCTCGAGGATGGAATGCCCACCATCTTCGAATAAATATGATGCAACTAATTAAACGTTTCCTGTCTGTGCCGCTAATACAACAACAACAACAATCTCTTCTGCAACTCCTTGAGCTCCTTCCAGAACTCATGGATGCCTAAATTGTTGATGTTATCAAGCATGGGCGAAAGTTTTTCCTCAAGTGCTGTAGTATACGCAGCCGCTGTGGCATCATCGATCAAATTGTCAACCTCGAAGATCTTGGCAGGGTTGATTCTCGTTAGGGGCACGGAAGAGATTCTGCACCTTTAGGTCGTAGAACTTGAGGAACTTCTTCTTCTTCTTTGCCTCGTTCTTTACACCGCTCCATGGTTTCGCGTTGCTCGACCTGCGGTGTAGGCACATCGCCCGTTTTGGCGGTAATATCTCAGCATATTTCTACATATTTCTATCTTGGATCGTGTCATCGCCGAGACCAATGCGTTGTTGGTGCTGCTGCTGTTGCTTGTTGGAGAACTTGAAGTCCACTTCACCCGAAATGGGAAACCAAAAAAACTTTCAGTGTTTTTCAAATTAAGGAATTTCGAACAACAGAAGGATTTTCACCACATATAACTAAACCATACAGTCACGCAGGAAATGCAGATGTGGAAAAATTTCACAACACCCTAGCGGAAAAATTTAGGTTGCTCACTTTTAAGCAGTCAAAAATTGCACCAAAAAAGAATAATCCAGCATGCTGTGCAGATATATAACAATAGGTTTCATTCCACCATAAAATATACACCCCGTGACATTCAATTTAGAAAATTTGATTTCGAAAAAGTTTGCGAAAATATCAAAATTACTAAAGAGAAACGAGACCGAGGCTAATTTCGGGCGGGGCCTAAATTTTGATAACCTTCATTACCCTTGGGCTAAAAGTTTTTTCGGCCGTAACTACGACTTGTGTTTAATTATGCGGCGTTATTGAGGTTATGCAGGAGGCTTTCTGCATCACCCAACCTTCGAGACATGATGTTGATATCGTCGGCGTACGCTACCAATTGAGTCGATTTGATGAGTAGCGTTCCGCTGCTGTCCATATTCATGGCTCGAATTACATACTCCAAAGCCAGGTTGAAGAGCGTCGGCGCCAGCACTTTTGGAGTAGAAGCTTCACTGTGTAAAGCTGATCGGTCGTTGAACGACCAGGTCTGAAGCCGCCTTGATACTCGCCAATGATTTGTTCTGCGTACGGATTGATTCTCTTTTCAAGAATTTTTGATAAAATCTTATAGGCCGTACAAACTAATGATATGCCTCTGTAATTCTTCAGCTTCAGCTTGTCACCCTTTTTGTGGATTGGGCAGATTATGCTTTTGCGCCAATCTTCGGGGATTACCTCGTCGTTCCATATTTTCAGCAGTAGCACATGTACAGCGTTGGTCAGGCACGTTCCACCATGCTTCAGCAGTTCTGCTGGGATCTCGTCAGCGCCGGGCGCTTTATTATTCTGGAGCGACTGTATGGCAAGACTCACCTCCTCTATTGTTGGGGGTAGAACGGGAGGGCCTGGTTCGGCTAACTGCTCAAGAGCTAGCTCCGCGGGGGATGTTGATGATGCATTGAAGAGCTCTTCAAAATGCGAGGCCCATCGTTTGTTGACGCTTTCGATGTCGCTGATGATGTTACCATCCTTGTCCTTACATAGGCTTGTCCTGGGTTGATATCCGTTCTTGATATTATTTATAAGTTTGTACGCCTGTCTAATGTTCTTACTGGCTAATCTTTGGTTTATTTGCTGCAACTGCTCGTCAAAATGTTTGCGTTTCTTACGTCTAATTAACCTATTAGATACTCGCCGAAGTTCGTTGTATCTTTCTTTCTTGGCTCGAGATGCGCGTTGTGTGTATTGACGATAGGCTTCATTTTTCGCCTCAATCGAGGCCCTGCATTCGTCGTCGAACCAGTCTGTTCGTCTGCACCGGCCTTTATAGCCCACGACCTCTTCTGCGACCCCCTTGATGCTGTCTTTGAGCTCCTCCCAGAACCCATGGATGCCTAGATTATTGATGTCTCGAAGATTGGGTGATGCAGAAAGCCTTCTGCATAATCTCAATAACGCCGCCAAAGAAGTTGGGCTACATATGAACGAGTCTAAAATCAAGGTCATGATGCAATCAAAAACTAGAACGCCAGTAAATTCAAGCATCACAGTGGGGGACCTCAATATAGAATATGTAGACAACTTCACTTACCTGGGTTGCAATTTGTCAAAGGACGCCAACGAAACAGATGAGATAAAGCGACGGATACAACTAGCTAATAAGTGTTACTTTGCGGTCCTCCAAATTATGAATTCGAAGCACACAGGAACACGTGTATAAAACCATCATCCGACCTGTGCTATGCTATGGCTGCGAGGCATGGACCCTAACCCAAAACTCTGAACACCTGTTGGACACATTCGAGCGAAAGGTTCTCCGAAGAATCTTCTGGACCGTTCGTGAACGAGGTGAATGACGCATGCGGTACAACCTTGAGTTGTATCAGCTGTATGATGAGCTACAGGTGTCGAAGATCGTGAAATTGCAGCGATTGCAGTGGGCGGGTTATGTGCAAAGGATGAACGACGATCGCATGCGCAAAAAGGTGATGAACGCGCAACGAGTGGACGGAGCCAGATTGCGTGGACGACCCAGAGCCCGATGGGAGCATTATGTATGTGAGGACGCCCACCAGATGCTAGGCTTTCGGAATTGGAGGACAAGGTCGCGTGACCGCGACAATTGGAGGTTTTCAATCCAGGCGGCCAAGGCCCGACGTCGGGCTATCGTGCCATAAAGAAGAAGAAGAACAAGTAGTTTGGAGTAGCTTTCATCGTGAGTAAGCAGCTCAAAGACCACGTTATCGGCTTCTTCTTCTTCTTTTAGCGGTGCAGAAGGGTGTGAAACCTCTGTGCATCTATGTGGGTACGATTTATGGTTCGTCAATGTTTGAGTCCGTGAGGTTTAAGGACAAAAACATAGCTGCTGCGATAGGGTTTTCCCACAGCGATATAGGGGTAAGATCAGTGGGCGCAGCGGGCCATTGAAACAAATGAAAATCACGAGGAGTACCATCGCAGTTAGGACAGATGTTTTGGATGTCCGGGTTGATGCGAGAAAGGTTCGAATTAAGGCGTGAACAGAAGCCCGACCGAAGTTGAGCTAGTGTTACTCTAGTGGCTCTCGGGAGCCTAATCTCCTCAGGCGAAATTGGTGGTGGGCGCTCTGAGATGATTCTATTCGCACCTAAGCTCGCAATAGACCGATTCACTTCTTCAGTGTGGATCGCTGCGATGGCGGCTCGGTATGTAACTTCATCCTAAGGGTCCCGTTTGTATCCCTGAACCTCTCTCTCAAGGTCTCGTAAACCACGCCTGACATGTCGTGGTGGAGGAATTCGGTCCATGAGATAATGATTGGTCCTCACGATAGCAACCAACAAGATACTGTTTTGAGAGTAGGTGATTGTGGTCACGTATTGGCATCAATTTTGTCTCCTGATGTAAGTGTTTCTGGGCAGACATCAGAAGGCAACCTGTCGCGATGCGTAGAGCGGCATTTTGGCAGACCTGAACTTTGGACCAGTTTGTGTCACATAAACTATGTGTCCAAACTGGGGCTATTCAGCGGCCGCTCGATCCACCGCTTTATAAGTAGCTAGCATGGTTTCTTTATCTTTGCCCCAGGTGCTACCAGCTAGAGCTTTTCGGATTTTATTCCAAACTGCAGCTGCATGATTCGCAGATGTTATCATGTTCTCTAGGTGAAGCCCGAGAATTTTGGGGTTTTTTTTTACAGTAGAAACAGAATTGTTGCCAATACGTATATCAATCTCGCATCTCATGTCCTCCCACCAAGTGGTTAGAAAAGTCGCAGAAGATTTGGACGCAGAGATGGTGAGGTTTCGGCTTTGGAAAAATGCCTGTAATCGTCCTAGATAGTGATTAATTTGGAGGCGCATTTCATCCTTATCACCCCCTGTGGCGAGTACGGTGCAATCATCAGCATAGGAAATCTCCTCGATTCCTTGAGATGGTGTGGGAAGGCCGGACATGTAGATGTTGAACAGAGTGGGGGAGAGTACCCCTCCCTGTGGAACACCTAATTTGATTTTCCTAAGCTTAGAACGTTTGCCTCGAAACTCGGTGAAGGAGTGCCGACCAGCTAGATAATGGCAATCCAACGAATCTCTTGTGCAGAAAGATGCATATTCAATAGGTTTGCTAAGAGCATTGAATGATTGACCTTATCATTTGATAGGTCAATTGCCACCAGAATGGTTCTGTGACAAGGACGGCGTTGATTTAGGCCATCACGAATGCGTGTAGTGATCGCATCGTGGGCAGTGGTGGTACTATGCATTTTCCTGAAGCCATGCTGGTGGGGTTCTAGCTTCGCATGTGCAACAAGAGTGGGGTGAATAAGGGCCTCCAGCGTCTTTGCGACAGGAGAAAGTATCGTACTGGGGCGGTAGGATTCCCCGAGATTTGCGCGCTTGAGACAGGGAACAATCCGACCTGTTTTCCAGATTTCAGGGATGGCAAGCGTGGACATCGACAAGTTAAAGGCGGCCGTGAGATACTCGATGGCTGGAAGGTCGAGATGATTCAACATGGTCATCGAAATGCCATCTGGTCCGAGGGCCTTGGAGTTTTTAGCATTCTCGATGACTTTTTTATTTTATCAGAGGAAGAGGTGATGGAGGCAATGCATCAGATGAAACGCGGAAAGGCAGTCGGACCGGACAAAATCCCCGCGGAATTTTGGTTGAAAATGGAAAATGTCGGGCTTAGTTGGCTCACAGTTCTCTTCAACAAAATCAAAGGCGGGCAACCGATGCCTGATGCTTCCAGGGAAAGTTTTCTTCTTCCTTTCTATAAGAACAAGGGAAACTCACGCAAACTCAACAACTATAGGGCTATAAAGTTAACACCTCATACACTGAAGATCTACGAGCGAGTTGTCTGCAACCGATTGAGAAAGATTGTGCGGTTGAATAACAATCAATGCGGCTTTGTTGAAGGTCGATCTACAGTCGATGCGATTCAGTGCATTCGTATTGCAATGGAAAAGTATAGAGCAGCACGAAAGGACTTGCACTTTGTGTTCATCGATTTGGAAAAGGCATTCGATAGAGTACCTCGTGATCTGATATGGTTGGTCTTCAGAGCACTTAATGTCCCTGAGGCATATGTCAGGATGATACGAGACATGTATGATGGAGCTACGACTAAGGTTAGATGCACAGCCGGTGAATCAGAAGAATTTCCGGTGAATGTCGGAGTACACCAGGGCAGTGTATTGAGTCCGTTGCTCTTCAACATCATCATGTGCTACTTATTAACACGTATCTCCGACGGCCTAGAAATATCTCTTCTTTTTGCCGATGATATAGTCCTCAGTAGCCCAATCATCGTTGCCTTGCAAGCTGCACTTACAAAATGGTGTGACATTCTGGAGGAGCATGGACTGAGGGTAAGTATAACAAAGACTGAGTTCTTATGCTGCCCATTCTCAGACCCAGATGCACCGATACCAGAAATGTACGTCAAAGGAGAGCAGCTTAAGTCTTGTACCAAGTTCAAGTAACTTGGCTCGATGGTGAACAACGGAGCTACATGCGATGATGACATCAAACATCGCACAAAGATTGGGTGGATAAGAAAATGCCACTGAAGCTAAAGGGCAAGTTGTACAAAACGGTTGTACGTCCCGCACTCATGTATGGATAAGAATGCTGGACCATGTATGGTAAGGTTACGCGAAACAAATGACAGCGACTGAAATGAAAATGTTACGCATGTCAGTTGCTGTAACCAAAAGGGACCACATCAAGAGTAGCTATATCCGAGGCAGCTTGTCCATAGACCAACCAATCACCGAAAAGCTCGAAGACCGACAAATGGATTGGTATTGCCATGTTCAACGGCGTCCGCCTGAGAACACAGCAAAGAAAGCGATATCAATGGAAGTTCCACTTGATGGACCCAAGGCCAGAGGCAGACCGAAGAACACCTGCATGTGTCAAATGAAAAAGCAACAACAACGCATTGGTCTCGGCGATGACACGATCCAAGATAGAGCTGCTTGTAGAAATATGCTGACATATTATCGCCAAAACGGGCGATGTGCCTACACTGCAGGTCGAGCAACGCGAAACCATGGAGCGGTATAAAGAACGAGGCAAGGAAGAAGAAAGAAGAAGATGACTTTTTTTAACCTGGTCCGCGGTAAATGATGGTATTGAGTCAACATTCCGGCTGCGAATCCGTCTTCTAATTTTGCGCTTTAGGCCGTCAGTCTTGGGATGTTCAATAAATTGTTTATTGGACAGGCTCGCGCACTGAAGAGGATCGCAGGTTTTTGTGTTACCAAATTCAATGGCGTTGTTGCCCTTTTCTTTCCGAGGATTGGAAAGGGCGACAGTAGACCATAATTAGCTGACACCTTCATTGAGGTTACATTCATCGAGGTGCTGATTCCATTTCGCCCTCCTATAGTCTTTAACTTGTCGGCCAATTTCGGAGTTAAGCTCCTGAATTCTGGGATCGTCAGGGTGAGCGCTTCTGATCTGATCACGTTCTTCGGCTAATCTGGCGGCACTAGTGTGGAAGTTAGGCCGAACTTTCGGGATACGTCCTGCAGGAATAAAACGTGCCGCGGCTGTAGTAATGACGTTCCTAATATTTTCCTCGGCCTTGTGTATGTTGGTAGGTGATGATAGCTCGATGAACTTCGCCGACGAGTAAGCTTTGAAACCGTCCCAATTGGCTTTCTTGTGATTGACAAACGTTCGCTTCTCAGACTTAGTCAGGTTCGCTGGTTTTTCTGGCTTGAGGGTGTTAAGGAAAACACGTGTGTTCTAAAGGGGATCAACTAGTTTAATGAACGTTCTCTCGTAGGGTTAGTTACATGTACATATTTCATAGTCTTAGTATTTGTTAGTGTATATTCGTATTATTAGAATCGTATGATCCATATGCAACATTCTTCCCCTGGATTTTTTTAAGTATACAAAATATTGAAAAAATCTAAAAAAGTTCATATTTCTTACATTTTACATTTCATAGTTAATTCTGTTGTTGTTGTTTGTTTGTTTCAAAATTATTATATTTTTTTTTCCATCAAAATGTTTAGTTTATGTCACCAAATACTAAAAAACCAAGCTTATATTTATTACATTTCATAATTCAGTTTTCTCTATTTTTGTTTTGTTTGTTTTTTTTTATTAATTACACTTTTCAAAATACCATTTTTTTTTATCCAAATTTATAATTTAGTTTACAAAGCATAGCTACTCTACCTTGCTGAATGGCAACATTGGAATTTCATGCGGAACTAGCGGCTCCTTAACATTTGCCCTTTGAAATTTAGCGCGTATTGTACAACTAGCGATTATCTTTTCAATATCATTGTTCATTGATTGCCAGTAGAAAATAGTTTTCGCCCTATTTTTTGTTTTAGTAAAGCCCATATGAGATTCATGCAATAGTTTTCACATGTCATTTTGTAGTGTTGTTGGTACCAAAATTCGGTCATTGTAAAACAAAATACCATTGTTCTCTATTATATCGCAACGTTTCTCAAAATAAAATCTAATACTTTCATGAACTTTACTTTTATGATTTGACCATCCATCTCTGTACATTTTTTAAATTTTTCCTAACACCGGATCTTTTTCAGTTTCCATCCGAAACTTTTCTTCTTTTTCGTGACTAACATTGATCGATAAAATAGATTCATGAAAAATCGTTTCCTCAGCTAGGTTTTTCTCCTTGATGCTGTTCCTAGATAGATAATCTGCAATATACATATATTTCCCTGGTAGATATTCAAGTTTTATATCGTAATTCAGTAGCCTTATTCTCATTCTCTGCAATTTTCCGGATGGAATTTTATGAATATCCTTTTTTAATATTGACAACAGCGGTTGGTGATCACTTCTTATTATTACTTCCCGTCCGTAAATGAAATTGTGGAATTTTTTGCAACCGTAAATTATAGCCAGCATTTCTTTCTCTATCTGAGCGTACCCTTGCTCAGTGTCTGACATACTTCTCGAAGCATAGGCTACTGGTAATCCATCCTGAATTAAACAGCACCCTAGCCCATTTTGCGATGCGTCCGTCTGAATCACTATCTCTTTGTTTTCGTCGAATGCTTTCAGTACTTGTGGGCTTATCAAGATTTCTTCGAATGAATTTCCATCCACTGAAATAAAACATCTTTTTTCAGTAACTCGCGTAAAGGAGCTGTAATGTCTGCCATATTAGGAACAAATTAATAAATCCTAAAAATTTTTGGAGCTCCTTCTTATTTGTTGGATATTTTAGACTTTTTATCGCTTCAATTCTTTCCTCACTAGAAAGAATGCCTTTCTCCGAAATTTGGTGGCCTAGGTACTCTACTGAATTTACACAGTACTGAAATTTGTTTACATTAAATCTTATTCCTTGTTGTTTTGCTCGTTGAACTACTAAATCCAGTGCCCTATCATGGTCTTCTCGTGTTTTCCCATGTATTAATAGATCATCTATGTAAATTTCTACATTTCTAAGTCCCCGAAAATTTCCTCGTTTTTTCTCTGAAACACTTCTGCTGCTGTATTTAATCCAAATGGTAGATCTTCAAACTGGTACAGACCGAATGGAGTGTTAAAAGTAACTAATTTTTTTGAATCTTCATCTAAACTTATATGGTAAAAACCCTGCTTCAAATCAAGAACTGAAAAAAATTTGGACCCTGCAATCTCGGAAATTAGCTCATCAAATTTCGGTAATAAGTGTTGTTCTTTTTTAATCCACTTGTTTAAATGTTTTGGATCCAAGCACAATCGTAAAGTTCCGTCCGATTTTTCGATAATGACTAATAGGCCAGTCAATTACCGATTTTAGGTCGCAAAAAATTGCTCGGGTCTGGTTTTTTGGGATATTGTTAGGATAGATACCAGAAGTGTACCACTAAGTTTGCAACTTCGAAAAACCTGTGCTAACCCCGTGACCCTCAAAAAACCTCAAAATTTTCGGACTTTTTTCATATTTTTGTTTGTAATTTCTAAAAGGTGCTCTCTACAAGTAAGTCGTCCACTGCACTTTTAAAGCTAAGAAAATCTTCTTTAATTTGAGTGTAAGGTGCAAAGGATCCCAAGATACAGCACTTTAAAAAATGTGCTTTTTTTGTAAAAAAAGTCCTAAATTGTATTTTAGGAGGTTTGTATGACAGCCCTATGACGTAATGTTCCGATTCCATCCATTCCTGGATATGTTTTGAGGCTTTACTAGCAACACATTTGGGGGAATGGTGGTTAAGATTGGTCCATAAAGAAAAAAGTTTTTCTTAGAAGAACCTAATTTCCAGAGGTTGGTTTGTATGACAGCCCTATAACGTAGTGTTCCGATTTCATCCGTTCCTAGATATTTTTTTAGGCTTAACCAGCAACATAATTGGGTGAAGTTTGGTTAATATTGGTACATAAAGAAAAAAGTTTTTCTTAGAAGAACCTAATTTTCAGGGGCAGCCCTACGACCCCATGGTCTGATTCTATTCGTTCCGACATATATACAGCTGAGGAACCGGTTTATAACTTCATGTCACATGACTTTCTCTGTAAAATGCGCATTTAAGCCGATATTCAGCTCGGAACATGACTGAAATTACAATTTCGAACTTTTTTTCAAAAAACAATGTTTAAAGTGCTGTATCTTGGGATCCTTTGTGCCTACAAAGCTGGGGTTACACTCAAATTAAAGAAGATTTTCTTAGCTTTGTGTGCAGTGCAGAGGACAACTTACTTGTAGGAAGCACCTTTTAGAAATTACAAACAAAAATATGAAAAAAGTCCGAAAATTTTGAGGTTTTTTGAGGGTCATGGGGTTAGCACAGGTTTTTCGAAGTTGCAAACTTGGTGGTACACTTCTGGTATCTATCCTAACAATATCCCAAAAAGCCAGAGCCGAGCAATTTTTTGCGACCTAACGCCTTATTTTTCGGTTTATTGACTGGCCTATAAGTTATGTACCCAGTCTCTTGGCCCTTCTACTTTCGATATTGTGCCTTTCTCCACTAAACGATTTAATTCATCTTTAAGCGAAGTTTTAATCTTTAATGGAACTCTTCTAGGAGGGTTAACCACTGGTATGGCGCCATCGGTCAACAATATTTTATATTTTCCTGGAAACTTTCCCACGCCTTCAAAAATCTCACTATTGTGACTTATGAAATCTTGCTTTTCACTCTTCACCCCTTTTTCGTTATTAATTTCATTCACCCTTTTAATTAATCCTAGTTTTTCCATTGTAACTGATCCCAAAATTGGCGGATAATTTTCATTTAGAATTACAAAATGTTCCATACTTACTACATTGCCGTAAATAGTCAGTAATTCGCACTCCCCTTTTGGTATTATTTTCTGACCACCATAAGCCTTTAGCACCACCGAAGTTTTCATTAATTTCGCGTTTTTATTAATTTCCTCTAGTAAATCAACTGGGAGAATATTGACTTCACAACCGGTATCAAGGCGAATTTTGACATTTGTATTTCCTAACCTTATAGTTTCGAACCATTTACTGTCGCTTGTGTTTTCGGATTGATTTCTAATTGTATACACAAATACATCGTCTTCACCTCTATCTTCTTTTGTAATCTGATAAACATTTTTAAACCGACAAGCTGCCGCAAAGTGGTTCAGTCTCTTGCAGTGGCTACATTTTTGTCATTTCTGTTTTTATTTTTAGTTCACTTTTGTTAAATCTATCGTTAAATTGATTGAAATTATTAGTACCAAGATTAGTTTTGTTAGTATGAGCACCTTTCTTGGCAATTGCGTTGATCGTACTGTCTTTTTCTTGCATCGTCTTTGCTTGCTCTTCCACCAGCTCGGCTGCTCTGCACATTTCTACTGCTTTTTCGAAGTCTACATCGTCTCGTAGCATTTTCTCTTGCACTCTCTTATTATTGCATCCAATTACGATTCGATCTCCAAATCACATGATCCCGCTAATTTCTTAATGTCGACTAAAAAGTTGTTGAACGGCTCGTTTTCCTTTTGATTTCTCGAAAAGAACAGGAATCTTTCATATACTATGCGCTTTTTAGGTATGCAATGTTTTTCGAACGCTTCAATTACTGCTGTATATGAGAATTTTTCTCGCGTTGTAATGGTGAAGGTATTGAAAAGTTCTACACCTTTTTCGCCAATGCAATTTAGGAGAATCGCGATTTTCACGGAATCTTTTTTTGTGCTTAATTCAGCAGCTTCGGCGAAAATTTCAAAATTTTGCCGAAATTTGCGCCAATTTTCGGATAAATTACCCTCAAACGATAAACAAGACGCCTTCTTCACAAGATCCATTGTCCGTAGATTTGTCTGTTCACTTTTTAATTCTTCTTCCTTTATAATTTCCTCCTTCTTCCGCACAGTCACATTTGAATACGTTTTCACTTTGCTTTCAGCTTCGTCACATTTATCTTCTGAAAATGGTTCACTTTTTGCTGCACTTGGTTCGGACATTTGCGTTTTAGTTTTTGCAATTGAATATTGTTTTACTTTTCTTTTCTACGTTGATTAAACGATTTTCACTTTCCGTAGGTTTTTGTCGGCTGCGCCATGTTAAGGAAAACACATGTGTTCTAAAGGGGATCAACTAGTTTAATGAACGTTCTCTCGTAGGTTTAGTTACATGTACATATTTCATAGTGTTAGTATTTGTTAGTACATATTCGTATTATTAGAATCGTATGATCCATATGCAACAGAGGGTGGTACGTACTTCCCATCGAGAAGCAGCGATTAGGCTGGCACTAACAATAGTTATGTCAGGAGAACTACTGCAAGTGCCCACGACTCTAGTCGGCGAGTCTTCATTGAGTGAACAGAATTCCGAGGCGTCTAGTGATTCGGCGATACCTCTGGCATTGTTGTTGAGGTCCGAATGCCAGAGCTCATTGTGCGCATTAAAGTCGCCTAGGATGACCCTGTGCTCCCCGGAAAGGAGAGGACCAATATCGAAATGATAGCCAGAACGGCAACTAGATTGCGGTGGAATATACACGTTAAAAATTTCGATATTAGGACTTCCTGATGGAACTGAGATGGCTTGAATTTCCGCCGTACCGTCAGCAACTCATCTTATACACTGTAAAAACAAGGTTGAATTTTACATCGAAAATTCGTTGAATTTTACACCTTTTTTCTCGCAAAATTACAGTAAACGTTTATTTTTCAACCAAATTTCTAGTAAACCCACAAAATAGTGTAATATTACACAGATTTTTTAATATTTCTCTATTTTGGTGTAATTTTACACCACATTTGGTGTGAAGATGTGCCATTACTTTATTTTTGTGTAATTTTCATGTAATATTGCGATTTTGGTGTGAAAATTACACATACATTTGTGTAAAACTGAGTGTGCTACAATACTTTTGTGAATTATTGCATTATCCTGTATCTGTCAAGTGGCTTGTTCTGTGTGCAGTTAGTCTGTTCCGTCCGAAGTGCGTTCGTGTGAGCATCATATTATTGTTGTTGTTATAGCGTTTTTTGATGTTAAACCGAAAGGAGTGTGCCAGCTCTTGGCCGTTGGAATAACGACTAGCTCCAGGACGCTTAAAATCGAAGAACCGGCTGCCGTAAATATTATTAATTAATTACATAAACCCAGATGTAAATTTACATTTTCGCCGGTGTAAAGTTACATTTGTTCCAGTGCAAATTTACTTATTTCTAAGAGTAAGTTTACTTATTTATGTAAGTAATTTTGTAGTAGATATTTACACCGTAAAGTGTAAAATTACTCTCGCTCATATCATGGTGTAAATTTACTACTATAATAGAAGGAAAAAAAGTTTCCTCCTATTATTGGAGTAAATTTTTTTAGAGTGTACACAGTAATGTACGGACCTGTGTATTAGGAAGGCAAGCCCACCTCCAGGGTGAGAATCATCCGAGTCGGCCGGTCGATTTTTCCGCAGTATAACATATTCGCTATGGACGCTTAGAGACGAGTTTGCGTGAAGCAGCGTCTCTTGGATGACGGCGATGAGAATTCTGTTGGAACTCAAGAAGTGTGTGATCTCAGCGATTTTCCGGTGGATGTCATTACAGTTAAACTGCAATATGGATAGTGGAGTGAAAACTGCTGGAGGAGGAGGCCCAGGCGTAAGACTGATCTGGCATTCGAACCGATTCGTTGGTTGCAGACACTACAAATCCATACCATTGGGCCTGGATTTGTTTTAACACCGGCGCGAATTAATAAGATTGAGAGCAGCCGCGCCGGGATGCAATGCTCCCAATATGACGAAAAAACACATAGATCGTACCCACACATAAACACAGACAAACACAACCTTCCTGCATCGAACCTTCAGGGCTCCTGCCGGGGCTCTTGCCAGGAGAACATATTGGCAGCTTTTGGCCGTTTTACAAAAAAACGGGTGTGGTCCGCCCCGTAGAGGCAGTTGCCGTAAGACCACACGTTATCGGCTTAAACCCATCAACGAGCGGTTATGTGCGATTCGCATCCAGACCCGTTTCGCTAATCTCTGGCTCAATAATGCGCACGCCCCTACAGAAGTAAAAGAAGACGCGATTAAGGACGAATTCTATAACCACCTAGAAACACTCTTCGGCTCACTTCCATCAAACGACGTCAAGCTGCTGCTAGGAGACTTTAACGACAAAGTCGGAAACGCAAGCTGGCATAGGGGAACTACTGGAGGTCAGAGCCTTCACGACGAAAACAACAACAACGGCCAGCGACTTATCGACTTCGCGAGCGGCAGAAATCTGGTCATAAGCTCTACATGTTTCCCTCATCGACGAATCCATAAGCAAACCTGGAAGTCTCCAGATGAACCGCGAACCAGATCGACCACGTACTGATCAGCAAGAGATGGGCTTCTAATGTCTTAGATGTCCGATCCTATCGAGGAGCCAACTGCGATTCTGATCACTATTTGGTGAAGACGACGTACAGGTGGAGAATCTCTTCGGTGCACCTAACGAGAATCAACCCTGCCGAGGTTGACAATTTGATTGATGATGCCACGGCGACTGCGTATACTACAGCGCTTGAGGAAAAACTGTCGCCCATGCTTGATAACAGCAACAATTTAGGCATCCATGAGTTCTGGGAGGAGCTCAAAGACAGCATTAAAGGAGTTGCAGAAGAGGTCGTGGGCTATAAAGGCCGGCGCAGACGAACAGACTGGTTCGATGATGAATGCAGGGCCTCGATTGAGGCGAAAAATGAAGCCTGTCGCCAATACACACAACGCGCATCCCGAGCCAAGAAAGAAACATATAATGAACTTCGGCGAGTATTTAATAAGTTAATTAGACTTAAGAAACGCAAACATTTTGACGAGCAGTTACAGCAAATAAATTAAAGATTATAGATATCAACCCACGAAAAGCCTATGTAAAGACAAGGATGGTGACATGGAAAGCGTAAACAAAAGAATGGGCCTCGCACTTTGAAGAGCTCCTCAATGTACCATCAACATCCCCACGGGGCCAGTTCTTGAGCAGTTACCCGAACCAGGCCTTCCCGTTCAACCCCCAACAGTAGAGGAGGTGAGTCTCGCCATACAATCGCTCCAACGCCCGGGGTTAACGAGATCCCAGCAGAACTACTGAAGCATGGTGAAACGTGCCTGACCAACACTATAAATGTGCTACTGCTGAAAATATGCTACGACGAGGTAATCCCCGAAGATTGGAGCAAAATTATAATCTGCCCAATCCACAAAAAGGGTGACAAGCTGAAGTGTGAGAATTACAGGGACATATCATTAGTTTGTACGACCTATAATATTTTATCGAAAAGAGAATCAATCCGTACGCAGAACGAATCATTGGCGAGTATCAAGGCGATCAGTTTTTCACAGTGAAGCTACTACTCCAATAGTGCTGGGAATATAACATCGACGTATACCAAATCTTTGTCGACTTCAAGCAGGCACACGACAGTATCGATCGAAGTGTACTGTATAATATTTTGCTGCATTTTGGTTTACCGGAAAAGTTAGTGCGACTCATAAGGATGACGATGACTAATACCGTCTCGCAGGTCAGGGTGCAGAACCGACTCACTGACCTATTTGAAACTCGCACTGGACTCAAGCAGGGCGATGGGCTGGCGCCAACGCTCTTCAACCTTGCTTTGGAGTATGTAATTCGAGCCATGAATATGGACAGCAGCAAGTTGTTGTTGTTGTAGCGATTAAAGAGGTTTTTTTTCTCTTGAATCGAAGGGGGTTTTGCCAGCTCTTGGCCGTTTTAACAACGGGTAGCTCCGGGACGATTTACATCGTAGAACCGGCTGCCGTAGGAGCATTTTTATGGACAACACATCAAGTCGACTCAGTTAGTAGCGTACGCCGACGACATCAACATCATGTTTCGAAGATTGGGTGATGCAGAAAGCCTTCTGCATAACCTCAATAACGCCTCGAAGGAAGTTGGACTACATAGCAACGAAAGCAAAACAAAGGCCATGATGCAATCGACAACAAGGACGCCAGCAAATTCAAGCATCACAGTGGGGACCTCAATATCGAGTATGTAGACAACTTCAACTATCTGGGTTGTAACTTATCAAAGGACGCCAACGAAACCGACGAAATTAAGCGACGGATACAACTAGCCAATAAGACCTATTTCTCGGTCCTCCCTATAATTAATTCGAAACTTGCGCACAGGAACACGAAGCTCCGCGTGTACAAAACGATCATCCGACCTGTGCTATATTATTGCTGCGAAACATGGACCCTCACCCAAGCCTCCGAAATGTTGCTAGACCAATTCGAACGAAAGGTCCTTCGGCGAATTTTCGGGGCCATTCGCGAGCGAGATCAATGGCGTATCCGGTACAACCATGAGTTGTATGAATTGTACGATGAGCTGGAAGTATCGAAAATCGTGAAGCTTCAACGTTTGCAATGGGCGGGGCATGTACAACGGATGGACGATAATCGCATGCCAAAGAAAGTGATGAACGCACAACGAATTGACGGAGCGAGGTTGCGTGGACGACCGAGAGCTCGCTGGGAGAACTCCGTAGGTGAAGACGTCCACCAGCTGTTGGGCTTCCGAATCTGGAGAACAAGGTTATGTAACAGCGACAATTGGAGGTCAACGATTCAGGCGGCCAAAGGCCGATGTCGGGCTATCTTGCCACATTGATGATGAATACGTATGGCGAAAGCGATTTACGACCGTTCCAACTTCTGAAGAGAATATCGTATCGTCTGAACAGCCTTCCAACTTGCGACAAGTTGGAGGAAAAAGTGTGCGCAAACAAGTTGGATCGTCTGGGCGCGCCATAACAGTATCTTATGAGTTCATATCCCCACTATACAGGGTGTCCGGAAACTGCCGCATAAACGCACCGGACTATTATTCCTCAGTTGATTTCCAGCAAAAAAGTTGTACTGAACATACCCCCTCAGCTTAAAGCTTTAGCTTCCACAGGCATTTAAAGATTTTTGAAAAAATCATTTTCTTGCACGACTTAAAGCCTAATATCTCCAAAGCTAGACCACGTAGAAAAGTGAAATAAAATGATTACTACAGCCAACAAACTTACTTGTAAAATAAAACTAACCGCACTAAAATCGGATAAGAGGTTTGGGTTTTATATAGCTTCAAAGTCAAATTTGCGTGATTTGACCCAAAAACAATCTTTTTTTCTATCTCAATTTGCTACAACTTCTGCCAAGGTGAGGTGCTTGTACGATTCTTTTAAAAATTGGCGCATAGTCTTACGATCATATCTTTCTTACATCATTTTGATCTAGCTCCATTACTTCTAACAGTTTTTATACGTTAAGTGTAGAAAACTAGGGTTAATTTTAACTCGAATTCAATACAATTCAATTCACACTGCCCCTAAAGATCTGCAATTGGTAAAATCTATTCAAAGTACATATGTTCTCTTCGAGCAAGTGAAATTCTGTCTGTTATTTGATATACATACTGTGCATTCATTGTTATTTTTAAATGTTCGCCTACTTGAAATCGGCTATAATTCGTGAACATGAAGTGTGTAGTGCAGGAGTGCGCAAATAACATGTCGCTAAGAGTTGGTACTAAAGCGCTGAATTAAGATCGAGAGTGAAATTTTTGCCGCTGCGATTTTATCAATAAAAATGCATACATAAGGTACATTTTCCTCGACACGACTGCACGACAGCGACTCGCTCATTCCATATAAAAACTCGTTTTTAAAATGAGAGAGAAACGAGTTTTTATATGGAATGAGCGAGTCGCTGTCGTTCGGCCGCGTCGAGGACAACGTACCTTTACTGTCGTGGAATATGTCACAAACGGTGACATCCATAAGCTACAATCCGAGATCGGTTCCATAATTCTCCTCGGCCATTCTACGAGTATGTATTATTTTCGATTCCCCGGTCATTTGACATTTCACGATGAAATAACCGGGGAATCGGAAAAAAATACATAAAATAGCCGATAAAAATTATGGAATTGTTTTCAGATTGTAGCTTCTGGAATTCCCCAGTATTCCCACGGCAGTAAAAATACATTTTCATTGAAAAATGCAGCGCCCTGTGCTTTGCGAACGCAATACGTTCGGCTTGATTCGTTATTTATTTAAGGTGTATGTCGAATTGCCAACAGTCTTGTTTTTTTTTTCTCTTAATAATTATTTTTACACCTTTATACTCGTACTTCATAGAAAAATAATAGCTTTTATTTATCTTATCGGCATTTTTTAGGGTCTTCTTAAAACTGCTGAACAACTTAAGATTAAAGGGTTGTGTGGAAGTTCTGAACAATTGGAAGAATCATTGGATACTCTTATCACAATTCCGGTACCTGAAGTAGAAAGTAGGAATAATTTCCATGGAACGTTTATTGGCAAGGCGCGGTTAAGTAAGCGTTCAAAAACACCTGATACTACAAAGTCTACCTCAACTGTAAATTTGAATATACCGGCGAGTGCGTCATCAGCCATAGCAGAAAGAGGTAGTCTCTTTTCCGTACTTAAAACAATTAAGTAAGTATTGAAGCAATTATTTCCAGGGAAAAATAAAGAAAGTTTGAATACTAACGGCAAAGCGAATAAAATCATAAGAACGGAAGGCGAGTTAAATAATGGAGAAGCAAACATCACATCTTCACCGGAAGCAATTTTAGCACAAATAGTAGTTGCGCAAGAGAAGGACACAAAGAATATGACCAGTTTAGGCATGGGGATAGTAAGTAGACATATTACAAAAAAGAACTCAATATTTATAGAAACTATTTATTTATTTAATAAATGAAACAAGGTAAATGAAATTATATTTAGCAACGACATAACATTTTATTTTTACGAGTATAATATTATTATTATTGTTCAATATATTGGCGCGATCTAGGATAGGCAATAAATAGGAAGATATTGAGAGGGACTTGACCAATTTTTCTTTGAAAAACGACTTAGATATCTCGGAAAAGTAATGAATGCTTCTTCTTCTTCCTTGCCTCGTTCTTTATACCGCTCCATAGTTTCGCGTCGCTCGACCTGCGGTGTAGGCACACCGCCTGTTTTGGCGGTAAAGTCTCAGCATATTTCTACAGGCAGCTCTATCTTAGATCGTGTCATCGCCGAGACCAATGCGTTGTTGTTTTTTCATTTGACACACCCAGGTGTTCTTCGGTCTGCCTCTGGCCTTGTGGAACTTCCATTGATATCGTTTTCTTTGCGGGGTTCTCACTCGGACGCCTTTGAACATAGCAATACCAATCCATTTGTCGGTCTTCCAGCTTTTTGGTGATTGGTTGGTTTATGGACAAGCTGCCTCAGATGTAGCTACTCTTGATGAGGTCCCTTTTGGTTACACCAACTGACATGAGTAACATTTTTATTTCAGTCGCTGTTATTTCTTTCGCGTAACCTTCATACATGGTCCAGCATTCTGATCCATACATACATACATGAGTGCGGGACGTACACTCGCTTTGTACAACTTGCCCTTTAGCTCCTCCAGTGGCATTTTCTTATCGCAGAAAACTCCATAGTTTTCTCTCCACGTCATCAACCCAACCTTTGTGCGATGTTTGATAGCATCATCGCATGTAGCTCCGATGTTCACCATCGAGCCAAGTTACTTGAACTTGGTACAAGACTTAAGCTGCTCTCCTTTGACGTACATATCTGGCATCGCTGCATCTGAGTCTGAAAATAGGCAGCATAATGCTATGAATACACGATTGACGTTTTGCGTACAATTTTTCGCTTTTTTGGGGGTCAATTAACATCAAACTTGTAAAGGGACAATTTGTTTGCGCAAATATTGATCATCTAGGGACGCGGGAGCGTCCCGCACGCCAAAGAAAAACGAAGAAATTTGAACAAATAAAAAGTGAGAAGCGACTAAGACTATGTTTACACGACGGAACAAGTACGGGTTTTCGGACCTCTGTAGCTCGGACGCTGGTTGGTCCTGAGTCTTCAAATTCGGTAAGCGTTGTCGCTCGCGCCGTTTTACGTTTCAAGATGATACGATAAGAAACACCGGAGATATAAGAGTTTGAAAATCGCATTTTTTTAAAAATCTTGTTCTCGTTGTTCTCGTCGTTCTCGTTGTTCTTGTTGTTCTTGTCGTTCATTGACAGGGCTACAGCCTTGCAGAGGGCATCTCGGGATTTGGTCTCTTTTCCCATTGATAGAGTCTGTCGTGAAGGTGTGCATAGGCTATCGTTTGCTCCGATCCGTGAAGTAGAAAAAAAGATACAGCGGAAAATGTGAAAAAAAAACATAGAGTTTCTCGCTTAAATCTTTTTATATGTTTTAAAGGAAGCATTTTGCAAAAGTCGGGGATAGGCCCGAAAAAAGCCTAGAAAAGAATCGTATAGTATAGTATAATTGGTAGGACCGAACAATTTTTTGTATCTAAAGTTTTCAGTTTCAGATCGTCTGCAAGAGAGGGGGCGGGTCAAAGTTCCTGTTTTGGTTCGTCTCATATATACGAGTACGTACATATTAGTTTAATATGTACGTACGTGCATACGCACTGTTTCATTCATCCCGATGATCCTAAAGCTTCCACCAAATCAGCGCGGTAGCGGTACGCGGTACACACAACACACACACCACAAGAATTGACAAGTACTCCGTGGTGTACCGCGGCTATTTCATACATTCTGACACGTACCGCTACCGTTCTGCGCTGGTTTGGTGGAAGCTTAAATATGGCGCTGGGACACTAAATCGGTTTTGTCAAGACGGTGTATTCTGTTGTGTTCAAACCAGAGTTACGTGATGATGGCATATGGAAAATCGATTTTTCAAGGAATTCTGATGAGTTAATTTGAACAAAATTTGGCATGTAGATTTATTCTTGTAATTCCACCCGGTTTGATCCTGTTGTGGTAGGCAAAAAGGTACTGTTAGTTATATAGTGAATTTCATAGCTATTCCTGATTCTTGGTCATGAAACCACTTTATTGTTGTAAAAGCAATGCTCGTCAGAACTCAACAGGTTTTCGGGACCTTTGATGAGGGATAAAAGGATATTTTCACATGTACATGTCTTTCTCTATGTGCCTTAGGCGCAATGTGGAACTTAGGAAATATGGATGTTATTTGAATCACATATTGAGTACCCAGTGAGGCTTAATGGTTACATTAAAAATTAAGATTTAAGATTAGGATGAATGTGATAGAGATGAAGTAAAGGTTTAGACTCAATTTAGGGCTAAGGTGTTAAAGTCAAAATCAAGTTTAGGGTAACGGATAGGGTTAAAGTTATTGTTACATCGCAGTTAACGTTATTATTAGGGTTAAATGTAAGGATAGGGTTTGGGTTAAGGTTGAGTCTGAGTTTGAGGTTTAGGTATAGGCCAGGGTTATGGTCAAAGTTAGGGTTATCATTAAGTTTAATGTTATGTATAAAGATACCAAGGTTAGCGAGGTTACTAGGGCTACCAAGGCCATCGGGGTTACCAAGGTTACTAAGGGCTTTCAAGATCACCAAAGTAGTCAAGTGTACTATGGTTACTAAGATTACCAAGGCGAGCAAGGTTACCAAGGAGACCAAGGAGACGAAGGTTAGCAAGGGGTTTATCATTCTTATAATTATTGTTCTCAAACAAATTCGTGACAATAGGGCAATGAATATCGTCTTCATAATATATTTACGAATTTTGTAAATCGAAAATTGCAAAAAGATATGATATCTCACAAAAACAACTGTGTTGTAAAAGGTGTCCGCCAAAGTAGTCTGGCTGGTCGAGCGGTTAGTGCGCGCACCTTCGGTGCACAGGCTCATGAGTTCGAATCTCACCGTGTTCCATTGTGTTTTTCGAACTCACGAGCTTGTGACAGACTATGATCTCACTCAGATGTTAAACGAGTACCCATTTATGGGGATAAATAACACTGCTGAGCGTGATGCTGATCTCATTACCTCATCAAAAAGCAGATAAGATCTTGGAAATAGGATGTCACTAACACATCCTGCGGCCTTAGTCCAATGTTGGATTGTCGCGCCTGTTATTTATTTTAAAGAAAAAGTCATCAGCCGCAAAAAGGATTGATATAAATACATTCCCGCCAAAATACTCGCATCTTGTCTCAATGATGGTGGTGGAGCAAATTTTTTTCAACGCTATTTGGGGGGAGCTTGAATAAGGTTAATAACAAAATAAAATCAATGTTAAGAAATTTATGAAAGAACTTTTATCGTATAGAAAAAAACGAGTTCCATACGAAGGAAAGCTAAATATGGTTCTATTTTCTATAAGACTGGAAGCTTCAAAATTATCAAGAAAAGACATAGCAGCAAATAGTTCAGCTCCCCGCCAATAAGCGTTGAAAAAAATTTGCTCCACCACCATCATTGACACAAGATGCGAGTATTTTGGCGGGAATGCATTTATATCAATCCTTTTTGCGGCTGATGACTTTTTCTTTGGCGGACACCTTTTACAACACAGTTGTTTTTGTGAGATTTAGATTTACCCCGGAGATTTTCCAAATTTTCGTAAATTAATATTGTCACAACTGCACCAATCGTGTATATGACCAATTTGGAAATATAGGGTGTTTGGTACATCGTTTGCCAAATTAAAATGGCGGTTAGGTGGGGTCATTTTATATCTCTTCACACCCTTTAAAAAATTCTTGGGCCCACGTTTAGTTTTTTTGCCTTTTTTGTAATTTTTGAAAAATCTTCATAAATCACTCGTTTAAACTTAAATAAAAAAAATTAAGTGGTACAGAGATGCAGTGTTTAGTGCATAATGATGAGTAACTAACATGTAACGGGTTACATATTAGTCATTACTAACATGTAACGGGTTACATGTTAGTCATTTTGACTTTCATAATGCCGTGCTACGTTACACATCATTATGCACTAAACACTGCATCTCTCTATCACTTAATTTTTGTTTTATTTAAGTTTAAACGAGTGAGTCATGAAGATTTTTAAAAATAACAAAAAAGGCAAAATAAAACTAGGGGGCTTCGCCCCCTGCTCGCTTCGCTCGCCAACCCCCGGGGCCGAGGCTAATTTCGGGCGCGGCCGAAATTTGGATACCCTTCGCTTGGGCTAAAAGTTTTTTCGGGCGTACCTATGACTTGTATTTAATCCCCCTCCTCATTCTTTTTCTTCCGTCTTGACAAAAGTTTTGAGTTTGGTTGAAATAAGTGGGCGAATAAAAATAGTCACCAGTAAAAGTGTGAACACGTGCAGGGCCATTTTTCGTTAAATGGCGTAGAAAGTCATTCTGGACTGCCCTTTATTAAATTTGGCTCTAAAATTAGCCTGATAATATTTTCGCGACCGACAAAGGTCCTAAGAAAATCATGATGTTGAAAAAATTTCGGGCTTGCCCCTTCTCGATCGAAATCCTGGCTACACCCATGCTCGAAACTTCAAATTAACGCACTAAACAAGCACCTATTATTATTGATTTTGACAACAAAAAGAAGACTAGGCCATAATATTGCAAATTATACGATATCAAACTGTTATTTTATCTGGAATTTCTAGTTTCTAGTTGTTGAGTGCATAAAGGGGACATGTCCGGACATGTCCCATTTT
Source organism: Microchrysa polita (assembly GCA_949715475.1). Taxonomy (NCBI): domain Eukaryota; kingdom Metazoa; phylum Arthropoda; class Insecta; order Diptera; family Stratiomyidae; genus Microchrysa; species Microchrysa polita. The sequence continues at coordinate 43,428,798 of OX454420.1, forward strand.
TACATTTAAGCGAAAATTTCAATCAAAATTACATGGGAAGTGACGGTAGGACATGTCCCCTTTTCATTCGTAATATGCATCTAGGTGAAATAAATAATAATCTATTGTCGGCTCATTTTCGACAAATTGTGGACATGTACCCTTTCTGCAATTGGCGATTCATATATTGTGTGAAATTGGTGAACAAATAAAAAAGTTTTTCTTAGAAGAACCTTATTTGGAGGGTTGAGTTTGTATGGCAGCCCCATGACCCCATGGTCCGATTTGATCCATTCTTGCAAATATTTTGTGTTATCTATAGAAACACATTTGTGTGAAATTTGGTTGAAATTCTTACACAAATAACAAAGTTTTTCTAAGAAGAACTCAAATTGGGGAGCTAGGTTTGTATGGCAGCCCCATGACCTAGTGATCCAATTTGGGTGAATCAAACATACAAACAGCCTGCAACAATAAGAAGCACGTGTGCAAAATTTCAGCTTGCTAGCTTCAATACCCGCCGAGTAAAACGCGTCGCAACAGACAGACAGACAGACGGACATGCTCCTATCGACTCCCCAAGTCATGCTGATCATATATGTATACTTTTTATATGGTCGGAGATGCTTCCTTTAATGCGTTAGAAACTTCATGACAAAGTTAATATACCCTTTCACTCTATGAGCAAAGGGTATAAATACACATGGGGCCAAGAATTGTTTAAAGGGTGTGAAGAGATAGAAAATGACCCCACTTAACCGCCATTTTAATTTGGCAAACGATGTACCAAACACCCTGTATAACCAACAATGGATATATTATTGCGTAAACTTTTGGTTTACAACTCAAGTAACAGCCACAGTTGTCAATAATCAGAACAATTTCGTCAACTAGACGAAAAAGCGTTTGTTTAAAAGCAAATAAGTTTAATCTAATATTTTTGAATGGTATTTTAATTTGTTATCTTCTAAATTCATTGTCGTGCTCTGTGGCCGTGATCGTTCGGTCGCCACTCTGTGAAATAGACACTCATAGAGAAACGAGTTTCCAAACTCGGCACGACTCGTCGCAAGTTTACCTATTATTCAGAAGAAAATCTTATCGTAGAATAATAATAATAATGACTACACACGTTAGTCATCAACGCACCATGCTCCACTAGCTAGGAGTTACGGTAATCAAGAGAGAGATCTTCTAAATTCATAATTTGCAGAGGAATAATATGAATGACGATTCAGTAATTGAAATCGCAATAGACGAAAACAAAAAAACACATAAAACGAAGCCTATGGTAACAATTCCGTGGCCAGTTGAAGATGTGTATCTTTTGATAGGATCGGTGGCTTCCGCCGAGCATAAACATTTAACGATGCGCGAAGCGGGATGGAAGGATGTGGACAGCCCCTTGAAAAATCGTTTCGGCGTTGTTGAGTGCAAGGCCAAATGGACGAACATCACAACGGCCTATCAGCAGGTAAGGCAAGTTCGTCATCATCATCAATGTGGCACGATAGACCGACGTTGGGCTTTGGCCGCCTGAATTGTTGACCTCCAATTGTCGCGGTTACGTGACCTTGTCCTCCAGTTTCGGAAGCCCAGCAGCTGGTGGGCGTCTTCACCTCGGTCGTCCACCCAACCTCGCTCCGTCAATTCGTTGTGCGTTCATTACTTTCTTTGGCATGCGATTGTCGTCCATCCGTTGTACATGCCCCGCCCATTGCAAACGATGAAGCTTCATGATTGTCGTTACTTCCAGCTCATCGTACAATTGATACAACTCATGGTTGTACCGGATAAGCCATTGATCTCGCTCACGGACGGCCCCGAAAATTCGCCGAAGGACCTTTCGTTCGAATCGGTCTAGCAAAATCTCAGAGGCTTGGGTGAGCGTCCATGCTTCGCAGCCATAACATAGTACGGGTCGGATGATCGTTTTGTACACACGGAGCTTCGTGTTCCTGTGCGCAAGTTTCGAATTAATCATAGGGAGGACCGAGAAATAGGTCTTACTGTATTCGTCACTTAATTTCGTCGGTTTCGTTGGCGTCCTTTAATAAGTTATAACCCAGATAGTTGAAGTTGTCTACATACTCGATATTACTGTGATGCTTGAATTTGCTGGCGTCCTTGTTTTCGATTGAATCATGGCCTTTGTTTTGCTTCCGTTGATATGTAGTCCAACTTCCTTAGCCGTTTCGAAAAGATCATATCCTTAAGCCGGTTCGATTTCATTTAGTATACGTATAAAAATTTAAAGCGTATGAATCGAGTAGGTTTAATCACTTTAGATTAGATTAGATTTGACATGGGCTGTGGCTACATGGTAGCCCTGGGCACTGCGACCGTTGATCTATTGCCATTGCCCGAACTATGGGTTAGATGAACTCATCTAGCCGACTTCTTTCGATAAACCGATTAAGCTGGCCCATGTTCAAGGAGGCGATATCCTCCTCTAAAGGGAACATAATGCCGAAGCATTCCAAGCGGCGCATTGCTAGCCTCTCACATTCACAAAGAATGTGCGCAGCCGTTTCGTCGTCAGCCTCGCAGAAGCGACAGCTCGCGTCGGTCTTCAAGTGTCCATTCAGACGGCAGTGCCCCGTGAGGAGCCCGCAAATTATCCTAACCCTGTTTCTACTCATGTTAATTAAACTTAGGGTACGTTTAGGTGAGTAGTTGGCAACGAAAATTTTCGACTGCCGAAGCCCGGGAAGAGTTTCCCAGTGAGAGATGGCTTTGGCTTTTTCCCACTCACTTATTACATTTCTGTATGTACAGAGTGGTATCCCACAGTAGGGTTCTGGGCCAATGAGAGGAGTGGGAGATACTTGACAGTTTCTGGCATGGTCAGCTGTGAATTATACATTGAGGGACATTTCAGAGCTCTTAGTGTCCCCTTCCTACTGAATGGCATCACTGCGGCTTTTGTCGGATTGACACGTAGCCCGTTAACAGTGCACCATTCCTGTACCATTTGCAGAGCGTTCTGTAAAACATCCGGTAGGACCTCCTCGAATTTGCCTTTAACTGTGATGACCAGATCGTCCGCATACCCCTGGGTGGAGAACCTAGCTGAGTTAAGTCTCCACATCAATCCATCAACTACCAAACACCACAGGAGGGGGGATAGTACACCTCCTTGGGGGCAGCCACGTGTGGCTTGGGCAGTGAGAGTGGTATTGCCTATGCTGGTATATATTGTTCTGGACGACAGCATGCGTTGCACCCACATTATGGTGGTATTGTCGGCCCCCTTGGATCTTAATGCCGCTCCTATGGAATCAAATTACGTATTATCGAAGGCGCCTTCTATGTCTAGAAATGCACATAGTGCCATTTCTTTATTGGACATGGCCACCTCGATCTCTTCCACTAAACTTTGTAGCGCCAATTCCGTCGATTTGCCCGGTTGGTAGGCATATTGTTTTGGGTGCAACGGCCACGTCTTCAGGAGTGTGCTCCTAATGTGAGCGTCCAGTACCTTTTCCATAATTTTCATTAGAAAAGACGTTAGGCTAATGGGGCGGTACGACTTGGGGTCGTCCGCCGGTCTTTTACCCACTTTCGGGATAAAGACTACCCTCACTGATCTCCAGGCTGTTGGGATATATCCCAAAGCAAAGCTACTTCTATAGATACTAACCATGAAGGGAATCAGCTCCTTTTGCCCTCTTTGCATGAGTGTCGGAAAGATTTCATCCATGCTGGGCGATTTGAAGGGATCAAACGTCCCGATTGCCCACCTTATCCTGTCATACGTGAAGATACCTCTTGCTGCTGCCCAGTCAGCTCTGTTTCCTCTGTTGGGCGGATTCATACAACTGTGGCTATCATTCACGTTATAGTCTAGTCTGCAGCCGGGGAAATGGGTTGCTAAGAGTAGCATGCCCGTACTTACGGCATCCCTCGTGATGTCCCCGTTAACTCCTTTCAGAGTGTTGATCGAACTGCAACCGTTTTTGGCTAGTACTTTGTGCAGTCTTGCCGCTTTGGTAGTACTATTGACACTATCACAAAATTTTGACCAGCTAAGCCTTTTGGCGTCTCTGATCTTTTTGTTATATTCCGTGAGGGTGGAGCGGTACAGGACCCAGTCCCCGTTGCGCTTGGCCCTGTTAAAAAGCTGCCTCACCTTCTTCCTGAGGCGTGCTAGCTCCCTATTCCACCACGGAACACACTTATTTTCCTTAAAACCCTTACAGGGCAATTTTCTTCATATGAGGACACAATTGCCCTGGTGGTTTCGTCTACGAGTCTTTCGAGACCGAGCCACCCAGTAACTTTCTTGTCGATCTGCTGCAGATGCTCCTTCAGTGTCTCGGTATATCCGGACCAGTTGGTGTTTTGTGGAACTCTGCGCTCAACTGTTGCAGAATCTGTAAAGACTAGGTTGAATCGTATATGCACGTGATCGGAGAACGAGGGTTCGTCCGATACGTGCCAACTGCGAATTCGTTCCGCTATTAGGCTGTTACACAGAGTCAAGTCAAGTACTTCCTGCCTTGCTCTGGTTATGAAAGTGGGTTGACATCCCCTATTGAGGATGTTGAGATCTAGAGACATTATAAGTTCTAAAAGGTACTCACCTCTTCTGATTACGTCGGTGCTGCCCCAAATCACGTGATGAGCATTAGCATCGCATCCCAGCAGTAGGCCCTTTCCTTGTGATTTGCAGTGGAAAGCCAGTCTCTGTAGCTCCCCTGCCGGTATCTCCGTATCGCCAGGTAGGTAGGCAGATGCTACGACCAGATTGTGGTTGCCATCTAGGGTGGTACAAATTTCGATGGCCACTAGGTCACTATTAGTAAATTCTGAAAGACAAAGGTAGTTAATGCGTTTGCTGACTACGATACAGGCTCTGGGGCGAGTAGAGCCCCTTTCCTACACCTCATTCGCGTTGCTTACGCTAAGTCCTTTGACGATCCCGTCATGCTGCCACGGTTCCTGGATCAGAGCAATGCTCAGCCCCTCACTGATGAACCGCGCTGATAATATGTCCGAGGCTCTTATGGCGTGGTGCAGATTACACTGCACCACACCAATGCTCGGGTCATCCGTCGGCATCGAGGTCGTCGTTAGCAACCTCACTCCCAGGGTTGGAAGTGGGTAGGTCGTCTGCCTCCTCCATAGGTTCTGGTGAATCAGGGAGGGCGATGAGGTGTGAGACTTGCTCCATTGGCTCCGGTAGGTTAGAGAGCGGGTGGTGTGCAGGTGCCTCTTCGCTGGAGCTTTCAGTGTTGGTCTCCTTGTTGTTTTCGGTTGAGCTATTTTTGCTCTCATTTGCTTCGTTAGTTGTCTTCACCGCGGTGTCTTCTTTGTGAGCGGCCTTCCAATTTTTCGGGTGGACCTTGGTCTTCCCGAAACGGTACGACACTTGGAAGTGGCGCCGGGCGATGATTTGCATAGACATCGGGTCTACGGCAACGATTAATGTGAGACCTTCTCCCTCCGTCGTCGCGTTGATCAGCCTCCACTCGCTGGTGCGCAGCCCCTCGTTTTGAAGGCCAAGCAGAGTAATCGCATCCGTGCTACGAGGCAGATAGAGCGTCACTATGGTGGAGCGGGGAATGTCGTCCCCTATAGCAGTGCGCAGCGTGGCTCCTTCCCAAGGGTTAAGAGTGGGGGCAGTGTTTCTTAGCCATTCGGCAGTGGCCTCATTGTCGCATTCAACCAGAAGGAATCCGGGCCGAAAGCGGATACTGCCGAACTCCGGAAAAACGGTGGTGGGCGGGTTGCTCACCATATGATCAATTATGGCGTCTTGCACCATGGACATCTGCTCTGCAGTTAGCAGGCAGTCCGGGTAGTTTGTTGCCATAATTGCGACCCTCACTGATGATGCCACCTGTGAGTACGTACCTCTTCTCCTACTGGCTGTTGCCAGAGGTGTGACAGCTGGTCTTGAAGGACCCGCCGATGTCACCGGGTGTACGTTCTGGTCGCGTGTTGGGACAGCTGCCTTTGGATGGGTACTCCTGCTCCTGACTGTTACGGGTTGAGGGGTGGCACTTGATGCTACCGAAGCAACCTTACGGTCGCTCGTGCTCCTGTTCGCCGTAATAGTAGGGGTGGACACTGATCCAGATGGACCAGCACAGGCCACCGGGGGTTTCCTGAATCCACAGGCCGCTGAAGTACTCGGTCTAGGTTCGGCGTTCCGCTTAGGGATTTCTGCCGTCCTTATTTTCTTGGTGGAAGCGGCTTGCTTCCCGGAATTGGGAGCACCGTCTTCCTCCGAGCGTTGACGCTTGGGAGGGGGGCATTGCGGTTATAATTAAGCGCAAGTGCCCTTGTCTTTTCGGGAGCATGTCCTTGGGCTAGGAAACGCACGTACCTTTTACAGGCAGCTCCGCCAAGTCCTCTGCGAAGAGGATCCCGTAGGCCTCCCGGTGCATATTTGGGTGGAAGCTCAGCTTTTTGCTTCTCCCCTTTTGCGGTGCGCTCGCTAGAGCTTGCTACGGCTTCCGTGCAGGAAGTATCCCGTGTTGGTCGGTGCGGCTCGTCCACATCCGACAAATAAAGTTCCGAAGGAACGAAATCTGAGGCAAGGGCCTCATGATCCGAGTCTGAGGCTGCCTCAGTCGGATCGAAATTGGGGTTTTTGTTTTTGTTTTGGTTTTTGTTGTTCTTGTTCATGTGATTCCCACGAGAAGCTAGGGAAAGGAGAGTCCGCCACACCAGAGCCCCGCTTGATGTGGTAAGGCTAGATAGCACCGGAGGTCGCCTGGTATCCGGCTGCTCCGTTAGAGATGTCCATTTGCGTCCCTGGACATCTTCCCCCGATGGGCACGGGTCGCTTAACACCCAGGGGATCTAGGACAAATCTAACATCCTAGAGCCAAGCCTAAAGACATATAATAGATGTGGTTAGCCTTTGACACGGATGTATGGCAGCTGCTATGAGGTTCGCCGATTCGCCGGCTCTAGAGCCTTGTCTGAATTGAGAACCCCAGAGCAACCGGCCCTTACAGTTTAGCCTTCACAGAAGTGAAGTTTCTAGCGGCCACCGCGGAGAGGTACTGCAAGCACTTCCCGTGATGATGGCACCTTCATCATACCATCCCACGGGCTGACCACTTACTCTCACACAAAATGGAAATTCGATATTTACCACCACTTTCTTTGCGATTTTCAAAAAAAAAATGTTGTCCATAGATAGATATATACTGCCCGAATTCGGTGGGGCTATCATTACTATATGTTTTCGTCGACAGCTCCTGCAGTTTGGTAAATTCCATTTTTCCGCAAATTGGGCCGCCACAACCTTCCACTGTTGAAGTTATCTAAATTAACCCATTAAATAAATGTGCACCAAGAATAACAACAATTACCAAGAGACAAACCCTCATGTAATTTCGTTTCAACGCCATATAAACAGCATCGCAGACTTCTGGCACAATTTTAGAAAAAGTGAAAGGAGCAATTCGGAACAGTACCGAGAGTGATTTGAAGCTATCGCCAAAGTCACTGCCAATCGCTTCGCCACTGAAATAAACTTTCTCATGTTTGTGTCTTGTTTTGCAATTGCAGGCGAAAACAAAAAAAAACAGTTTCCTCCATTTGTAAAAAGTTTTTGAATAGAGGCTTCTGCGTTTTAACAGTTCTGAATTCCTGTATAACCTGATGGTAGGCCCCCAATAGTGGCCGCTTTTGCAGCCAATCGAACATCCATGCTCGACGGCGAGCTCGAGTTTATTGATGGCATTTTTCGCTTTTCGTCTTCGTACTTGCGACATAAGGAAAACACGTATAAAGTTGCGGCAATTTTTCTTTTCTTCGTCGACATGTTTCTAACTGCAAATGATTTTATACATTTGAAATATGTATTGTAAATATGAAAATGGAGCGAAAAAAATGTATAGTAATTCATCAATTGAGAGCTGGTCCGATTTGGTTCAAATTTTCTTTCAGTTGTTTGCAATTACCAGGAGAAGGTTTTTACGGAAGAACATTTTGGAAAACCCCTCCGGAAAAGTCGGAAAATTATAAAAAATTCATCAATTGAGAACGGCTGGGCCGATTTTGTTCAAATTTTTTTCAGTTGTTTCCAATTACCAGGAGAAGGTTTTACGAAAGAACATTTTGGGAAAACACTCCGGAAAAGTCGGAAAATTGGAAAACTTGAAAATTATTTTTTTTGCTTGCAATTTTTCCACAATAGCTTTTCGAATGAAGAAATATAAAATTCTTAGTAGAAAACTCGGAAAATTCAGGAAAAAAGTTTTGCATTTTATCGAATGATTTGATGATTTTACACGATACAAAGGTGGAAAATTCGTTATGAAGCTTTTGATAATATATATGTATATATATGTTATGATATATGTTACAATTGTAGTTTGTAAGATGCCACTATGCTATGGAATAAAAGAGGAATGAAATATTATTGATATTACGGTGTGCGAGCACAGCCGTATCGATAGAATCGGAATCGCCAATATGGAGGAATGATAGGAGTGGAATATCCAGAATCGCCAATATATGGAAACGACTTCACCTTTGGTTGCGACTGAGCACGTCTTTTCTTTATTGTGGTTGATTTTTCAGTGTCTCTTAATTAAGTATTTAGAGTTGAGGAAAACTTCGCTCGTCATTTTTGCTGACGCAACGTCTGCACTTTCCCACAAGTGTAGAAGCGCGGACGTTGCGATATTATATTTCATTTTCGTTTTCCATTCTTTTAGAATATCATGTCACGTTGTATTTGCGCGTGACATGGTAAATGGGTTACCGTAACACATCTCCACCCCTTTTAGACGAGAGTTGGTCGCTCAACTCGGTTTTAGATTTTGTTACAAAATTTTGATGATAATTAGTACATACTAACATTTCGGTATTAATATTTTCAAGTTCTATACATTGTATTTGTATTTGAATTTCTTTTTCTTACTATTCCCAAGGTTCTACAATTATTAATTCTATATTCTATATTTTTGTCATTTTATTTTCTGTTATTATTTGTTTATTATCCTCACTTTTTTTTATATTTTTTTTCTTATTTTTTTTTTCTTTACAATTGAGCTCTTAGACGAGGTATGTTATTCGTAGTGATTGATCTAGGTTGCACTACTTCTTCTGTAGTTATAAAATTTTTCTTACTTTTATTCAAACAAAAGCATTTCTTAAATAATTTAAATCTAATATTACCGCAAGCACAATATCTAAAAGCAAAATATCCAATTAATATTATAATGATTATTCCAACGGTTGTACAAAACCAACTATTTTCAGTGACAAACTCTGGTAACGATTTGATGTTAGTGTCCCAAAATTCTAATTGTTCAGCAACTTCGGCAGTTAAATCTTTAATTTCGTGTAAATTATTAGTTGTTAGCTTATTAATTTTTTGATTACTCCTTTTTATTTCGTGCAAATTTAATTTATAACAACAATCTTCGACTTGTACGAGTTTGTCCTTTTTTGATATAATTTCGGTATTTAATTTGACAGGTGCGTAATCTAATTCTACAGAGTGTATAGTACAATCGTTAGTTAAAGTTATTATGTGTGTTCCGAAAAGCTTTAGGTTTTTTGTTTCATTACAGCGACATTCGTAATTGGTTTCGATGGAGTTTGATACAATAACTTGTAAATTATTAATAGGATGCATAATATCTAAGTCTATATTTAGTTTTCTATATTGACAGTATTTATCTTGATTTTTGAAGTACAGTTCCCCAGCGGGACTTTGAACTTGTGATTCATAGATGAATCATCGATGAGTTTCTCAGTAGGGAGTACTTACCATTTAAGATTACCATTTCAGATTACCTTCCCGAACAAATGGCCGCATGCCCGATAATGAAAATGTAAGTGGTCGGGAAGCAGGTGTGGATGCTTCCGCACTAGTGACTTTTTCATAAGGTCCTCACCACAGGTATAGTGTGGAATTAGTAAGTGATGGTTCATTAATGCAAAAATAAATGTGTTTTCATGAAGCATATGTCAGCAATTACGAACTCATGAATTTTGTCTATGGTCCAATCACTAATTACCTTCTACTGAGCCAGTAAGCTAGGATTCATAATTGTGAAAGTAACTAAACCAGAAGTCATCCCTTCTTAATTAGTGATATCTGAATCGTAAATTCCATGATCTTTTAGTAATCTGTAAATGAGTGAATACATTGAAAGAAAAGAAAGATTCCACTTTTTATGTTTTTTTTTATTTTAATATCATTGAACATAAAAAACTTCTTGTCGATAATTCCTACATCGCCAAGAAATTTTCCGATTAAATACGATAATCCGCCGAAAAATGCAAAACAATTGCGGCCACTTCACTTGTGATACTTGCGATATCGTTCGTTCTTTTCTCATCAACAAATCATTCGATTAAATACGATGATCACTTGCTTCTAACGATATTCTTAGTCCAAAAACAGACAAATCCTTAGATTTTACGATATAGTCTGCCAAAAACTACAAGCGGTCACTTCACTTTACTAACGCGAAAATTTTACTTTCACTTCAATCTCGATAACAAACCCGTCATGCGCAATAATTAATATGGAGAATCGTAACAATCATAGGTTACTACGTGAAATAATACTAGTTTGCATCAATGACAATTCACTCAAAAGTTTGAATCAATGAATAAGTGGTTACCATGTCATGCAGAAAGTGGACTAGCTCCTTCTTAGTCCAATACAATTGGTTCAAAATAGCCCCAAACCTAAACATCCAAAAATAAAAGGAATTTTTGATGCCAAATTGTTGAATACACTGCCTAATATACGCAGTAAAAAGTTACACTAATTTGCGCCATGGGTTAAGGGGGGAGGGGGTGGCAAAGGGGTGAAAACTCAGTTTCTTGCAAATATCTGGAAAATGGAGCATAGACTAGGCACCCCACCAAATTTGATATGCCTGACTCAATTTAAAAAGAAGCTACAGGCATGCCTTTTTGAAAAATTTTAGGAGGAGTGAGGGGGGCGTCAATAGTCAGAGCACTCCAATTTTTGATACAAATCAAACAAAGTTTGCTATCAATATATGGACAAGATCTTATAACGGTAGGTCTATTCTATCAAGAGTTACAGTGCGAAATGTAAAACTCCAAAAATTTAAATTCACTATAATACATTTAACGCAAACATTTTGACGAGCAGTTACAGCAAATAAACCAAAGATTAGCCAGTAAGAACACTAGACAGGCGTACAAACTTATAAATAATATCAAGAACGGATATCAACCCAGGACAAGCCTATGTAAGGACAAGGATGGTAACATCATCAGCGACATCGAAAGCGTCAACAAACGATGGGCCTCGCATTTTGAAGAGCTCCTCAATGCATCATCAACATCCCCCGCGGAGCTAGCTCTTGAGCAGTTAGCCGAACCAGGCCCTCCCGTTCTACCCCCAACAGTAGAGGAGGTGAGTCTTGCCATACAGTCGCTCCAAAATAATAAAGCGCCCGGCGCTGACGAGATCCCAGCAGAACTGCTGAAGCATGGTGGAACGTGCCTGACCAACGCTGTACATATGCTACTGCTGAAAATATGGAACGACGAGGTAATCCTCGAAGATTGGCGCAAAAGCATAATCTGCCCAATCCACAAAAAGGGTGACAAGCTGAAGTGTGAGAATTACAGGGGCATATCATTAGTTTGTACGGCCTATAAGATTTTATCAAAAATTCTTGAAAAGAGAATCAATCCGTACGCAGAACAAATCATTGGCGAGTATCAAGGCGGCTTCAGACCTGGTCGTTCAACGACCGATCAGCTTTACACAGTGAAGCTACTACTCCAAAAGTGCTGGGAATACAACATCGACGTATACCAAATCTTTGTCGACTTCAAGCAGGCATACGACAGTATCGACCGAAGTGTACTGTACAACATTATGCTGAATTTTGGTATACCGGCAAAGTTAGTGCGACTCACAAGGATGACGATGACTAATACCGTCTCGCAGGTCAAAGTGCAGAACCGACTCACTGACCTATTTGTTGGGAAATTAAAAGACTAGCGTAATTTTCGGTAACACGTTATAACACGTCTTATATTCACGGTAGTTGGTACAATAATGAAAAAACAAAAAATAATCACATGTATTTAGTATTTCAGACGCATACTGCGATCTATTATTAGGCGCATACTACGATATATTATTTCAACACCCCCACTCATTAAATTATTGAAATGGCCAAAATAATATTTTACATTTGTTTACATTAGTATCAATTCATAATCAAAATTCAAATTTTTACGTTAATTCTACAAAATTTCAACATAATCAATGTCACAATAAGTTTAAGCAAATTTCATTTCAATTTTTAATGTTTCGCAATCCCATCCATTTGCTGCAAAAATCATGTTTGTTGCCTGGCACAGCCTTCGTCAGACTATCAGCCACCATTGTTTCAGTCGGTACATAGCGCAACGTAATAATTCCATTTGCTAATCGGTGGCGTACATACCCAGCAGTGGCGGCTCGCCCATATGTGCACATGTGCACGTGCACCCCCTGATAAAACAACCATATCAACAAATAATGTGCTAAATAAAACACTTAACAAAAAAGAACAAACCGCCTGACGCAACCTACTCTAAGAAGCGTACGTACATTATGCACATACGATATACCCAAGCCATGCATTGAATCTATATCTCGACCAGCGACCAACACCCACAGTGTTGGTGCACAGTCATATGAACTGGTGCACTCGCTCCAAAATCAGATATGCGACGGGTTCTCGGAGCGAGGGGATAGTGCAAAATTTACACTAGAATTTGTGCACAAATAAGTCGTGCACAGCCTGCACAGCACACCACTTGGTGATGAACCGAATGTATGAATCTTGGGTGGGTATTTTCAATGAAAGAATATAGGTAAAAGAATGATTAGAGATTTTGTGTTTAACTTTAGAAATATTTTTACAAGAACTTTTCTAAGGACGACAAATATTCTGGGATTGGGTTTGCCTTGTCTGAACTGAAAAGCATTTTGTGGAAAAATTTAATGCCAAGTAAACGATAAAAAATTAATGTTAGTGCGCTGCTGATTCGTAACATTTTTTTCTTGGCTGTTATGTGAAAATCGCAGTGATTCTTTAGTTATAAAATCTAGATTTGTGTTCGCTGTTACAAGGAGATGCAGGAAAACAGGATGGAAACAGGCTTGAGGAAGTAGTCGTTTTCGCAAAAAATTAGAATGTACGTATGTATGGACTATGCTTTGACATTAAAATAAAATAATTTTAATTCAAAGTAGGTAGTCTTAAGTATACGATAAAATAGATTTTGAGGCTTTGATATCGTATTTAGTTTTTTGTGAACCCCCAGTATTATTGTATACGAGCCGCCACTGATACCCAGCAAAAAATTGAAGGCTTATTTAAGGTTTGTATCCATACGCTGTATACCTTTGAAGTAAGGGAAACCTTCGGTAATGAATTACGCGTTGCAAAGGCATTAACCTGTCAGATACCTTACCGAAGCACAGGCCATGTCATTGGCGATAAGGTTTAAGCTCAGATACGTAACTTTTACCTTATAATAAAACTATTTAAGCCTTTAAAAAAGATTTAGCAGTAGCTTTTAATAAGTTATACGGATGCCTAAAAAAAAGATTATAATACCTTTTCATATCCTTATGTAAATGGTTTGATAATGTTTAGAGAATTATAAAAAATTGTGATTTTTCTGAACTATTATGGCATTATTCTTCTTCTGTGTACCCCCCCCCCCCCCTTGTGGGACATAGTGCATATCCGCACATGCCCGGAAATGTTTGACCACGCCGAGATTCGATCTCCGCACCTCTAGATTACTAGCATCGTGACTCAACCAACGGAGCCACAGAGCCTGTCATAGCAATCTCCTCGCAAAATGATACTTAATTTCAATTTGGAAAGAAACTTAAAATAAGACTTACTTAAGAACTAAATATATTTTTAATAAGGAAATGGAAAGCTTTTCAGAAAAAAACATTTTAGATACCTTATACAAAGGCTTACAAAAACTTTAAATTACTGAAATGTAATTTTGTCTTATTTCTGGTATTAATTAAAGTTTGAACTAAATTATAAAGAGCCTTACGTAACCATTATTATAATTACTATTTATACCTGTCTGGAAGTAAAGCTGGCAATAAACTAAAGTAAGTCTGAATTGTGCCTTAGTTTAATAATAAACAACGCGAATGCGAATTATCCATGACAGAAAGAAGCAATAAAGCTTTCGTAAGAATTATTATAAGGCCAAAGCTGAAATCGTTTCCCTTACCTATTCCTTAAACCTGACAAACCTGATCAGATTTTTTGCTGGGTAGTGATGACGTACATCGATGTGTTTTGATCTCGCTCGGAATGCATCCGTTTCTGCTAGACTCATTGCGCTTTGGTTGTCACACGCAATATCAATAGCTTGATCACCCATTGCATTGAGTTCTCCTCCAAATTGTTTAAGCCACATAGCTTCTTGAGTAGCTGATGATAAGGCCATGTACTCAGCCTCTGTACTCGATAGCGCGACGGTATTTTGACGCTTGCTGTTCCAGGAAATCGCACCGCCACCCATGGTAAAAACGTATCCGGTGCCAGATCGACGCTTGTCGATATCGGACGCCCAATCAGCGTCAGAGTAACCGATCAATTCGCCACTACCAGAGAAACAAAGTTTGAAATTTATTGTCGATTTCAAATACCTGAATATTCGCTTAACAGCCGTGCAATGCGCTTTCCCGAACTTCTTGTTGAAACGGCTCACATCATTGACCGCAAACGCGATGTCAGGTCGCGTTCCCTGCGCTAAATACAGTAAGCTTCCAACTGCCTCTTGATATGGATAGCTTTCCATACCTTCACCATCGTTACCACACATGTCGACAGATAGTTTTTGATTGGGATCGCTTGGTGTTTTCGCTGGCTTGCAACCACTCATTCCAAATCGTTCCAAAATGTCCTGAATATATTTCGATTGATCCAAGTAAATATCTCCAGATTCGTCATATGATATGTTTAGACCAATGCAAAACTTCGCCGTTCCCATATCTTTCAACGCGTTTGCTTACCCTGCAAACAAATTTCGCATTGCCGGCGCTCATAATTTTGTAAGTCCAAACCTCGCACAATTTTACCCGAATATAAACGTTCGAACTTATTTTGACCGACATGACCGAACCGCCGATGCCAAAAATTTTGATTATCGCGTTTGCTTATGAAACATTTCTCTCTAGATTCGCTCTCCGATACTTGCAACTTGAACATACTGTCCGTAAGTTTTGCACTACACGCAAGAACGCCATCACTGTAAAAAAAATTCGCAGGTTGATCTATCAAACTTCACAGTGTTCCGATTTTTAATTAATTGACAAACCGATAGCAAATTAGCACATAACTCCGGCACATATTGGACCGGTTTCTCGTAGATATTTATCAACCACTTTAAGCTATCAATTCTTTAAAGCGTTGTTAAGTTATCAAATCGTTAAAGCATGTATAATTTATAATGTGCGTTTCCTCAAAGTCTCGTTAATTTTATCCTAAAAGTATGCAAAACGCACATTAATAAAATTGCTTAATTCGTCAAATAAAATGTAAAGCTCTCTTTCATTTATGTAATTCTAGGCTGGCAATACTTATAGCATATGGAAACGCGTTCATAGTTCAGAAACGATAAGTAAGGGCTGAATTCAAATTGTAAGACGAAACCGCAAATTGTAAGACGAAGCACAAACAAACGGACGGCGAGAGCTTTTGTAGTGGCCAGCAGACAAGCATTATGCATTTCAGATTGTAAGAACGATGGTTCTTGTCTTGCAAGTTTACCCGTCCGGTTTCGTCTTACAATTTGAATTCAGCCAAGCGCTGGTCCAATGTAACAGCGCTTATATGAAACAAACGTAAAACATTTATTCTTGTGCTGAGTGAGTGAATCGAAGTGTAAACCTTAAATTTAACAAAAGGTCGAAGTTATACTGTGCGTGAGGAGCAACATAAGATTTTACATTGGAATTGTTCTGAAGAAATGGGAGAAAAATAGGTTTAATGTTTTTTTTCGTTAGTGTCATCTTAGATTAGAGACCAGAAAATGTGATAGATAGATACGTCGCCCATACGATCAAACTATGCTTCATTTCACTGCTAAGGCACCTAATCCCACACATAAGAGGGAGTGCTCAGAGGAGTTCAACAGAATAGCGTCTTTCACTGCAGGAGACATTCCTACTGTCACACATCCTAAAATCCTTGGGGTTCACTTATAGACACCATGATGAAGTCGAATCGACACGTCGACGTTGTTATTAACAAAATCCACAGTCGAAATAACGTTCTAACTGGCACTAGCCAGCAGTTCCTGGGGTAAGGATATAGAAACCATGCTGGCGACATAAAGCGATTGATCGAGCAATTCCTGATTATGTATCACCGGCGTGATCACAAGCCATATGCGACACAAACTGTTGATGCGATTCAGTGCATTCGTATTGCGATGGAAAAGTATAGGGCAGCACGAAAGGTATTTGTATTCATCGATTTAAAAAAGGCATTCGATGGAATACTTCGTGATGTCCGATATGCAATTTTATTCCAAACTAAAGTAAATACGAATAGGAATTAAACAAATGCATTAATTTAGTATATTTACCTCCGCCAACCGATTCCGGCAACACAAACAATGAGAATGAATGAATACGTTATTGTGATGTCGGGGTGAGATTTCGAAGCTTTGATCTGGTATTGCCACACGAGCGGACAAGTTTTAAAACTTTTCCAAAAACCAGGTGCGTGTCTCGTCTAAACGATAAGACTTAACCAGCCCATGGGTACTGAATAGCGAAACTTTAAATGTCAAGACATTGTGTAAGCGAGATGTCGACTTAAAGCAATCTTGACAAGATAGTTAGCTATCGCGGTTTCATTTTGCTATCGGCTAATGATAGCAAAATGAACCCGCGAAACTGTCACGTACTCTAATGGAGCTTTGCGCACATTTAAATTTTGTTTATTGTTTGTCATGTGACAACTAGCACCCGAGTCAACGTACCAATTATTATGAGTGCAACTTGCAGCTAGACAGAATAAACTACATAAATTTGACGAGAAAAAAATTCTGCCGCGTAATTTACATCTCGAGTGTGAATTTGTTCTAACAGATTGTTTATTTGCCATGGATTTGATGCAAATGAACTTTGTTAAAAATTCAATTGGTAGAATTTTAGATTTGATTTTTGTTAGTACTGATTTCAATGCTTCTGTAATTAAAGTAGGTAAACCATTTTTGCCCAATTCAATTCATCATAGTGCTCTTCTTCTTGAGTTTGTTTTTTTATGATTACATTGAAGAAGAGGCAGAAGTTACTTTTACTAGAAATTTTCAAAAAGCTGACTTTACAAAATTAAATTCAATATTTCGTAATATGGATTGGGCTTCAGTTATATCAAATATAAATCTTGCTGATAGTTATACAAATTTTAAATCAATTTTATTGGAAGCTATTCATAAGTACGTTCTTTTACAAAAGAAAAAAATAAAAGCAAAAAATCCTTGGGGTAGTAAAGAATTGTTGAAACTTAAAATAGCTAAAAATAAAGCTCATAAGTTGTATAAGAAGTCATCCTCTCTTGCCAATAAAGAACATTTCTTCAGATTGAGAAGAGAGTATGAATTAATGAATAAAAATCTTTACAAACAGTATATTGCGAGAGCTGAAAATAATATAAAAAAATGATAGTAAGACATTTTGGAGTTTTATAAACAGCAAGCGCAAGAATACAGGAATACCCAAAAATTTAGAGTTCAATGGCAATTTTTACAACGATGTTCAATCGGTTTGTGATGGATTTGCTAGATTTTTCAATTCAGTTTACGAAGTGCCACACTCCGTTTCACCAGAAATGAATACTAACACCAAGCCAAGCCACGGTGCATTGGTCCCTCGGATAGCTCAGGAGGACCTTACGAGTGCTCTTGAGATTTCTGAGGATGACCTATTGAATGCTTTCCGTGATCTTGATGTTAGTATTCAGGCATTCTGATGGCATTCCTAATATATTTTTGAAGAATTGCATGCAATCGTTATGTCGTCCTTTAGCCTTTATTTTTAATTTGTCCTTGTCTTCAGGTGTTTTTCTTGATGAATGGAAAGTTTCGTACATAACCCCTGTTCACAAAAAGGGTCGATTGAGTAGATCATAATATCTTACTTAAGAAACTAGAAAATTTAGGTATACAGTCGGTTTTTCTTAGCTAGGTGAAATCCTATCTAACGGATAGGACGCAGTTGGTAAAGTTGAATGGCTGTACATTGCGCTCTATCATAAAGTGTTCGTCAGAAGTTCCGCAAGGAAGCCATTTAGGACCACTTTTCTTTTTAGTTTTCGTAAACGATATCATACAAAATTTTAAATTCGTGCGTGTATGGCAGTATGCCGATGATATGAAAATCGCAATGAGAATACGCAATATAGGTGATTGTCTTAACTTGCAATCCGATTTAGAAAAACTGCAAATTTGGTGCCTTAATAATAATTTAAATTTAAATATTAGTAAATGTAAAGTACTTAGCATATATAAATTGAAAACTCCGATCTTCTTTGAGCACTCCTTAACAGGTAGTGTTCTTGAAAGGGTTGCCGAAATATCAGATCTTGGTGTAATTTTCGATCATGATCTTTCATTTCGACAACACATTGATTACATTATTTCAAAAGCGAATAGTATGTTAGGATTTGTTAAACGTAACGCTCGTGAATTTAATGATCCTTTTACCTTAAAAATATTGTTTACAGCTTTCGTTCGCTCGCATTTGGAGTATTGTTCCATTGTGTGGAATCCGTTCTATAAGGTTCATATCGAGCGTATAGAAAGAATTCAACACAATTTTACACGGTTTGCTATTTATCAAATTGGCTGGCGTTTCAAGCCAGAATATAAAACTCGCTGTTCCTTATTGGGTTTACAAGCTTTAGATTATAGAAGAACGTTTTTAAACGCTATGTTCATTAGAGATCTGTTTTGCTCTCATATTGTTTGTGAAGATATATTAAATAACTTTGAATTCAGAACTATTCCTCACAATTTACGGCGGAACAACCTTCTTGTTCAGCCTTATCATAGAGTAAATTATGGTCTTAACGAACCAATTACAAGGTCAATAATTCTTTATAACAGTTTGAAGGACTTAGTTAATTTTAATTGCATTAACAAATTAATTTTTTAAAGAAATTATTTTGATAAATTTCCTTATTAAATTATTTTTTGTTTTAGATTTTATTTTATCGATCTGCTAGAGTTTACACTCGATTGATTGATTAGTCACTTACGTACGCATAGTAAGTAAAGTGATGCCGAGAAGCCCTGACTCGGGGCAGAAGCTTCTGTGAGGCAAAAAAAAATTGCGTTTTGCTTTTTGTTCGGACACTGACGCGCAAAATGACCAACATTTTACTTTCTTTTTGGACTTATCGCCTTTTTTAGAGTACATTGCCATGAGCTGTGGTCACTATCGTCTTAACGAATTTCTCCATGCTGGAACAATTTTCGAGTTACGTATTGATTAACGTTTTGAGTAAGCCGACACGCCGCGTTAACCCACTATCGTCAAAGGCCTTTTTAACATTCGACCATATTACATGAGCCGTCTTAGCATCCTGAACATGCCCATAATTAACCGGATCGATCATAAGTATCAGCTTCGCCTTAGCCTTGGATTCATTTGTCGCTCTTTTTGCCTCATCCTTTTCAACCGCGTTTCCTTCACCGTAAGACCACAATCCCGCCAGTTCGAATGCCGCTTGTGCTTCGATTTTCCACGTGGCGAAATTTTCACGTCCCTTGAGCCGCTCCGATAGCCCCAGCTGAATGCTCTTTCCATCCATCTTTTGCGGAAGATAAATCTTTCACAAAACGTCGGAAAAATATAAACGCAATATGCACGAATATTTATCGCGAACCGAGTTGAAAATTAATTGCTCTCGTTAAAATACACTTACTAAAGGCCCATAACCTGATGCGAGTGGGTGAGCAATCAAAAGACACGTCTAACTCTTATAACGTATATTGGCAAAAGAGAATGACAATTCGTTTGACAGTTACAAACTTGGTTTCGTTAATTAGAGCAGTAGTGCCAAAGTGGAGAAAATCAAATCTATAATTTCAAATTACACAAGTATGGAAAATCTACTTTTAACAATATACAAGTCGTAGGTACGCCCGAATAAACTTTTAGCCCGAGGGGAGCGAAGGGTGTCCAAAATTCGGCCGCGCCCAAAATTAGCCTCGGTCTCCTTTGTTTGTGCAATTATTCCAATCAAACCTTACACAAATATATTTGCATTGATGTCATAAATCATATGTAAAAATGGATAGTATCGGACCATGGGGTCATAGGGCTGCCATAAAAACTTAGCCCCCCATTTGATTCTTCGAAGAATAACGTTTCTATATGTGCACCAATTCCAACCAAATCTAAAACAAATGTATTTCTATTGATGTCACAAAACATAATATGTAATAACGAAGGAATCGGACGATGGGGTCATGGGGTTGCATACAAGCCCAGCTCCCTAATTTGATTCCTAGGGAAACCCATTTTCTTCCTGCACAAATTCCAATCAAACCTTACGTACAGATATGAACCAAAACGAGACCGAGGCTAATTTCGGGCGCGGCCGAAATTTGAATACCCTTCACTCTCCTCGGGCTAAAAGTTTTTTTTGGGCGAACATATGACTTGTGTTCAGTCCTTCCCCATTCTTTTCCTTCTGTGGCATCGATAAAACAATATTTGTGTGTTTATGGTTAAGTGGGTAAATAAAAATATTTACTCAGAAAACTTTATTGGGGGGATGCGGGAGCATGGTCCCATAGTATGATTCCATTCGTTTTACTTTTTTTTTGTTTTGACAAGGTAGTAGTAAAATACATTAAAATAATTTAGTATAAACAAAACAAAAAACGAAATTTGTATAAATTGTAGGGGTTGACGAGCGTAGCGAGCAGGGGGCCAAGCCCCCTAGTTAACCCATTCCCCGCCAACACATTTTTTTTTCGAATTACATCCTGAAAATTGGTATTTACGGTAAAGAAGCCACCCTGAATCCAAAACCGTTTACCATTTTTTCCTACGTGCCTCCGTTCTCCCGCAAAGGCCCGATGCCATATGGCATCATTGGCGGGAACCCATTACAAATTTTTTTTTTTTTCAATTAAGATAAAAACGTTGAATTTTTTTTTGAAAAACACTTTTTACTTTCTTTAATTATAATTCTGAGCTTGTGTGAAATTTTAAGAAGCATTTAACACATAATCCTGTATCACATTTGATGCATTTAGTCCGAGTTTGGCTTTTGCAGGGCGGATATGCACATCTTCTTCGATTGCATTTCGCAACATAATGGCCAATTCCATCATACGTGCAACATTCGGAAGACTGTGGTATGTGCTACCCAAATCTGATGAGCCACAGTCGTACAATAGTAGGTTGCAATATCCCAACGGAACTGCATTTGGGTGACTTCCCCGACTTTATTTGTAATATCCAAGCATTTTCATCATCCGACATGATAGGTTCAAGATACTCAACCGCCTCATGTAATTTCATTCTGCATAAGAAATATGCATGAAAAAGAATGGATTGAAATTGCTTTCTTTAAAAAAATAACGGATAAATGCTCATTGTGGAAATTGAATTTTGGTAAGTTACTTTTACACACTTTTTTTTGCTCTGTACCGAGACAAGCCTTTCGAAGTACTGACTCAAAGCTTTTGTGGACAAATATGTCCTTCAAACTCCTTGAAATTCAAAAAAAACAAGATGAATAATAATTATCACGGTTGATTCAGCGCTTGAAAATAATGTTGCGTATACGCAACTTTGAGCGTTTACAGGGTGTAGTGTGCATGCACATAGACCACCCAGAGTAAAGGATGATGCACACTTGAGAGCAACAAGGATAATTCCGAAAAAAGTCCCATTGTTGAGACCAGATACGTCAAAGGAGTAATTTGACTCTTTTTTTTGACTCCAGATGAATACACCGTGAACCAAATCGACCACGTACTGATCAGCAAGAGATGGGCTTCTAATGTCCTAGATGTTCGATCCTATCGAGGAGCCAACTGCGACACCGATCACTATTTGGTGAAGACGACCTACAGGTGCAGAATCTCTTCGGTGCACCTAACGAGAATCAACCCTGCCAAGATCTTCGAGGTTGACAATTTGATTGATGATGCCACGGCGGCTGCGTATACTACAGCCCTTGAGGAAAAACTGTCGCCCATGCTTGATAACATCAATAATCTAGGCATCCATGAGTTCTGGGAGGAGCTCAAAGACAGCATCAAGGAGGTCGCAGAAGAGGTCGTGGGCTATGAAGGCCGGCGCAGACGAGCAGACTGGTTCGACGAGGAATGCAGGGCCTCGATTGAGGCGAAAAATGAAGCCTATCGCCAATACACACAACGCGCATCCCGAGCCAAGAAAGAAAGATATAACGAGCTTCGGCGAGTATCTAATAAGTTAATTAGACGTAAGAAACGCAAACATTTTGACGAGCAGTTACAGCAAATAAACCAAAGATTAGCCAGTAAAAACACTAGACAGGCGTACAAACTTATAAATAATATCAAGAACGGATATCAACCCAGGACAAGCCTATGTAAGGACAAGGATGGTAACATCATCAGCGACATCGAAAGCGTCAACAAACGATGGGCCTCGCATTTTGAAGAGCTCCTCAATGCATCATCAACATCCCCCGCGGAGCTAGCTCTTGAGCAGTTAGCCGAACCAGGCCCTCCCGTTCTACCCCCAACAGTAGAGGAGGTGAGTCTTGCCATACAGTCGCTCCAAAATAATAAAGCGCCCGGCGCTGACGAGATCCCAGCAGAACTGCTGAAGCATGGTGGAACGTGCCTGACCAACGCTGTACATGTGCTACTGCTGAAAATATGGAACGAAGAGGTAATCCCCGAAGATTGGCGCAAAAGCATAATCTGCCCAATCCACAAAAAGGGTGACAAGCTGAAGTGTGAGAATTACAGGGGCATATCATTAGTTTGTACGGCCTATAAGACTTTATCAAAAATTCTTGAAAAGAGAATCAATCCGTACGCAGAACAAATCATTGGCGAATATCAAGGCGGCTTCAGACCTGGTCGTTCAACGACCGATCAGCTTTACACAGTGAAGCTACTACTCCAAAAGTGCTGGGAATACAACATCGACGTATACCAAATCTTTGTCGACTTCAAGCAGGCATACGACAGTATCGACCGAAGTGTACTGTACAACATTATGCTGAACTTTGGTATACCGGCAAAGTTAGTGCGACTCACAAGGATGACGATGACTAATACCGTCTCGCAGGTCAAAGTGCAGAACCGACTCACTGACCTATTTGAAACTCGTACTGGACTCAAGCAGGGCGACGGGCTGGCGCCGACGCTCTTCAACCTGGCTTTGGAGTATGTAATTCGAGCCATGAATATGGACAGCAGCGGAACGCTACTCATCAAGTCGACTCAATTAGTAGCGTACGCCGACGATATCAACATCATGTCTCGAAGGTTGGGTGATGCAGAAAGCCTCCTGCATAACCTCAATAACGCCGAAAGCAAAACAAAGGCCATGATGCAATCGAAAACAAGGACGCCAGCAAATTCAAGCATCATAGTGGGGGACCTTAATATCGAGTATGTAGACAACTTCAACTATCTGGGTTGTAACTTATCAAAGGACGCCAACGAAACCGACGAAATTAAGCGACGGATACAACTAGCCAATAAGACATATTTCTCGGTCCTCCCTATAATTAATTCGAAACTTGCGCACAGGAACACGAAGCTCCGCGCGTACAAAACGATCATCCGACCCGTGCTATGTTATGGCTGCGAAACATGGACCCTTACCCAAGCCTCCGAAATTTTGCTAGACCGATTCGAACGAAAGGTCCTTCGGCGAATTTTCGGGGCCGTTCGCGAGCGAGACCAATGGCGTATCCGATACAACCATGAGTTGTATCAATTGTACGATGAGCTGGAAGTATCGAAAATCGTGAAGCTTCAACGTCTGCAATGGGCGGGGCATGTACAACGGATGGACGACAATCGCATGCCAAAGAAAGTTATGAACGCACAACGAATTGACGGAGCGAGGTTGCGTGGACGACCGAGAGCTCGCTGAGAGAACTCCGTAGGTGAAGACGCCCACCAGCTGCTGGGCTTCCGGAACTGGAGGACAAGGTCACGTAACCGCGACAATTGGAGGTCAACGATTCAGGCGGCCAAGGCCCGACGTCGGGCTATCGTGCCACATTGATGATGAAAATGTATTTAGTGTTACTACCTATAAAACTACCGTTATTGCAATTTTTTTTTGCTATTCTAATCTATGCTACTCCGGCTTTTGTTTAACACAAATTGTTCTGAGAAAATCAGGTCGCAAGTATATGATTTTTGAAATTTTGTGGAGTCTTACCCGCAAAAATCGCATTTTTTTTAAAAAAAATTCACGACTTTTTTTTTCTGCTCCCAATGGCACAAATCTAACTAAATACTAGCCAGGAACATTGGAATAGATAGAAGAAACATTACTTAGTGTAACAAAGAAAAAAACAATGTTGAGGATGTTACAGGGTGTCCGTGGCGCGCTCCCAAATATGAGGCTTTTACTGATGCCATATGGCATCATTGGCGGGGGATGGGTTAATATAAATTAACAATGATAAATAAAATAAGAAATCAAACATTCTGAATTTAAACATTTTAAGAACGCATATACAAATTCTAGTTCATTGATTTCCGTTCCGTACTTTCATTTATTCTTAACTATCAGTACCGCCAATTTATCAAAACTCGTTCAATTTGTTCTAAGCACTAGTCGCGCACACATCGTTCACCTCAGTCGGTCTAATAACCTATAAGAAATAAAATAATTATTAACCTAAAGTTAAACTTATAACCAAACTAAAATTAATATAAATAAGTCAAACTGATAACATTGTGTTCTTCTTCGTAACAAATAATAGTGAAGAACAGACGCATTAAGTTTTTTTTGAAATTGGTGTGGAAAAAATGTTTCTTAGAAGATCCAAAATGGGGGGTTGGGTTTGTATGGTAGCCCCATGACCCCATAGACCGATTCCATTCATTTTTACACATGTCTTATGGCATCAATAGAGATGCACTTTTACGAGTTTTGGTTGAAAGTGATGCACAAATAAAAAAGTTTTTCGTAGAAGAACTCAATTTGGAGGGTTGGGTTTGTATGACAGCCCCATGACCCCATTGTCCGATTCCATTCATTTTTACATATGTTTTGTGGCATCTATTGAAATGCACTTTTATGAGGTTTGATTGAAATTGGTGCACAAATCAAAAAGTTTTTCTTATTCTTAGAGAAACTCAATTTGGGGGGTTGGGTTTGTATAACAGCCCCATGACCCCACAGTCCGATTCCAACCATTCTTACATATGTTTTGTGGCATCAATAGAAACACATTTGTATGAAATTTGGTTGAAATTGGTGCACAAATGAAAAAGTTTTTCTTAGAAGAACCTAATTTGGGGGTTAAGTTTGTATAGCAGCCCCATGACCCCATAGTCCGATTTGATCCATTCTTACATATGTTTTGTCTTATCAATAGGAACACATTTGTGTGAAATTTGGTTGAAATTGGTACACGCATGAAAAAGTTTTTCTTAGAAAAACCAAATTTGGGGGGTTAAGTTTGTATAGCAGCCCCATGACCCCATAGTCCGATTTGATCCATTCTTACATATGTTTTGTCTTATCAATAGGAGCACATTTGTGTGAAATTTGGTTGAAATTGGTGCACGCATGAAAAAGTTTTTCTTAGAAAAACCAAATTGGGGGGGTTAGGTTTGTATGGCAGCCCCATGACCCCACTGTCCGATTTTAGCGATTCGAACATACAAACTGCCTGCAATAAAAAGAAGCATGTGTGCAAAATTTCAGCTCGATAGCTTTTAAACTGGCCAAGTAAAACGTGTAGCAACAGACGGACAGACAGACAGACGGCCATCGCCCAATCGACTCAGCTCGTCATGCTGATCATATATATACATATTTTATATGGTCCGAGATGCTTCCTTCAATGCGTTACAACTTCATGACAAAGTTAATATACCCTTTACTCTACGAGTGAAGGGTATAAAAATGTACTTAAAAACTAGCTACTTGCTTGCGCTTATGTTGTGGATTTTAAATGTTAGTGCCTACACTTCTGCTTTCATGTAGATGCATGTAGATTTACTTTTACAGCCTTCTTAGCTTATACGCCTAGCTAGAATAAGTTTTTGTTTATGAGACCTAATAATATGTACTTATTTTTTTTACAGAACACAGGTTTACTGGGAGCTCCCATCAGCTTTCTTGACTTCGCACCGGAGCCACCTGCGCCAGCGGCGACTCCCGTTACAGATAATATAGATATTTCGACATCTGTTTCTGTGAATGACATTGGAGACCTATCAAGTAAGTATTTAAGCTTATATAATCAGGCGTAGGGATACCGGAAACTATCAGATAAACAAACTGAAAAGTGTGTTTATTTTCGTGTGATTTCCAGCAAAAATGATATATGAGACCTACCCCGGATTCTGAACCCTTTATGTGCCCCAAAAAAATCACTTCCTCAAACTACAATGCCTCCAAAATTAGACTAGTTGAAATACTGAAAGAAAAACGTGGTCATAGCCAACAAATTATACGACGAAGCAAAACTGACCGCTTTGGAATCACATACCGGGCTTAGCTTCTACAGAGCTTTGAATTGATTTATTTGGGACTTCACCCCCAAACCAATGTTTTCTCCAACTTTTGAGACAGTGATATGCTGTAATTTTTTTATTGTACGCTTTGTATTACAATCTATACTATTTTATTCAGATTTACTACATTAAAAATGACGTTTGACGTTTATCATAGCAAACACGCAAAATTTTTCGCTAATATTAAATTTCTAATTTTTTTATCAAATTCATAAGATTTAATATTAAATTCATAATTTTATGATTCATTTGCTCGTTCACTTCATCTGTAAAAGTGGTTTCGCGGATTGGTGTAGTGATAAATCATAAATTTGTTTGAAAAGTGTTTAGTGGTTTGCATTTTTTACCTGCCGCTCGGACGGTCTTTGTTCTTTGTTTTCATTTGGTCCAGTAGTCATTTCAACTCGGATTAACTGAGTTATCTGGGCATACATTTTCGTACTAGCATATAGCGCAACCCTGCCAAGATCTTCGAGGTTGACAATTTGATTGATGATGCCACGGCGGCTGCGTATACAACAGCACTAGAGGAAAAACTGTCGCCCATGCTTGATGACATCAACAATTTAGGCATCCATGAGTTCTGGGAGGAGCTCAAAGACAGCATCAAGGGGGTCGCAGAAGAGGTCGTGGGCTATAAAGGCCGGCGCAGACGAGCAGACTGGTTCGACGAAGAATGCAGGGCCTCGATTGAGGCGAAAAATGAAGCCTATCGCCAATACACACAACGCGCATCCCGAGCCAAGAAAGAAAGATATAACGAGCTTCGGCGAGTATCTAATAAGTTAATTAGACGTAAGAAACGCAAACATTTTGACGAGCAGTTACAGCAAATAAACCAAAGATTAGCCAATAAGAACATTAGACAGGCGTACAAACTTATAAATAATGTTAAAAACGGATATCAACCCAGGACAAGCCTATGTAAGGACAAGGATGGTAACATCATCAGCGACATCGAAAGCGTCAACAAACGATGGGCCTCGCATTTTGAAGAGCTCCTCAATGCACCATCAACATCCCCCGCGGAGCCAGCTCTTGAGCAGTTAGCCGAACCAGGCCCTCCCGTTCTACCCCCAACAGTAGAGGAGGTGAGTCTTGCCATACAGTCGCTTCAAAATAATAAAGCGCCCGGCGCTGACGAGATCCCAGCAGAACTGCTGAAGCATGGTGGAACGTGCCTGACCAACGCAATACATGTGCTACTGCTGAAAATATGGAACGACGAGGAAATCCCCGAAGATTGGCGCAAAAGCATAATCTGCCCAATCCACAAAAAGGGTGACAAGCTGAAGTGTGAGAATTACAGGGGCATATCATTAGTTTGTACGGCCTATAAGATATTATCCAAAATTCTTGAAAAGAGAATTAATCCGTACGCAGAACGAATCATTGGCGAGTATCAAGGCGGCTTCAGACCTGGTCGATCAACGACCGATCAGCTTTTCACAGTGAAGCTACTACTCCAAAAGTGCTGGGAATATAACATCGACGTATACCAAATCTTTGTCGACTTCAAGCAGGCATACGACAGTATCGATCGAAGTGTACTGTACAACATTATGCTGAATTTTGGTATACCGGCAAAGTTAGTGCGACTCACAAGGATGACGATGACTAATACCGTCTCGCAGGTCAGAGTGCAGAATCGACTCACTGACCTATTTGAAACTCGTACTGGACTCAAGCAGGGCGACGGGCTGGCGCCGACGCTCTTCAACCTTGCTTTGGAGTATGTAATTCGAGCCATGAATATGGACAGCAGCGGAACGCTACTCATCAAGTCGACTCAATTAGTAGCGTACGCCGACGATATCAACATCATGTCTCGAAGGTTGGGTGATGCAGAAAGCCTTCTGCATAACCTCAATAACGCCGCAAAGGAAGTTGGACTACATATCAACGAAAGCAAAACAAAGGCCATGATGCAATCGAAAACAAGGACGCCAGCAAATTCAAGCATCACAGTGGGAGACCTTAATATCGAGTATGTAGACAACTTCAACTATCTGGGTTGTAATTTATCAAAGGACGCCAACGAAACCGACGAAATTAAGCGACGGATACAACTAGCCAATAAGACATATTTCTCGGTCCTCCCTATAATTAATTCGAAACTTGCGCAGAGGAACACGAAGCTCCGCGTGTACAAAACGATCATCCGACCCGTGCTATGTTATGGCTGCGAAACATGGACCCTCACCCAAGCCTCCGAAATTTTGCTAGACCGATTCGAACGAAAGGTCCTTCGGCGAATTTTCGGGGCCGTTCGCGAGCGAGACCAATGGCGTAACCGGTACAACCATGAGTTGTATCAATTGTACGATGAGCTGGAAGTATCGAAAATCGGGAAGCTTCAACGTTTGCAATGGGCGGGGCATGTACAACGGATGGACGATAATCGCATGCCAAAGAAAGTGATGAACGCACAACGAATTGACGGAGCGAGGTTGCGTGGACGACCGAGAGCTCGCTGGGAGAACTCCGTAGGTGAAGACGCCCAACAGCTGCTGGGCTTCCGAAACTGGAGGACGAGGTCACGTAACCGCGACAATTGGAGGTCAACGATTCAGGCGGCCAAGGCCCGACGTCGGGCTATCGTGCCACATTGATGATGATATAGCGCAGTGGTAGCGTGTACGACTCACGCCCGTGAGGTCCTGTGTTCGAATCCCACTTTTTGCAAATTTTTTTCTTTTTGCTTTTTTTCTCTTTTTATTAGGGTTTTTTAGATTTTACAAAAAACCCTTATGAAATCGATTTTGTCCGTCCGTCTGTCCGTCTGTCCGTCCGTCTGTTCACTAAATAACTCGCGAACGGCTTAACCGATCGTCATGAAATTTGGTAGGAATGTGTAGAATGGTAACAGTCTTTGGCACGAAATACTTAAAAGTTGGTAGGACAAAAATAACAGGGTGTCCCGGACATTTGAAAATTTGTTCACTAAATAACTCGCGAACGGCTTAACCGATCGTCATGAAATTTGGTAGGAATGTGTAGAATGGTAACAGTCTTTGGCACGAAATACTTAAAAGTTGGTAGGACAAAAATAACAGGGTGTCCTGGACATTTGAAAATTTGTTCACTAAATAACTCGCGAACGGCTTAACGGATCGTCATGAAATTTGGTAGGAATGTGTAGAATGGTAACAGTCTTTGGCATGAAATACTTAAAAATTGGTACGGCCAAGATAAAAGGGTGTCCCCGACATTTACAAATTTGTTCAATAACTGATCGTTATGAAATTTGGTAGGAATGTGTAGAATCGTAACAGTCTTTAGCACGAAATACTTAGACGTTGGTAGGAAAAAGCAAACAGGGTGTCCCGGAGATTTGAAAAAGTCGACTTTTTAGTTTTTTTTTAATCAAAGAACTCGATGGGTACATTTCATATCAATCGCTTTTTTCCAGTTTGGAGTCATGGTAACGGCGTTACAGCTAATAAATCCAGCTAATATGTGGAGCCATGACACATAGTAAATCTATTGTTGGATTGTTCTAACTAAAAAGTGTTACAGAATGAAAGGCGTTAGCCTTTCATTCTGGAACGCGTTTATTTAGACCAATCCAAAAATAGATTTACGAGAAGCATTTCAATAACATTGTGCATAGTTCTTATTTATTACCTATAAAATATATGTGCAAAATTATTCACTATGTATGTATCCAAAATCTAAAAAACCCTCGTATTGCGGGCGCAGCCCTCTGTACGCCGGTATTTTTAATTTATTAGTTTAGTTCTTGTATTAAAATGAATTGTGTTTGCGAGCAATTTTACAAAGTCCAAATTGACGGTCTATCTCAGCTCGTTTCGTCGTTGCAGAGCCAACTTAGCAAGCTGAGATCCCTTATGAAATCTGTAAATTGTTGTGAAAACAATTCCGAAGCATTGCGAGATAAAAATGTAAATTTAAAAAATAAGAAGAGTAATATAGGGAAAGACATTAAGAAAAAAACTAAAAATATTATTTCAATATCTTCTGAGCAATCTTTCGTTAGCCATGAAGCGGGGACTTCCACTGTTATTTCAGATTCATCTTCTATAATTCCTTCCAACGTTGACAAAAATCAATCTCCGATTGATAAATTTGTCACAGTTCGTAAGAAAGGGAAACATATTAAAAAACCTTCTCCTGTTGGTGATGTTATTCCCAAAAAGAGTGATAATAATAATAGGCGACACAAAAGAATCTTCGGTATCGATCAAGCTAATGATTCTCTTCGAAGTGTCCCCAGTTTCAAGGTATTCCATGTTTCTAAGCTGCATGCTTCGGTAAAAGCAGACGATTTAAAGGAATATGTAATGAAAAAGCTTAATTTAACAGATGACAGCTTTCTTTCGGTTTATCCTCTGATAAAAAAAGATTGTGATATTTCCAAATTAGTTTCAATCAGTTTTGGTTTGAAACTTCCTCATGAATATTCTAAGCAAGTGTTTTGTGCCAACTTCTGGCCCAAGGGCGTTAACATATCACCCTTCAAATTTTCAAAAAACGACAAACGCCAAAACAGTGTCCAGCAGAACACATAATTTCCAATTCATTTTTCTCGGTCTATTATCAAAATGTTGGCGGTCTTCGTTCAAGAACAAATGACTTTTACCTTGCAGCTTCACAAGAAGATTATGCTGCCATTTGCTTAACCGAGACTTAGCTTCACACAGACATTACAAATGAAGAACTTTTCATAAGAGACTATGATGTCTATCGTCGCGACCGTTATGAGGCTTCGACTAAGAGAGGAGGTGGTGTTTTGGTCAGTGGCGCAACCAGGATCTTGCCCTGGAGGGGGCTAAAATTACTGGCCATATTATTGGATATTTGCCTCCACAAGTTAGGTTCTATTTTTCAATAATGGCACAATGCAGTGGTGTTTTAATTTATTATATATTAGTGCAAAGAATTGCAAATTTCATATAGTTTATTTGGCTCTTGGACAATTTTTCTGTTTCGTTTATCGTTTTACTGTTTCATTAATCGCTAAAAGCATAAAAATTACCTCTCAACCCCTAAATTCCGGAACCCTTGCTTATCGGTCAAGATATTTTTCTGACAAATTCCGAAATACATGATGCTTGCCGATCAAATACCGTATATTTGACTACTCGTATTCAGCAACACTTGTTGTATTTGAAACCAAATAACATACGACAGTATTCGTACTCTTCCAACGGGTGTTATTTTCGGTTCAGTGTAAGGCGGTTGTAGGTTGTTTAAAAATTTCTCCATTTAATAGATCTTTTTGCAAACTACATCAATTCAATCAAAATTTGTAAATAGAGTTTTGGAAGTTACGGCAGTTGTATTCATCTGTTGCGCTATATGCTCCAAGAACAAGAATTCATATCTGTAACGAAATATATTTCGTCAAATTTCATTTTGCAGTTTTTCCTTTCTTAATTTCTGGGTCTGGGAGGGGCTTTAGCCCCCTTAGCCCCTCCCGTGGTTGCGCCACTGGTTTTGGTAGCTATCAAAACAACATTCCCATCTCATGAAGTTGAGCTTTTTCATAAGGACGTGGAACAGATATGTGTTTCTATCAATGTTTCTCGCAGCGAAAAAGTATATATTTTTAATAGCTATTTACCACCTTTGAGTTCAGTTGATGTTTATAACAAACATGTAGATAATATCTCCAAGCTATTTGCATCTTTTGAGGAAAAAGACAAATTGATTGTTGTTGGGGATTTCAATCTTGGTAATATAAGTTGGTACTGGAACGACGACGAGAAAAAAAATCTGCCGCGTGATTTACATCTTGAGTGTGAATCTGTTCTAACAGATTGTTTGTTTGCAATGGATTTGATGCAAATGAATCTTGTTAAAAATTCGATTGGTAGAATTTTAGATCTAATTTTTGTTAGTACTTGCTTGAATGCTTCTGTAATTAAAGTAGATAAACCAATTTTGCCCAATTCAATCCATCACAGTGCTCTTCTTCTTGAGTTTGTTTTTTATGATTACATTGAAGAAGAGCCCGAAGTTATTCCTACTAGAAATTTTCAAAAAGCCCAATTTGAAAAACTAAATTCAACATTTTTTAATATGGATTGGGCTCCAGTTATATCGAATAGTAATCTTATTGAAAGTTATACAGTTTTTAATTCAATTTTAAATAAATCTATTCGCAAGTACGTTCCTTTAAAAAAGAACAAAATAAAAGCAAAAAATCCTTGGGCTACAAAAGAATTGTTCAAACTTAAGAGAGCAAAAAATAAGGCCCATAAATTATACAAGAAGTCATCCTCTCTTGCCAATAAAGAAAATTTCTTTAGATTGAGAAGAGAGTATGAATTAATGAATAAAAATCTTTACAAACAGTATATTGCGAGAGCTGAAAATAATATAAAGAATGACAGTAAGACATTTTGGAATTTTATAAACAGCAAGCGTAAGAATACGGGAATCCCAGGGAATCCCAAAAAATTTAGAATTCAATGGACCTTACGAGTGCTCTTGAGATTTCTGAGGATGACCTATTGAATGCTATGCGTGATCTTGATGTTAGTATTCAGGCCGGACCTGATGGCATTCCTAATATATTTTTGAAGAATTGCATGCAATCGTTATGTCGTCCTTTAGCCTTTATTTTTAATTTGTCCTTGACTTCAGGTGTTTTTCTTGATGTATGGAAAGTTTCATACATAACGCCTGTACACAAAAAGGGTCCGAAGCATCTTATTGATAACTATAGACCCATAGCTAAAATATCTGCAATACCGAAGTTGTTTGAAATGCTTATTAAAAATAAAATAGATGTTTTAATTAGCCGTTTGATATCGCCATGTCAACATGGATTCCTGAAAGGAAAATCAACTTCAACAAATTTGGTATCATTTACTAAATTTGTTGCTGATGGTATCGAGCAGGGAATGCAGGTTGATGTGGTATATACCGATTTTTCGAAGGCTTTTGATAGAGTAGATCATAATATTTTACTTACAAAACTAGAACATTTAGGAATACAGTCAATTTTTCTAAGCTGGGTGAGATCTTATCTAACGGATAGGACTCAGTTGGTGAAGTTAAATGGCTGTATATCTCGCTCTGTTATAAAGTGCTCGTCAGGGGTTCCGCAAGGAAGCCATTTAGGACCACTTTTCTTTTTAGTTTTTATAAACGATATCATCCAAAATTTTAAATTCGTGCGTGTATGGCAGTATGCCGATGATATGAAAATCGCTATGAAAATACGCAACATTGATGACTGCCTTAAGTTGCAATCCGATTTAGAAAAGCTGCAATTTTGGTGCCGCGATAATAATTTAAATTTAAATGTTAGTAAATGTAAAGTACTTAGCATATATAAATTGAAAACTCCGGTCTTCTTTGAGTACTCCTTAACAGGTAGTGTTCTTGAAAGGGTTGCCGAAATATCAGATCTTGGTGTAATTTTCGACCATGAGCTTTCATTTCGACAACACATTGATTACATTATTTCAAAAGCGAATAGTATGTTAGGATTTTTTAACGTAATGCGCGCGAATTTAATGATGCTTTTACTTTAAAAATATTGTATGCAGCTTTCGTTCGTTCGCACCTGGAGTATTGTTCTATTGTGTGGAATCCGTTCTATAAGGTGCATATCGAGCGTATAGAAAGAGTTCAACACAATTTTACACGGTTTGCCATTTATCAAATTGGCTGGCGTTTCAAGCCAGATTATAAAACTCGCTGTTCCTTATTGGGTTTACAAGCCTTAGATTATAGAAGAACATTTTTAAACGCTATGTTTATAAGAGACCTGTTTTGCTCTCATATTGTTTGTGAAGATATATTAAATAACTTTCAAGTCAGAAATATTCCTCATAATTTGCGGCGGAACAACCTTCTTGTTCAGCCTTATCATAGAGTAAACTATGGGCTTAATGAACCAATTACAAGGTCAATTATTCTTTATAATAGTTTGAAGCACTTAGTTAATTTTAATTGTACTAATAAACTAATGTTTAAAAGAAGTTATTTTGATAAATTTCCTTATTAATATGTTTTGTTTTCAGTTTTTTTTTACGATCTGCTAGAGTTTACACTCGATTGATTGATTAGTCACTTACGTACGGATAGTAAGTAAAGTGATGCCGAGAAGCCTAGTCCCGGGACAAAAGTTTCTGTGAGGCAAAAAAAAAACAAAATTATTTCTAACTTTTTAACGCATTTAATGCGGGCTCTAATATGGAAATCCTAATTTGGATTTCTAATTACATTGACGAAGAGCCAGTAGTAGTTACTCCTATCAGAAATAAATATTGAAAAGCCTAATTTGCAGAATTAAATTCATTATTTTTATACCCTTCACTCGTAGAGTAAAGGGTATATTAACTTTGTCATGAAGTTTGTAACGCATAGAAGGAAGCATCTCCGACCATATAAAATATGTATATATATGATCAGCATGACGAGCTAAGTCGATTGGGCGATGTCCGTCTGTCTGTCTGTCCGTCTGTCCGTCTGTCCGTCTGTTGCTACGCGTTTTACTCGGCCAGTTTAAAAGCTATCGAGCTGAAATTTTGCACACATGCTTCTTTTGGTTGCAGGCAGTTTGTATGTTTGAATCGCTAAAATCGGACCATGGGGTCATGGGGCTGCCATACAAACCTAACCCCCCAAATCAGGTTCTTCTAAGAAAAACTTTTTTATTTGTGCACCAATTTCAACCAAATTTCACACAAATGCGTTCCTATTGATAACACAAAAGATATGTAAGAATGGATCAAATCGGACCATGGGGTCATGGGGGTGCCATACAAACCTAATACCCCAAATTAACTTCTTCTAAGAAAAACTTTTTTATTTGTGCACAAATTTCAACGAAATTGCACACAAATGTGTTTCTGTTGATAACACAAAAGATATGTAAGAATGGATCAAATCGGACCATGGGGTCATGGGGGTGCCATACAAACCTAATCCCCCAAATATTTGTGTACAAATTTCAACGAAATTGCACACAAATGTGTTTCTGTTGATAACACAAAAGATATGTAAGAATGGATCAAATCGGACCATGGAGTCATGGGGCTGCCATACAAACCTAACCTCCCAAATTAAGTTCTTCTATGGAAAACTTTTTGATTTGTGCACCTATTTCAACCAAATTTCACACAAATGTGTCTTTATTGACAACACAAAACCCATGTAAGAATGGATCAATTGGACCATGGAGTCATGGGGCTGCCATACAAACCTAACTCCCCAAATTAGGTTCTTCTAAGAAAACCTTTTTTATTTGTGCGCCAATTTCAACCAAATTCCACACAAATTTGTTTCTATTGACGACTCAAAACATATGTAAGAATGAATCAATAGGACCATGGGGTCATGGGACTACCATGCAACTCGCCTCCCCCCTTTTTTGGTTCTTCTAAGAAACATTTTTTGTACCAATTTCACAAAACCTTGAAATAATGTGTCTTTATCAAAGCAACAAAAAAGGTAAAGCAAATGGAATCGTACTATGCTCCCGCATCGCCCAATAAAATTTTCTGATTAAATATATTTATTTGCCCACTTATTCCAACCAAACCCCACACAAATATTGTTTTATCGGCGCCACGGAACTTATGTAAAAACGGAAGGAAAAGAACGCAGGGGGAGGACACAAGCCACGCCCGAAAAAACTTGAAGCCCGTGGGGAGTGAAGGGTATCCAAATTTCGGTCGCGCCCGAAATTAGCCTCGGTCTCGTTTTTAATATGTTTGGGCGTCTTCTTCTTCTTTTAGCGGTGCAGAAAGGTGTGAAACCTCTGTGCATCTATGTGGATACGATTTATGGTTCGTCAATGTTTGTGTCCGTGAGGTCTAAGGACAAAAACATAGCTGCTGCGATAGGGTTTTCCCATAGCGATATAGGGGTAAGATCAGTGGGCGCAGCGGGGCATTGAAACAAATGACCCACATCATGAGGAGTACCATCGCAGTTTGGACAGATGTTTTGGATGTCCGGGTTTATGCGAGAAAGGTACGAATTAAGGCGTGAACAAAAGTCCGACCGAAGTTGAGCTAGTGTTACTCTAGTGGCTCTCGGGAGCCTAATCTCCTCAGGCGAGATTGGTGGTGAGCGCTCTGAGGGGACTCTATTCGCACCTAAGCTCGCAATAGACCGACTCACTTCTTCAGTGTGGATCGCTGCGATTGCGGCTCGGTGTGTAACTTCATCGTAAGGGCGTTTTTAGCGTCAGCTATATGAACTAGAAATGGAAAGTTATTCGATTTTTAAATCAATTTTATGGATTGGCTAGTCGCAAGTACGTTCCTTAAAAAAAATTAATAAAAAAACCTTGGGTTAAAGAAATGTTCAAACTTAAGAGAGCAAAAACCAAGGCGCATAAGTTATACAAGAAGTCATACTCTCTTGCCAATTAAGCAATTTTATTTAGATTGAGAAGAGGGTTTGAATCAATGAATAAAAATCTTTAGAAACAGTATGTTGTGAGAGCTGAAAATAATATAAAGAATGACAGTAAGTAAGTTGCGCCATAAGTATTCTGACAACATTTTATTCTTCGATTGTATGCCAATTTCCACCAGATTCATGGAAAAAATATTATTATTAGTTACTGGCCCATTCTCTCAAAACTCTTATCGAATGGTTAGTGTTTTCGCATAGAGAAGACACACAATTTTTCGAAAGCTTTTCTTGAATGACAGGCGAGCATTCTACCACTAACGCACTAACACTGCTATCGCACGACACACATTGTGGGGTGGTACTGAAATAAATGAAAGAGGTGAGTCGCTTTTTGATTTTATCCTAAATACTAACCTTACAGTGTGCAATACGGGAGACCATCCAACCTTCGTTTTTCCGAGTTCGGATAATTACGCGGGATGGGAAGAGGTCCTAGATCTAACGCTCCTGTCAGACAATGATAAATTTAAGATAGAACAATTGAGAGTATCAAAGCTGAAATCTTTCTCGGACCATAACTGGATACTCTTTAACATTAATGTCTCCAGGGAGATGCCGCAACCTTACAGAAATGCTAAGGCGACAAACTGGAAGAAGTTCAGGCAGATATGTAGATCAAAACTCTCAACTGCGACAAACCCCTCGATCAGCTTCGTGGAGGAGCTGGACAAGAAGGTTAAGTCGTTGGAAAAATCCTTGGAAGTAGCATTCAAGGGTTCTTGTCCAATGAAAAGGAGTAAGAAAGTTCTCCCTCCATGATGGAACATGAAGCTTTCTAAGTTACGGAAGCTAACTCGGGATATATTCAACATTTGCAACAAACAGAAGTTCTGGCAGCCATACAAGTGCCTGAAAATTTCCAAAAAAGCTATTAGAACCGTAAAGGTCCAAGCTTGGGACGATCTGCGACAATCACTGGACAACGTCATAGGTTCAGCTAGAATCAGCAAGATTTTGTCCAAAGCGAGGTCGCGTCCGTCCTTAATAAAAAGAGAGGATGGCACTTGGGCGGAATCAACTGGCGAATCTCTTGAGCTCCTGATGAATACGCATTTCCCTGGGTGCAGGAGCACTTGCACGCAAAGTCCACGATTGCATAATGGAGATGAACGGCAGAGTGACTTCGTTTTCTCCATGATTACTGAGGAGAAGATTATCAATCAACAGCTTCTCCCCTTATAAATCGCCAGGACCAGGACCGCTTATGCTTCAGAAAACGCACGATCTGGTAGTTCCACGGCTGCTAATAATTTTCAGAAGCCTTCTGTTACTCAACCACGCACCCCAGTTGTGGCGACGGATTCGAGTCGTTTTTATTCCGAAGGTAGGCAAACGAGGGCATGAGACCGCGAAGGATTTCAGGCCGATTAGTTTATCCTCCTTCGTACTCAAAACTTTAGAGCGCTTAATAGATTTTCACATCCGACAAAATCTTGAGAACTCAGGACTTTCGAAGTCCCAGCTCGCATACGTGAAGGGAAAGTCCACAGAAACGGCTCTCCGAAGTGGTCCGTATCATCGAACACAGCCATGAGTACAAACAATACCCGTTATCCGCTTTCTTAGACATAGAGGGTGCATTCAATAATGTTCGCATTGAATCTATTCATGAGGCCCTCTCAGAGTTAGGAGTTGAGACACGGTTTGGGTCGTGGATAGTAAGATAGTAAATTCATGGTGACTTAGGAAGCAGTCACGTGACTAAATTCGTGTGCAGAGGAACACCTCAGGGTGGTGTTTTCTCTCCACTACTGTGGCTAGTTATTAACAAAATCCTAGCCAAACTTGACAGGGAGATGATTAAGTTGGTCGCATATGCGGATGATGTAGCGATTATAGTATCAGGAATGCGTCTTTCCGTGGTTAGTCAGATCATGAAAAGAGCCCTTGGTTTGGTCAGTAAATAGGCCACAAGCTGTGGCCTGGGCGTAAACCCGGGGAAGACAAAACTGATGCTGTTCACTACAAAAACAAAAATACCGCCTTTCTCACTCCCAAAACTAAATGGACATCAAATGGAACTATCGCTCAGCTCGAAGTATTTGGGCGTTATTATGTATTGCTTTTTACGCCTCCAAGACAGTATTTAGCTAGAAATGGGGTCTCAAGCCAAACATGGTACTCTGAGTGTATACGGCGGTGGTACGACCTATCCTAACATATGGGTCACTCGTCTGGTGGCCAGCGGTCAGTAAAGGCTATAATGTAACAAAACTCGGTAGAGTGTAGAGATCGACTTGCCTTAGCATCACAGGGGGCATGCGAACATGCCCGAGGCATGCGCTGAATGTCATCTTGCATCTTCTACCCATCGATCTGTTTATCAACCAACTGGCAGCATGTAGTGCAGTCAGACTCAATGCGTTAAGCTGCTGGAGTGCTAGGCCATACGGCCACAGCTATATTTTAAACCAGCTATCACAAGGCGTACGCACTTCCACTTGATGGACCCAAGGCCAGAGGCAGACCGAAGAACACCTGGATGTGTCAAATGAAAAAGCAACAACAACGCATTGGTCTCGGCGATGACACGATCCAAGATAGAGCTGCCTGTAGAAATATGCTGAGAAATTATCGCCAAAACGGGCGATGTGCCTACACCGCAGGTCGAGCAACGCGGAACCATGGAGCGGTATAAAGAACGAGGCAAGGAAGAAGAAGATCACAAGACGTACGCAACGCTGTAACGGATCTCAAAGTGCCCAAACTAAGCTTTGGGAAGAACTTTGATGTCAGATTCCCAACTAGAGGTGAATGGAAAAAAAGTGAGGTGGTCAAGGATTTTGACATCACACTCTTCACCGATGTGTCTAAAATGGAGTGTGGTGTGGGTGCTGGAATCTTCTGCAAATCACTAAGTATCTCTGAATATTGCCGTCTTCCTGATCATGCCAGCATTTTTCAAGCAGAAATGTTTGCAATCATGAAGGCCTATCATGCCCTCAGGGACATACAAAACAACCAGAATATCGCCATCTGCTCAGATAGTCAGGCTGCTTTCATGGCTTTACAATCGGTGAAGACGACCTCCAAGGTTGTTGAAGTATATGAGGAAGCATTAACCAGCCTTGGTACACGACAAAGAATCACCCTACTCTGGGTACCCGGACACAGGAACATAGAGGGTAACGCGATGGCTGACGAACTAGCCAAAATGGGTGCCACTCTTGGCAGCTCTCATGCGGAGCGTGTTTGCGTCCCGATGGCAGCTGTTAAGAGTAAGATCTCCACCCACTATATAAGGGCTGCTAATTCCAACTGGCGAAATCTGAGGACTTGCGTTATATCAAGGAAGATGTGGCCCTCCTACGACTGGAAAAGAACGTCTGAGATTCTGACTAAACCGTTATACTGCTGTTATCACGGGGCAATGGGGCTGCCAGGCTGGGCATCCCCTACAACGCGCATTGCCGCAGCTGCGGTAAAGTAACTGAGAGGGAAACCCTGATTCACTTTCTGTGTGAATGCCCGGGTCTTGCCAGAACCCGGTATAGAACGCTCGGTAGGGCTTTTCTGGGAGGCTTGGAGGATGCAGCTAATGTGAAATTAGGGGAGCTGCTGTCTTCTTCTTCCTTGCCTCGTTCTTTATACCGCTCCACGGTTTCGCGTTGCTCGACCTGCGGTGTAGGCACATCGCCCGTTTTGGCGATAAAATCTCAGCATATTTCTACAGGCAGCTCTATCTTGGATCGTGTCATCGCCGAGACCAATGCGTTGTTGTTGCTTTTTCATTTGACATATCCAGGTGTTCTTCGGTCTGCTTCTGGCCTTGGGTCCATCAAGTGGAACTTCCATTGATATCGCTCTCTTTGCGGGGTTCTCAGGCGGACGCCTTTGAACATGGCAATACCAATCCATTTGTCGGTCTTCGAGCTTTTCGGTGATTGGTTGGTCTATGGACAAGCTGCCTCGGATGTAGCTACTCTTGATGTGGTCCCTTTTCGTTACACCAACTGACATGCGTAACATTTTCATTTCAGTCGCTGTAATTTCTTTCGCGTAACCTTCA
Organism: Microchrysa polita; assembly: GCA_949715475.1. Lineage (NCBI taxonomy): Eukaryota > Metazoa > Arthropoda > Insecta > Diptera > Stratiomyidae > Microchrysa > Microchrysa polita. The sequence continues at coordinate 43,469,941 of OX454420.1, forward strand.
TACATGGTCCAGCATTCTGATCTACACATGAGTGCGGGACGTACAACCGTTTTGTACAACTTGCCCTTTAGCTTCAGTGGCATTTTCTTATCGCAGAAAACTCCAGAGTTTTCTCGCCACGTCATCTACCCAATCTTTGTGCGGTGTTTGATGTCATCATCGCATGTAGCTCCGCTGTTCACCATCGAGCCAAGGTACTTGAACTTGGTACAAGACTTATGCTGCTCTCCTTTGACGTACATATCTGGTATCGGTGCATCTGGGTCTGAGAATGGGCAGCATACAAACTCAGAATGTCACACCATTTTGTAAGTGCAGCTTGCAAGGCAACGATGTTTGGGCTACTGGGGACTATATCATCGGCAAAAAGAAGATATATTTCTGGTGTAATCCGACATTCACCGGAAATTCTTCTGATTCACCGGCTGTGCATCTAACCTTAGTCGTAGCTCCATCATACATGTCTCGTATCATCCTGACGTATGCCTCAGGGACATTAAGTGCTCTCAAGGCCAACCATATCAGATCACGAGGTACTCTATCGAATGCCTTTTCCAAATCGATGAACACAAAGTGCAAGTCCTTTCGTGCTGCTCTATACTTTTCCATCGCAATACGAATGCACTGAATCGCATCGACTGTAGATCGACCCTCAACAAAGCCGCATTGATTGTCATTCAACCGCACAATCTTTCTCAATCGGTTGCAAGCAGACAACTCGCTCGTAGATCTTCAGTGTATGAGGTGTTAACTTTATAGCCCTATAGTTGTTGAGTTTGCGTGAGCTGCTGTACTTCCTAAATAACACTGGCTGGTTCAAGGCACCTCCCCACTCCTAAATTCATTACCTACCGGACGAGTAAATGTAAACGGCGCTGTTGAAGAAGATGACGATGGTGTAGCTAGATTCGAAGTTAGCGAAACAGGAAATGTGTGACTTGACTGAAGTTGTGAAGACCATGATTAGTCTAAGAAAATTGGACCAAAATATGGCCATCGAACGGCAAAAATCCTACATCGGAAATTTTTTTGGATTATGGTTGGGAATGGTCCCCAGATTATGGCATTAAAAGTCCCAACCGATCGGAGGTCCGCAACCTTAAAAAAAGGGGGGAAAGGGGGGCAATTTTCGTTTTTTTGCGATTATTTCAAAAACGGCAAGAGATACAGAAAATGGTCTGAAGACGAAAAAAACTACATAAAATTACCTTTGCAATTATATATAACACATAAGAGTTTTATTGAATATTTCGGCGTTAGACTAAAAAATAAATTAGCATATTTTCATTTTAGACCTTTTTTAAAAGCTCCATAACTTTTGAAAGAATGCTAGTTCAGCCGTAAAATTTTGTATAAGTATTCACAATAAGTTGAAGATCATTTTAAAGTAAACATTGAGTCGTTCCGGTCAAGGACCCCCATTATCCCCCCATTTCAATTTGGCAAAATGGCATGTCCATAACTCCCCCCAAAATTGGAGCAGAGTGCTAAATTTTGGTTGGTTGGGATTGTAGGTCATAGTCACCCTACCCACCAAAAATCAGCTCATTCGGACAAAAACCAAGGGTACCTCCCATACAAAGTGATCCATCAGGAGTTTGTTCTACGTACTACTCATTTTATAAACTGTAGAACAAAGTCGTCTTGGGTCACTTTGTATGGGAGGTACCCTTAGTTTTTATCCGAATGAGCTGATTTTTGATGGGTGGGGTCACTATGACCTACAAACGCAACAAACCAAAATTTAGCACTCTGCTCCAATTTTGGGGGGAGTTATGGTCATGCCATTTTGACAAATTGAAATGGGGGGATGATGGGGGTCCTTGACCGGAGCGACTCAGTGTTTACTTTAAAATTATCTTCAACTTATTGTGAATACTTATACAAAATTTTACGGCTGAACTAGCATTCTTTCAAAAGTTATGGAGCTTTTAAAAAAGGTCTAAAATGAAAATATTCTAATTTATTTTCTAGTCTACCTCCGAAATGTTCAATTAAACTCTTATGTGTTATATATCATTGCAAAGTTAATTTTATATAGTTTTTTTTCGTCCTCAGACCATTTTTGTGTATCTCTTGTCGTTTTTGAAATAATCGCAAAAAACCGAAAAAATGCCCCCCCCCCTTTCCCCCCTTTTTTGTAAGGTTGCGGACCTCCGATCGGTTGGGACTTTTAATGCCATAATCTGGGGACCATTCCCAACCATAATCCAAAAAAAATCCGATGTAGGATTTTTGCCGACCAAATATGCCATTTTTCTTAGACTAGATATAGACTTGGATTTTTTCTGCGTCGGTGAAGGCGACGGCGACGAACATCTGAGAGTTGATTGTGGATATGGTCGGTCAGAAGTTGATTGTGAGGACGGCACATCGGCAGGAGTTAATTGAGATGGTGCCAAGTTACCAAATGTTGATTGTGCTGATGAAGGTTGTGACAAGTGTTGAAGATGAGAAGATGGGTGTCCGCGCCGCACTGTGACGCGGATGCATCACCTCCTCCGAAGTATCGTCGCACTGTTCTGCCATATAGGCTGGCTTCAGCCTTTCGATGGAAATATTGACATTTTTGCCGTTCATGTTGATTGTGTGCAACAACAACGCATTGGTCTCGGCGATGACACGATCCAAGATAGAGCTGCCTGTAGAAATTTGCTGAGATATTATCGCCAAAACGGGCGATGTGCCTACACTGCAGGTCGAGCAACTCGAAACCATGGAGCGGTATAAAGAACGAGGCAAGGAAGAAGAAGATGTTGATTGTGTAAACAGCCGGTGAAATCCGCTCGATTACGCGATGTGGACCAGTGTAAGGTTGTGCCAGCGACTTCCTTACGGAGTCTACTAGCACGAACACATGTGAGCATGCTGCTAGGTCCTTGTAAATAAATGTTGATCTGCTGGTTCGATGAACGATCGGTGTATGACGGATGTTCCTCATGACTTCACGGAGATTCTCGATAAAAAACTAGCGTTGGAGTCGGTTATGCTGCTATCAGCAAACCACCCACCGGGTAGACGTAGAGTAGTGCCAAAAACTAACTCGGTAGGTGAAGCGTTTAGGTCTTCTTTGAAGCTGTTTCGAAGTCCTAGAAGCACTGTTGGTACGATGTCGACCCAATGCACGTTGTCCTCATGGCACATGATGGCAGCCTTGAGTGTACGGTGCCATCTCTCGATTGCACCATTTGAAGCGGGGTGGTACGGGGTCGTGCGAGTGCGGCTGCACCCAAGAAGTTTCGTCAAAGCTTGGAATAGAGACGACTCAAACTGCGTTCCTTGATCGGTGGTCGACAATAGGGACAGCTTCGTGCCAGCGGGAAAACCTGTCGACGATAGTTAGACAGTACCTGTAACCTCCAGAAGGTACCAGTGGACCCACAATGTCCATGTGGACGTGTTCAAAACGCCGGTCAGGGACATAGAATGTTTGGAGATCGTTTTTAACATGTCTTCCCACTTTGGAACGTTGACAATTCGTGCAGGTACGAGACCAGAGCTTAACGTCTCGATGCAAGTTTGGCCACACGAATTTTGTCTTGATGGCCTTGTATGTGGAGCGACTTCCAGAATACGCGCAGCGATGGTAAATGCTAAACAGTTGTTTGCGTAGAGCCTCTGAAACAAACGGTCGGGCGATGCCAGTAGAGGTGTCGCAATAAACGGAAATGTTGTCAAGCGTGACAGGAACTAACTGGAGAGAAGTTGTAATGAAAGGACTTGGCCATCCGAAGATGCCCAGGGGACGGAGCCAATGCCTCTATAACCGTGCAGGTTAGGCAATGACGATAGGGCTCCTCAACGAGCGAGCAGCGGCATGCGCTTGCTGTAGCTCAGTTCGGGAGATACGAGCGGGGTTTGCGCCACTCGTTGCCCCTTTCGTCATTGCCTAACCTGCACGGTTATAGAGACATTGGCTCCGTCCCCTGGGCATCTTCGGATGGCCAAGTCCTTTCATTACAAAATGGCGCCCGACGTGGAGCCTCACTCGGTCCGGTAAAGGGCTAAATATTCGTCTTTAGTTCTTATACCGAGTGACGTTCCCTTTAAAGTTACCTGCATTAGGTATTGTGCCTTCAACTTTGTACTTTACGTACCTCCCTTCAGGCAACTTTTCCCCATCCTCTGTAGCTTCCCATCCTTTTAGTTTTTCCGTTTAGATTCAGATACAAAGGCAATCCTTCCTTTGTGTTTGTCCCCCTTTATGGTGGCTTTTGCCACGTACGTAAGGCCTCCCAGGGAGCTTGTGCATTACAAGGTATTCGGACCGAATCTAATACCTTGTCCTCGTTTCCTGTGGAGAACCCTGCGTACCTTTCTGTTGGAAGGATCGTCCTTCTATTAATTCCGTAGTGCGATAAATACAAAGATACAAATTTATTGTTTGAATTTTACGATGTTGTGAAATGCGTGTGTTCACCATGAGACGTCGAGACAAAGAGAGATCGATGCGCCAAGTCGTCTAGTGATGGTAGACTGCTGAACTACGATGAGAGCGACATAATGACGGCAGCGGTAATAATTGGAATGAAGAACATTTGTCATTTCGAATGATCCGCTACAGATTGAAATTGGCTATTTACGCTTTGAGCTCTCGCGATAGTAGCGCCATTTGCGGATGATGCCGCAGCTAAGTTTTCACTTAGCTGCCACGGTTGTGGGCTGTGTGAAGTTAGCCAGTCATTTTTTTTTAATTACGCCCTTTTGCTCGGTGAACCGTTTGTTCGACTGCGGCTATGTTTGTTCTTGATTGTTCGCCAATTAATATCGTTTGTTCTTCTCTAATTATTTAATTATAACAACTTTAAAATTGTGAGTGTGAACTTAGCCAGTCATTTTTAAATATGGGTCGGAAAGGTATAGGTTTGGTATCAATCGAAAGCCAGACGTTTGTTCATTTTGTAGGGCGTTTGTTCATCCTGGAAACGGAAGGATACAGGAATTATTAAGGAAAAAGAGATTAGTTGTGACGTCATCTTCACTCAACCAACGCCATCTACTCAGCTCAGCTGTACGATGATGGTGTGGATCTTGCATAAATTGTTCGCGGGACACGGGTTGCCCGTACAGCTGAGCTGAGTAGATGGCGTTGGTTGAGTGAAGATGACGTCACAACTAATCAAGAGACGCGAGAGCGTCTCGCCCGCCAAAGGAAAAAGAAAAACGAAAGTCTATGATTACCGGAGACAACTTGCTTTTTTGTTTGACCAGGCTACAGCCTTCCAGGCAACAGCCCCCAAAAAAATTTTTTTACCAAAATATTCCACATATCCTGTTCTAGTGCCTTTCCAAATAAAATCTTCGATCGGCACAATAACGGGTAAGATATATGCAATAAACGGTGAAAATTTCACCCTCACTGACTTAAGCGAGTAACCCAATCAGAATGAAGTCTACAGTTGCAGAAAGACTTGCTTCTACTGTCTCTCTTCGTGATGGGATTTTTATGAAATTTGGAACGAATGATCCTCTGGTGGTCCTTCTAAAGAATCAATGTCTTCCATTTAGATAAGTGGATGGAATAACGGTAAATTAATAGGTAAAGTTAACAAAAGATTTCCAACAATTGCGTCTATCGGCTCATCGCATTGACCATTTTTTAAAACACACTGCGGCATTGGGACATTTGGATATTGGGACACCGGGAGACTAGGATCTTGGGGTAGTGGGATATTAGGATATTGGGACATTAGGGTCTTGGGACATTAGGACATTGGGGCATTAGGCACAATGGGGAAACAGGGACGTGGGGACATCGGGATATTGGGGCATTGGGACAATGGGACATTGGGACATTGGGATATTGGGACATTAGGACACTGGGAGACTGGGACATTAGGACACTGGGATATTAGGACATTGGGACATTATGACCTTGGGACAATCGGACATTGGGACACTGGTACATAGGGGCATTGGATCACTGAGACATCGGAATGTTGTGACATTGGGACATCGGGATATTCGAACATAGGGGCACTGGGATATAAGAACATGTGAACATTAGGGTCTTGGGTCATTAGGACATTGGGATATTAGGACATCAACACATTAGGACATTGGGACATTAGGTACACTGGGGAAACTGGGACGTGGGAACATTGGGGCACTGGGACATCGGGATATTAGAACATTGGGACATTGTAACAATGGGATATTGGCACATTGGGATATTGGAACATTGGGATACTGGGACATTAGGGCACTGAGATACAGGGACATTGGGGCACTGGGATATTAGGACATTAGGCTATTGGGACCATGGGACAATTGGTATACTGCGACATTAAGACACTGACCACTGGTACATTAGGACATTGGGCCATTGGGATATTATCACATTAGGATACTGGGACATTTGGGACATTGGGGTACTGGGATATTAGGAAATTGGGGCATTAGGACCTTGGGACATTAGGACAGTTAGACATTGGGATATTAGGACATTAGGTGGGAGACTGGGACATTGGGATATTCCGATACTGGGACATTGGGACACTAGGGTAGTGGGACATTCGGACATTAAACCATTGGGGCACTGTGATATTTGCACATTGGGACAATAGGACCTAAATTGGGACACTGGGACATCAGGATATTGGGACAATGGCACATTAGGATATTAGGACATTGGGACACTGGATTATTAGAACATTGGGACATGAGGACACTGTGACAATGGACCTTAGGGCATTAGGGCATTAGGACATTGGGACACTGTGACATTGGGACAATGTGACATTGGGACACTGGGTCAGGGGGGCATTAAGACAGATCAGTAACAGAACGTTAACAACGCGTTGGCAAGGCAACAACAGAGCGTTAGCAGATCGTTAACAGAGTGTTAACAGAAAATTAACAGAGCCTTAACAGAACGTTAACAGAACGTAAATCGAGTAATAAGAGAAAGGTAACAGACCGTTTACAGAGCGTTAGCCGAATTATTAAAGAGAATTAACAGAACGTTAACAGAGCATTAACGAAAAGATAATAGAGTGTTAAGAGAACGTTAATAGAGCATTAACAGAGTTAACAAAAAATTAACAGATTACTAACAGAATGTTAGCAAAGCCATAACACAAATATAACACAAATCTATTTAGCACAAAATACATATTAATAAACTATACCCATTTCATCCCAAAATTATTTTTAAAAAAGCTCAGAAACAGCCAATTGTGGCGTATTTGCAATTGCGTTTGCAGTATCTATTTATTTTAAAGAAGACCCTGTGAATATCACTTATGATATTAAATTTATGGAATATGCTGAACAAAAACCTATTGAAACTTTTCCCAAAACAAAAATAATAGTTGGCTATTTAAGTATGCAACGAGACCGAGGCTAATTTCGGGCGCGGCCGAAATTTGAATACCCTTCACTCTCCTCGGGCTAAAAGTTTTTTGGGGCAAACCTATGACTTGTATTTAATCCTTCCCCATTCTTTTCCTTCTGTTTTCGCATAATATTTGATACTGACAAATTCTGTGGCGTCGATAAAACAATATTTGTATGAGGTTTGGTTGGAATAAGTGGTAAAATAAAAAAAAATATCTCAGAAAACTTTATTGGGGGGATGCGGGAGCATGGCCCCATAGTACGATTCCATTTGTTTTCCTTTTTTTTTTATAAAGACGCATTGCGGTTTTTTTTTTAAATTGGTGTAGAAAAAATGTTTCTTAGAAGATCCAAAATGGGGAGGTTGGGCTTGTATGGTAGCCCCATGACTCCATAGTCCGATTATTTATGGCATCAATTGAAGTGCACTTTTACGAGTTTTGGTTGAAAGTGGTGCACAAATAAAAAAGTTGTTCGTAGAAGAACTCAATTTAGGGGGTTGGCTTTGTAAGATAGCCCCATGACCCCATCGTCCGATTCCATTCATTTTTACACATGTTTTGTGGCATCAAATGAAATGCACTTTTATGAGGTTTGATTGAAATTGGTGGACAAATAAAAAAAATTTGTTTAGAAAAACTCAATTTGGGGGCTGGGTTTGTATGACAGCCCCATGACCCCACAGTCTGATTCCATTTATTCTTACATATATTTTGTGGCATCAATAGAAACACATTTGTGTGAAATTTGGTTCAAATTGGTACACAAATGAAAAAGTTTTTCTTAGAAGAACCTAATTAGGGGGGTTAGGTTTGTATGGCAGCCCCATGACCCCATGGTCCGATTTGATCCATTCTTACATATGTTTTGTGTTATCAATAGAAACACATTTGTGTGAAATTTCGTTGAAATTAGTAAACACATGAAAAAGTTTTTCTTAGAAAAACCAAATTGGCGGGGTTAGATTTGTATGGCAGCCCCATGACCCCACGGTCCGATTTTAGCGATTCAAACATATAAACTGCCTGCAATAAAAAGAAACATGTGTGCAAAATTTCAGCTCGATAGCTTTTAAACTGGCCGAGTAAAACGCGTAGCAACAGACGGACAGACGGACAGACAGACGGACATCGCCCAATCGACTCAGCTCGTAATGCTGATCATATATATACATATTTTATATGGTCGGAGATGCTTCCTTCAATGCGTTACAAACTTCATGACAAAGTTAATATACCCTTTACTCTACGAGTGAAGGGTATAAAAATATATGATATCTGACCAAAAACAACAAAGTTGTAAAAGTTACCCCGCCAAAGAAAAATTCATCTGCCGCAAAAAGAATACATATCACTCCAATCCGCTGCTCATATCTAATTTTGTTTGCTGGATGTACTTTTGTTTTAGGTGTAAATGCTGGAGAAGTTTAAATGTACAGGACTACTTCTCAAAGTAATTTGGAGGGAGCCGTCAAAGTGGCACTGAATAAAATGTTAAAGCTCCCACCAAATTACTTTAAGAAGTAGTCCTGTACATTTAAACTTCTCCAGCATTTACACCTAAAACAAAAGTACATCCAGCAAACAAAATTAGATATGAGCAGCGGATTGGAGTGATATGTATTCTTTTTGCGGCAGATGAATTTTTCTTTGGCGGGGTAACTTTTACAACTTTGTTGTTTTTGGTCAGATCTCTTTTTCCTTAATAATTCCTGTATCCTTCCGTTTCCAGGATGAACAAACGCCCTACAAAATGAACAAACGTCTGGCTTTCGATTGATACCAAACCTATACCTTTCCGATCCATATTTAAAAATGACTGGCTAAGTTCACACTCACAATTTTAAAGTTGCTATAATTAAATAATTAGAGAAGAACAAACGATATTAATTGGCGAACAATCAAGAACAAACGTAGCCGCTGTAGAACAAACGGTTCACCGAGATAAAGGACCTAATTTCAAAAAAATGACTGGCTAACTTCACACAGCCGTAAACACAAACACTTCCTGTAAATATTACTTCAAATCACACCCGGAACCGTTTGTGTGGGGGCGGCTATGTTTTTGCATGATTGTGCGACAATAATTTTCGTTTGTGCATCGCCAATTATTTAATTATAGCTCTTCGGAAATCTTTTTAAACCCGCCTGGTTTGAATTTTAGCTAAGAGCGATATATTGTGAATACCAAATGTGAACCATTAAGCTCCATCCAGACTGGCTGCTGTCCAAATTGACCGCCATTTGGTTGGCCGTCTTGTTTTGATATTCAATACGGCAACTCAATCATATGCCAGCTACCGCTTTGTGTCAAATTGAATAATTCTTCAAAAATAAAGTTTGGTTTTCGACCCCCATTTGGTAGCTAATGTAAATGCTAAGTAGTTAGAAAATCCCATTTAGAAGCCAGGTTAGATGAGATGTCAAATGTCGTACAGACCATGTCATTACCGAGATAAATGAGTTGTTTTTTCATGTAGCACATGTACGTAGGTAGTCTGGCTGGTGTAGCGGTTAGTGCGCGCACCCTCGGTGCACAGGGTCATGAGTTCGAATCTCACCGTGTTCCATGGTGTTTTTCGAACTCACGAGCTTATGACGGACTATGATCTCACTCAGATGTTAAACGAGTACCCATTTATGGGGATAAATAACACTGCTGAGCGTGATGCTGATCTCATTACCTAGCACAGCTAGCGGCACTCGTAGAGGCAGGGACTTTTAGGGTCTTGTTTGGGACCTCAAAAGGAAGGCTCATGCAAAAATCCAGCTTTCCCCTAATTTTTCTGAAGTTTTGCCAAATTTTTGTTCAAATTTCCTGGCTAAATTGTGTTTGGGTTAATATTATGTTAGGTAAATTTGGGTTGCTAACTCAGAATTTAAGGTCAAAAACAAGAAAAAAATGTTAAGCCTCCCCTCCCCAAATTGGTACCCCTGTTTTGTCGGGGAAATACTCGTCCAATCGGCGTGGCAGAAACACTAGGTAAATTTGGCGCGCTGATTCCGAATTTGAGGTCAAAAACAAGAAAAAACGAGACCGAGTTCTAATCGTGCGAATAGCACGATGAGTGTATACCCTATACCCATATACAGACCTAGAAGGCATACAGAACCCAAAAATTCAATTTCATATTTTTTTGTAGGGGAGGGAGGTGTAGATGGTTCGGACCTGGCACATATTTAATATTATATCAAGGCATCCAACAGCTACCATTTAATACTAATTAGAAGTTTTTTCGCAACATTCTAGCAAAAGATATGGCTGAATATAACTTTTTAGGGGAGGTAGGGGTAGGGGTAATCGGACGTTCCCCACTTTCCACCAACTTCAAGCATATGTCACAATTAGGCATTGATGAAAATTTCAGGTCGCTAGTGATATTCTGTTGAAAAATATGGGCGAATTAAACTATCACGGAGGGGTCATTTGTATGAGAGGTAGGGGAACCCTTGGTCCGATTTGGCTAATTTTCAATACCATCCAAGCTTTTATCAAAACAATCATCTGACCCAAATTTCAAAACGCTAGCTTCATTATTTCGGGAGTTATCGTGCGAACTGACAGACACACGGACGGACAGACAGACAGACAGACAGACGGACATGGCTTATTCGAATCAGGGACCGACCCTGATCATTTATATATATACTTTGCCATACCTCCGGTGGCTCCTTTGAGGTGTTACATTAATCGTCGTAACAAAAACAATATACCCAATACCATCTTATGGGTATAGGGTATATTATTATTATTATTATTATTATTATTTATTTACAATGAAATTAATTACATTTGTAAATACATATAAGGAGCACGAGCAACGAGGGCCTTTGGCTCGAAAAGGTCTTAATTAGATTTATATACTTAAATACTAATATATTTACAATTCATTTATGTATACTTATATACTAATTTTTGCAAACTTTATGAATTCATTTAATGCTTTTTTATTATTGAGGAAGTTATTTGTGGTGAGGAGGGTAGAAAGTTTGGATGGTAGATTTCTGGATGCTTTATAATTTTGGAGGGATTGGCATTCATCAAGTATGTGGGGAATATTCAACTGATGGGTTGATTGGCAAAGATTACAGGTGGGTTTTGGTTTTTTCAACATGAGGTACAAGTGTGTGGATATTGTGTGGGTAAATCTAAGGCGAATGAATTGTGTAATATCACGTCTTGAACAATTGTTGGGATATACTTGTATTGCAGGTTCGCACAATGGGTTGCAGGTCTTGTAAAAGTGAGTGAAGTTTGTCCATTTATGTATCCTGTCTTGTTGGGTCACCGTGTCCACCAGTCGGTTAATGTCAGTTTTATTGAATGGTTGTACAAGTAAGCATGGTGCTTGGGCAGCTTGTCTTGCGATCGCGTCTGCGAAATCGTTGCCTGCTATAGAGGAGTGGCTAGGAATCCACATTATTTTTATCTTCGATTCTTTACTTATTAGAGTATCCCTGATTATTGATATAGTTGGGTCTTTGTTATTTATGTTTTTTAATGAGTTGAAGCAAGATTGGCTGTCTGTGCAGATAAGGAATTTACCCGGTGTTTTACTCGCATAATTTACAGCAGTTAGGATTGCTTCTCGCTCGGCTGTGAATATTGATGAGTAGCTAGGAATCGTTGCTAAGTGGATTATCTGATCTGTCGACGTAACAGCGAAGGATGTGTTGTGCGGTGTTTTGGAGCCATCTGTGAAGAGCAGTGACCAACCGTTTACAGACAGTGGTTTGGTTGTGTCCAAAAATAGTTTTCGATAGCATTCATCGTTTGTAGTGCCTTTATTGTAAAATGTTAAATCCGCAATCAAATTGTCTAACTTTAGGAACCAGGGAGGGTTGTTAATAATTTTTCGTCTAGTTTTTGTTATTGGTATTCCAAGTTCTTTGCTTTTTTTGAAGATACGAAGTAGCATGGACTTGTATTTTGGTTCGGTCTTGCGCTTTTGAATGGATTTGATATCACTGCAAAGTAGTGTATTTTGTGGAATAATAACTTTGTTAATAAGCCTGCCTAACAATTGATCACGTCGTTCTTCAACTGACGGAAGTCCTGTTTCGGCTAGCATGCATAGAATCGGTGTTGTTTTAAATGCACCAATCGCTGCCCGTATTGCACTGTGATACACACTCTTGATTTTTTGAATTTGTGTCTTCGCCGCAAAACCGTATATTGGAAGACCGTAGTCGAGTTTACCTAGGATGAACTGTTTTGTGATGTTAACCAGAGTTTTTGGGTGTGCTGCTGATTTGGGATTGCCCAAGAATTTCAAAACATTTGATCTAGACTCAAGTGACTCTCGGAGGTTTTTGATATGGTCGTTCCAGTTATACCTTTTGTTGAAAATCAGGCCTAAAATTCTGAGTTGGCTGACATTGCATAGATCTGTATTGTTAAAAGTGATAGTTGGAGCTGTACAACTCATTTTCCTACAAATATGGAGGTGTTGAGATTTGGTAAGTGAAATTTTGGCACCGGATCTGTTACACCAATTCAATAGGTCATTCAAGAGATCAGTTAAGCGAAGCAAGAAGTCAGCTTGATTGTGTATTTTGCAAAGAATGTACAGATCGTCAGCATATATGCAGTGAAGAAAGTTTTTGTGGAGTTTAATAATTCCATTGAGATCTTCGAAGGCTATCAAAAACAACATAACAGAAAGTGGTGATCCTTGGGGAATTCCGTTATTCAGTGGCTCTGTTGTTGATAAATGATTGTTGACTCTAGTTTTTATTTTCCGGCTTGTCAGAAAGTTTTTTATGAATAAGAACATATGAGGTCCTATATCCCAAGACTTTAATTTGTTCAGAATAGTATGTATACCAATGCGATCGAACGCTTTTTCGAAGTCAAAGCTTACTATGGAGGCATGGTAACGTGTTGAAATAATGTTGCTTAAGAAGTGGTCGATGTGCAATAGAATATCGACTGTCCCCTGACCCGGTTTGAAGGCAACTTGATTCAATGATATTGTATTTTGCTTTTGGAAGAACCAAACTAATCTTCGAGATACTATTTTTTCTAGAATTTTTGATATGCATGGGAGTAGTGATATAGGGCGGTAGCCTGATATAGTGTTAACCGGTTTCTTGGGCTTGTGTAGGGGGAAAACAGTGGCAATCTTCCATGTTTGGGGTATGTTCCCATTTAATAGAACTTCATTATATAAATTAACGAGCCGGGTTTTGAAATACGGAGTGATATTTTTGAAAATGGGGTATGGTATTTTATCTAATCCAGGGGTTTTACCTTTTAGAGAAGAGAGTGCACTGTCAAATTCTAATTGAGAAATGGGACCATCAATCTTTCGGGCCGCTGGGGATATAGTAGGGGGGTCATACAAATCGTTCAAGCAAGTGAATTTTAAGTTAATGAACTCTGGACTAAAATTTGTATCATTAGATGAGTCAGACCAAGTTTTTGCGAATGCGTTAGCGATTTCGTTGGGGTCCTCCAGCTGTGAATTGTTAACTACGAGAGATTTGATTTGGAAGTATGTTTGTTGCGCGGAAACGTGTTTCACTTTTTTCCAAACGTGACTAATGTTGGAGTTTGGGTTTATGTCCTGAGAAAACATTTCAAAGGCCTGAGCCTTAGACAATTTACATTGATGTTTAAACTGCCAGTTAAACCTCTTGTATTCTGCCAGGTTCTGAAGAGTGGGATGTTTTTTAAATCTATTGAGCGATGATTGCTTTTTTCGACGTAACGAGGCTAGGGTTGTATTCCACCATGGTGTGTATTTGCTAACTGGTCGTGGGGATGTCATAGGTATTGCGTTATTAGCTGAATATTTCAGGGCACTGATAAGTGTAGCTGCTTCTTTGTTGATGTTGTCTGAGGGGGGTTTAAGCTGTGAAAATTTATCTAGATGCTCTTGAAATTTCTTCCAGTCGGCCTTGTCAAGGTTATATTTTGATATGAATTTTACAGGCAAGTTTTGATCATTGCCCAATGTTATTATTATTGGAAAATGGTCACTTCCCTGCAAATTTTCTGCAGTTGACCATTTGCATATGGGGTACAGAGAAGCAGAGCAGAGAGAAATATCAACATGCGTGAACGTATGGTGGGTTGATAGATGGGTGGGATTCCCGTTGTTTAAACAGCATAAATTGAAGTCTGCTATCAGTTCTTCAATTATCTTGCCTTGATGATTTTGGCGTTGTGAGCCCCAAAAGGAACTCCAACCGTTGCAATCCCCGAGAAAAAGAACAGGCGGTGGGAATTGGGAAAAAGTTTGAGCTAATTGATATGCTGTGATTGGTGTAGCAGGTGGTATGTAAAATGAAACGATTGTGCAAGCAATGCTGCTTTTAACTTGTATCGCTGTATATTGTAATTTATTGTCACTGTTATTTGTTGGTATGTTTTGGTGGTCAATGTTGTTTTTTATTAGAAGTCCGACACCTTGTCTACTAGTAGTGAAGTCGTTATTGAATATGTAACCGTAGTTTTTAGGGGGATAGATATTAGTGTGCATAGGAGTATGTGTTTCTTGTAAGGCTATTACGTCAGGGTCATGTTCTTTGATTAGAATTTGCAGTTCCGATAGATTATTCTGGTATCCATTCAAGTTCCATTGAAGGATTTTGAGGACCATGTCGAAACGAGGGGAGATGCTTTAACTAAGTTTATGAATATAAATTTAGCAAAGAATGATAATTTGTTAAATTGAGCTATCGGTTGAGGACTTACTTTTAATCGGGAATGACGAACTGGAGTTTGTGACTTGGTTGTGATTTAGGCTGTGATTGGATGTTGATGGATGCTCAGAGATATTTATATTAGTGTGGTTAGTTTGGGGTATAGGGGGTTTATTATTTAATATATCTGAATAGTTTGTGTTTATGTTTTTATATATCTTATTTTCTAGTGTCACGTTGTTTTCATTATTTGGTTGATTGTTGTGTTGTTGATTGGTGTATTGATTTGTGTTATTTTCATTTTCATTTCGTGTTTGTAGTGGGTTCGAATTAATGTTGGATTGATGTGAGTTGTCGTTGATAGTAGTGTGAAGTTTTAAACGAAGTTGCCTTCTTTTGATTGCGTTTTCTAAATTTTCAGTTACAATATCGATTTGAGTATTCCCTGCGTTCAAATTAGTGTTCTCTGTAGCAACTCGGAATGAACATCTATTCAAAGTTTTATATTCAATGATCTTCTTTTTCTTTTTGAATGTTGGGCATTCTTTGTTGACAGCTGTGTGAGACTGTTGACAATTAATACATTTGATGGCAACACAGATACTTGGGTCATGAATTGGAAGAGAACATATTTCGCATAGAGTTGTCTGTGTGCAATGCTTCTTCGTATGTCCATACCTAAAGCAGTTTTTGCATTGCATTGGTTTGGGTACGTATATGGTCTCACTGGTACATTTAAGAAGCCGACTTTTAATTCAGTTGGCACTGTGTATTCATTAAATGAGAGGATGTGTAACGGAGTATTTGATACTTTGCCATCAATGTATTTCGTTATTTTTTCGCAGCCGGTTACGTTGGCGTGTTTGAGACCTTCAACTATCGTTTCACTGTCTAGGTTGGTAAGAAGAGGCACGTAAATTACTCCCTTAACTGTGTTGAGTCTCTCATGAAAAGAAATCGTAATGTCGCCAATATACGGAATTTGTGTAATTTTGGTTAGTTTCGTTGCTTGGAACTGGTTTTTTACAAGTATTATGATGTCACCATCTCTTGTAAAGGAGATTTGCACGGGATCACTAATAATACTATTAATTGCTTTAGTCAGCAAGAATATATTTAAACTTTTTAATGTTTTATTTGCGTCTTTACTTTTTAGCAGCACAAATTTGGGTGATTGTTTTTGCCGACTTGAAGGGGGCACTAATGTAGGGAAGTTATGGCCGTCGAACACAATTTGGTTGCTGGCAGATTTTTTCGATGGGTGAATTATTTCTGATAGATTCACATCTGGATCTAACGGAGAATAGTAATTCTTTTTGCGTTTTCCTCCTGGTTCGGAGGCCATGGTTCTTAAAGCACCAACTGCAACAAATTGGTTTTAGACACTTTGCACCAAAATTTACTTTAGTTTTTGGTCTTGAAAACTACACTGGTTCACAACACTATATTATGCGAGCGGATTGGCAGGTAACACAACCGTACGTGTAGTGGACACAACTACTTGCTACAAAAGCTGCGAGTAGACTGGTATAGGGTATAAAAAATTCGGCTTCCCCGCCCCAAATTGGTACTCGTCCTATCGACGTGGCAGAAACCCTAGGTAAATTTCGAGTGCTAACTTTCTTTTGCTTTCGTTGATATGTAGTCCAACTTTCTTTGCGGCGTTATTGAGGTTATGCAGAAGGCTTTCTGCATCACCCAACCTTCGAGACATGATGTTGATATCGTCGGCGTACGCTACTAATTGAGTCGACTTGATGAGTAGCGTTCCGCTGCTGTCCATATTCATGGCTCGAATTACATACTCCAAAGCAAGGTTGAAGAGCGTCGGCGTCAGCCCGTCGCCCTGCTTGAGTCCAGTACGAGTTTTAAATAGGTCAGTGAGTCGGTTCTGCACTCTGAACTGCGAGACGGTATTAGTCATCGTCATCCTTGTGAGTCGCACTAACTTTGCCGGTATACCAAAATGCAGCATAATGTTGTAAAGTACACTTCGATCGATACTGTCGTATGCCTGCTTGAAGATTTGGTATACGTCGATGTTATATTCCCAGCACTTTTAGAGTAGTAGCTTCACTGTAAAAAGCTGATCGGTCGTTGAGCGACCAGGTCTGAAGCCACCTTGATACTCGCCAATGATTCGTCCTTCGTACGGATTAATTCTCTTTTCAAGAATATTAGATAATATCTTATAGGCCGTACAAACTAATGATATGCCCCTGTAATTCTCACACTTCAGCATGTCACCCATTTTGTGGATTGGGCAGATTATGCTTTTGCGCCAATCTTCGAGGATTACCTCGTCGTTCCATATTTTCAGCAGTAGCACATGTATAGCGTTGGTCAGGCACATTCCACCATGCTTCAGTAGTTCTGCTGGGATCTCGTCAGCGCCGGGCGCTTTATTATTTTGAAGCGAGTGTATGGCAAGACTCACCTCGTCTACTGTTGGGGGTAGAACGGGAGGGCCTGGTTCGGCTAACTGCTGAAGAGCTGGCTCCGCGGGGGATGTTGATGGTGCATTGAGGAGCTCTTCAAAATGCCAGGCCCATCGTTTGTTGACGCTTTCGATGTCGCTGATGATGTTACCATCCTTGTCCTTACATAGGCTTGTTCTGGGTTGATATCCGTTCTTGATATAATTTATAAGTTTGTACGCCTGTCTAATGTTCTTACTGGCTAATCTTTGGTTTATTTGCTGTAACTGCTCGTCAAAATGTTTGCGTTTCTTACGTTTAATTAACCTATTAGATACTCGCCGAAGTTCGTTGTATCTTTCTTTCTTGGCTCTGGATGCGCGTTGTCAATTCTCATCCCAACCTCCATAGCGAGCGGTCGTATTTTTTCCTGCCCATAGCGAAATTCTAGCAGTTGTGTGTTGTGGAAAAGTTTTTTGCTCGAAAGTCTCGACATATTTTACGGGTCCTTTAAGTTCGTAAAGTGTTGACTTCAGTATCCTTCTGATACATAATCTGTGCTAGTGATTAAAACAGGTAATTAATTAGCTTTGCAAGGCAAGTAAGCCAATTTGATATTACTGCGCAGTAAATTGTGAATCCCAGATGGCGTCTGGGGAGGTGGAACCCAAGCCGCCGGATAAAAATGAACAGTCTGTAGAAAAGAAAAATACCAAAAGATCAAAAATTGAATCGGAAATATCCTTTTCTGAGGAAGAGGGTTTCTCAGGATTTAAAAGAGAGCGTCAACTGAAAAACAAACATAGTGCGACATTAGTAGTAGATGGAGACAAAGGAAAGTGCCCAATTGCAGCCAGTATCCTTAACGATGAGCTGATGAGAGACATGTTGAATGAAATGATGGGAAGTTCAGGGGGTGATCCAAAGACGGATCATAACAAAGGATTCTACAACACGAAAACGGCTTATGACGGGTTTTTCGTTGTTGTCCAAAAGGACAACAATGACTACTTGAACAATATCAAAATGTTAGACAACATTCAAACGGATTTAAAACGTGGCATTATTGAGATTATAAAAATAAACAGGTCTAGAACGAAAATATCTTTTAAGACGGCGTTTGACGCAAATAATTTCGTCAAAAAAGCGGTTTTGAGTGAGGGTGTAACCAGCTACATTCCGAAAAACCACTCAAATAGAATAGGAATAATTAGCGATGTTCCAGTCGACATCTCAATCGATGTATTATACAAAATATTAACCTCGAAATACAAAATAACCAACATTGAGAGACTTTTCAGGAAAGATCCTGAAAATAATGATAAATTACTTCCCTTGACCACACTCAAAGTTACGTTTAACAGTAACAACTTGCCTGAGTACGTTAAACTGGGACTATCAATTCGAAGGGTTAGGTTCTTTTACCCAAGGGTCAAGCAATGCAGGAAATGCATGCGACTGGGACATATCGATAAATGGTGTAAAACCAAAGAAGCAAGATGCCAGGGATGCGGACAAACACCCGTCTGCAACCCAATCTGCAACACAAACAAGTGTATATTATGCAATAACATTGGTCATCTAGCGTCTTCACCTCTATGTCCTAAAAAATTGATAGAAAAGGACCTCATAAAAGTTATGACCATTAAAGGAATTTCGAGGAGGGAAGCATCTCTCCAATTGGGTAGCCCCAACAAATTTGCATTGTTAGAAATAAACGATGAAGAAAATTTTCCCTCACTGACTACAAACGAAGACATAATGAACAAGTCTCAAGACATTCAAAAACTAACTAATAAAGCTCTTCTAGGGAAAAAGTTATACTCGCAATAACTTAAAATCAAACCTAAAAAACATCTTGACAATAACAAATCAATGAACACCTCAGATGAAGATTACCATAGTCTGCCAGGTCCAGCCAGCAAGCCTAGGATGAAAATAGATTACAAATCCAAAGAAAAATTTCAAACTACAGTCGAACCTCGATAACTCGAATCGAATCGAATTTCGTCTTTCACGCCATCAGAACATTCTAAATAAGCACGAATTACGAGTGCGGCTGCTCGAGCTTCCTTAACGTTTGTGTTCGTAGAGACGACTCATGGGATGATCGCTCAGCGATCGCACTTAAACTATCGGTTCCTAGCATTTTATGCGTATATTTGCTATACCGATATGTTCCTTTAGGCCATAGTTGATACAAGGAATGTCGCCACATTAAAAAAATATGTAAATAGGGCTCGGAATTGGATGTTAAACTACGATCGCTGAGCGATCATTCCATGAGTCGTCTCTACGAACACAAACCTTTAGAGGTCGGTACTGAAACTACTTCCTAGTCTTCTTCTTCAACGTTATCCTCCGATCTCGCCATAGCTGCTGTTACATCTTCAATTATGTTTTCCTCGGTTTGAAAATCGTCTGTGGCTAAGCATTCGTTTACTGCAACGAATTCTTCGAAGGAAGTCGTTCCAATATCTATGGCTCGAGATAAAGTTGTCAATGCTTCATTCATTATTGGAACTTATTTCAACAGGCTCTTCATTGCTAGAGATAAATTCACAAGCCCTGAAGCAATTCTTTGATGTAGCTTCTGTTACATTGATATGTTTCAACTTTATATTTCCGTCTAGTTCTCTTATCATTTTCCTTATGAATTCCTGCCTGTAAAATACCTTAAATTTTTTTATGACTCCCTAGTCTAGGGATTGTAATATTATTTTCGGAGGCCGAACTGGAACGAACGAACGTTGCAATCCGTCAGGAATAATGTGCGAGGGGCAGTTGTCAATAAACAAAACAATAATGCTCGCTTATTTTTGTTTTGCGGCTCCATATCCTAGTCTTTCAGCCATTTTGAAAAAATTAAAGACGACATCCAAGCCTTCTGATTAGCTTCATAAAGGACTAGAAGGGACTTAACGTTCTTTATGCATAGCGGGTTCTTATATTTGCCGATTACCAAAGGCTTTCTTTTTTTCTGTTCCAGTTGAATTGACAGCAACACATATTAATAACTAGTAGTTTCTTATCTATGCAGCAAGTAGAATCGTTAGCCTCTCCTTGCTCTGTTTTCCACCTAAGCAGGGATTGTCTCGAAAAGTCAGGGTTTTGTTTGGTGTACAACGAAAAAACAGTCCTGTTTCATCGGCATTGTAAATTTCCTCTGGTAAATAATCTTGGATTAAATGAACCAATTGTTGCTTCCAGTCGTTGCATACAGTCATATCAACTGTTGCACTTTCGCCAGAAACCGTCATGAATACTATCGAATTCCTCTTTTTGAAGTTGTTCAAGCAGCCATTACTGGCCCTGAATTCTGGATGATTCAATTTCTGGGCCAAATAAAGAGCTTTTTCTTTCATCAGTGGCTAACGTTCTTTCTTGCACATTGTTGAAACCGCTGGACTAAACATTTATCAATGTCCGGAAATTCAGCTTTTTTAAACCGAAACCAATCGTTTCGAACCGTTTGATTTGCTTTGGCTCTTAACAGAACTTTGTCATTGTTTTTTAAAATCGTTGACAATGTATTCGATCGAATTTTGAACTCGGCTGCGATTTTAGCTTTCGAACGCGATCCTCGGTTTCAACAGCTTCAATTAAGCGAACTTTATCCGAAAGAGTAAGGCCCATTCTCTCGTAGATCTTATAGAATGGTTAGTCTTATCGCCTAGAGAAGACACACACAATATTCAAAAAGCTTCTCCATTATATTGAATTGATTTTTTGTTAATTTTGCAAAGTTATGTTATCTTTTGCTTATTTACGCTGTTGGATGAAAGTGCGCAATGATTTTCTCAATCTAAGATGATGGCTTAACCAAGCAAAATACGGCGTAGCTATGCAAAATAAACAAAAATTCCATTCAATAAAATGGAAAAGCTTTCTGAATATGGTTTGTGTCTTCTCTACGCGATAAGACTAATCACCCGACAGGTACTGAATAAGAGCTATCAGAAACCCGGCCATAGTGTATTACATTTTCTTGCAGTCATTATAGCTTATAGCAAAGTAGACAAGCTCACAGGACGATTTTTAAGCAACAAGACAAATTGTCAAGTTTTGACACAAGCAATGGATGCCAAACAAACTGAATGATGACAAATTCCTTACGTGAACCGCTTGCATTTTGCACGGAACTTCTAACGGTGAATTTCCTGGAGTAGTAGACTCTAAAAACATTAAAATTCGTGTTGTTTTTTTCGTTTGTAAGTTGACATTCTCTTTCTTGTTCTTAAATGCATTCAATGTTAAACTGGAAAATCCTTCGAGTAGTAAGGTCTTTAAAACAATTAAAATTCGAGTTGTGTTTTTCCTTGTTTTTATGTTGAATTGGACTTGTACTTCGAGTTATAGAGGCTTCCAAACCATTTTCTTCGAGTAACAGCGGCTTATGCCTATTGATTTGCCCGAATTTGTATTCGAGTTATGTATACATTCAATCGAATTATCGAGTTTGGAATCCCAAAATTTACATAGAAAATTCGTGGGACCGGAAGACTTCTTCGAGATATTGAGGTATTCGAGTTATTGAGGTTCGAGTTATCGAGTCTCGACTGTATTTAAAATAATTACTGATAATAAACAAAATGGACTGGTAACTGCCGCTGCTGTGATCGATTTCAGCAGTGCCTTTGAGATGGTTGACTTATCCATCCTGAACGAAATTCTAATAAGCCTCAGTTTTGATAATGATACTAGATTATGGATTGTAAATTTCCTACAAAAAAGGATAATAAAGCTCAATAAAGCAACTAAAACAATAACCAACGGTCTACCACAAGGTAGTGTCTTAAGCCCTTTGCTATTCAATGTGTATACAATAGGTATACATAAATCAATTCAGGGAAATAACCACCTCTTACAATTTGCTGATGACTGTATGATAATATCCAAGGGAAAATTCGTGGGACCGGAAGACTTCTTCGAGATATTGAGGTATTCGAGTTATTGAGGTTCGAGTTATCGAGTCTCGACTGTATTTAAAATAATTACTGATAATAAACAAAATGGACTGGTAACTGCCGCTGCTGTGATCGATTTCAGCAGTGCCTTTGAGATGGTTGACTTATCCATCCTGAACGAAATTCTAATAAGCCTCAGTTTTGATAATGATACTAGATTATGGATTGTAAATTTCCTACAAAAAAGGATAATAAAGCTCAATAAAGCAACTAAAACAATAACCAACGGTCTACCACAAGGTAGTGTCTTAAGCCCTTTGCTATTCAATGTGTATACAATAGGTATACATAAATCAATTCAGGGAAATAACCACCTCTTACAATTTGCTGATGACTGTATGATAATATCCCAAGGGATATCCAAAGAAGAGGCAACAAAAAATTTGCAAGATCAAGTGGCAAGCTTTGTGAGAGCTTGTGAGTCAATTAAGATCTCTATAAATCCGATTAAGAGTCAATTCATAGTATTCAAAAGAGGTAAAAAGGATTCACTACAGATTATAATAAAACGATACCCAAATAAAATATTTAGGCATTATTATTAAAAACTCGCTAGCTACGTATTCGCACTATGATCAGAATATAGCATCAATAAAAAAAATCTTTATGCTCTTCAAGTTCTCACAAACGCTCATTCCAACATTCACCCCGATGTGGCTCTCAGAATCTATAAGGCTACTGTTAGAGCGAAAACAGACTACGCACTTGCCATGAATAATAACATTCCAAAAACAACCTTGAACAAGATAGATGTCCAGAATAGGGCAATAGTGAGAAGGATATTGGGTCTACCTAACTCCACTCCCAAACACGTGGTACATGTACTGGGTGATGACCTTCCTACGACACATAGGAAGGTCATCGCGGATGCGAAGTTTGTTGCAGGTAAACTCAAAATGAGAGCAGGTTTTGCACTAAATGCAGAGACAGTGGTTGGAACACGACCTGGGGAAGGATCAGATGTTGTATTGCCAACTGTTCAGGAGGGTTCACCGCACTGGGCTACACTGGGAAAATACAACCACATCATAAAATACACTTTACCTAAGGTAGATGTCAACTTACTAGTAAACCTAGAAGTAGATTTCGAAACCTTCGCTGATCTCGGTGAGTCTTCTAATGATATAATGAACATCTTTGAAGAATATTATAGTAAGGTCAACAATAACAACACATGTATTTGCTACACAGACGGCTCGAAAAAAGAGGACAAAACTGGATGTGCGGTAATCTTCCCCAAAGAAGATGAAACACATTTAGTGAGACTCTTACAAAATGCATCTGTATTATCTTCAGAATTGATTGCAATTCTCATCACAGTCACATTAAAAACAGTGAATAACCAAGAACTGATAATTTTTACAGACAGCTTGTCGTCAGTGTTAGCTCTTTTCAAAGAAAATGAAAAAAATACATTAATACAATGGATACTGAAAGCAATTGGCAAAAGAAATCGGAAAACGACCATAGTGTGGATTCCTGGCCACAAAGGCATTGAGGGTAATGAGTTGGCAGACTCGGCTGCGAAACAGGCCCTAGAGTTGCCTCATATAAACTTCCCTTATATTAGCAATATGGACCTAATACACTTCGTTAAAATAGATGTCTATGATAGATGGAGAGAGGAGTTTAATCAACTCTCAATCACAAGAGGGAGTCATTTCCAGGCATTTTCTGCTATCCGCTCTCATAGGGGGAACTTTTGCGTTTCCTATATTTTCCGCTATATGTCCGCTATATGGCGGACGGTAAGATAAGTGTCGCTAGTGTCGATAACAAGAACAAGAAAATTCTTCTTGCGAAGCTGATAGCGTAATGTTCCCAAAGTTGTTAACAGAATACTAACAAATCACGGATATAATAAAGTTTTCCTAAAACGTATAAGAAAAATAGACGATGATAACTGTACGGAATGTAGGGTGCCGGAAGACAATGAGCACCTACTCATGAAATGCCCGAAATATTGTAGTATTAAGATAGAATCTGGATTCTTGTTTGAATACGGCAACATTATAGAGGCTATGAAGAATAGTAATTCAGATGACTGGTTGAACCTTGCAAAGTTAATTATTAAAAAAAATAGAATTATGAATTATTTTAATTTATTTTTATTATTTACACACTTCACGAATTTAAGTTTACAAGTAAATTCAATACATGCTTCATAACCAAAGGAATTTCACGTACACCTGCAATCCAAATATCCTGCAATTTCCTTAACCCCATCCTGGCTCGCTACACCTATTAATGGAAAAAAAAATAAAATAAAAAATACACAAATAATATTATAAACTACATGCTGACATAACACAATTTTTACAAAAATCAAAACACACACAACGACATATCAAAAGAAATTCATCAATTATTGTATTAACCTGGCAATACAATCTTACCAGATTAGCCAACAGTCTATTACAGGGAGCCCCACCTGTGGACTTCTGTCGAACAGCGGTGACATCAGGATTCCAAGCCCTTGTTTTGGACAAAGGAGAACGTAGTAGTAGTAGTAGATGCGCGTTGTGTGTATTGGCGATAGGCTTCTTTTTTTGCCTCAATCGATGCCCTGCATTCGCCGTCGAACCAGTCTGCTCGTCTGCGCCGGCCTTTATAGCCCACGACCTCTTCTGCTACTCCTTTGATGCTGTCTTTGAGCTCCTTCCAGAACTCATGGATGCCTAAATTATTGATGTTATCAAGCATCTCTCTCTGGTTCCTTTTAACCCCTAGTGGGGCATAGGGCAATGACTACGCCTCTTTTCCACCTCTGCCTATTTGCAGCCATCGCCTTTAGCTGGTCCCACGATTGGCCTATAGATTTTCCCTCTGCCTCTACAGATCTTCTCCATGTATTTTTGGTTCTTCCCACACGACGCCTTCCATCGGTTTGCCTGTTTTGCAATGTTTTTTGGCTCTTTTCGAAGTGTGTGACCTATCCACATCCACTTCCGCCTTTTGATGTCGATGCCTATCCTATTTTGGCCAGTAATTTGGGGGAGATCCTCGTTAGAGATTACCTCAGGCCAGCGAATTTGTAGGATGCGTCGAAGGCACTGATTCACGAAAGTTTTGTAGTTTGGTTGTAATATCACTGGTCACCTTCCAAGTGGAACACCCATATAAAAGCACGGATTTTACATTGCTTTCGAAGATCCGGAGTTTGGTATTTCTGGAGATGTTTTTGTTTTGCCAGAGAGGAGTCAAACTGAAAAATACTGCTCGGGCTTTATTTATGCGCGACTCTACACCAGCATCAGCCCCACATCCGCTGCTACTACGCTCCCAAGGTAAGTAAAGTTCTCGACTTTTTCTATCGGCTGTTCGGAGATAGAAATGTTTCTTTGCCTTTCTGATGTCAAGCTCAAATATTTAGTCTTAGCGGCATTAATTTTTAAAGCAGCACTACGACTCTCACGATGCAAAGCATCCGTCATTTGAGACAGATGATCTGCTGTGTTTGAAAGAAGGCAAATGTCGTCGACATAGTCCAGGTGCTGAAGGTGATCAAATAATTTCCACTTTTATGGTCGCCTAGAGCGTCGCAGATTACGTCGTTGATGGTAATAAGGAACAGTATTGGTGATAAAATACAGCCTTGTCTAACTCCATTATTTACCTCAAAAGGACTAGACAATTCGCCCTTGCGCAAGACGTGACATTGGGCTCCGTTATAGGACTCCTTTACGATGGCAATAAGTTTCTCTGGTATGCCTCTCCTACGTAAGGCTGTCCAGATATAGGCCCGGTCAACGCTGTCAAACGCCTTCTCGAAGTCAATGAACAATAGATGTAACGGGGATCTCCATTCAGCGGATTGTTCAATTATGATTCGGAGGGTGTTGATATGGTCGCTACATGAAAAACCCTCACGAAAACCAGCCTGTTCATTGCTCAAAGTGCGATCGATCGTTTTCTTGATCCGGTCTAAGATTATTTTGGCCATCAGTTTAGAGACTGCAGGGAGGAGACAGATTCCACGCCAATTATTACAATCCTTGAGACTTCCTTTTTTGGGGATTTTAATAATTACGCCCTTTTTCCATTCCTGAGGGAGAGTCGCGGTTGTCCAACACTCTTGGATCAGGGGAAGAAGAATATCCGCTGTAGCGTTGATGTCCGCCTTCAAAAATTCCATCGGGATACCGTCTGCCCCCGGGGCCTTACCCGCTTCCAGTGATTGAAGAGCCTTAGTTATTTGCAGCTTGGATGGTACGCCAAGGTTAATTCTGGCCACTTGCGGAAGACTTACTGCCTCCGGTGGAGATGGGTTTGAAGGGTTAAAGTTGTTATTAAGAACCTCCATGAAGTGCTCTCTCCATCGGCGCAGTTGTTGTTCATCTGTGACCAGCACCGTCTTTATCCTTTACAGGATGCTCATTGGTGAAAGATTTGCCAGTCAGTGGCTTTATGAGTTTGTAAAGGGTTCCACTGTCACCACGGTAAGCCGCATCTTCTGATTCCAAAGCTAACGCGTTGATGTTCTTGCGTTTATCACGTCTAACGCTCCTCTGCACTGTTTTTTGAAGAGAACTGTACTCGGTCCTCAGTTGTTGCTTAACTGAATTATCAGTAGCCGAGTTCTCTTCCGTGCAGTTATCAGAGACCATGTATCATCACTGATAAATGGTCTTCTACCTCGCTGTAGTCTGCCCACAAATGTTTCGCCACACGATAGAAAAGCTTCCTTCACAATGGTCCATCTATTATCAATAGAAGAAGCATCTGGTGTTTGTGCATTAGCTACCTCGCGCAATGCGCTAGAAACTGCGCGCATTGTTGATGGTTCTTTAAGCTTTTGCACATTGAATCGTGGCAATACACGCTCGTTTTGTGTGCGACGAATAGCAGCGGTCCGCAAGCGAATTTTTGCGATGACAAGTTGTCGATCGCTGCCTACATCAGCACCACGCTTAGCCCTGACGTCCATGAGACAATTCCTCCATATTTTGGATATGGCTATATAGTCAATCTGGTTCTCTGTTCGGCCATCTGGAGATATCCAGGTTGCTAAATGGCAAGGTTTGTGTTTGAACAGGGTGCCGCCAATGACAAGCTGACGAGAGTTACAGAACTCTACGAACAACTCACCATTGTCGTTCCTAACACCCAGACCGTGATTGCCCATTAGATGTTCCAATCCAACATTGTCAGACCCAATTTTAGCGTTTTTAAGTTTTATGTCACCTCTGGGAGCCTTGTCAAAGGTGTCGCCAAGCAGGTGGTAAAAGGCGTCTTTAGCATGCTGGTCGGCTGACTCAGTTGGGGCGTAGCACTGAATTATAGTAATGTTCCTTACTCTGGACTTGAATCTGGCAGTTATTATTCGGTCGGAAATAGGCCTCCAATCTAAAAGAGATTGGCGAGCTTCCTTGTTCAAAAGGATGCCGACTCCAGCCATTCTGGGTGAGGCTTCAAGTTCACTACCAGAGTAAAGCAGCACAGTTTGGGAACTAGGTGATAAGGTCGTTCCCGATCCGTTCCATCTTGTTTCGCTCAGTCCTAATATCGAAATTCTATATGCGGTAATTTCCCGTTCGACTTCCGTGAGTCTTGTACTACTGCACTCGCCCCACATCGTTCGAACGTTCCAAAAACCAATCGTAGTCCGTTGTTTGTAGCCAAAGGTCGTTGCCGGTAAATCAGTTCGTGGTATCCGAGGCTCGTTCAATGTTTCGAGTGTAGTTTAGTTTCAGGTATGCAAGTTACAAGCCTACACACCCTATCCCTCAAGTCGCCTTCTACGACAAGCCATGAACGCTGTGGTATAATTGTAACCCCAACACCACAGGGGTCAATTTATAGTAAGCTTCGTACATATCCACACAATTTAGCACAAACAACGTCGCGCGCACTTGTGGTGATTTGTACGAAACCCAGGAGAGTTTTATTCTCCCCTGCCCCATTAGTCGCCTTCTACGACACGCCGGAGGAAGCGGAGGCATAATTCTTGACCCCTGCCACAGGGCATGGGTTATCAAGCATGGGCGACAGTTTTTCCTTAAGTGCTGTAGTATACGCAGTCGCCGTGGCATCATCAATCAAATTGTCAACCTCGAAGATCTTGGCAGGGTTGATTCTCGTTAGGTGCACCAAATAGTGATCGGTGTCGCAGTTGGCTCCTCGATAGGACCCAACATCTAGGACATTAGAAGCCCATCTCTTGCTGATCAGTACGTGGTCAATCTGGTTCAGGATGTACTCATCTGGAGACTTCCAGGTCTGCTTATGTATTCGTCGATGAGGGAAGCATGTAGAGCTTATTACCAGGTTTCTGCCGCTCGCGAAGTCGATAAAACGCTGACCGTTGTTGTTGTTTTCGTCGTGGAGGCTATGACCTTCAGTAGTTCCTCTATGCCAGCTTTCGTTTCCGACTTTGGCGTTAAAGTCTCCTAGCAGCAGCTTGACGTCGTTTGATGGAAGTGAGTCGAAGAGTGTTTCTAGGTCGTTGTAGAACTCGTCCTTAATCGCGTCTTCTTTTACTTCTGTAGGGGCATGCGCATTAATGAGCCAGAGATTAGCGAAACGGGTCTTAATGCGGATCGCACATAGCCGCTCGTTGATGGGTTTGAAGCCGATAACGTGGTCCTTGAGCTGCTTATTCACGATGTTAGTTATGTCAGTTATGCCACAACTGAAGAAGATATAGGAATTAGCCGGAGCCTTTCCACCTTTATCTTCCCCCTTACGGTACGGTAAACGTACATGTGCTACATGAAAAAAACAACGCATTGATCTCGGTAATGACACGATCTGTACGTCATTTGACATCTCATCTATACTGCCTTCTAAATGGGATTTCCTAACTACTTAGCATTTACATTAGCTACCAAATGGAGGTCGAAAACCAAACTTTATTTTTGAAGAATTATTCAATTTCACACAAAGCGTTAGCTGGCATATGATTGAGTTGCCGTATTGAATATCAAAACAAGACGGCCAACCAAATGGCGGTCAGTTTGGACAGCAGCCAGTCTGCATGGAGCTTAATGGTTCACATATGGTATTCACAATATATAGTAACTTTAAAATTAAATATAATAAAGCGCCCGGCGCTGAGGAGATCCCAGCAGAACTGCTGAAGCATGGTGGAATGTGCCTGACCAACGCTATACATGTGCTACTGCTAAAAAATATTTTGTGTTGTGTTCAAACCAAAGTTCGGGACCTTTGATAAAGGATAAAAGGGTTTTTAACATGTATTATTGATTAGAGATATACCCGTGCGAAACGTCAACGTTGTGAAGACTCGGCGCTCCGTCTTTTGGGCTGAATTGTGAACCACTAATAAAGTTCTCACTGTGTCGCGTGTGACATTTAATCTTCTGACTTGCTCTTCTCGCGATTGTGCTTTTGTGCGCTCAGTGTCTTCTGCTTCTAAGATGTTTTCTTGCCTTTAATCTAACTCATAATTTATCGGTTATAAACGTTTTCATGTATACAGTGTGTACCGCTTATCTTGCGTGGGAGTGTTAGTGTTATATTTCTAATGCTTTGCACTACAATTTGTTTACTAATACACTACTCCTTGTGCTTTTATCAAATACACCTGTGTAACGATCTGTGTTTCCGGTTTGCGTCCATGGTGTTAGTGGAGAACCTGGCTAAACCGATTCACCTGAACTTTTTGTACACTGATCAGAACAGTACAGCGCGCCCGCCTACTTTGTGTCTTCTGTGAATATATATATATACATCTGTGCTTCTTTGCCTTAACCATGGCTTTATGTTCACTGCAAATGTGCCTCGACAAAATAAATTCGACACCATTAATTGTGTGCGCGGGTTTCTGTGAAAAACCGTATCACAACAAGTGTGTCGAACTTCCTGGGGCTGTTGGCGATTATATACGTAAGGCTGACTACGGCGTCCATTGGTTCTGCAAAATTTGTCGAGCCAAATCTATGTCAACTCTCGTCGCCAAAATGCTTGCAACAAAAAAGTGATTGGGGGTATAACCACCGACTTCCAGGCAGTTTTGACTCGTCTTCAGAGTTCTTTCGACAACATTGCTGCCTTTACTACTGCTGACGTCAACGACATCGCCAGCACCAACACCATTCCTTCTACAACTGTGGGCGTTACTACTCGTCAGAAGGCTCAGAAGGAAAAGAAAAAGGACAACAATCGTACTAAACCTTCTCAACCACTTGCAACTAGCGTCTCTAACTCACCATTAACGCAATCGACGCTTCATTTGCTGATTCCATCTAGTGAATCTATTCATCCGTCTCTTCAGCCACCACATCTAAGAGCTTCTGAACAACTACCGGTGCCATCAGCTAGCGCGCTACAACTTCCTCACTGCTCGCGATCGCTTCCACTTCAGAAATCAGTATCGACTGGTTTGCAATCGCCTTTACTTGCATCGATACCATCGCCTGTTTATTCACCAAATTTTCGTCAGGATCAACATCAATCGCATGAATATCAACTAACAGCGTCTACTTCAAATGCTTTACAAACTCCTGTCGTATTACCTCCGCTTCCCTCGTCGACAGGCCAACAGCTCTCCTACACATCGCATCCCTCTCAACATCAACTAATATCGTTTGAATCGCATTTGCCACAGCGTGAGTAATAGTGCTAATCATCGTAGGGACGATATGGCAGCGCAAATGTCTACGTATGCGCTCGGCCACGGCAAATTTTCGTATCGAGGCTGGCATACGACACGACAGAGGACGAGCTTTCCTCATATGTAATCAATCGACTTGGCTTCCGACCTGCAGTGTTCAACTGTAGAAAGTTAACCAAAGAGAACTTACCGGATCGACAAATCTCGTCTTTCAAAATTTCTGTGTCACAGGACGTCGACATTCCTTTAGATTCTTCATTCTGGCCACCAGAGGTGTTCGTTAAGGATTTTATAAAGCGTACGGCACCTCGGCGGCGCCATCCAAGACGCGAAAATTAAATATTTCTATCTACTATCAAAACACTAGAGGTCTTAGAACCAAATTGGAGGAATTCTATCTTTCGTCAATTACCTCTGGTCATGATGTTATATGCATTTCCGAGACGTGGCTTGATTCTTCCATAGGTGATTCTGAAGTTCTTCAATATTACAATATTTATCGCTGTGATCGTAATCGTCTTCTCACTGGCAAAGCAGACGGTGGGGGGGGGGGGGCATTAATAGCGGTTAGCGATAAACACAAAAGTTCTTTGTTGTTCACCTCATCTCATGACACGTTTGACTTTGTTATTGTGAGCATTTGTCTTTCCTCGTCAACCACACTCCTTGTAACTTGTGTTTACATGCCTACTAACTGCAGCTTATCTACCTATCAATCGTGGTATTCAACTGTTGGTCGTATATTGAATAGTCATAAATGTTCATCCATTGTCATTTGTGGTGACCTCAATCTCCCTCAGATTCAATGGTGTCCCGACTCTGATTTCCCGGTCTCTTCCGTCTCTGCATCACATCTCTTAGGTTTATCTTCATTTATGCATCTTTGCTCCGTAGCACAGATCAACACAATTCGCAACGCTTCCAATCGTCTTTTAGATCTAATTGTTACTAATATTGAAAAATCCTCGCTTCTTCTGTCCGAACCTCCTCCTTATGTGCGAATTGACTGCCATCATCCTCCGTTACATTTTGAATTATCCATCACAACCTCGAACCCTCGTATCCAACCTCGCAAGCATGGTAGGTTCAACTTCTATAGAGCGGACTATAGCACTCTTAGCTCTAAGCTTTCCTCAATTAACTGGTCTTATTTACTAGATCATCTGGAATGTGACGCAGCTGTAATCACTTTTTATAATATTTTATCCGACATCATCGCTGCATATGTTCCCTTTAGCGCTCCTAGGTCCCGCAAAGGCCCAGTCTGGTTTACGTCCGAGATCTTCAATGTTCTCCGTAAAAAGAACCGTTGTCGTATACGCTACAAACGTTATCGAAAACCTTGTGACCTTATCCTGTTTCGGAAATTTCGAACAGACGCCAAAAAGCTTATCGCTGAGGCTAGAACTGCGTACTTGATCAGTGTTGAAGAGTCCATCAATCGCAATGAAAGCAAGCGGTTTTGGTCATATGTTCAGAATCTTCGCTCATCCGTGTCCCTGCCCTCCAAGATCTCCTACCTTAATACAACAGCAACAGACCCTCAACCAATCTGCGAGCTGTTTGCTACCTACTTTTCCTCTGTATATTCACCTTCTCCTTCCGAACCCTTCTTATTTCCCGACGATCCTTCACACTTTTCATTTCCTCCCATTACTCCTGACTGTGTTAACTTACTCCTCTATGAACTAAAACCTGAAGGCGGAGCGGGAGCGGACGGTCTACCGAATATTTTCCTAAAAAAGACCTGCCAAAGCTTATCGTTGCCACTCTCTATCTTATTTAATAAAAGCCTGCAGGCGGGTACCTTTCCATCGGTCTGGAAAAAAGCTCGAATTCTGCCTAAAGGCACTGTCGACCTTTCATCAGCAACAAATTATAGACCCATTTCATTGCTTCCATCTTGCGCTAAAATCGTCAATGAATTCCTACTTATTAATTTTGGCCATTTAATATCCTCTTGTCAGCATGGTTTCCAAAAACACCGCTCGACCACAACGAACTTACTCGAGATCACACAATTTGTTGCTGAAATGTTTGATCGTCACCAAGATGTTCACGTAGTTTATACAGATTTCTCGAAGGCATTTGATACGATTTGTTTTCACAGACTTCTGACTAAACTCATCGCTTTAGACATTCCAATTTCTTTAGTTAAATGGATTGATTCCTACCTTACTGACCGCACCGGACAAGTAAGTTTTCACAATTGCTTATCCGCTCCCTTCTCTCCTACATCCGGCATCCCTCAAGGATCCATTTTAGGCCCTCTGCTCTTCACTTTTTTTATAAATGACTTACCCCCAATCCTAAAATGCAGGAGCCTGCTTTTCGCTGATGATCTTAAGTGTTACCTTCCTGTTACATTGCTGACTGTCTACAATTACAATCAGCACTTGATTTACTTTCGATCTGGTGCCACGTAAATGGCCTCCGGTTAAATTTGGCTAAATGCTTTTTTATGATATTTTCGCTTAAGCCTTTTCCCTTGTCTTTCCTCTACACTATTAATAATGTGCCTATCAAGAGGGTAGATTCCTTTAACGATTTAGGGGTGACATTCGACAGCAGATTGAATTTTAGTGGCCACTACGAGAACATCGTGAATCGGGCATCCAAACTTGCCGGTTTTGTGCTCCGCAGTTCTTCCCAATTCCACTGCATTCAATCTGCTGTCCGTCTATTTTGCTCTCTGGTTCGGAGCATTCTTGAGTACGCAAGTGTAGTCTGGTCTCCTTACAACCAAATAACACACACAAACGACATCGAGGCTGTACAAAGAAGTTTTACCCGTACACTTTTTTACAAATTTCGCTTGCCTTATGCTAACTACCCCGATCGTCTGCTTTTCCTGAATTTGCGTTCACTGAAAGCGCGAAGGCTACTTTTGGATGAATGTTTTCTATTTAAACTTTGCCATGGACTAATTGACTCCACATTAGCGGAAAGTATTCGTTTCAGAACTCGGAATCGCCCTTCGCGTAATCTTAATATTTTTGATCCACCATTTGCTAGATTGGAAATCTATTTCAACTCACCTTTACTTAGGATGATGAGAGTACATGATGAACTCCAGTTTGGTCCTCTTATTCTCACTTTCAATTCGTTTCGTAGAGCCATTTTGCAACGACTTATATCTTACGATAACGTAAATTTTTCATAATTTTGTAAATATTTCTTAATTTTACCTTTTCTTTTATAATTTTTTACATACATTTACCTTTATACTATCAATTGAATTATTTTTTTTTAACCTACATAATACAATTATTGGAATATTTTCTGTGTTTATATGTTATAAATAAATAAATAAATATGGAACGACGAGGTACTCCCCGAAGATTGGCGCAAAAGCATAATCTGCCCAATCCACAAAAAGGGTGACAAGCTGAAGTGTGTAAATTACAGGGGCATATCATTAGTTTGTACGGCCTATAAGATTTTATCGAAAATTCTTGAAAAGAGAATTAATCCGTACGCAGAACGAATCATTGGCGAGTATCAAGGCGGCTTCAGACCTGGTCGCTCAACGACCGATCAGCTTTTTACAGTGAGGCTACTACTCCAAAAGTGCTGGGAATATAACATCGACGTATACCAAATCTTTGTCGACTTCAAGCAGGGATATGACAGTATCGATCGAAGTGTACTGTACAACATTATGCTGAATTTTGGTAACCTCAATAACGCCGCAAAGGAAGGGCCTTTCGCGAGCGAGATCAATGGCGTATCCGGTACAACCATGAGTTGTATCAATTATTGTACGATGAGCTGGAAGTATCAAAAAAACTGGAGGACAAGGTCACGTAACCGCGAGAATTGGAGGTCAACGATTCAGGCGGCCAAAGGCCGACGTCGGGCTATCGTGCCACATTGATGATGAATATTTTCATTTTAGACCTTTTTTAAAAGCTCCATAACTCGAAAAAACGCGTGTTCAATCGTGAAATTTTGTCTGAGTATTCACATTAAGATGAGGATTGTTTTTACTGGAAATTGAGTCGCTTCGATCAAGAACCCCTATTATCCATCCATTTAAATTTTGAAAAACAGCATGTCCATAACGCCCCCCAAAATGGAAGCAGAGAGCTAAATTTTGGTTTATTCTCATTGGAGGGCACGATTATACCACCCACCAACAATCAGCTCAATCGGATCAAAACTATGGGTACCTTCCATACAAAGTACACCACCGATTATACCACCCACCAACAATCAGAGGGCACATTCTGTAAGGGGATAATCGCCATCGCCAATGGCGATAATCGAAAGTGATCGCCCCAACCGGCGACAATTTATTAATGGGTTTTTACGTGTGTATGAAAGAGATAGCTACTAGTACCCAGAGGTCGAAAAGCGACAGAGCTTTTTTTGGGGATCATCTAAGGCGATAATCGTCCATAACTGTCGCCAATGGCGATCACTTTGTAGCGACAGCATTATTACTGTCGCTTTCATACGAAATTCGAAAAATAACGGAAATGGCTACAGAATATGTATATGAAATTTGACAATTATGAAGTTGTTGCTGCGAAGGAATAAACAAAGGGGCACTTTTGGAGGATTTGTGGAGTTTTATGATGTAAGGAGAATCCAATATTTAACTACAACATTGACGTAATGTGAACAAAATACAATAGCTGCGTTATTTTAAATCGGGTGCAGGAGAGAAGTAGAGAATCGCTGCACTTCATCTGGTAAATGACTTAGTTTTGAGGGTACAATCTAAAATAATGAAATATACATACATGCATACGTATATGCATATTGTTGCTGGTTATAAATACTTGGTGGATGGAAGTCATTTATGCATATGATTGCTATGTATCTTTTGGTGCGTGAAAATTTCATTGGCGTGAGGATGTACATTTTTTTAACAGTACGTATAAATGCGATAGTGGGGTCAGACTATCGAGATATTTGGTGAGGTAAATTGTATCTACATTAGAGAAAACACTTCGCAGGACGTGTGCGTTGTATAGATTTTACACTATGGTTTAAAGTGTTGTCGAAGATAATATGTTCGTGTGTGCGTTTGTCTTTTGCATGTTCAATGTTCTTCTTATCTCAGTTTGTATTTTCATTTTTTCGGTATTATGTTTTTTTGTTCATCTTCTAATTACTAATTTATATACTCACAAGATAATCGTCGTTAAAAAAAATTGTAGTTATGTATTTTAAGTTAAGTTAAAATCATATGGAAAAACAATAACAATTTGCACGGCAGGAAAAGGCTTCACTAACGGCGGAGTAGCTCAAATGGACGCATTCCGAACTGATGATTCATTTAGAGTTTTTCGCAGCTTTCTCCGGACTGATTTGTGGCATAAATTCGTTATAAAACGTAAATATCTTCAGCTATTTAACGTTCTAGCAATAGTGCGATTTTTACAACATTCCTCTTTTAATGACACCGAGCCCCGAAATTACTGCAACGTCGCCGAGTCGATATTGAAAAGTTGTTTCGCTAACTAGTCTTCATATCCAATAAAGAACATACAAAAAGTAAGTTTTTTTTAGTCATCCCGTATAGTTTTAGATTACGAACTCCATATAAAAAAATGCCAGCTGTCATTTTTTTATTTGAAGTTTCGTTACCTACAACTACACGGGATAACAAAAAAAGCACTTAATGTTTCGCTCAAACTTCAAATTTCTTCAGCAAAAACACACTACCAAGTCACTATCCACTCTCATATCTTCAGGTGCCATATGATCCATTGTTAGACTCTCCACGCCATACACCTTCACAGAGAAAAAAATCGTTATAAAATCAAAAATAATAGCTATGATTCAAACATTTTCAAATATGATTTGGCTCCATATACGTTTACGTTTAATTCAAAAATGTTTCATTTTGAATCAATAGTGGAAATATTGAAGTGATTCTTGTACTTTTAAATTGCTGCATGTCAAATCAAAATTGAATATCACTTTATTTAAAAGTGTTTCACTTTAAATTTAAAATGTTTTGATTGTAAAATTAAAAAAGTAAAAAAATATTTTTTTTATTCCCTTTTTTTAATTTTTTTTTTAGTTTTATTTTATTTTTTCTTTTATTTTTTTTATTTTTATTTTTTTTTTTTGTAATTTTTTTTTTGTAATTTTTTTTTACAATATTTTAAAAACTTTATTTTCTCACTTTGCTTCTACTGGGAATCGAACCCGGCACCTCTCCCCAGCAAACAATTTCTATCGTCCGCGATACGAATTCAATTCGCCTGATAGAAAACATTTCTCGAATTTCATATCGTTTTCGGATTAAAGGCGTCACTCCCTTCGTGAAGGAATAGTGACCGATATTAATTCGCCAGGATGATAATTTGGCAATAATAGACTAATACATAGAAAAAGTGAAAAAAATTTAATTTTTTTTTATTTTTCCCTTTTTTTCTAATTTTTTTCTTCTATTTTATCCTTAACTTTTTTTACCTTAAAACTTTACCTTTTTACACTTTGCTTCTACTGGGAATCGAACCGGCCACCTATCGTTTCGTAGTCCTACGTCCTACACCTGAGCTATCTAAGATCACAAATTATGGGAATAAATTAGTCGTTTTATTTTTTGACAATTTCATCATTCTCTCGTTGTGAGGGATTACTATTTTATCATCCTTGTAATAATAAGACGATATTTCGTTAATGGGAGTCGCATTCCGGACATATTGATGACAATAAAATGATTTTTCGTCGGGGAGACAAGTCTACGATAAATTTTTCATTTGAATAATATCGCTTTCGAATCATTTTTGTGATTTTTCGAAAAAATTGATAAAATTGTTTGCTGGGTCGTTTCGTAGTCCTACTTCTTACACCGAAGCTATCTGAGATTACTAGCACTGAACTAAAAAGCGGCGGGCTTATGTACATGTGACGGACACAGCCTTCAAAATGAAACAACTTTAAAACAAAATTGAATATTTTTAAATCTATGTTTCAGTCAATTTTGAACAGTTCATTAAAGTGAATCATATTAAATCTATATATATATAAAAATGGACGCGTATTTGTGTCTGTTGCCAGTAAACTTCTAAACCACTAGACCGATTTGGATGATTCTTTTTTTGTTGTATCCGTCTTACATTGGAGAAGGTTTATGGACCAAAAAAATTTTTAAAATATCAAAGGAAGTGGTGGTAAATATCGAAATTCCATTTTGTGTGAGAGTAAGTGATTAAACCTACTCGATTCATACGCTTTAAATTTTTATACGTGTACTAAATGAAATCGAACCGGCTTAAGGATATGATCTTTTCGAAACGGCTGGACTGATTTTTATGAAATTTTGTATATATCCTTGCTAGGTATGGTAATCGGTCGTAAACTATATTTTATGCCCCAAAGTCCCCCTCTTCTTTGTATCGTTAATTTAGTATTTTGTACAGTAAGTGATTAAACCTACTCGATTCATACGTTTTAAATTTTTATACGTGTACTAAATGAAATCGAACCGGCTTTAGGATATGATAGAAATATGATGATATGACGTAGTGTAATGGAGCCATAATTATCCAGAGAAGTTTTAACTGTATTAGAGATGGGTACATCAACTGTTAAATACATAAACAACACTGCTTAACACTATTGAGCAACTCTGTCGAAAATTTGTAGTAGGGTAGGCTACCATGGAACACTTGATAACGTCACTTCCAGTATAGGAAAAACTCTTAGGATTATAATGACGATAAACTGCTTCGTTTTATACAGAAGATAGGACACATAACGGATTTTTGTTTGTTTGTTTAATCTATCTTACGCTGAAGAAAGTTTACAGACCGAGAAAATTTTGAAAGTCTCAAAGGAAGTGGCGGTAAATTCCATTTTGTATGTATGGAATATTTAGTTGTCATTGGGTCAAATACAGTGTAACTTAAAAAATTTGACTACGTTTTTGCCTACATTTATCCTGGATGTTGGTCACAGCAATTTCATAATCAGCTACTACTTCGGAAATCCGTTGATACGATTATATCCGCAATTTTTTAGCGGAGCGACACGCTTGAGGTGTTGCCGAACTCACGACAAAATTATCTAAAAGGTCATCGGACCCTCTTCCCGATTCCCCTCTTACGTCGATACCAATAAATTCAAAATCGCTCATAAAGTTAAATAAGTGTAAAGTTGTGAGCCAAGCGAACAACGCGAGGGCAGCGAGCACTAGATAAGAGAGCGAGCGAAGCGAGCTCTCTCAGCTAGTTTAATATAAAACTATTTGTTTTTAAAATGGTTTATTGATGTGATCCAATTTTGTTTTTAATATGTTTCACTTCAAATTTAAGTGATGG
Source organism: Microchrysa polita (assembly GCA_949715475.1). Taxonomy (NCBI): domain Eukaryota; kingdom Metazoa; phylum Arthropoda; class Insecta; order Diptera; family Stratiomyidae; genus Microchrysa; species Microchrysa polita. The sequence continues at coordinate 43,509,172 of OX454420.1, forward strand.
TTTTTTCTCTGTGTTCTGATCGGTTGAACAATCTTTTTGATCATCAGATGGATTAGATGGTGTTGTGGCGAGCCAATCCAATTTTTCTGACGACGATATTTCCATGCACTTTTCGTACAATCTGTCATATGATTGATTGACAATCATGTGTTGTCGATTCTTCAAATTATGCACCCACCAGCGTGCCATGAGCCTATAACATGCGCAAACACACATTGTCAGATACATTTTGTCCAACCATATACAAACATACGTATCTTTTCAATCCGTTCGCTTTTGTGCACCTTATTTGATTGAAAAACATACAGACATTGCATGCACACATTCACACATAATGCTAAGAGCCGTCATATACCAAGGGATCGATCGTACGATGGACGGTCATTTTGGCTGCGGTACCCTCGGATTAATGAGATAAGGATTACTTCATGTTGAACATTTTGGTAACCACATGGAATAGACAGCTAAACGGAAGGGAAAATCCGCTGTCATCCCATACAAACTGCATGGTCCGGTTTGAAACACAACAAAAAAAAAACATTCCACTTAAATGCGTTCCCTTTCTGTCAACACTTGTCAGCTGTTACACGTTCTGCAAATTCTCAAGAACATATTTGTCGCGTCGCGCGTTTGTTTTTTGTGATAACGTAATTCTTCTATAATTTCAGTGTTTTTTAAGTTAAATCCAGTTACTGAGTGTGAGTTTGTGAAGTGAATTTCGCGCCTACATTTCAATGTTCCCTTTATGTCAAATACATGGCCATTAGTGTCATTTCAAAAACTGGACCATTTGAGTTTGATTCGGGCCTATCCTTTAGTTCTTTAATCAATGGGTAACCATTTGCTTACATGTGGTTGTAATCACTAACACACTGTCACCAACCAGTGGAGTAGAGGCATTTTATGAATGTTGGGGGCCGCCAATTTTTTTCCATCATGTTTGAATTGGCGTAATTTTAATTCGCTAATAAAAGCTAAAGTAAATATACTAATTATTATAGACCATCATAGTTTTTGTATAAATATATAATTACAACACGAAACGGAAAACAATGCGACAATTTATACATTTCAACTTATCTACTATATTATACATATTAACAACTATGTACATATTTATTTGCCACGGAAATGAATATATTTAGTAAGCTGCTGTCTCATCGACACATCGCTACATTTGGATTTTGCAATAAAATAATATCGAGTATGCAGGAATTTGTCTAAAATCAACTTCATAAGATGCGTATAATGAGATGTTGATTTCATATGCTCGGAGTGATCTTCAAAAAGATTTTTTCCAACGCATTCTCCGAGAACAGATGAGCATATTCTATTAAAAGTCTCTTTATTCAAAATGTTTTCGTCCGTTAAATGTTGTAATGCTCTAAGTCTTTTTTCGGCTTCTTTACAGAGATATACAACCGATTTCGAAGGAGACTTTAAACGTCCTCTTGTTTTTGTACTAATTAAGGACATTGTACATAATGGACCCTGTAGTGCTGCTATGCATTCGTCACATTGGACGACCTCGCATAATTTAAATACAATAAATCCTGCTATATACTCTATTACGTGGCTTACAAATTCTGAGAGGCGGCTTGGATTTGTTGCGTAGTTATGCTCCGCGAAAAATGCTTCGTCGAAATGGGACAAGTCAGGCAACTCTTCCGCTTCTCGTTATACGGACCTATTAGCTGTCCCATTTATTCCCTCCACTGGGGAACTAGCATTAAGAATCGGCACACTTTCCAATGGGAGGCAATTCCCCAAACCTCCGTCTCGCAGCTGACATCGGAACAGTATTTTTTTATAGGACGCTATAAATTGTCGAACTGTTGGGTTGTTATTGTGCCCAAGTCCGGACCGTATGGAACCAAAAAAAAAGTTCCAGATGATCCTGGCTTAATTTGTACAAAGGCACAAACTTCAGTATACCATTTTCGACATAGTTACGGTATATAAACGTAAGATTTCTTAAAGCAGCTATTATTCCTAAAAAGCCTACGCTTCTTGCAGAAGTAATAATAGTTTTTCCATCTGACTTAAGTTTTAATGACTTGATATATTCAATTGCAGTCGTGGCAAAGTCCTTTAAAACGCGGAAGTTACTATCGGTCAATGCTCTTTTCTTTAGTTCAAACTCGGAAATATTGCGGCTATTGAGCACGTCGAATATATCATTAAAAGTTCTGATGAAGGTGCATGTGGCTTCGCTACCCACAAATTGAGGTAATTTCAAAACATCCCGGCAGAAATCCAAGGCGTCAGAAACTGATCGGCTTAATGTTTGGACAGCAAGCCTTACTTTCATTTTCTGACGTGCAAAGTAAATGTGCGCCCTTCGCAATTTATTCGCCATGTGCAGCTCTTCCTGTTCTTGTAACTGGAGAAGCTGGTCGAGGTATACCCATTTTATAACATTGTTGTCGCCGTCGATAAATGGACCTTTTTCAGCCAGAGTATTTCGCACAAGTTTTACCATATGACATGGGTCCGGATGAAGAACTAGTAGTTTATCTTCAACTTCGATGAATCCCGGTGAGTTAGGGTCACGCACATCACAGCCTAAAATCTTCGACATTGTCAGATTGGTGGAAGTGCCGTCGAACGTGACACCAATAACCCGTACGCCTGTGTCTTGCAAATTCTTTAGGCATATGGTGACGAGATTGGCTTTTTGCACAGCTGTTATACTGGCGATAGGGAAAAATCCTAATGGTATCTTCCATCTTTTATTCAATGCTGCGGCTAGAAACACAAATATGTACTTGGGTGGCTATGACGCTACTGTTTTCGCTGTCAGCGAAGTCTTCATAGCCGTAGGATCTCTTGCCGTCCCAGTCTATATGCTGCCGTATATGCATTTCGTCGATGACAAGATTTACAACAATCTGTCCAGTTGTTTCATTTTCGACGACGTTTCTCAGCGCTTTAAACGATTCCTCGGTAAACCCAGCCTCACAATTGACCCTTTGATACCATTTCCGTAGAGTCTTGTCATGTGGTAGACAGTTTTCAAGCTTTTCTCGGACGTACTCATAAGCTTTTGGTGAAAAATAATTTAAATTTAATGCGAATGCCTTGGTTTCATTATCGTAACGCTTAGGAACTTCCTTGCCAGCTTTTTTCAAACTCATTCGCTGGAAGATGGCTTTGTTGGCAGCTGAGAAGCGTTCTAACTGTTCATTAACTGAATCGCAAATTAAATTCTTACTCTTAAGCGATGCCAGCAGCTGTTTCATATTTGTCACCTTTGCTTTTTTGGCTTTGAGGGATTTCCGGAGAGACCTGATCGTTAGGTTTTTCTTTTTCAGTCGATTCTCCAGCGTTTTAACTTTTACTGTTAATTGATTAACTCGAGTAGTCAACGCCAAATTTTGAACCTACATTAAATTGCAATGTTAAAAATAGTAACCTTATATTTTGAAAAATCTGTAAAAAAAATTTCCCCCCACGGCGTCACAAAACTAATACAATAACAAACATGCATTTTTTATTAACGAGAAAATTGTTTATTGATTTTCAAATATCCTAAATTAATAAATATCCATATCCTAAATATCCATATTTAATTTTAAATATTTATCGGGATGTTTAATTATTAACGTGATTTTCTGTAATAGCACAAACAATTTCCTAAGAGCGCTGGCACACTACAAGCTTTTAATCGGCCGATAGTTTGATCGTTCTTCTAATCAGCACGAGGCCATATGGAAGTGCGCACACTTGATCTCACTTGGTTTCGTGCTAATTAGAAGAACGATCAAACTATCGGCCGATTAAAACTTTGTAGTGTGCCGGCGCTCTACATACTTAATACTACTTACTAACATTTAATTGATAATTATCCGGTTGAGAATGCATCCTATGACATATGAACATATTCCATTCTTTAAATATAGACAGAACTAAAATCGACCATTTCTTATATTGGCTATGCCACTAAATACACTCGCAGACAATTCACGCAAGACACCTGGACCAACAATGATTTCTCAGTTTTACCTACCATAACAGCACTCAGACGGGGATAACTTTCCATTGGAGGTTTTGCTTGTGTAAATGACTGAAATAAAAAAAAAAGAGTTTTTTAGTCTTTTCGCGCTCTCGCTGATTATAAAATGTAAACTATTTTGTTATTCTAATTAATCAAATAAACCAATTTTTTAATCAATTCAATCAAAATCTTTTAATTACCTGATTAAAAGATGGGTTTAAACTTTCAATACCGAGGGTTCTATTATCGGATGGTGTTACATCTATGTCCTGTAAGAAATCATTAGTTCAATACATTTTCTTTTAACTGTTATCTCTTCTCACCATAGCTTCACATGTCTGATCTTCTACAGTAAATGACTCATATATATCTCTGGAACGTACCGGATTTGTTCTTGAAGCGACCAAAAAATAAAAAAAATAAAAAACATCTGAACTGTATTGTTTTATTAAATATTGTTTACCGATTCACTATATCATGCTCGATCGCTTCCCATTGGGTCTTATTTGCGAGAGAGGCGCTCACTAAGGAAAAATTCTATGAAAGACGAATCGTTTATAGTTTTTGTTTATTCAAAAATTCATTCGATTTCAAAAAAATACCTTCGCTCGAGAAGAATGCCCTTCCTCTGCATTAGCATTAGCTCTATTGATGTCTTCCGTGGATATCGGGGACTCGATGATATGCAACACAGGGTCCTGCAACTAAATTTGTTCGAGTATAGTCAATCGATCATTATTCATAAAATTCCATACCGATTCAACAATGTATTGACCGGGTTCGATCGTGTCCAAATGTGCGTTGAATGCCGGGGATGTGATTAATTGCATATTCTAGGAAATACATGTTATTGAACTAAACAATCATTATATCATGAAAATTACCATCACTTGGTCTGAATGTCCTTCTTCGATGTTTACGGTTTGCGAAGCGTCAGTGGCCAGAACGGGAGGTCCATAATTATCAGCTGGGGATACCGGAGACTCGACGATATGCAACAGAGGGTCCTGCAAATAAATTTTTTCGAGTATAGTCAATCGATAACTATTCATAAAATTACAAAAAAAAAATAATTTATGGACCTTTTTTATATATTCTTACCACGTTTGTAAATTTTATTGGGCATGCTCCTTTGCGTAATGTAGTTCTATTTCGAAATCGTCGAAGATCGGCTTCTGCGAAGTGGTCTGAGCAAACCCGCGCATTTTTTTTAGAGTTTTGTTTCTCCATCCAGTAGCTTCAACCCACATATCACGTAAAAATGGATCAGTGGAAAATCTAAAAGAAACGAAACTTATTTTATACGCAACAAATGTATAGCTTAGAAAACGAAATTTAAAATCAATATTGTTGTTGTCTACTAACGCAATTTGTTTCAAAATCTTTTTTTGCAAAACAAATGAATAATATTTAGTCGCCCCCTACACATGAACCTTTTGCACTACTTCTTTGTTCATTCAAGTCGATCAGATGAGGTGAAAGCAGCTGATTGACCTCGTTTGACAAGTGCATTTGTTTACATTTGAATGCAGAGCAAATACCACTCTAAAAAAAGACAGTTTCGCACACACTGCACTTGGAAATCTATGCAAAAACACACGAGATACGCGAAGCTGTAAAAAATAACCACAGAATCAAATATTTTTGTGTACTTTTTCTTTTGTGGGAAGGACGAATTACGCTAGAATCAGCTCACCCGACACACTCAACCTGCATTCACCCGAAATAACACAAAAGCGCGGGTTGATGAAAACGTCAAACGAGGTCAAGCAGCTGATTGAAAAACCAAAAAAGAAAACAACAGTTTGGTTACCCTCACCGACGCACACAGACAGCTTATGAGTCTGTCCTTTTCTAATTCGTCCATGGCGGTACCCTACAATCAAGCAAATATTCTAATTCATCCATGGCGGTACCATGCGTTGGGAATGCACTGTGTATGATGGCTCTAAAAGTATCTATAATGCAAAAGCACATACATATATCTGTCTCTGACACACAAAGCACAGCGAGCACAAAAACCATCTATCGCCATATACAAAGTGATCGTCTTACATGATTCCAAAGGACGAGACCTATCACTTTCATTACACTGTCGCTTTGGTAATTTAGATGGAATTTACTTTTTGAAGAAAGGTTTGGGCGTTAATTATTGGTTATGCAGTGTCACATTGTGGTATTGGCACAGAATTGATGTTTGAACAAGAGATCGTATTGAACTTATGGTGAATTTTTCATGAAAGTGACTGTCGCCTTGAAAATGACGGCCATATAAGATACATTGGGCGACTGTCGCCTTAGATGATTCCAAAATGACGAAAATGACTATCGCCAGTCAACTGTCGCCTTACAGAATGTCGGTTCAGCTCAATCGGATCAAAACTATGGGTACCTCCCATACCTATCCTAAAAAAATCCAAAGGTATGTAACGTATGATTTTTGTCGACCAAATATCGTACTCTTCTTTGACTAATACATACTTTAGTATACACTATCTTTTTATACCCTTCGCTCATAGAGTGAAAGAGTATATTAACTTTGTCATGAAATTTGTAACGCATTGAAGGAAGCATCTCCGACCATATAAAAAGTATACATATATGATCAGCCTGACTTGGGGAGTCGATTGGGTCAATTTAAAAGCTATGAAGCTGAAATTTTGCACAAATGCCTCTTTTTGCTGCAGGCAGTTTGTATGTTTGAATCGGTAACATCGGACAATGGGGTCATGGGGCTGCCATACAAACCCAACTACCAAAATTAGGTTCTTCCAAGAAAAACTTTTTTGTTTGTGCACCAATTTCAACCAAATTTCACACAAATGTGTTTCTATTGATAACACAATACATATCTAAGAATTGATCAAATTGGATAATGGGGTCATGGGGCTGCCATACAAAACTAACTATACTTTTCGAAAAACACGTACAAATACACGCGCTTTTTGGATAGTCTTCTTCTTTGCCTCGTTCTTTATACCGCTCCATGGTTTCGCGTTGCTCGACCTGCAGTGTAGGCACATCGCCCGTTTTGGAGATAATATCTCAGCATATTTCTACAGGCAGCTCTATCTTGGATCGTGTCATCGCCGAGACCAATGCGTTGTTGTTGCTTTTTCATTTGACACATCCAGGTGTTCTTCGGTCTGCCTCTGGCCTTGGGTCCATCAAGTGGAACTTCCATTGATATCGCTTTCTTTGCTGGGTTCTCAGGCGGACGCCGTTGAACATGGCAATACCAATCCATTTGTCGGTCTTCCAGCTTTTCGGTGATTGGTTGGTCTATGGACAAGCTGCCTCGGATGTAGCTACTCTTGATGTGGTCCCTTTTGGTTACAGCAACTGACATGCGTAACATTTTCATTTCAGTCGCTGTCATTTGTTTCGCGTAACCTTCATACATGGTCCAGCATTCTGATCCATACATGAGTGCGGGACGTACAACCGTTTTGTACAACTTGCCCTTTAGCTTCAGTGGCATTTTCTTATCGCAGAAAACTCCAGAGTTTTCTCGCCACGTCATCCACCCAACCTTTGTGCGATGTTTGATGTCATCATCGCATGTAGCTCCGTTGTTCACCATCGAGCCAAGGTACTTGAACTTGGTACAAGACTTAAGCTGCTCTCCTTTGACGTACATTTCTGGTAACGGTGCATTTGGGTCTGAAAATGGGCAGCATAAGAACTCAGACTTTGTTATACTTACCCTCAGTCCATGCTCCTCTAGAATGTCACACCATATTGTAAGTGCAGCTTGCAAGGCAACGATGTTTGGGCTACTGAGGACTATATCATCGGCAAAAAGAAGAGATATTTCTAGGCCGTCGGAGATACGTGTTAATAAGTATGTAGCACATGATGATGTTGAAGAGCAACGGACTCAATACACTGCCCTGGTGTACTCCGACCTTCACCGGAAATTCTTCTGATTCACCGGCTGTGCATCTAACCTAGTCTAGTCGTAGCTCCATCATACATGTCTCGTATCATCCTGACATATGCCTCAGGGACATTAAGTGCTCTCAAGGCCAACCATATCAGATCACGAGGTACTCTATCGAATGCCTTTTCCAAATCGATGAACAGAAAGTGCAAGTCCTTTCGTGCTGCTCTATACTTTTCCATTGCAATACGAATGCACTGAATCGCATCGACTGTAGATCAACCTTCAACAAAGCTGCATTGTTTGTCATTCAACCGCACAATCTTTCTCAATCGGTTGCAGACAACTCGCTCGTTGATCTTCAGTGTATGAGGTGTTAACTTTATAGCCCTATAGTTGTTGATTTTGCGTGAGTCTCCCTTGTTCTTACAGAAAGGAAGAAGAAAACTTTCCCTGAAAGCATCAGGCATCGGTTGCCCGCCTTTGATTTTGTTGAAGAGAACTGTGAGCCAACTAAGCGCGACATTTTCCATTTTCAACCAAAATTCCGCGGGGATTTTGTCCGGTCCGACTGGCTTTCCGCGTTTCATCTCATGCATTGCCTCCATCACCTCTTCCTCTGAGATATCTTCAATATTTGTGGTATTCGGCTCAACATCTCGAAAAGCTGCTCGAGGAAATTCTTCATTTAGAAGTTCGTCAAAATACTCTCGCATCCTGCTACAAATTGCCGTATCGTCAATCAGCAACATTCCTTGCGCGTCCTCCACGTACTTTGGCGCCTGTATTTCCCGAGCGTTCCTTCTCCTTTGGGCTGCGACCCTAAATATCCTGGCGTCGTGCTTAGGTCTCTCGCGCAAAGACGGTCCTTCAGTCGCAGTCTGAGTTTCTAATTCTTGGTAGAATTTGTCAGCTGCCTTCGCCTTTGCTTGAGCTACCAAGCGCTTTACGTTTTTCCGGCATTGCATATAATTTTCGCGAAGTTGAACCCGTTCGGTTTCACTGCTTGACTCACATTTCGTCCATGGCTTAAATGCGTTCGATTTGGCTTGCACTGCTTCCTTAGTTTCGGTGTTCCACCACCATGTTTCCAATTTCACAAAACCTTGAATTAATGTGTCTTTACCAAAGCAACAAAAAAGTTAAAAAACGAATGGAATCGTACTGTGGGGTGATGCTCCCGCAACCCCAATAAAATTTTCCGAGCAAATATTTTTATTTGCACCAATTTCACAAAACCTTGAATTAATGTGTCTTTACCAAAGCAACAAAAAAGTTAAAAAACGAATGGAATCGTACTGTAGGGTGATGTTCCCGCAACCCCAATAAAATTTTCCGTGCCCACTTATTTCAACCAAGCCCAAAAATTTTTGTCAAGACGGAAGAAAAAGAATGAGGGGGATTAAATACAAGTCATAGTTATTCGAAGAAACGGTAACGAATTTACAGCTAATAAATTAAATTCTAAAAAGCCCTTATTGCGGGCGCAGCCCTCTGCACACTCAGTTTTTTCGAGTTCTCTCTCCTGTACCCGAAACAATAAAAACAGCTTTTGTTTTACTTAAATGAGAATTTAATCGGTTATTATCCGTAATTGAAACATCTCTCGCAAGAAGAATTTTCTTGTTCTTCTTATCGACACTAGCGACACTTATCTTATCGTCCGCCATATAGCGGACACGTAGCGGAAAATATCTGAAACACAAAAGTTCTCCTTATGAGAACGGATAGCAGAACAAGCCTAATGACGAGCGGTATATACTCAAATTTACTTTTCATTTTCAGAATCAGGATCGCCTAGTAAAGACGTACGCATTAAATTCGAGACTCTTCGTTCCTTAGATCACTCTCAAGCTATTGACATTGTTGACCACATGTCTGAGCGAATAATTAAAAAACTAGCTCAATCTCCCATTGGACAGCTGAATAATGTAACTCCGCCTGATGAAATAAAAATATCGAACGAAATAGATATTAAAACTGAAATTATAGAAAAACATCTCCTGCAAGATGCACGTTCTTATCACCAACTTCATTCACAAACAAAACTTGATTTGAATCATCTGGATATAACAACCAACACTGTGATGGAAATTGATTCCACGAATATAAAAGACGAACCAGCAATGGTTATCAATCCCGAAATAGTTTGCCTGATGTCCACAGGGAAAATGGGTAAGAATTTTCTCGTTAATATAACTTTATGTTCATATTTTATATTTATTAATTGAGAAATATTTATAGGCTAATAAATGAATGCACAAAAAAGGGGTGTAGACAACATGGAAGGGGATGACGATTCTTTTCAGGGCATTAACATAATAAAAGTACCCGGACTGGGGGGTGAGCTGACGTGGGGAGGGAACAATAACACAAGCATAGTCGGTGAATGTGCATCTATAGATTAGCTATATGCATGTACAGTGATTTTTGAATTAGCTATAGCATGTAAGATGAACTTTATATAAAATTGTGTAAGCTTTCACTATTGCTTCCCGCGTCATGGTACTTTTAGAATGCTGATCTTTTAATTACCCCTAACGAAACATTGAAATAAAAAATCGTCGATAAGAACAAGAAAATTCTTCTTGCGAGAGCTGATAGCGTAATGTTCCAAGGAAATTTAATATTCTGCAATTTCCTCTGGAAGATTTTTCGGAACACCGGAAGACCAAAAAGAGAAAGAACCAAAACACAGAATTTTTTTTTTACAATTTCTAATGTTTAATAAGCTATATCGAGAGAACCGTTGGGAGTCGGACATAAGTATGTGGGACTCACCGTTTCCGAGATAAAGACTACAACTCTAAAAATTGCTCCATTATTACTCCTTTAACCCCGATTCCCCAAGTTAGCTCACCTCCTACGTTCCGGTGCTTTTAGTATGTTTTCCTTCTGACTCTTCCTTAATTAGATAATTTCTTTTTCCGGTGTACCTGTTTTCTCTTAAACTTCGTTATTTAGAAAACTTTTTTGCTGGGAGGGCGAAGGGTCATGGTCCCATAGTACAAATATATTGTTTTTACACATTTGTAGTTTCGATAAGGACACATTGATATAAGGTTTGATTGGAATTTATGCAAAACGAGACCGAGGCTAATTTTGAGCGCGGGCGAAATTTAGATACCCTTCACTCTGCTCGGGCTACAAGTTTTTCGGGCGCACCTATGACTTCTGTTTAACCACCCCCATTCTTGTCTTTCTGTTTTCACATAAATTATGTGGCGTCGGCAAGACAATATTTGTGTACAATACATATGTTTTGTGTCGTCAATAGAAATACATTTGTGTGAAATTTGGTTGATTTTGGTGCACAAATAAAAAAGTTTTTCTTAGAAGAACCTAATTTGGGGGTTGGGTTTGTATGGCAGCCCCATGACCCCGTTGTCCGATTCCATCCATTCTTACATATGTTTTGTGTCATCAATAGAAATACATTTGTGTGAAATTTGGTTGAAATTGCTGCACAAATAAAAAAAAAACTTCTTAGAAGAACTTAATTTGAAGAGTTGGGTTTGTATGGCAGCCCCATGACCCCATTGTCCGATTTTACCGATTCAAACATACAAACTGCCTTCAGCAAAAAGAAGCATTTGTCTAAATTTCAGCTGCATAGCTTTTAAAGTGGCCGAGTAAAACGCGTCGCAGACAGACCAACAGACAGGCGGACAGACTGACATCGCCCAATCGACTCCCCAAGTCATGCTTTATATGGTCGGAGATGCTTCGTTCAATGCGTTACAAACTTCATGACAAAGTTAATATACCCTTTCACTCTATGAGCGAAGGTTATAGCAACAAGACTACGAAAAACAATATTTCGGCGTAGATACTTTTGTAGTCAAGAAAAGTACTTTTCGAAGTCAAAACAAATGCTAAATGTATTATTCCTCTTTCACAATAGGTCCCCTAGATAAGCCTTAATGTTCGAAACATTTAATATTGTCCTAACATTTTTGGCAGTTCATCAGACAATCTGAATCCTCAGATTTTACAAAGAAAAAATTGTTCTATGGTTGAACAAAGTTTCTCTATATTTTCATAATCATTCATAGTGCAGGAAAAATTTAGCCTTCTTTCATAATTCACTTGAAAAAAGTTATTTCAGAATTGTTCTGCTTAATTGACTCTAAATTTGTCTAAAGTAAGAAGTCGGCTTTATAAACACCTTATAAGCCTCTATCACGGGATTAATTTGATCCTGCCTTGCCTGTGGTATTTGCTGTAGCTATAGCTGCGTTTTGCAATCCGACCCACGCTCTTCCTTGCAACTACCATATGGTCAAAACGATCCTTTAGTTCCCTCTGCAAATAGACTATTTTAAAACATTAAAACTTAATTCCAGTCCACTTATTGTCATGTAAACTGTCAAACACGAACAAAATAGTTCGCGAGTGGTAAAAAATAGTTCAAACTAATTAGTACGGCATATGTCGTTGAAAACTAAAATATGTTATCTTGCCAGCTGTATCTACACGGTCATTAGGTATGTGGTGCTGAGGCCATGTGGTTTGAATGGTCTTGCTATGTGGAAGTTTTTACAAAAATTGTACGAAACTGAGGTCATCACGCAAATAGAGGACATGTCAATTTTGTGATAAATTTAATACAGCAAGCAGGGCAATTTTTCGTACATCTAATCGGCTGGTTAGTCTTATCGCATAGAGAAGACACACACAATATTCAGAAAGCTTTTCCATTGTATTGAATGGGATTTTTTTATTTAGCCTAGTTCTGCCATATTTTGCTTGGTTACGCCATCATCTTAGATTAAAAAAATCATTGCGCGGTTTCATTCAACAGCGTAAATAAGCAAAAGATAACATAACTACGCAAAATAAGCAAAAATGCCATTCAATACAATGGAAAATTGATTGATTGATTGATCCGTCAAAGTGTAGAAATTGTTTACATTTCGCTCTATAATCAAAATCAATTTTGTGAAAAAATAACTACCTAAATTGTGAAATTTTGTGGCTATTACTCTCTTGGTTGTGCCGACTATCTGTGGAATTTGACGAACCTGCGAAAATATCCATTATCCTCAAGGAAACAACACTGGCGTTCAACAGGTAAATGTCCAAACGAGCTCTCGCAAATACCTCCCCGAAACTTTCCCGCCTGCAAGAAATATACCACCAAAATGACTCCGGCCGATAAGCGCGACTTGATAAGTCTATTTGCCGAGACATTAAATGAGAAATTAGAGCAGAAACTAGACGCTAAACTAAAGGATGTCGTCAAAAAAGACAATATGCAAGAATTGTTTATGAAAATTTCATACCTGGAAAAAGCAAACGAAGAAATGTCAGACGACCTACACGAATTAAAAACTCTTTGTCATAAACAAGCCGTGCAAATTGAATAGCTTCAAAAGAATGCAACAGCAACAACAAATTCTTAAGATGCCTGCCAGCCAAACACAAAATGAATTACAAACAATCACCGAATTATGCACCAATATTTTACACTGCTATGACACCGTGACAGCAAACCAGATACAGCAGCTCCAACACACTGTAGGATGGAGTTAAACGTTCCGTATTGTTCTGAACAGTCGCCAGCAGGTTATTACAGCACTGCAAAATGCTAAAAAATTGAGAAATACAGGGATCGGAATTCAAAAAGACTTACCATATAAGGTAAGAATGAAGCGCAATAGTCTTTTCTCTATCAAAAAACAAGTCTACGAACGGCGGCCAAATTTCAAAATGTTCCTAAGAGATGAGATATTGTTTGTAAATGGGAACAAATTTACATGGAACTTAGCTAACAGTCAGCTGGAGTGTACGGATACAAATGCACTTAGTGAGCTGAATAAGATTTTGCGAAACAATCAGATACAGAATTCACGTACTCTTAGACATAGCTTGAATGATGAAACAATTCAAAATTCGACTGATAATAACCCAATACAATTGCAATTAGCATAGGACGATGTAGCCGTCTGCGACCAAAAACAACAAAATGAAATTAAAGTACTCGCTTATAATGTTGCCGGCTTAAGAAATAAGCATATTTTTAATGAATCCATGGCATTTTATCAATATTTCAACTCTTTTCACATTGTCATATTAAGCGAGACATTTATAGCAAATGAATTTGAAGAATTTGAAAGAAAGTTAAGGGGCTTTGAATTACGGTGGATCCCTGCCATCAGAAGAAGCAAACGGGGCAGACCAAGCGGAGGACTTTTAGTGGGCTATAAGAAGGATTTGAATTGTATAAGCTGTACCTTCGAATATTTCAATACATGTATATATCTCACCGTTAAAATTAATAATATGCCTTTACATATAGTACCCATATACCTAAATTGCAATCAGTGGACTAGAGATTTTGATGAGCTGAACGATTTGCTTGCGCATATAAATAGTACTGATATACTTATTATGGGAGATGCTAATTCCAGAATTGGAATTGAGCAACCAATCGCGAACAAAACTGAGAACTCAATAAGGAAATCAAAAGATCATCGACTTAATGCCTGCGGAAGGAAAATGCTGGATCTGATGGACTCATATGGTCTTAAGGCTTTTAATGGCTGTACCGGAAGCGACATTGACGGAGAATGTACCTACGTTGGTCCTCAATGTCATTCTCTAATAGATTTGTGCCTGGCCGGAGGGGACTGGTTGCCTCTCATTCTCTCATTACGGATTTCACGGTAGCATGTAAGCAGTAGCCACGATTGGGTTAGATTGCATCGGATGTACTGCAACCGAAGCGATGAAACGACTGCCCAAAATCTTATGGAAAGCCGCACAGTACAATGCGAATTTAAATCGACAGTTGACAGAAACGTCAAGCATGAGCCTAGAACAGCTGAACCAAACAATCATTAATTGTGCACATCAAACAGATAAGCCGAAAAAGGCATTTAAACAACCTTGGTACGATAATGAATGCAAACGAAGTCGGAAACATTCATTTGCTTGGTTTAAATTATTCAGAATGAATACTAATGAAACCACAAGAAAGGCGTACATACAAGCAAACCGGAAATTCAAATCCCTATGCAGTGAGAAAAAGGCACTATTTTATTGAACTCAAGCAGAGCAAATTAGTGAATGTACTAACTCCAAAGAGTTTTGGCGAATTGCGAATCGTATTAATAAAGGTGATACCTACCAAATTGGAAACGGGCTAACTTCGGAGCGGATCAAAAGTAATTTTATGCTAATTTTGCGAAACGTGGACACAAGTAACCATGTTACTTGTGTCCACATTGTGCAAGACCGAATTGGTGTGTTTCCGTACTGGATGAAACAATTTCAACAGAGGAGATCCATAAGGTGCTATGGTGCTATGTAAGGACAACAAAGCTGCTGGAAGCAATGGAGTACCAGTTGAATTCTTCAAATATGCAAATGAAAATGTGCTAGGTATACTGACTTTAATAGAATATTTAACACCCCAAATATTCCGAATGAGTTTCGAGATGCGATAATCTTCCCGATTTTTAAAAAAGGCGACGTTAACGACCCAGCATGTTATCGAGGCATCTCTTTTTTGAACGCAACTGGTAAAATATTCACGACCATCCTGCAGTCAAGGTTTGCAAAGTGGCTTAACGCAGAAAATAAAATAGCGGAAAATCAGGCTGGTTTTAGAAAGGGATACTCGACAAGTGACCACATCTTTGTATTGCAAAACTGGGCAAGACTCTTCATGGCTAATAACAAGAAGCTATATGCCTGTTTTATATTGACTTCAAAGCCGCTTTTGACACTATCGATCGTAACAGTCTCTTCTATGTAATTGTGGTATGTCATCAAAATTTGGAAAGGTGCTGGAAGAATTGTACGTCAATACAACGGCTATGGTATGGAATGGGAATGAACTTTCTTCAGCTTTTGACACGAATTTAGGCGTTCGACAAAGAAGGTAAGATGAGCCCGGATATATTTGCAATTTACATCAACGACATTTTGGATGAATGTCCCGGAGGTGCGAATGGATTTGGCGTGCAACTAAAGGGGTTGCTCTATGCAGACGACATAGTTTTGCTAGCGGAGTCACCAGATAATTTACAAAAAATGATTGATCACTTGGACCTATACTGTAAACTCTGGAAACTAACGGTTAATCTCGAAAAAACCAAGGTCATGATTTTTAAAAAGCGCTTCAAATCAGTAATGAGAAATGGACGTATAGAGGAAATTAAATTGAAGTACATAGTTAAACAATATAAATATCTCGGAGTGAAGATAGCCTGTAATCTAAGTATGAGCCTGCATTTTGAAGACAAGTTGAAAAAAGCAAAATGGGCAATAAACTTTATATGGAAAAAAATATTCAACAACAAGGACATATCTCATACTGCTAAATATAAGATATACCAAGCAGTGTCCAAGTCAATAATGTTATATGGTGCCCAGGTATGGGGCGGAAATATGCACGAAGGTGTTGAAAAATTGCAGCGGTACTTCTTAAAGCGCACCTTCCGCCTTCCTACAAACACTCCAAACTACATGCTGCTTCAAGAAACGGGTCTACTGCCGCTCTGTACTGAAAACCTACTTACGATATCTCACTAAAGTTGCCGTCATGTCTCACGACAGGCTTCCGAAAAAGGTGCTCATGCATGCCATTGAGGCGAGGTCGTTGTTTTGCATGGATTTACAGGCGCTGACCGAAAGAGCAGAGACAACATTCAACTGGAACGGGACAAGTGGAAACTCCGACGTGCTCTACGAAATTCAAACGAAGGTTAACGAGATGCATATGCGAAATACGACAGAAAAAGCGAGAACGACACAGCACCGAGAAATTTATGCGAACCTTAATCATCAGCTCCAGGCGAATACCTACTTTCAAAACGACTTTAAAGTTTCTAAAATTGTTATAATTTTTAAAGCGCGACCTTCTGCCACTGAATTACATGCCTTACCGCGAAGATCGACCGATTATGTGTGATGATGCAACATGAGAGCAAGGGAAGAAACGGGTCTACTGCCGCTCTGTACTGAAAACCTACTTACGATATCTCACTAAAGTTGCCGTCATGTCTCACGACAGGCTTCCGAAAAAGGTGCTCATGCATGCCATTGAGGCGAAATCGTTGTTTTGCATGGATTTACAGGCGCTGACCGAAAGAGCAGAGACAACATTCAACTGGAACGGGACAAGTGGAAACTCCGACGTGCTCTACGAAATTCAAACGAAGGTTAACGAGATGCATATGCGAAATACGACAGAAAAAGCGAGAACGACACAGCACCGAGAAATTTATGCGAACCTTAATCATCAGCTCCAGGCGAATACCTACTTTCAAAACGACTTTAAAGTTTCTAAAATTGTTATAATTTTTAAAGCGCGAGCTTCTGCCACTGAATTACATGCCTTACCGCGAAGATCGACCGATTATGTGTGATGATGCAACATGAGAGCAAGGGAAGATACCCGTCATTTCATTGGTATCTGTCCCGTACTAAAGGAAACTAGGCGATCGTGTACTGGGAAAGATTACCTGAACGAGCAAGAAGTCAACGACCTGCTGAATGGATCGAATTGGGAGACCCTATATGAATATTGCAGAATCGCTCTGAACTATCGAAACCGAATATTAACTGGTGAAATATAATATAAACTATAATTGAATATACGTCCCACGGAGCTTAGGATCGATGAACATGGAGAATACGGAGTTCTGTGAACTTCATCATCCGGCTCATGTGTGTCACGCTTTAATAATATATTATAACAACAAGCGGGTCCAATGAAATGCCCTCCCTGTATTAAATTATATAATAATAATAAATAAATAAAAATTTATAAGCAAAGTCACTTAAGGTGTTTTAAATTCATTTTAAAATATATATAAAAAAACTTGGACTTTCCGGATCATAATTTTATCGTTTTTTATAAACAGTTTTCTTAAAATAATAATAATAGTTCATCATAAAATATACAATAATAATTTAAAACTTAATTTATTTATACTTACAAAAATTCACAAATGAATAGAAAACTTATGAATTTATAGAAATGTAATTTAACGTTGCAAGTCAATCTAATCAGGCAGACGGCTATGCCATGCCCTAACTGGTTTAGTAAAAATTGTGTTAAATACTGAGTTTTTTAAATAAACCACTAATCTATCTATCTATCTACAATGGAAAAGATTTCTGAATATTGTGTGTGTCTTCTTTATGCGATAAGACTAACCAGCCGACAGGTACTGAATAAGAGCTATCAGAAACCCGGCCATAGCATACATAGTCAGCAATCTTAGGTCAGTGAATAGTAACTATGACTTACACACTGAGAGACAATACACGTTTTGTAATCAAGAATGTTTTGGATTTGAATGGTTGTATTGCCGGGATCGTTTTACTCAATCAGAGAAAAATGTTGTATATCCTCCAGTGTTGATCCACGATGAAATGAAAGTCGTATTTTCTTGTTTCGAACCAATATATTTCGGTCAAAAGACCATCATCAGGGTTCTAATTTTATGAAACAATAAATACAAAACTTAATTATACGGTAATTATAATAAAAAAGTTAATTAATACCTTTTTATGTTACAAAAGGGTTACATAATTGAAACTATGACTTACACACTGAGAGACAATACACGTCATAGGTTCACATTTAATTTGAGCACAAAAATTGTTATATTCTTATTTAAAGATAAAATGTTTTTACTTTAAGCACGCCCAGAGTTAAAACAGAGTAAATTACTGTATGAATATAATAATTAGAGACCGGATTATATGCAACTTAAAAAGGCTGAAATAAGCATGCAAATATGCATAATAAACCTTTGAAATATGCAACTAAAATGACAAAATATGCAATATAAAATGAAAGAAAAGACTTATTATTCAGTCTTTATTGGCACTCTAGAGCACGGAAAACACATTTTAGTTGGTTCCAGCCAAAGATTGGTTGTTTTTATAGTAATTAACGATTATATATTGTTCAAACCCAAGCAACAATTCGTTAGCTTTAAAGAAGCACTTCACACTGTAGCAATCATATAGTACCACGAAATCAATTTATCGTGTGACATCGCTTAAATAAATATTTTGATCCGATAAAACATCCTTAAAGCATTTTCCGGAAAGCTTTTATCATCATTATAGAATAAATTTAAAGATGGTGGTATAAGACTTCGATAAAACTGTCTCTAAACGGTAACCTAAAAAGATACTCCTTTAAATACTCCACTCCAACATATGGTTTATTGGATGATGCAGCACACACAGGCATATATTCTTCTATAGCACAGTCGGTTTCATTTTTATAGTGTGACATTCGTATGGTCATCCAATAAATTTTTCACCATAGTTTTATAGAAGGATTCTGATTTTTTAATGAATTGACACTTATGAAGTGCTCTGAAATACATAATTTCTTCAATAGAAATCCATGAAACACTTACTCATTGTTATCTTCGGAACCAATCATTGAATTTATAGTACATGGAATGCGCATACAATATGAAAATGTGATCAAAATGTGGCTCCAACATCTGGGTAAACTTTTTGAATATTTAGACCAGATTTTCAAATGTATACTAGTTAGCGAGTTGTTTAATGTCACTATCAGAAATTCGTCAGATTTAATGTCATTTGTCATATTAGCGTCATTTCTAGCATTCACTGTTAAAGTAGTGGTTTTATGGGCAATTTTACGGTGAAAAGTCGAGCAATTAGCGATGACGGCCTGACATTGTGTTGATATGTAAAATTTCGATAGTAAAAAAGTTTGATTCAGGATTCAGGCACGGGACTCGCAAATTCCCGACGGAGATTACTCAACAGCAATTTTGGCATGTAGGGCAATCTGTTTTGGCGTGACGGAATTTGTTTCCGTTTTGTTTTACAACTCCCGAGAGCCAGAAGAGCGACACTAGCCCTTAGCTTAGGTCGAAATTTTGTTCGTGTCTCAATTTCTACCTATCTCTAATAGGCATGGACATTCAGAACATTTGTCCGGGCTACGGTGGTGCGCCTCGCGATGTGGACCACCTGTTCCGATGCCCCGCTGCACCCACTATCCACACTCCGAGGGCGTTATGGGACTATTGCAGCTGATACGTTCTTGTCGCTTGAGGGATGAATAGGCCTAGCGAGTGAAATGTTTGATTTTCTCAATGAAAATGAATACTTACTGTCGTGGAATATGTGGCAAATTCTGGGGAATCGGAATTTCAGAAGCTACCATCCGAAAACGTTTCACTTCATCGTTGAAAATATCTTATGACCGCGGAATCGAAAACTAATACATAAATGGCCGTGAAAAAATACGGAACCATTTTCGAATTGATGCTTATGGAGTTTCCCAGCAATTGATACATTTTCCACGACACTAACTATGCATTTTCATTGCGAAAATCGCAGCGGACAAAAATTTCACTCGCGAGGTCTATCCATCCCTTATAGGCGAGAACGACGACGAAACGCGAGCCGCGACTACGTCCAAAACCAAAAGCATTTCAAAAATTTCACTGACAGTCCAGAATTGTCAATTTGAAAGCTCGGATATTTAGACTAGTAAATGACATAGTTCCACTGAACTTTCATTGATTGGACATTGCACTGTACAATTTAGACCAAAATAGTTTACCCAGATGTTGGGACCCTTTTTAATTGGTCTAAGCGTATTCCATGTTCTATAAATTCAATGGAACCAATTAAGGTGATCTCTGCGGAGAAATTGACTGCATTTTATTGAGAAATGTGTGGATTTAATCAACGTCACCTGATTGATGTAGGGTGCATTGCAGAAGATGCGATAAAGAATTGTCAAGCATTTCTATAGAATCAACTAACCATTTGTAGCGTTTACGAGCAATGCTGACTATATGTGAGGTTGGCTGAGTGGTAGCCTAGGTAGGACGGGCAATCAACAGACACGGGTTCGATGCTAGCTGCGGAAATTTTGTTTTTCATTTTTTTTTGCATATTCGTTTAATGACAGAAAATGATGATATAAAGCAAATGACGTACGCCTTTTTTGAAGCATAATTTAGTGCTACAATAAGGTACTATTGGATTAAAAAACGGTGCCAAATCCCATTATTGGACTATTATTCAGTGGTTATACATTGTAAAACGCCCCTGTTATTGTTAGAAGAGCGTATTTTGCGAAGTATTATAGGAATGAAATTGTTACTTGGGAAATGCTCCGTAGTAAGACAAAAAACAAAATGTCTCCTGTCATTTAATTGTCTTATAATTTGAGAAGGAACGTTTAACATCAGCCGATGTCACTGGACAATATTTAAATTTAGGCGCCATATTAGCAGATTTTTTCCAGGTAAAGTTTTGCCGGTACCGTTGATATAATTGTCAATTTCACATATTTCTTCGTTTCTAGGGTTGTTATCAAGGATTTTGTGAAACTTTTCCTTGAGTTTTTCTGTGAATATAGCGGGTAGCTCAGCGTTCAATCTTTGTACACTTTTCATTAGTTGGATGGAGTCCTTTAACTAGGAGATGCTACATTTTCAAGGTTGGCATAGAATTGAGTACTCGCAGTTGATGGTAATGCTTTCTTTTTTCTATTTTCAAATGTGTAAATCGAGAATTATACTAGTAAATATGCATCATCAATGCATTATCAATATAATATGCAAAAACCCAGTAAAATGGGCAATATATGCAAATGCATATGCAGTTATGCATTTGCATATAATCCGGTCTCTAATAATAATTAAGAACAAACGTTCTTAAAATTGAAGGATTTTGTCTTCAAATCCCACGCCCTTGGGTCAAATCCTACTGTGTAAGCAGGTAATGTTTTATTGTTTTTCGGAGCTTAATGAGGTACATTTAATGTTGCCAACACCTATAGAGGTCAATGCTGGGCTGCGTGAACCTTCTCATTAAAAAAAAAGAAACCATTGATGAAATCAATAATTTAATGAACTTTACAACAAGAACGCCATTCTCAATACAGGGTGTCCCATTCATGGTGGTGGATATTTTAATGGGAACCACTCTCTTTTTGATCGTAACAGTGTAATATCATTTTATGTCAAAATGTCCGACCTGTCAAACTAAATCAAAATTTTCCACACCACTAAACATTTCATCCACGATATCACTTTGTATATGGTTTTTTTTTGAACGGGTGTATCCCGGAAGATACGAACACTTCGTAACGGGCGAGGTGTCGTTTTATTGGAAATTTTATGTGGTTTTAGAAAGTGAAGTCATATCTTGGATTAAATGTTTGGTGGTGTGGCAAATTTTGATTTAGTTCGGCAAGTCGGACATTTCTATTACATTGTAACGGTTAACAGTAGGGAGTCCCGTTGTACCTTAATTTTCCTCGAATGAGCCACACTAAAAATAAATAACAGGCGCGACAATCCAGCATTGGACTAAAGACGCAGGATGTGTTAGTGACATCCTATTTCCAAGATCTTATCTGCTTTTTGTTGAGGTAATGAGATCAGCATCACGCTCAGCAGTGTTATTTATCCCCATAAATGGGTACTCGTTTAACATCTGAGTGAGATCATAGTCCGTCACAAGTTCGTGAGTTCGAAAAACACCATGATCCACGGTGAGGTTCGAACTCATGACCCTGTGCACCGAAGGTGCGCGCACTAACCGCTAGACCAGCCAGACTACCAAATGAGCCACACTACTTACAATTAAAATATCCTCCACCACGAATGGGACACCCTGCATAAGAATGCAATAAAGAGTTAATAGTAAAGTTACCGATGTTGCCTATGATATAGTCCTCAGTAGCCCAAACATCGTTGCCTTGCAAGCTGCACTTACAAAATGGTGTGACATTCTGGAGGAGCATGGACTGAGGTGAGGGTAAGTATAACAAAGACTGAGTTCTTATGCTGCCCATTCTCAGACCCAGATGCACTAATACCAGATATGTATGTCAAAGGAGAGCAGCTTAAGTCTTGTACCAAGTTCAAGTAACTTGGCTCGATGGTGAACAACTGAGCTACATGCGATGATGACATCAAACATCGCACAAAGATTGGGTGGATGACGTGGTGAGAAAACTCTGGAGTTTTCTGCGATAATAAAATGCCACTGAAGCTAAAGGGTAAGTTGTACAGAACGGTTGTACGTCCCGCACTCATGTATGGATCAGAATGGTGGACCACACTTTCCTTTAATAAATTCGAGAGGTAGTCGTTTTTAGATTGTAGTCTTAAAATGAGAAATTTCCAAAATGATTATTTCTGAGACTCTCAAGTTTGTAGGGAATATGCTCCACATAGGATCTCAAAGATTTAAATTTTAAAATAAAAAAATCGGTTAAAATTTGCACTTAGTGTGGGATCTTTGGGCGCTTCAAATCTAATCGAAATTTTCGAATAAATATAATATATTTTTCTACAAAGCTGAGAGTCCTAGCTATCTACTAATTTATTGGAAAGGTCCAACAAAAAAGTAAATTTGTATGTTTTTAAATCAAAATTTGCACTTTGTGGCAGAAAAAAAAGACTTTCGACAATTTTTGATTTATTAAAAGCTATATCGGGAAAATTAGGAAATCGACATATTTATCCTTGAATAAACTTTTGAATATATAACTACCTTTAATTCTTGCTTACAATTATTTTAAAGAATATTACAAGATTGAAACTCTTAAGCTTTCGAATAGTAGAAGAGTAAAAAGTAAACCAAAGTAAAAGAAATTTAGTACTCTGCAACGGTGTTCTGGGATTTTTTTTTCCGGAAAAACGATCACGGGAGACATCTCGAGATAATGCAAAAAAAACCTAAAAAATGCCACCTTACGCCAAAGAAAACCCTGAAGAAAAAAATCACTCCCATCGATGTCGATGTCTACAATGTCTTCGTTGATTGGATTATTAGAATAAAATAGCACAAACAAGTAAAGAGTGATTCAGTTGCAATGAATACATAATCGCATAATACATTGAATATGCGACTATGATGTACATATACGGGACCAAAATATTTTCTATGACGACTATGATTTTGTAGAATGTGTTGATGACATTTATTTATCATATCTCAGATAGCACAATACTGATGTTTTGTTGATTCTGTACTGAACCTAATATTCAATGTATTGATCCACCATTGATTCTTTTATATGGACGATGTCCGCTTTTAAAGCATTTTGATTGGTCGTGGCTTTCGAAAAGGGGAAATTCTATTGATGACTGGCATCAATATTGTGTCGAAATAATATCGAACCAACAGAATAAAAAGGAACGAATCCATATCAATGTATCATTGATATAATATTGAATTAGAACGTGGAAATTTTCATACTACTGATGGCAGTTATACACTTTCTTCATGAAAACAAACACCTTTATGATTTATTTTGATCACTTTATTAAAATTTAAGATTTAGATTACATTACATTCTACATATGTATGTATTTGTTTCATTTTCCGAGTGCTCTTGTGTAAACTGGCACATTGCAAGGCTCTCCGAAGTGCGGTCCACATCCAATTCCAATTCTTGCTTTAATCTGAAATTAAGATTGATATACATATCTATCAATAATAAACAAAGAGTAGATGCTACGATGAAAATATGTTGACTTACCGAAATATCAAAAACAGGCTGCAAACATTTCAATCTTCCTCTCTAAAGTCCTCTTTCTATACTTGAAAACATTTAAATGAATTCAATTTCACAAAAATTGACATCTATCATTCTTTTGTCTAAAATTGATGAACGGATTGTTCCTGAGTTGATTCCGTATTGAATCTATTCTTCATAATTTTCGAAAAAAGGAGTAAGATAGAATAATGATAACGAGGATCACTTTTATACTTATCATACATCGATATTTTTCTTATTGATGGCAGGCATCAATCAATTTACCATTGCAGAATCAATTGCATAGAGGGGTAATTATTGAAGGCTTATTGATACCGCAGGATCAGTTCCAAAATGCTATCTGGGATATCATCGACATGACATGACACATACGCAGCTCAATGCTGCGACTTTGTAGTGGCGGCGTAGGAAAAATGGGGGGCAATTAATGAAATTTAAAAATTATTCTCTTCTTCTCTGTACCGTAAACCCCTTGTGGGGCATGGTGCGTTCACTCAGCCGTTTATAGGCTACTTCGAGACAATGTTACATCACATATAAAGGAGTGTATACAGGGTGTCCGGAAACTGCCGCACCGGATTGTGATTCCTCATGTGATTTCCAGCAAAAAAGTTGTATGGAACATACCCCCTCAGCTTAACCCTCTAGTTGCCACAGGCATTTAAAGATTTAAAAAAAAATCATTTTCTTGCACGACTTAAAGCCTAATATCTCTAAAGCTAGATCAGCTAGAATAGTGAAATAAAATGATTACTTCAGCCAACAAATTTACCTATAAAATAAAACTAACCACGCTAAAATCGGATAAGAGGTTTGGTTTTTACAGAGCTTCAAAGTCAAAATTGCGTGATTTGACCCAAACAATCTTTTTTCCATCCCAATTTTCTCCAACTTCTGCCAAGGTGAGGTGCTTGTACGATTCTTTTAAAAATTGGCGCATAGTCTTACAATCAAAATTGTGTTAAATACTGAGTTTTTTAAATAAACCACTAATCTATCTATCTATCTACAATGGAAAAGATTTCTGAATATTGTGTGTGTCTTCTTTATGCGATAAGACTAACCAGCCGACAGGTACTGAATAAGAGCTATCAGAAACCCGGCCATAGCATACATAGTCAGCAATCTTAGGTCAGTGAATAGTAACTATGACTTACACACTGAGAGACAATACACGTTTTGTAATCAAGAATGTTTTGGATTTGAATGGTTGTATTGCCGGGATCGTTTTACTCAATCAGAGAAAAATGTTGTATATCCTCCAGTGTTGATCCACAATGAAATGAAAGTCGTATTTTCTTGTTTCGAACCAATATATTTCGGTCAAAAGACCATCATCAGGGTTCTAATTTTATGAAACAATAAATACAAAACTTAATTATACGGTAATTATAATAAAAAAGTTAATTAATACCTTTTTATGTTACAAAAGGGTTACATAATTGAAACAACTATTGTAGGAACAAAGACTAACATTTAGTTTTCATGTCAAGTCGCGAAAATGGCAAAAAATGTAGCAGAAAAAATATTTAGTACTTGTACAATTAGATGTTGGAATTGTTATTTAGTCCAAATTTTATTAGATTATAGTAAGTGTTGGAATAATCTTTTTTGTCGCTTTTTTCGTTGCACGCTATGTTTTCGTATTTAATGATCTGAATTACCTCTTGGATTTGCAATTTTGTTTTATTCCGTTCGCTAGCCAAAATTTTCGCTTGCTCGAAATTAAACTGGTGACTTTGTTTAATTGAATGTTTGGCTAGTGCTGACAAATTATTATTAAGGGCCTTTTTTGTGTCGTATTGGTGTTGCTTAATACGGCTGCCAAGCTTCTGTACGGTTTCGCCTATGTAAGTTGCATCACAATCAGAGCAGTCTATCTTGTCAGTCTTTGTTCCTGCAATAGTTGTTTCAATTATGTAACCCATTTGTAACATAAAAAAGGTATTATTTAACTTTTTTATTATAATTACCGTATAATTAAGTTTTGTATTTATTGTTTCATAAAATTAGAACCCTGATGATGGTCTTTTGACCGAAATATATTGGTTCGAAACAAGAAAATACGACTTTCATTTCATCGTGGATCAACACTGGAGGATATACAACATTTTTCTCTGATCAAGAATGTTTGTTCTTAATAGCAGAAGGTTCACATTTAATTTGAGTACAAAAATTGTTATATTCTTATTTAAAGATAAAATGTTTTTACTTTAAGCACGCCCAGAGTTAAAACAGAGTAAATTACTGTATGAATATAATAATTAAGAACAAACGTTCTTAAAATTGAAGGATTTTGTCTTCAAATCCCACGCCCTTGGGTCAAATCCTACTGTGTAAGCAGGTAATGTTTTATTGTTTTTCGGAGCTTAATGAGGTACATTTAATGTTGCCAACACCTATAGAGGTCAATGCTGGGCTGCGTGAACCTTTTCATTAAAAAAAAAGAAACCATTGATGAAATCAATAATTTAATGAACTTTACAACAAGAAATTTAGTACTCTGCAACGGTGTTCTGGGATTTTTTTTTTCCGGAAAAACGATCACGGGAGACATCTCGAGATAATGCAAAAAAAAACCTAAAAAAATGCCACATTACGCCAAAGAAAACCCTGAAGAAAAAAATCACTCCCATCGATGTCGATGTCTACAATGTCTTCGTTGATTGGATTATTAGAATAAAATAGCACAAACAAGTAAAGAGTGATTCAGTTGCAATGAATACATAATCGCATAATACATTGAATATGCGACTATGATGTACATATACGGGACCAAAATATTTTCTATGACGACTATGATTTTGTAGAATGTGTTGATGACATTTATTTATCATATATCATCGACATGACATGACACATACGCAGCTCAATGCTGCGACTTTGTAGTGGCGGCGTAGGAAAAATGGGGGGCAATTAATGAAATTTAAAAATTATTCTCTTCTTCTCTGTACCGTAAACCCCTTGTGGGGCATGGTGCGTTCACTCAGCCGTTTATAGGCTACTTCGAGACAATGTTACATCACATATAAAGGAGTGTATACAGGGTGTCCGGAAACTGCCGCACCGGATTGTGATTCCTCATGTGATTTCCAGCAAAAAAGTTGTATGGAACATACCCCCTCAGCTTAACCCTCTAGTTGCCACAGGCATTTAAAGATTTAAAAAAAAATCATTTTCTTGCACGACTTAAAGCCTAATATCTCTAAAGCTAGATCAGCTAGAATAGTGAAATAAAATGATTACTTCAGCCAACAAATTTACCTATAAAATAAAACTAACCACGCTAAAATCGGATAAGAGGTTTGGTTTTTACAGAGCTTCAAAGTCAAAATTGCGTGATTTGACCCAAACAATCTTTTTTTCCATCCCAATTTTCTCCAACTTCTGCCAAGGTGAGGTGCTTGTACGATTCTTTTAAAAATTGGCGCATAGTCTTACAATCATATCTTTCCTACATCATTTTAATCTAGCTCCATTACTTCTTATAGTTTTTATACGTTAATTGTAGAAAACTAGGGTTAATTTTAGCTCGAATTCAATACAATTCAATTCACACTGACCCTAAAGATCTGCAATTGGTAAAATCTATTCAAAGTATGTCGAAATCGAGCCAAAAATATTAGATTACATAGTTCAAATTAACTAATCTGCAGCATTCCTGTTGCATAACTGTATAGCACCATCAAAATTTACACTATTGCGAAAAATAAATTTAAATGGGATTGCAATGCGTTCAGAGTACACAATTCTAATAGTCCAGTGCATTACGGCTGGATACTCGAAACTAATGAAAAAGCCAATACAGTAGAAACTCGAAAATTAGAATCCGCTAAAATTAGAATTGCTTGGAAATTAGTACACATTTTTTTCTATTAGCATAACTCTGGAATTGGAAATTTCTAATTTACGAGGTAACTCTGAAATTGGAATTCATATTTCTAAATTAAAAGGTAACTCCGACATTGGAATTCGAATTTTTAATTCACTAGGTACCTCTGAAATTGGAATTGTTATTTCTATTTTCTACTGAAAAAAGAGAAAGGAAGAATAGCTTCTCAGAAACATTTGTAAAATTTTCCGTTACCGTACAGTTGTTGGAACAAAAAGTTTTGCTTATGTACATAATACATAGTGTGTGCGGAAAAGTGCGTGACTAACTTATTTTGGAATAAAAAATTATGCACTTGGAAATTGGAAATCCTTGAAAATTTGAATTGACAGAAACTTTTGTCTTCTAATTTTCGAGGTTCTACTGTAAGTATTAAATCATACCAGCCCCAACTCAACTGCTTATTGCCCATAAAAGCCAATTGTCGCCTTTATTTTCAATTACATATTTCGTTTCCTTATTTTTCTTCTTCATTTAAATGCCTTTCGACATACTGGATCATTTAATTTTCATATTTCCTGGTTCCTGGTTTCCAATCTTGGAAATTTATCCAGACTATGACATGGATCATCTGCCAATACCGCCCCCAGATGGCTCCGCGAACAATTTGCCGTGTGTCATTTTGTTTTCATTTTTTTTTTCTAATCTTACTTACCCGCATTATCCGAGTAACCACTTTGCCTGAGTGCTGTATTAACATCTGCAGCGTCTCAGGTTACTTAACGTGATAGGTGACAGAAAATATTTAATTCAACCACTAAAGCAGCATCTTCGAGGCATGCCCATGATGGCCTTTACTCAACGATTAAACCCTATCATGGCTGTGTCGACAACTCATCCTAAGAAAAACTTCAAGTCAAGAAACCTGAAACAAAAGCCTCGGATTGGACGGATACAAAACAACTGATTACTCTTTCGGATCCTGGAATGTACGCTCCCTGAATAGACCGGGGGCCTTAAGGACCCTCCTGGATCAGGTAGAACAATACAAGCTGAACATAGTTGCAATCCAGGAAACTAAATGGCCCAAAAGCGAGATTAACGACCACAATTCGCACACTATTTTTACGAGTGGTAAACAGGAGGGCTACAAGGAGTTTGGAGTGGCTTTCATCGTGAGTAAGCAGCTCAAGGGCCACGTTATCGGCTTCAAACTCATCAACAAGCGGCTATGTGCGATCCGCATTAAGACCCCTTTCGCTAATCTCTGGCTCATTAATGCGTATGCCCCTACAGAAGTAAAAGAAGACGCGATTAACGCGATTACAACGACCTAGAAACACTCTTCGACTCACTTCCATCAAGCGACGTCAAGCTGCTGCTAGGAGACGCCAAAGTCGGAAACGAAAGCTGGCATAGGGGAACTACTGGAGGCCATAGCCTCCACGACGAAAACAACAACAACGATCAGCGACTTATCGACTTCGCGAGCGGCAGAAATCTGGCCATAAGCTCTACATGCCTCCCTCATCGACGAATCCATAAGCAGACCTGGAAGTATCCAGATGAATACACCGTGAACCAGATCGACCACGTACTGATCAGCAAGAGAACATCTAATGTCTTAGATGTTCGATCCTATCGAGGAGCCAACTGCGACTCCGATCACAATTTGGTGAAGACGACCTACAGGTGCAGAATCTCTTCGGTGCACCTAACGAGAATCAACCCTGCCAAGATCTTCGAGGTTGACAATTTGATTGATGATGCCACGGCGGCTGCGTATATTACAGCACTTCAGGAAAAACTGTCGCCCATGCTTGATAACATC
Source organism: Microchrysa polita (assembly GCA_949715475.1). Lineage (NCBI taxonomy): Eukaryota > Metazoa > Arthropoda > Insecta > Diptera > Stratiomyidae > Microchrysa > Microchrysa polita. The sequence continues at coordinate 43,539,258 of OX454420.1, forward strand.
AATAATTTAGGCATCCATTAGTTCTGGGAGGAGCTCAAAGACAGCATCAAAGGAGTCGCAGAAGAGGGGGCTATGTAGGCCGGCGCAGACGAGCAGACTGGTTCGACGACGAATGCAGGGCCTCGATTGAGGCGAAAAACGAAGCCTATCGCCAATACACACAACGCGCATCCAGAGCCAAGAAAGAAAGATACAACGAACTTCGGCGAGTATCTAATAGGTTAATTAAACGTAAGAAACGCAAACATTTTGACGAGCAGTTACAGCAAATAAACCAAAGATTAGCCAGTAAGAACATTAGACAGGCGTACAAACTTATAAATTATATCAAGAACGGATATCAACCCAGAACAAGCCTATGTAAGGACAAGGATGGTAACATCATCAGCGACATCGAAAGCGTCAACAAACGATGGGCCTGGCATTTTGAAGAGCTCCTCAATGCACCATCAACATCCCCCGCGGAGCCAGCTCTTCAGCAGTTAGCCGAACCAGGCCCTCCCGTTCTATCCCCAACAGTAGACGAGGTGAGTCTTGCCATACAGTCGCTTCAAAATAATAAAGCGCCCGGCGCTGACGAGATCCCAGCAGAACTGCCGAAGCATGGTGGAATGTGCCTGACCAACGCTATACATGTGCTACTGCTGAAAATATGGAACGACGAGGTAATCCCCGAAGATTGGCGCAAAAGCATAATCTGCCCAATCCACAAAAAGGGTGACAAGCTGAAGTGTGAGAATTACAGGGGCATATCATTAGTTTGTACGGCCTATAAGATTTTATCGAAAATTCTTGAAAAGAGAATTAATCCGTACGCAGAACGAATCATTGGCGAGTATCAAGGCGGCTTTAGACCTGGTCGCTCAACGACCGATCAGCTTTTCACAGTGAAGCTACTACTCCAAAAGTGTTGGGAATATAACATCGACGTATACCAAATCTTTGTCGACTTCAACCAGGCATACGACAGTATCGATCGAAGTGTACTGTAGCGGTCCAACGGAAACTGCCTCTACGGGGCGGACCGCACCCGTTTTCTACGTGGAAACGGCCAAAAGTTGCCAATATACCTCCCTGGCAAGAGCCCTGAAGGTTCGATGCAGGAAGGTTGTGTTTGTCTGTGTATATGTGTGGATTCGAGTTATGTGTTTTTTTCGTCATATTGGGAGCATTACATCTCGGCGCGGCTGCTCTCAATTTTATTAATTCGCGCCGGCATTGAAACAAATCCAGGCCCAAAGGTATGGTTTTGTAGTGTTTGCGGCCAACGAATTGGTACGAATGCCAGGTCAGTGCAGTGTAATTGCTGCTTGGAATGGGTACATCTCAGGTGTTCTGGCTTGAGAAGGGTTGGTCAGCACTCCACATCATATGTTGCACCGGGATGCTTAAACACAGGGCGACCACGGGTTGCTCCTAGCCCTCCACCTCCTCCTCAGCCCCCAGCACCCGCAAACAATATGATCAGAAATGCTAGACCTAGTTTAACCCCTGCTCCTCCTCCAGCGGTTTTCACTCCACTGTTCTTATTGCAGTTTAACTGCAACGGCATTCACCAAAAAATTACCGAGATCACTCACTTCATTAGTGTAAACAGAATTCTGATTTCTGCCATCCAGGAGACTTTGCTCCATTCGAACTCGTCTCTTAGCGTCCATGGCAATTACGTTATACTGCGCAAAGATAGACCAGCCGCCAGGAATGATTCTCACCCTGGAGGTGGAGTTGCCTTCCTAATACACAAGTCCGTACATTACTGTGTATTAGATGTAGATGTCGACGGTACGGCGGAAATCCAAGCCATCTCAGTTTCATCAGGGAGTACTAATATCGAAATTTTTAATGTATATGTTCCACCACACTCTAGTTGCCCTTCTGGCTATCGTTTCGATATTTGTCCTCTCCTATCTGGAGAGCACAGGATCATTCTTGGTGACTTTAACGCGCACCATGAGCTCTGGCATTCTGACCTCAACAACGATGCCAGGGGTATAACTATTGCCGAATCTCTAGACGCCTCAGATTACTGTCCACTCAATGAAGACTCGCCGACTCGAGTCACAGGCACTTGCAGTAGCTCTCCTGACTTAACTATTGTAAGTGCCAGCCTAATCAGTGCTATTCGATGGGAGACGCACACTGCTCTCTCGTCCGATCACCTCCCAATCATAATAAGAATTGACAAACCAGCAAACCTGACAAAGTCTGAGAAGCGAACGTTTGTCAATCACAAGAAAGCCGATTGGGAGGGTTTCAAAGCATACTCGTCGGTGAAGCTCATCGAGCTACCTACACCAACTAACGTTCATAAGGCCGAACGAAATATTAGGAACGTCATTGCCAAAGCAGCGGCACGTTATATTCCTGCTGGACGTATCCCGAAAGTTCGACCTAATTTCCCTACCAGTGCCGCCAGATTAGCCGATGAACGAGATAACATCAGACGCGCTCACCCAGGTGATCCCAGGATTCAGGAGCTTAACTCCGAAATCAATCGACAAGTAAAAGACTATCGGAAGGCGAAATGGAACGAGCACCTTAATGACTGCAACCTCAATGAAGGTGTCAGTAAACTATGGTCTACTGTCCGCGCCCTATCCAATCCTAGGAAAGGAAAGGGCAATAATACCATCAAATTTGGCCATAAGAGCACCAGTGATCCCCTTAAGTGCGCAGGCCTTTTCAATAAGCAATTTATTGAACATCCCAAGTCCGATGGCTTAAAGCGTAAAATTAGAAGACGGATTCGCAGTAGAAATGTTGACACTATACCATCGTATACTGCGGACCAGGTTAAAAAAGTCATTGAGAATGCTAAAAACTCAAAGGCCCTCGGACCCAATGGCATTTCGATGGCCATGTTGAAACATCTCGACCTTCCAGCCATTGAGTATCTCACGGCAGCCTTTAACTTGTCGATCTCTAAGCTTGCCATCCCTGAAATCTGGAAAACAGGACGGATTGTCCCCTGTCTCAAACCGGGAAAGAGCGCTGGTCTCGGTGAATCCTACCGACCCATAACAATACTTTCACCTGTCGCAAAGACGCTAGAGGCCCTTATTCACCCCACTCTTGTTAAGCATGCTAAGCTAGAACCTCACCAGCACGGCTTCAGGAAAATGCATAGTACCACCACAGCCCTCGATGCGATCACTACACGCATCCGTAATGGGCTAAACCACAGACGTCCTTGCCACAGAACGATTCTTGTGGCAATTGACCTAACGAGTGCTTTTGACAATGCAATCACTCGATGCTTCTCGCTAACTTACTGAATATGCATAACCCTGCTCAAGAGATCCGTTGGATTGCAAACTATCAGCTGGTCGGCATTCCTGCACTGAGTTTCGTGGCAAACGTTCTAAGCTAAGGAAAATCAAATTAGGATTTCCACAGGGTAGGGTACTCTCCCCCATTCTGTTTAACATCTACATGCCCGGCCTTCCTACACCACCGGAAGGAATCGAGGTGATTTCCTACGCAGACGATTGCACCGTACTCGCCGCCGGGGAGGATAAGGAGGAAATGCGCCTCCAAATTAATCGCTATCTCGGAGATTACAGGCTTTCTTCCAAATCCGAAACCTCACCATCTCCGCGTCTAAATCTTCTGCGACATTTCTTACCACCTGGTCGGTGGATTGTCGGTGGGAGGTTGATGTACGTATTGGCAACAATCCAGTTCCTACTGTAGCTAATCCTAAAATTCTCGGGCTCCACTTACAGAGCATGATGACGTCAGCTCATCACGCGGCATCCGTTTGCGAAAAGATGCGCAGTAGGAACAAAATCCTTAAAGCACTAGCTGGTAGCACCTGGGGCAAAGATAAGGAAACCATGCTAGTCACTTACAAAGCGGTGGGTCGAGCAGTCTATGTGATACAAACTGGTCCAAAATTCAGGTCTACCAAAATGCTGCTCTACGCACAGCCACAGGTTGCCTCTTGATGTCCAGGACCACTTACATCATCTCTATCCTGAACCCTAATCTTAATCCTATTTTTTATTAATCAGTACTGTGTACTGAATATGTTATTTTAATTGCATCTATATTTGCTAAGTTCCAAATTGGGTCTAAGTCGGCACCAAACGGTGAAGACACTATTCTCGTTATTGCACACCCAAGACTGTCCTTACATCCAGGTTCCATCGTTCTTCCTTTGAAAATACCCATATCTTCTACCTTTGACTTCTGGTGCTTCACCGTCGTTACGTTACGACACGCTCATTACTTACGTTACAAAAATGTATACCAGCCCCCAAAGATACTTAACCCTCGGATGGTTCAGTGGGGCCTGACAGACCCCAGAGAAATTTAAATCTTAAAATGTTCATAGAAAAACTTGTTGAATGGTATTTTGATGCATATGTAATTATTTAAGAGTGTGGCACATTCGTTCATTTAAGTATGAATTTGTTTGAATTTGTGTTTTTGTTAATAAGATATAGCACATTGAAAGTGCTCTGGGGTCTGTCAGACCCCACGAACCATTTACGTATGTCTTTTTTACAAAAGTACATTTTTCGTTTTGTAGGAAACTTTCAAAGTGCATATTTCTACAGGCATCTCTATCTTGGATCGTGTCATCGCCGAGACCAACGCGTTGTTGTTGCTTTTTCATTCGACACATCCAGGACTTAAGCTGCTCTCCTTTGACGTACATATCTGGTATCGGCGCATCTGGGTCTGAGAATGGGCCGCATAAGAACTCAGTCTTTGTTATACTTACCCTCAGTCCATGCTCCTCCAGAATGTCACACCATTTTGTAAGTGCAGCTTGCAAGATAACGATGTTTGGGCTACTGAGGACTATATCATCGGCAAAAAGAAGAGGTATTTCTAGGCCGTCGGATATACGTGTTAATAAGTTATATCGAATAGTAATCTTATTGAAAGTTATACAGTTTTTAATTCAATTTTAAATAAATCTATTCGCAAGTACGTTCCTTTAAAAAAGAACAAAATAAAAGAAAAAAATCCTTGGGCTACCAAAGAATTGTTCAAACTTAAGAGAGCAAAAAATAAGGCCCATAAATTATACAAGAAGTCATCCTCTCTTGCCAATAAAGAAAATTTCTTTAGATTGAGAAGAGAGTATGAATTAATGAATAAAAATCTTTACAAACAGTATATTGCGAGAGCTGAAAATAATATAAAGAATGACAGTAAGACATTTTGGAATTTTATAAACAGCAAGCGTAAGAATACGGGAATCCCAAAAAATTTAGAATTCAATGGCAATTTTTACAAAGATGTTCAATCGGTTTGTGACGGATTTGCTAGATTTTTCAGTTCAGTTTACAAAGTGCCAGACTCCGTTTCATCAGAAATGAATGCTAACATCAATGGAAGTCAGAGTGCATTGGTCCCTCGGATAGCTCAGGAGGACCTTACGAGTGCTCTTGAGATTTCTGAGGATGACCTATTGAATGCTATGCGTGATCTTGATGTTAGTATTCAGGCCGGACCTGATGGCATTCCTAATATATTTTTGAAGAATTGCATGCAATCGTTATGTCGTCCTTTAGCCTTTATTTTTAATTTGTCCTTGACTTCAGGTGTTTTTCTTGATGAATGGAAAGTTTCATACATAACGCCTGTTCACAAAAAGGGCCCGAAGCATCTTATTGATAACTATAGACCCATAGCTAAAATATCTGCAATACCGAAGTTGTTTGAAATGCTTATTAAAAATAAAATAGATGTTTTAATTAGCCGTTTGATATCGCCATGTCAACATGGATTCCTGAAAGGAAAATCAACTTCAACAAATTTGGTATCATTTACTAAATTTGTTGCTGATGGTATTGAGCAGGGAATGCAGGTTGATGTGGTATATATTGATTTTTCGAAGGCTTTTGATAGAGTAGATCATAATATTTTACTTAAAAAACTAGAACATTTAGGAATACAGTCAATTTTTCTAAGCTGAGTGAGATCCTATTTAACGGATAGGACTCAGTTGGTGAAGTTAAATGGCTGTACATCTCGCTCTGTTATAAAGTGTTCATCAGGGGTTCCGCAAGGAAGCCATTTAGGGCCACTTTTCTTTTTAGTTTTCATAAACGATATCATCCAAAATTTTAAATTCGTGCGTGTATGGCAGTATGCCGATGATATGAAAATCGCTATGAAAATACGCAACATTGATGATTGCCTTAAGTTGCAATCCGATTTAGAAAAGCTGCAATTTTGGTGCCGCGATAATAATTTAAATTTAAATGTTAGTAAATGTAAAGTACTTAGCATATATAAATTGAAAACTCCGGTCTTCTTTGAGTACTCCTTAACAGGTAGTGTTCTTGAAAGAGTTGCCGAAATATCAGATCTTGGTGTAATTTTCGACCATGAGCTTTCATTTCGACAACACATTGATTACATTATTTCAAAAGCGAATAGTATGTTAGGATTTGTTAAACGTAATGCGCCCGAATTTAATGATGCTTTTACTTTAAAAATATTGTATGCAGCTTTCGTTCGTTCGCACCTGGAGTATTGTTCTATTGTGTGGAATCCGTTCTATAAGGTGCATATCGAGCGTATAGAAAGAATTCAACACAATTTTACACGGTTTGCCATTTATCAAATTGGCTGGCGTTTCAAGCCAGATTATAAAACTCGCTGTTCCTTATTGGGTTTACAAGCCTTAGATTATAGAAGAACATTTTTAAACGCTATGTTTATAAGAGACCTGTTTTGCTCTCATATTGTTTGTGAAGATATATTAAATAACTTTCAAGTCAGAAATATTCCTCACAATTTACGGCGGAACAACCTTCTTGTTCAGCCTTATCATAGAGTAAACTATGGGCTTAATGAACCAATTACAAGGTCAATTATTCTTTATAATAGTTTGAAGGACTTAGTTAATTTTAATTGTACTAATAAACTAATGTTTAAAAGAAGTTATTGTGATAAATTTCCTTATTAACATATTTTGTTTTCAGTTTTTTTTACGATCTGCTAGAGTTTACACTCGATTGATTGATTAGTCACTTACGTACGGATAGTAAGTAAAGTGATGCCGAGAAGCCTAGTCCCGGGACAAAAGTTTCTGTGAGGCAAAAAAGTAGCACATGATGATGTTGAAGAGCAACGGACTCAATACACTGCCCTGGTGTAATCCGACATTCACCGGAAACTCTTCTGATTCACCGGCTGTGCATCTAACCTTAGTCGTAGCTCCATCATACATGTCTCGTATCATCCTGACGTATGCCTCAGGGACATTAAGTGCTCTCAAGGCCAACCATATCAGATCACGAGGTACTCTATCGAATGCCTTTTCCAAATCGATGAACACAAAGTGCAAGTCCTTTCGTGCTGCTCTATACTTTTCCATTGCAATACGAATGCACTGAATCGCATCGACTGTAGATCGACCTTCAAAAAAGCCGCATTGATTGTCATTCAACCGCACAGTCTTTCTCAATCAGTTGCAGACAACTCGCTCGTAGATCTTCAGTGTATGAGGTGTTAACTTTATAGCCCTATAGTTGTTGAGTTTGCGTGAGTCTCCCTTGTTCTTATAGAAAGGAAGAAGAAAACTTTCCCTGAAAGCATCAGGCATCGGTTGTCCACCTTTGATTTTGTTGAAGAGAACTGTAAGCCAACTAAGCCCAACATTTTCCATTTTCAACCAAAATTCCGCGGGGATTTTGTCCGGTCCGACTGCCTTTCCGCGTTTTATCTGATGCATTGCCTCCATCACCTCTTCCTCTAAGATATCTTCAATGTTTGTGGTATTCGGCTCAACATCTTGAAAAGCTGCTCGAGGAAATTCTTCATTTAGAAGTTCGTCAAAATACTCTCGCATCCTGCTACAAATTGCCGTATCGTCAATCAGCAACATTTCTTGCGCGTCCTCCACGTATTTTGGCGCCTGTATTTCCCGAGCGTTCCTTCTCCTTTGGGCTGCGACCCTAAATATCCTGGCGTCGTGCTTTGGTCTTTCGCGCAAAGACGGTCCTTCGGTCGCAGTCTGAGTTTCTAATTCTTGGTAGAATTTTTCAGCTGCCTTCGCCTTTGCTTGAGCTACCAAGCGCTTTACATTTTTCCGGCATTGCATATAATTTTCGCGGAGTTAACCCGTTCGGTTTCACTGCTTGACTCACATTTCGTCCATGCCTTAAATGCGTTCGATTTGGCTTGCACTGCTTCCTTAGTTTCGGTGTTCCACCACCATGTTTCTTTCTTCGTGTGGAGTGGACCTTTCGAAACTCCAAGTGTCTTTTCCGCCTCACCTACTGACATGTCAGCGAAACTATTCCACATTTGTGTTGGACTGTGCTCGGTGCAGTTTGTGTTGTTTTGAAACCACTCCGTCATTTTATCAATTAATGGAGTTAGTACAGGTTCAAAGTTGTCGTTTGTGAGATTGTGCCACTTGATTTTTTCGACAGGCTTGGGAGTTCTTCTATTTCTCGCTCCTCCTACTTTCAAAATAAATTCTGACTGGAGCAAACGATGTTGGCTAACGACAGATTCACCCAGGATCACCTTGCAGTCTTTTACCCACCTTCTCATAAAATCGAAGCAGAGGTGGTAATCGATCTGCGTTTCATGTTTCCTATCTCCGTGTCCACTACTGTAGGTGATCAGGTGTCTCTCGTTTTTCACAAACCATGTATTTGGGATGACCAAACCGTGCGATCTGCACATGGTCAGAATAGCTTCACCTTCGTCATTTCTGACCGTTGAAGGGCTACCCTTTCCACCATGGCAATCCTCGTAATCATAATTTGATTCACCCACATGGCCATTTAGATATCCTCCCAAGAACACCAATTCGGTATCTGGAATGGTCTGAATCAGGGTGTCAACGTCGTTCCAAAAGGCCTCTTTTTCTTCTGGTGGCAGTCCCACTTGGGGAGCGTAGGCACTTATTACGTTCCACACCCTTCCGCAGATAACCAATTTGATGCTGATCAAGCGATCACTTCTCTCCCCGACACTTATTATGCTGCCAAGCAAAGACGACTCCAGAATAATGTCAACTCCGTTTCTTTGATTTGTGATTGCATAGTACAGTTTGTACTTCTTGGAATTCGTAAGAAACCGGGCTCTGTCGTCATGGGTATTTCGCCACTTCGTCTCCTGCACGCACATAATGTCTATCCCCCTCCGCTTCATTATATCCTCAATCTCCTCGCTCTTCGACGTCATGGAACCTACATTCCACTTCTCCACAGTGTAGTTGGACTGCCTTATAGTGCTCGCCCCCCGGAAACCGTTGAGCTCTGGCGCGAACTAAGTTCGGCCCGGGATCACTTAACCGCATAGCAGAAGTAGTGCCCGGCGGGGTAGTGCTTATATTTGTGTGAATTTCCATAAGGCCTTCCATTCTTTTACACCTTTTGGAGAAAGGTTGTGTATTGGCACTAGTGTGTGGAAAGAAGTAAATTTATGGACTCTCCTTTTACGTCCGCCGGCTATCTCCAGACACGGCAACCCATACACACACACACTAATCTATGGGAGATCTCGTTGATGTTAAAATGTGCCTCAGGCTTCAGATGTAATGGTTGCCTGCTACCTTCGCATACACATGCTCATCCAATATAATACTAATGTGTACAAGTATACTCGTATATGAGACACAATAAAACAGGAACTCTTCCAGACCCTCAATTGGAAACTTTGGAGCACATATAGAAGGGATTGTTCGAAACAATCCTGCCATGTCACAAAACTATATGATTATTTTTTAGGAATTTTTCGGGCCTATCCTCGTCTTTTGAAAAATACTTCCTTAGAAAAATATAAAAAGACTTCAGCCTGAGACTCTATGCAATTTGACATTTTAGGTTGTATCTTATTTTCTTGCGCACGGATTGAAGTGAATGCTAGTGTATCCCCATGGGCGCCGCAGATACTGAAATCGTGCCCAGACAACGGCACAAGTTCTGTTGTTATACGAGTACACAGATAAGATAAGATATTAATATGTGACGAGTAGTAGCATTGGAGTAAGACCCCAATAGAAATTGTATCGCCATATAACGCCTTCTGGAGTGCGTCGATAGAAGCACTAGAGCGCTTCCCTCTCCCATTTAGCTTCATTTCCATTTTAACATTGCATGTCTGCAGAAGTAAGCGCTTCTCAAGAAGCAGTATAGAAGCGCTTTCTAGATCCAAACATACAAAACGTATGCCCAAATTGTGCTGGCACGCCACACGATGTGGCCCATTTGTTTCAATGCCCAGCTGCACCCACTAATCTCACCTCCCTCTCACTATGGGAAAACCCCATTGCAGCTGCCACGTTTTTGTCCCTGGAGATTACGGACGAAAACGACGACGAACTATAAATCGAATCCATCAGTGGCGGCTCGTGAAGTACAGAGCCGGGTGGGCAGATTTACCATCAGGAAATTATACTATACATGCATATCCACTGCTTTTTAATGCGTTAAAATTGTGCTCTTTGTTAGTCTGTCCATTTTAATGTTTTTAAGCTTGTTGTATTTACGTATGTATTAGGTGAATCGTTTAGAGTTTTTTCTTACAACTCAGTTATGCTCAATCGCACCATGAAAATATAGCTACAGATAGATAGCTACAGTTCGGAATCCTATATTACATCAATTTTTTTGGCAGAGAACGGTCGCAATGTGGAAAAATAATCCAATATTTACCTTTCAAAGGGACCAGCAATAGTCGCGACAATATTTCAATAAAATTATATTCAATAAGTAAATATTAAGCACTGCTCCTTTTAATGGTAATTCAAATTTGGATACCTCTTTCTTTTTTTTCATTTGAGGCTAGAAAAGGCAACCCAAACGGATCACCTAATATATGATTAATTGTAATGATATATTAAATTATGATGAGACATGTCCGAAAGTTTTTTACTTAAAATTATTTTTTTAAAGCAATGCCAACATTCTTTCGCACAATAACAGGACATACCTACAAATCTTCCTGAATAAATAATTTATCAAAGACAATTCCTGTAAATTAGGAAGTTAGTTATACATACTTTCAAGCTGCTATGTATTTCTACAATTATGCAAGTAAAATGCACTGCCCAGCACGAGCTAGCGGGGAGGGTTTAGATCCCTCTTGCCATGGGGAGGAAAAAGGTGTGAGGAATAGAAGTGGGATTTTTTTCTATATCATGCACATGCAATAACATAACAACAAAAAAATATAATTTTTTTAAGTACATACAAACTAAATTTAAAACTTCCAGATCATATAGAGGAGAAAATATAAATAGGTATCTATATCAAGCAAAATACATATTAGATCAAATAAATAAGATTTTAATATTAATCCCATCACCAAAATAAATATTTTATAATAGTAATTAATAACACTAAAATGTAGGGAATCAGAGAAAAGCGATTAGTGTTTCTAAAAACATACGTAACAAATAAAAAATAAAAAACGGCCGTTGATAACGTAATCATGCACTACTGCTACAAGTACGAGTATAACGCCTCCAAACACTGCCATCTAGATAGACAGGCCGGATTATCAGCTGATCTGTCAGTGGTCATGCAACACTAGTAGTGCCATGGTTGGTCATGGTCCGCGCTTAGTACTGCCAAAGTACCGCTCAGTACAATCCACAAATTGTCCACAATCCAAATATCAGTGGCTGTCAGCCTGTCATTTCGTGTGACTTGCTATGATATACACATGCCAGTGCGTTGATTTTTTAGATAAATATGGTAAGTACGATGTTGATGTATACTATTTTACCACTTGCACATCAAAAACACATTAAAGCAAACCATAACCTTTGTTTCGTAATAAACGCTCGGCATATTTAAACTTTTGGGTTCAGAAGCACTGGAGGTTGTGGGCTTTACAAATGTCACTGGTCACGAACGCACTTTGTCCACTTGTAGGCGAACAAATTTCTGCAGTTCGGCCTGTCTATCTAGATGGCAGTGCTCCAAACCACTTCAAAAAATGAAGAAAATCTGACAAAAACACACGCACAAATTAAATACTCTACAATGCACCATGCACAATTTAAATGCGAAACGGCCTTATTATTGTATCCATGCACCACGCGCTATGCTACGAGTATCTAACTACTGGAACAGCGCCACGGGCCACGCGCTCGCGAACGTTGCACAAGTTCATGGATAGTGTAGTATTGGGCATGCCCTTTAGTGAAGTTCAGATACTTTCAATGCGCATGCGTTGAGCGTATAAGAAGATACATCGTGACTCTATGTGCTATGGAATAGCTATAGAATAGATTGATGGTACATGTGGGCAGAAAGGCATTCTGCCCATAGGTTGAGTTGAGATGATGATGTTGATGTGATGAGCAGATACATGAACGAAGTATGAATGGGCGCAATGCAATGTACATAATGGTTGGTGATTCACGCGTGCGCTTCTTATAATTATTCAATTGATAACAATATGAGCTTTCGCTTATGTAGAGGAGAGGAGTTTTTTATATTGGCAATTTAATCGTGATTAAGTACTAATGAATGGCTATTGTCATTTGAAGGAAAGTTACGTTACGTTAAGTTAGATATGCATGTAGGTACCGAAGTGAATCAATTATGTTCTAAGAAATAATTTTTATTTTATTTTTATTTTTAGCTAGCATTTTGTAGGGTGGGCAGTGCCCTACCTGCCCACTTAGACCGGCCGCCCCTGGAATCCATATATATAGATACACAGCGGTTCACACCTTTCTGCACCGCTAAAAGAAAAAGAAGAAGCGTCTTTGAAACATTTCTAGAGAAGCTGATACGGAGCACTTTTTTTTTTTTGCCTCACAGAAATTTTTGTCCCGGGACTTGGCTTCTTGGCATCACTTTACTTACTATGCGTACGTAAGTGACTAACCAATCAATCGAGTGTAAACTCTAGCAGATCGTAAAAAAAACTGAAAACAAAATATATTAATAAGGAAATTTATCAAAATAACTTCTTTTAAACATTAGTTTATTAATACAATTAAAATTAACTAAGTCCTTCAAACTATTATAAAGAATAATTGACCTTGTAATTGGTTCATTGAGCCCATAGTTTTATGATAGGGCTGAACAAGAAGGTTGTTCCGCCGTAAATTGTGAGGAATATTTCTGACTTGAAAGTTATTTAATATATCTTCACAAAGAATATGAGAGCAAAACAGGTCTCTTATAAACATAGCGTTTAAAAATGTTCTTCTATAATCTAAGGCTTGTAAACCCAGTAAGGAACAGCGAGTTTTATAATCTGGCTTGAAACGCCAGCCAATTTGATAAATGGCAAACCGTGTAAAATTGTGTTGAATTCTTTCTATGCGCTGGATATGCACCTTATAGAACGGATTCCACACAATGGAACAATACTCCAGGTGCGAACGAACGAAAGCTGTATACAATATTTTTAAAGTAAAGGGATCATTAAATTCGCGTGTGTTAGGTTTAACAAATCCTAACATACTATTCGCTTTTGAAATAATGTAATCAATGTGTTGTCGAAATGAAAGCTCATGGTCGAAAAGTACACCAAGATCTGATATTTCGGCAACCCTTGCAAGAACACTACATGTTAAGGAGTACTCAAAGAATATCGGGGTTTGCAGCTTATATATGCTAAGTACTTTACATTTACTAACATTTAAATGTAAATTATTATCGCGGCACCAAAATTGCAGCTTTTCTAAATCGGATTGCAACTTAAGGCAGTCATCAATGTTGCGTATTTTCATAGAGATTTTCATATCATCGGCATACTGCCATACGCGCACGAATTTTAGTAAATGATACTAAATTTGTTGAAGTTGATTTTCCTTTCAGGAATTCATATTGACATGGTGATATTAAACGGCTAATTAGAACTTCTATTTTATTTTCAATAAGCATTTCAAACAACCTCAGTATTGCAGATAATTTAGCTATGGGTCTATAGTTATCAATAAGGTGTTTCGGACCCTTTTTGTGAACAGGCGTTATGTATGAAACTTTCCATTCATCAAGAAAACACCTGAAGACAAGGACAAATTAAAAATAAAGGCTAAAGGACGACATAACGATTGCATGCAATTCTTCAAAAATAAATTAGGAATGCCATCAGGTCCGGCCTGAATACTAACATCAAGACCACGCATAGCATTCAATAGGTCATCCTCAGAAATCTCAAGAGCACTCGTAAGGTCCTCCTGAGCTATCCGAGGGACCAATGCACTCTGGCTTCCATTGATGTTAGCATTCATTTCTGATGAAACGGAGTGTGGCACTTCGTAAACTGAACTGAAAAATCTAGCAAATCTGTCACAAGCCGATTGAACATCTTTGTAAAAATTGCCATTGAATTCTAAATTTTTTGGGATTCCCGTATTCTTACGCTTGCTGTTTATAAAATTCCAAAATGTCTTACTGTCATTCTTTATATTATTTTCAGCTCTCGCAATATACTGTTTGTAAAGATTTTTATTCATTAGTTCATACTCTCTTCTCAATCTAAAGAAATTTTCTTTATTGGCAAGAGAGGATGACTTCTTGTATAATTTATGGGCCCTATTTTTTGCTCTCTTAAGTTTGAACAATTCTTTGGTAGCCCAAGGATTTTTTGCTTTTATTTTGTTGTTTTTTAAAGGAACGTACTTGCGAATAGATTTCAATAAAATTGATTTAAAAATTGCGTAACTTTCAATAAGATTACTATTCGATATAATTGGAGCCCAATCCATATTAAAAAATGTTGAATTTAGTTTTTCAAATTGGGCTGGTAGGAATAACTTCGGTCTCTTCAATGTAATCATAAAAAACAAACTCAAGAAGAAGAGCACTGTGATGCATTGAATTGGGCAAAACGGTTAATCTACTTTAATTACAGAAGCATTCAAGCCAGTACTAACAAAAATTAGATCTAAAATTCTACCAATCGAGTTTTTAACAAGATTCATTTGCATCAAATCCATTGCAAACAAACTATCTGTTAGAACAGATTCACACTCAAGATGTAAATCACGCGGCAGAATTTTTTTCTCATCGTCGTTCCAGTACCAACCTATATTACCAAGATTGAAATCCCCAACAACGATCAATTTGTCTTTTTCTTCAAAAGACGCAAATAGCTTGGAGATATTATCTACATGTTTGTTATAAACATCAACTGAATTCAAAGGTGGTAAATAGCTATTAAAAATATATACTTTTTCGCTGCGAAAAACATTGATAGAAACACATATCTGTTCCACGTCCTTATGATAAAGCTTAACTTCATGAGATGGGAATGTTGTTTTGATAGCCACCAAAACACCACCTCCTCTCTTAGTCGAAGCCTCATAACGGTCGCGACGATAGACATCATAGTCTCTTATGAAAAGTTCTTCATTTGAAATGTCTGTGTGAAGCCAAGTCTCGGTTAAGCAAATGGCAGCATAATCTTCTTGTGAAGCTGCAAGGTAAAAGTCATTTGTTCTTGAACGAAGACCACCAACATTTTGATAATACACCGAGAAAAATGAATTGGAAATTATTTGTTCTGCTGGACACTGTTTTGGCGTTTGTCGTTTTTTGAAAAATTAAATGGTGAAATGTTGACGCCCTTGGGCCAGAAGTTGGCACAAAACACTTGCTTCGAATATTCATGGGGAAGTTTCAAACCAAAACTGATTGAAACTAATTTGGATATATCACAATCTTTTTTTTTCAGAGGATATCCGAAAGAAAACTGTCATCTGTTAAATTAAGTTTTTTCATTACATATTCCTTTAAATCTTCTGCTTTTACCGAAGCATGTAGCTTAGAAACATGGAATACCTTGAAACTGGTGACACTTCGAAGAGAATCATTAGCTTGATCGATACCGAAGATTCTTTTGTGTCGCCTATTATTATTATCACTCTTTTTGGGAATAACATCACCAACAGGAGAAGGTTTTTTAATATTTTTCCCTTTCTTACGAACTGTGACAAATTTATCAATCGGAAATTGATTTTTGTCAACGTTGGAAGGAATTGTAGAAGATGAATCTGAAATAACAGTGGAAGTTGCCGCTTTATGGCTAACGAAAGATTGCTCAGAAGATATTGAAACAATATTTTTAGTTTTTTCTTAGTGTCTTTCCCCTATATTACTCTTCTATTGTTTAAATTTACGGTTTTATCTTGCAATGCTTTGGAATTGTTTTCACAACAATTTACAGATTTCATAAGGGATCTCAGCTTGCTAAGTTGGCTCTGCAACGACGAAACGAGCTGCGATAGACCGTCAATTTGGACTTTGTAAACTTGTTCGCAAACACAATTCATTTTAATTCGTGAACTAAACTAATAAATTAATAAACAGAGAAAAAAAAGAAAAAAATGTAAGAACTGGGATTTGAACACAGGACCTCACGGGCGTGAGTCGTACACGCTACCACTGCGCTGTATACTATTCTGAAAACGCATGCCCAGATAACTCAGTTAAGCTGAGTTGAATTTACTTCTGAACAAAATGTAAACAAAGGAAACAAAGACCACACGAGCGGCAGGTAGACGCTACAAACAACCAAAAATTTTCCGAACAAATTTATAATATTTCACTGTACTGATACGCGAAACCACATTTACTAATAAAGCGAACAAGCAAATGAATTATAAATTGATGAATTGAATATCAACAATTACGAATTTAATTAAAAATTTGAATTTTAATATTCCGCGAAAATTTGGTGTGTTCGATTTTATAAACGTCAAACGTCGATGAATGAATCTGGCTGGAAAGTTATATGACGGAACTTTTATGCTCGGTTAAAGGTTGATCCACACTTTTCAGTCACAGTCATTTTGCATTCAAGCTAATAGATTGTCAGTCTATCAATTAACTGACCATCTGTTAACTTGTATGGAAAATGATTGTGAATCTGACTGATGATTGAAAAGTGTGGATGAACCTAATTACAAACATTTTGGAGGCTCTGATCTATTTGAGAAATGTAGAAGATTAGTCATGGGCACCAGACTTGCCCTGAGTCCCGATTGGTAGATTTTGAGGAAATGTATTTTATTGATTTGAGAATGTATTCATTTGATTCGGATTTACGAAACCTACATAATAAGTTTTTAAATTCCATTAAGTTTTATACATTCCTTTTTTTTATTTAAAGATATCTACAACTCCGATACTAGCGAAGATTCTATGATGATTGGCAATCGTTCTGTTAATGAAAGCGATGGACCTCAGTATACAAACCTAGATCAACCAGATATTAAATTTATTGGGCCGAAAACATGGACAACTGAAGATATGACCTCTGCATTAGAAGCATTGAAAAGTCATGATATGAGTTTAACGAAAGCTTCCATTACTTATGGCATACCATCTACTACGTTATGGCAGCGAGCTCATCGCTTGGGTATTGATACGCCCAAGAAAGAAGGAACTACAAAGTCATGGAATGAAGAATCATTGAATAATGCGCTCGAGGCTTTGAGGACAGGACAAATATCGGCGAATAAGGCATCAAAAACTTATGGTATTCCATCTTCAACTTTATACAAAATTGCACGTCGGGAAGGTATTCGGCTCGCCGCACCTTTCAATGCGGCGCCGACTGCCTGGACTCCTGATGATTTGGAAAGAGCTTTGGAAGCTATCCGATCAGGTGTAACCTCCGTACAGAAGGCTAGCAGCGAATTTGGCATTCCTACAGGTATTTTATATTTGAAGAGAGAAAATATTTGTTTGATTTATTTATCAAATCATTATTAATTTACACAATTAACATTAACACTTTATTATTTGACATTATTTTTAATTCCGAGTCATAAATATGTCGTCTAATAGGAGTTTCATAGTAAGGACATTATTAAATCCTGGATTTCATTTTCAATTGGTACATATTGTACTGCATATTTGTTTGATTTATTTTTTAAATCAGTTTATTAATTTACACAATTAACATAAATACTTTATTATTTGGCAATCTTTTTAATTCCGAGTCATAAATATGTCGTCTAATAGGAGATTCATACTATGGACATGATTAAATCCAGGATATAATTTTCAATTGAGACATATTGTACATATTGAATAATATAAGGACAT
This sequence comes from Microchrysa polita, assembly GCA_949715475.1. Lineage (NCBI taxonomy): Eukaryota > Metazoa > Arthropoda > Insecta > Diptera > Stratiomyidae > Microchrysa > Microchrysa polita. The sequence continues at coordinate 43,557,263 of OX454420.1, forward strand.
TACGATGCATTTTGAATTTAGTAACATTCGATTTCATCTACACTCGGCCGCAAAACTATCGACTCAACCTGAAAGCGCGTGTATTTTTACTTGTTTTTTGGAAAGTATGATAGTTTACCATAAAAGTCGTATGTCGTTTAAAAGTTTGAAACTTTAGCTACCTGTTAGTACCCTTTTTATCAATATTTGTTTCGCACTTTTTAAATTATTGCCACTTGTAACAAAAAACCCAGAAAAATTTAAATTTCAGGTAAAGGTCAGGTCAGGTATAAAAGCTATAAAAGCGCCCTAATCGGTTTCTCATTATCAGTTACATCAGGAAATTAAGGTAACTTACATCTGAAGTAATTTCAATCAATGTTTTGTCATGAATGGATACGACGCCAGATCAGGCGGCACAAGTTGTAGCCCTATTTTCGGAAAATCATAGTCAGCGAACCGTCGCTCGCCATCTTGGAATGAGTCAGTCTGCTGTCTGGAGAGTTAGCAGGAGACTTCGGGAGACTGGTAGGTTTAATTCGAGACCAAGAACGGGCCGCCCTCGATCCACTTCAGAGAGAGACGACCGTTTCATTGTTACAAGTACGCTACGAAATCGGTTCCTAACGGGTGTTGCCGTTGCGGACTATATCTTTTGAAATTCATTGGGCCTGTCTACACGCGACCAAGAACAAAATATAACCGGTTTTTTACGGGAGAGATGCATGAGGGGAAAGGTATGCGAAAGAACATCAAAATGTTCCAGGAAATCTTCGGAATGAGAGACGTTCCGCACTAATACACACATAAATTTACCTTTCAAAGAAATTTCGACGGGTGGGATTTTTTCTCAGATTCGGAGCATTCATTTGCTTCTCAACCGTTGACCGGTGAACATTAGATCCACCGAACTATTATTCCAACAAAAATACGATATTTGGTCTGCAAAGATCCTACATCGCTGGATTTTTAGCAGGATGGTTGGGGATGGCCTGCTGATTATGGGAGAAAAAGGACCCAACGATTGGACGTCCCCAACCTTGAAAAAAGGGGGAAGGGGGGTTTTCTTGAGTTATGAACGAATATTTCAAAAACGGTTAAAGATACATAAAAATGGTCTGAGAATGAAAAATACTATATACAAATACCTTTACAATGACATGTAATACATTAGGACTTTATTGGAATATTCGGCGCTATACTAAAAAACTTAATTAGAATATTTTTATTTTAGAATTTTTAAAAAGCTTCATAACTCTAAAAAAAATTCAAGTTCAGGCAAGAGACTTTGTGTACAATAAGTTGTAAATGATTTTAGCTGAAAATTCGGTTGCTTTGATTGAAGACTCTCATTATCCCATTTGAATTTGGTAAAATTGCATGTCCACAACTCCCACCCAAAATTAGAGCAGAACGCTACATTTTAGTTTATTGCTATCAGCTCAATCGTATAAAAATTAAACAAAGTGACCCACCTAGAAGCTTTTTCTACGCACTACTCATTTTATAAACTGACCATTTTTCCGTATCCTTAGCCGTTTTTGAAATATTCGCTAAAAACTTTCCAGGTAGCGGAACTCCAATCGGTGGAAACTTTTTTCCCCATAATTAACAGGCCATCCCCAACCATTCTGCAAAAATCCAGCGATGTAGTATTTTTGCCGTTCGATGGCTATTTTTTGGGTTATTTTTGCTCAGCTATGTGAAACACACAGAGTGTGTGCATTCGTTTTGTTACGCGTCTTGAGATAAGCATGACACATCTACCAACACATTAAACAAAAACTTCATGTATGCAAAATGTTCCCGATTTGAATATGTACCGTGTAGTCAGGAACAAAAACCAGTTTAACCGGTTTAGTTCCTGATATCGTACTTCCTCGTCTCGAAAAGCGGATTAACTGACACGTCCTTCGTCTTGTCCCGAGTGTGATGGCACCGCATGATAAGTAGACAAATTTGGGTAGCGATAACGAAACGACGACGAGAGCTCGTTGCCGTGAATGATCTGCGCACATGCGCATGCCTACGAAATTTATAATTCGTCCGTGGCATGCGCATATTTTGAGCTTCAAATTTTCTGAGCCGATATTTAAATATGATATTTGAAGGTCAACAATCCAAGCGATGCGACCAAGTTGAGAATTGATTGATTGATATTATTATTGCAAATTGCATACTTAGTTACAATAGAGAATAATTATACCCTATACGGCAGACGTGTCAAACTCGCGGCCCGCGGGCCGCATGCGGCCCTCCTCGCAGTTCTGTGCGGCCCGCGGCCAAGATGAACAATCTGTATTAACACAAAAATTGTGAAATTGGCAAGGTGAACAAATTTAGAAGTTGAACTCAAGTCTACAAAAATTCTAATAGTCGTCAGTGGCGTATGCAGGATTATTTTAGGATTTTTTTCTCTAAATTCTATACCAACAATAATTTGAGGCTGGTTATTTGATTTTATAAGACAGCTGATCTTTTTTGTACAGCACAATGATAAGTATCTTCATGAAACTGTTCTGTCCCGAAATGCAGTTAATAAAAAATTGGTTGGCTTTGCCGAACATGAATAGAGATTTATTTGGAAAAATGGCAAAGTTTTAAGAACTACGGGTCCAGGTGATTTAGTCACCAATTACAAGATATTGGTGACTAAATCACCTGGATGTGAAATTCCAACATAATAATTAAAGCCCAATTGCCTGATTTTTAGACCTACACTTATCAAGCTGTAATGCTGCATGAGTTTGTTTAATTAAAACCATGTCACAAACAACTTTTTGTCTTTTTTAGCAACCTTTCTGCTGAAATAATTTATTCCAATGTTATTTTGGGCGACCTCGGATGACTGGTGCTAACATTTATTTTTCATCTGTCCAAAACTTGCCGCAAATCATGTAATTGTGGTTACTTGAAGATCAATCATATTTTCGCGTTTTCGCTTCTTGTCTTAATTTTTTAATGTTCTTGAATTTTCGAAAGGAGGAAGATCTCACGGATAATCCCGAAGCTGCTATAGTAATCCAGACGCTCTGCTATATTTTGAAAGTAATATTCTGTAATCAACTTTCGTAATACGAGTACATAAAAGTTTTTGAAATTTTCCTCCTGCGGCCCACCTAAACCTAAGGAGAGTCTTATTTGGCCCGCGCCAGGTTTTGAGTTTGACACCCCTGCTATACGGTATTGAAAATGGGCCAAATCGGACCACGGGTTCCCCTACCTCCCATACACACTACCCCTCCATGATATTTTAATTCGGCCATAACTTTCGGTAGAATATCGCTATCGACTTGAAATTTTGACATATACTTTGAGTTGATGGAAAGTGGAGTAGGTCCGACTACCCCTACCCCTACTTCCCCTACAAAGTTATATTCAGCCATATCTTTTGATAGAATTTCACGAAAAACTTGGCCGTTGGATGCCTTGACAAGGTGATAAAGATGTGTCAGATCCGACCCATCTACCCCTCCCTACCCCACAAAAAATATGAAATTGAATATTTTGGGTTTTGCGTGCCTTCTAGGTCTATATATAGGGTATACACTCATCGTGCTATTCGCACGATTAGAACTCGGTCTCGTTATTTTTTGCCATTCTCCTTTTAAACATTGTGTGAGGAAAAGTTTATTCTTAAATTTAATTTATCCAAGTGAATTATGCATTTAATATTATATTTAACTCTGTTCCAGAAAATATTAAAATAAAAATTAAATAATCAGAAAAAAATATTACTACATACATATTATTATCAATAATAATTATACCCTATCATAAGATGGTATCTTTATCAAAGGAAATGATGGTCCCCGAACAAGTTGCAGCTAGCTGTTTCAATTATTTCAAATAATTGTATTGACATTGACTCCTTTTCGGAAAGCTGACAACACGCGTATGTTTTTCCAGTGGTCTCCAGACTCCATGTCAAATATTTTTTTAGTAATACTACATTAAAAATATCTTTAAAAAAATCTATGAACATTTTTTTTATTTAACATTAAAAAATTTCGAATTGTGATGGGTTTTTGAAATTTTAAATGATTAAGAAATGTCTGCTATAGTGTTGACTAAAATCCAAAAATAAGTTTAAACCCATTACCTTAGTTCTTACTTTAAATGGCAAAATTCTAGGTTATTTCAAAAAAACCTAAAAATTCATATATCTCAGTGACCATTGAAAATCGGCCTAACATTTATGGCCTCATTTTGTTGCATTTTGACCCTATTATAACGTGTTGCAGGGAATAGGTCGACTTAACCAATAACCATAACCAATCAGGGTCGGTCCCTGAATCGAATAAGCCATGTCTGTCTGTCTGTTAGCATCGTGCTAACAGATGTCATCGTGACTCCCGAAATTTTGAAGCTAGCGGTTTGAAATTTTGGTCAAATGTTTGTTTTGCTAAAATCTTGGACGGTATTGAAAATGGGCCAAATCGGACCACGGGTTCCCCTACCTCCCATACAAACTACTCCTCCTTGATATTTTAATTTAGCCATAACTTTCGGTAGGATATCGCTATCGACTTGAAATTTGGATCAATATCTCATTCTGACATATAGTAGAGTGGAGTAGGTCCGACTGCCCCTAACCCTACTTCCCCTACAAAGTTACATTCAGCCATATCTTTTGATAGAATCTAACGAAAAACTTGAAATTAGTATCAAATGGTAGCCGTTGGATGCCTTGACAAGGTAATAAAGATGTGTCAGGTCCGACCCATCTACCCCTCCCTCCCCCACAAAAAATATGAAATTGAATATTTTGGGTTAGGTCTGTATACACTCATCGTGCTATTCGCACGATTAGAACTAGGTCTCGTTTTTATACAGGGTGTCCGGAAACTGCCGCAAAAACGCACCGGATTGCGATTCCTCAGTTGATTTCCAGCAAAAAAGTAGTACTGAACATACCCCCTCAGCTTAACCCTTTAGCTGCCACAGGCATTTAAAGATTTTTAAAAAAAAAAACATTTTCTTGCACGACTTAAAGCCTAATATCTCCAAAGCTAGATCAGCTAGAATAGTGAAATAAAATGGTTATTAAAACAACAAATTTACCTATAAAATAAAACTAACCACACTAAAATCGAATAAGAGGTTTGGTTTTTACAGAGCTTCAAAGTCAAATTTGCGGGATTTGACCCAAAGACAATCTTTTTTTCCATCTCAATTTTCTCCAACTTCTACCAAGGTGAGGTGCTTGTACGATTCTTTTAAAAATTGGCACAAAGTCTTATAATCATATCTTTCTAACATCATTTTAATCTAGCTCCATTACTTCTTATATTTTTTATACGTTAATTGTAGAAAACTAGGCTTAATTTTAGCTCGAATTCAATACAATTCAATTCACACTGCCCCTAAAGAGCTGCAATTGGTAAAATCTATTCAAAGTATGTCGAAATCGAGCCAAAATTAACCCTAGTTTTCTGCACTTAAGGTACTTAAACTGTTAGAAATAATGGAGCTAGAATAAAATGATGTAAGAAACATATGATCGTAAGACTATGCGCCAATTTTTAAAAGAATCGTACATGCACCTCACCTTGGCAAAAGTTGGAGAAAATTGAGATGGAAAAAAATATTGTTTTTGGGTCAAATCACGCAAATTTGACTTTGAAGCTCTGTAAAAACGAAACCTCTTACCCGATTTTAGTGTGGTTAATTTTATTTTATAGGTAAATTTGTTGGCTGTAATAATCCTTTTATTTCACTATTCTAGCTGGTCTAGCTTTGGAGATATTAGGCTTTAAGTCGTGCAAGAAAATGATTTTTTCAAAAACCTTTAAATGCCTGTGGCAGCCAAAGGGTTAAGCTGAGGGGGTATGTTCAGTACAACTTTTTTGCTGGAAATCAAGTGAGGAATCGCAATCCGGTGCGTTTATGCGGCAGTTTCCGGACACCCTGTATAATCATTCAAGGAGAATGTTTAGTTTGTTATGAAGGCTTTGGTGTCAAAATGAAAAGTCTCTATTGGAGACTAATTAATATAGGTATGAGTTTTAGGGGTCATAACTCATAAACATGGAGTAAAAAAACATGTTGTTGTTGTAGCGGTGCAGAAGGGTGTGTGTGAGTCGCTGTGCATGTCTGTGGATGTGTGTTTCGTCGTCGTTCTCGCCTATTGTCTCAAGCGACAAGAACGTAGCAGCTGCAATAGGGTTGTCCCATAATGCCCTCGGAGAGAGATTAGTGGGTGCAGCGGGGCATCGAAACAGGTGGTCCACATCATGTAGCGCACCACCGCAGCTCGGACAAATGTTCTGGATGTCCGGGTCTATTCGAGATAGGTACGAATTGAGGCGTGAACAAAAACCCGACCTAAGCTGGGCTAGTGTCACTCTTGTGGCTCTCGGGAGCCTAGTCTCCTCAGGCGATATGGGTGGTGGGGGCACTGAGAGGACCAGATATTGTAAAGATAAGAGGTGATTGTGATCACGCACTGATAACATACTGGTTTCTTGATGAAGATGATCCTGGGACGACATGAGATGGCAACCTGTTGGGATACGTAGATCAGCGTTCTGGCATGCCTGGATCTTATTCAAGTTTGTGTCACAAACGGTTTGTGATCACACCGGTGCTGCATAGCTAGGGATTGTCCTACCTATCGCTTTGTAGGTGACCAACATAGTTTCTTTGTCCTTGCCCCAGGAACTCCCGGCTAGTGTCTTTAGGACGTTGTTTCTACTGTGCATTCTGTCGACTACGTCCTCGACGTGATCTTTCGACTTCATCATGGTATCTAGATAGACACCAAGGAACTTGGGGTTGGTAACAGTAGGAACAACGTCTTCAGCATGCTTACCAGTACGGATCCCAAGCACCTCCGAAAATTCCTGCGTCCAGGTGGTGAGAAGAGTTGCAGTACATTTAGACGGCGAAATGACTAGGTTGCGGATATTGAAGAACTCCACCAGTTTCTCAATATAGTCATTCAGTCGAGCACACTGTTTAAATCATTCCCCGAGGTGAGTACGGTGCAATCGTCTGCATAGGAAATTAGTTCGATACCTTCCGGTGTTGGAAGGCTCGACAGGTAGATGTTAAACAATGTAGGAGAGAGTACGCTACCCTGTGGAACTCTCTGCTTAATTTTTCTATGCTTTGAATAACTGCCCCGAAACTCTGTAAAGGATTGCCTCCCAGCTAGATAGTTGGGAATCCACCTAACCTCTTGTGCAGGAATATGCATATTCAGGAGATCGGCCAATTACGCAGAGTGAATGACCGTGTCGAAGGCTGAATGACCCCATGGTTGTACCGGATACGCCATTGGTCTCGCTCGCGAACGGCCCCGAAAATTCGCCGAAGGACCTTTCGTTCGAATCGGCCTAGCAAAATTTCGTAGGCTTGGGTAAGGGCCCATGTTTCGCAGCCATAACATAGCACGGGTCGGATGATCGTTTTGTACACGCGGAGCTTCGTGTTCCTGTGCGCAAGTTTTGAATTAATTATATGGAGGACCGAGAAATATGTCTTATTGGCTAGTTTTATCCGTCGCTTAATTTCGTCGGTTTCGTTAGCGTCCTTTGATAAGTTACAACCTAGATAGTTGAAGTTCTCTACATACTCGATATTAAGGTCCCCCACTGTGATGCTTGAATTTTCTGCCGTCCTTGTTTTCGATTGCATCATGGCCTTTGTTTTGCTTTCGTTGATATGTAGTCCAACTTCCTTTGCGGCGTTATTGAGGTTATGCAGAAGGCTTTCTGCATCACCCAACCTTCGAGACCTGATGTTGATATCGTCGGCGTACGCTACTAATTGAGTCGACTTGATGAGTAGCGTTCCGCTGCTGTCCATATTCATGGCTCGAATTACATACTCCAAAGCCAGGTTGAAGAGCGTTGGCGCCAGCCCGTCGCCCTGCTTGAGTCCAGTACGAGTTTCAAATAGGTCAGTGAGTCGGTTCTGCACTTTGACCTGCGAGACGGTATTAGTCATCGTCATCCTTGTGAGTCGCACTAACTTTGCCGGTTTACCAAAACTCAGCATAATGTTGTACAGTACACTTCGATCGATACTGTTGTATGCCTGCTCGTAGTCGACAAATATTTGGTATACGTCGATGTTATATTCCCAGCACTTTTGGAGTAGTAGCTTCACTGTGAAAAGCTGATCGGTCGTTGAACGACCAGGTCTGAAGCCGCCTTGATACTCGCCAATGATTCGTTCTGCGTACGGATTAATTCTCTTTTCAAGAATTTTCGATAATATCTTATAGTCTGCTTCAGCAGTTCTGCTGGGATCTCGTCAGCGCCGGGCGCTTTATTGTTTTAAAGCGACTGTATGGCAAGACTCACCTCCTCTACTGTTGGGGGTAGAACGGGAGGGCCTGGTTCGGCTAACTGCTCAAGAGCTGGCTCCGCGGGGGATGTTGATGGTGCATTGAGGAGATCTTCGAAATGCGAGTCCCATCGTTTGTTGACACTTTCGATGTCGCTGATGATGTTACCATCGTTGTCCTTACATAGGCTTGTCCTGGGTTGATATCCGTTCTTGATATTATTTATAAGTTTGCAAGCCTGTCTAATGTTCTTACTGGCTTTGGTTTATTTGCTGTAACTGCTCGTCAAAATGTTTGCGTTTCTTACGTCTAATTAACCTATTAGATACTCGCCGAAGTTCGTTGTATCTTTCTTTCTTGGCTCGGGATGCGTGTTGTGTGTAGTGGCGATAGGCTTCATTGTTCGCCTCAATCGAGGCCCTGCATTCGTCGTCGAACCAGTCTGCTCGTCTGCGCTGGCCTTTATAGCCCACGACCTCTTCCGCGACCCCCTTGATGCTGTCTTTGAGCTCCTCCCAGAACTCATGGATGCCTAGATTATTGATGTTATCAAGCATGGGGACAGTTTTTCCTCAAGTGCTGTAGTATACGTAGCCGCCGTGGCATCATCAATCAAATTGTCAACCTCGAAGATCTTGGCAGGGTTGATTCTCGTTAGGTGCACCGAAGAGATTCTGCACCTGTAGCTCGTCTTCACCAAATAGTGATCGGTGTCGCAGTTGGCTCCTCGATAGGATCGACCATCTAGGACATTAGAAGCCCATCTCTTGCTGATCAGTACGTGGTCGATCTGGTTCACGGTGTATTCATGTGGAGACTTCCAGGTCTACTTATGGATGCGTCGATGAGCATAAAGCTTATGACCAGGTTTCTGCCGGTCGCGAAGTCGATAATTCGCTGACCGTTGTTGTTGTTTTCGTCGTGGAGGCTATGACCTCCAGTAGTTCCCCTATGCCAGCTTTTGTTTCCGACTTTAGCGTTAAAGTCTCCTAGCAGCAGCTTGACGTCGTTTGATGGAAGTGAGTCGAAGAGTGTTTCTAGGTCATTGTAAACCTCCTCCTTAATCGCTTCTGTAGGGGCATGCGCATTAATGAGCCTGAGATGCGGATCGCACATAGCCGCTCGTTGATGGGTTTGAAGCCGATAACGTGGTCCTTGAGCTGCTTACTCACGGTGAAAGCTACTCCAAACTCCTTGTTGCCCTCCTCTTTACCACTCGTAAAAATAGTGTGCGAATTGAGGTCGTTAATCTCGCTTTTAAGCCATTTAGTTTCCTATGCTCAGCTTGTATTGTTCTACGTGATCCAGGAGGGCCCTTAAGGCCCCCGGTCTATTCAGGGAGCGTACATTCCAGGATTCGAAAGAGTAATCAGTTGTTCGTTTGCGGGGTCGTCGTTGTTTTGTATCCGTCCAATCCGAGGCTTTTGTTTCAGGTTTCTTGACTTGAAGTTTTTCTTAGGATGAGTTGTCGGCACATCGCTAAACCATGATAGGGCTTAATCGTTGAGTAAAGGCCATCATGGGCATGCCTCGAAGATGCTGCTTTAGTGGTTGAGTTAAACGTTTTCTGTCACCTATCACGTTAAGTAACCTGAGACGCTGCAGATGTAAATACAGCACTCAGGCGCAGCGGTGCTTCTTCCAAATGTCGCATCAGATGATTTGACTTAGCCAGAGAGTTTTTACCCACTACCATTACCAGGGGGCGCCCGCGCGGAGGACACATGGAGAAGTCTTTTGCCCCCCAGAAGTCTGATGGGCCTAATTTTGACGCGATATCTATACCTCTGGCATCAATTGCGAGAAGAGAGTGCCAGAGTTCGTGATGGGCGTTAAAGTCGCAGGTAGGATCCTATGCTGTCCTGTGAGGAGTGGACCAATATTGAACTTATAGCCAGAGCCACAGCTGGATGCTGGTGGAACATAGATGTTTATAAGTTCGAAATTGGTATTGCCGGATTTAACGGCAATAGCTTGCATTTTCGCCGTGCCGTCGTTGAAACGAAGATCTAATACACTGTATTGCACGGTTCTGTGTATTAGGAATTCGAGCCCTCCTCCTGGATTAGGACCCTGCCTGCCGACTCTATCGCGCCTCAAAAGTATGTAATCGCCGCGGATGTTAAATTCGGGAGTTGAGGGTTGGAGCTTTGTCTCCTGAAATGCCGCTATCAGAATTTTGCGCGTACTCATGAAACGGAGTATCTCGTCGATCTTCAGACGGATGCGATTGCAGTTAAACTGCAATATGGTACGTGGGGTGTACACTGCTGCAGGGGGTGCAGGTGTTAGACTTGAGCGATTATGTCTTGTTGTATTGTTTCCTGCGGGTGGAGGTGGTGGAGAGCTGGGGCCAGGAATGGCCGGAGACGGTGGTGGGCCATTATCTTGTGAGCTAGGGCCTGGGGTGGCTGGGGGCCGACCCGCGTGCAGACACCCTGGAGCAACAAAGGACAACTCAACATAATGACTCATTTTTCTCTGCAACAGGTACAACTCAAGGACCTGGCATTCCCGAAGATACGTCGGTTGCATACACAGCAGGTGTAGATTTCGGGACCTGGGTTAGTCTCGATGCCGGCGCGGAATAGGAGGAGAGCAACCGCGCTGAGATGAAATGCTCCCAATTTGACGAAAAAAAAACACATAGAACACATCCACACACATACACAGACATGCCTTCTTCATCACTCCATAACTTGTGACAGAATAAAGGAAGTTAACATTTTGCACATATGGTTTTTGCAAGAAGTTCTTCCTGCATGTTACGACCAAGAAATTCCCTACCTTGTTTACAATTATAGTGCATTTATGCGATCCCGTCTAGACATACCAGGTACATTTGTTGGCTGTAATAATCATCTTATTTCGCTATTCTAGCTAGTCTAGTTTTGGAGATATTGAGGTCAGTCTATTTCAAATGCCTGTGGCAGCTAAAGGGTTAAGAATTGGGGGTATGTTCAGTACAACTTTTTTGCTGAAAATCACATGAGGAATCACAATTCGGTGCAATTATGCAGCACTTCCCGGACACCCTGTATAGAATTGCAAAGGTAATATTATGATTTTTTTTCATTCTCATTGTTCTGTATCTTTTGCCGGTTTTGAAATACTTCCTAAAAACTGAAAAAGACCCCCTATCCCCCTTTTTTCAAGGTTGCAGACCTCCAATCGGTGGGGACTTTTTTCCCTATAATCAGGAGGTCACCCCCAACCATCCTGCAAAAATCCAGCGATGTAAGATTTTTGCCGACCAAATATCGTATTTTTATTTGACCAATACTTTACAACTCATTTTCACACTCATATCCCTCCAATTGGATCGAGTACCTACAGTACAGAACAACTTCCATGCAAATTTTCAGTTGCTGTTCTGTATAAAATAACTCTTGCGAAACGTGTATGGAAGTTGTGCTGACTTGTCCTGCACTCAATCCCATACAACGAGCTACATTGGCAACAAGCCCGGCGGGATCTCAGCGGCTGCCTGCGTCATCTTTTCTGTATGCTGTTTTCGGAGGCGCACATGCCGCGTGGTACGTTTGCATAAGCCACGCGGATCAGCGGAGAAAGATACACGCATGAAGTCAACTCATGCATGAAAACCTGCTCTGGCAGAGAATTTCAACTCTCTTCAACTGTGTAGCAAAAGCGCAATGGCTCAAAAGCTCAATCGCCTGTATACGTGTGTCTCTTCGGTTGTATTTGTGACATCAGGCGCAAATCAGACGACTGGGCCAAAAAAATTTGCAACCGATTTTGAGTGAGCTTTGGGCATATATGTATTATTTGTATATGACGTAATCATATACAAATCATACATATATGTATGTCCAAATTGGTACAAAATTTTGTTCTTATAAACATGAAATTTCAGATTTTCGTTGAGCTTTGTGCGTGTAAGTTTTAGAGGACTTTACCCAGTTGAAGAGAGTCAAGAGACACTCTTTTCATATCTTAACAATCACTCATCATCGTGTGCCATTGCCTTGTCTCACTCTCTCACTTACTGCCACGTGTGTGTGGTGTATGATGTGTGGTACCGCGTCGGCGCATGACAAGAGGACAAAGTTGGGAGCGAGAAAGAAACAACCACGAGAGCACATGCTGCTGTAAAGTAAATTTATAATTCGCCATGGCATGCGCACATATTGAGTTTCCGATCTCCGATACAACTACTAACTACAACAACTAATGGAGATGTATGTTTGAATTTTAGGATGTTTGAGTTTTAGGATCAATTTCGGCCAAATTATTAATAAATTCTAATAATGAGAAAAAAAAAACACATAAAAAATATAAAAACACATTCTTGTCTCCTTTTTTTAGTTGAGAATGGTTTTCATGTGTTAAAAAAAGAGTCTTTATACCCATAGATGGTATAGGGTATATTGTTTTTGTTACGCCGATATTGTGTAACACCTCAAAGCAGCCACCGGAGGTATGGCAAAGTATATATATAAATGATCAGGGTCAGTGGCGGCTCGTGACCCCCTAAATTGGGGGTTCACAACTGAAACAAACTAGAGGGCCTAATTTTTCAAAATAATGTGAATACCTAACTTCAGTAAACCTTGTACTTTGCACCATTTTGTACCTCTTTTTTAATTGAAGAATTTTCTTTTCGGCTTCATTAGCTTTTTTATACAAATAGAGATTTTTTGTGGTTACTAAATTTTAGGCCAATAAAAATGATCGAATTTAGTAAGATAAGAAGCGTAATATATTGAACTACAACAAAAAATAAATTAATACAGGAGGGACTCGATAGTTTGAACTAATTAAAACCAAGTGAATTCAAATGATCGAGGGTTTCAAATATGTGGGGGAGCTTTGTTATTGAAAGAACTTGCATACATAATTTGGTTTTATGTATTTATTTATTAGTATAGTATTCATATTAAACAAAATAGGATTCAAATTGAAACAAAAATTAATACATGATTCACATTTAGTTAAATGGTTTTACACATTTTCGAAAAAAGTTACGCAAAATTAATTTTTTTTTTGTTTGAGATCCATATTAGAAATGAAATGTTAGAAATTTTCTAATTCCCCGAGTTATATGCTAGAAAAACACAAATAAAAACTTTTTCAAATTATAGAGGGAATTGTTTCGTTGAAAAGTTCAAATTATAAGAGACGTAATGTTGCTAGATGAGCGATCAAATTATAGAAGGTTCAAACTAGCGAGTCTCTCCTGTATTTAATTTCTGCTAATATAGTTACAGATAGAAACAGTTTTCTTTCACTATGCATGTTAATTCAATAAATTAGAAATTCAATTTTTTTTCAATTATTTCTCGAATAATAGATACACAAAAGTAAATATCAGAGTTCTAGTTCCAAACATTCATTTTTGAACCACTCATATCATTGTATCAAATTATGCATCAGATTTTTTTTAACGGATTTTAATCAGAGCACATACATAATCAGCAACACATACTAAGAATATAGCTGTAAAATTGTGTACAAAAATTATACAACATGGGTTAAACAATTTTTAATTACAAAATACTACTTAATCACGATTATTTTGTTGGTAACACTATAGAAATAGAAATATAAATTTGTAAATATTGTTTACTACCAGTGTTGCCAACTGGAAATTTAGAAAACGGCTAAATTTAGGCGGAAAACCGGCTATATATTTTTCAAAAACGGCTAAAAATCCGGCTAAATAAATTTCAGGCAGAAAAAACGGCCAAAAAACCGGCTTAATCATACAAAATAGAAACATTACGAAAAAATATAGTAAAATACTGATTTTAATAATTTTATTATTTTCTGGAGTACTACCCGTAAACTATGCTTTAGGCAGATTTCTTAATTTTATTACATATATGCTACAATCGCTGGCATTACAGTGATTTATATTTGGATTAAAATTTAACCATTTTAGTCCCAAGACACATATCCAAATAATTATGACGATAATCCATCATAATGATGAAAGTTCGAAATTGTTCGTCATTAGAATTCGTCATTTACTTTTAAAGTTTGTGTAAATGATGAAAATGTTCCTCACAATTGCGATATTTTGATGAATATTCAGTTCAATAATTTGAGGACACACTTTCCTTAAAGAACTTGTATAGAAATGTAAACATTCTTCTTCTTCAATTTTACAACAAATGGCGTCCCCAGTCATTATTGAGCAAATGATGGTCCAAATCCGTAATTTGGAACTCGTGTTAATAATGATAAATTTGCGTCATTCGAAAATACATATGTGTGTCAAGCTCGTTATTCATTTTCGAATTTGAGCCCTCCAAATTTTATTTAATTTCCATAGTTACGAAATTTATAACAGTGGCACACATATCTTCGAATGACGCAAATACGTCATTATCACGAAAATTTACCATCATTAGCACGAATTCCAAATTACACATTTGGACCTTAATTTGCGCAATAATGACAGGGGATCTGTTGCGAAATTGACGAACAAGAATTTTTGCAAAAATTTTAAATTTGTTATTAATCTTTACACAATTCTATTCAAATTCTTCAAGAAAAGTGTGTCATTAAATTATTGAACAGATTATTCATCAAAATATCGCTGTTGTTAGGGACATTCTCATTATTTACCAAACCATCAAAAGTAAATGACGAATTCTAATGACGAAAACATATTTGTCACCTCACTTTCGAACTTTCATCATCATGACGGATTATCTTCATAATGATTTGGATATGTGTCATAGCTATTATGTTCCATTCTTCCATTGTTGATGTTCCGCAATTACGAATTTGATGCTCCAAAGATACAAAATTGATATTCCAAAATTATGAGCTTGGCCAGGAAATGGTATAGATTTTTGATAAATTTGTTGCTACAAACCCAAGAACAAAATGTAATGCATCTACGATGTGTCGTTTCTATGAATCGTCAGACGTTGTGCTAGTAGCTTGCCCAGTAAACTACAAAAGTTAGATTTAAAAGAGTATATATTTCGGGGACAACTTACCCCCTTCTTCAGCATTTAGCTTTTGTGCTAAAGAAGGGGGTAAGTTGCCCCCGAAATTCCACTACAAAGTTCCGGTGATATTATCAATATCTATGAATCGCGCTAAAAGGTTTTCCCCCTTGTAATCTGGCATGATTACGTTATCTGTGGTAAAAAATTGATTGTACTTTGAAAAATGGAAAAATGTTCAGGTACCCCCATGCTCCAAGAATTGCTCAGCAAAGAATTTTATCTAAGATACTGTCTTCCATTTTGCAAATTATTCAGCATATTGGTGGTTAGTAAATTACATGCTTAGGCTAGGTACCATGTACTAATATCGTCAGTTTTCGTGAAACCCATTACCCTAAATTTATTGAAAAAAGGTCACCGCGGCAAATTTTCCCAGGAGACAAAGGTGGGCATAGTAGGTCCTTACCCTAATACACGACAATAAGTGTATGTAGAAATAATTTGACGGCGATTAATAATTTTGTTTCTGAATATTGAAAAATTTATTCTAGTTTCAAATTAAAAAAAAATTCCTAAAATAATTTTAGCCGGAAAAACGGCAGAAGAAAATCAATTCCGGCTAAAAATCCGGCCGGCCGGAATTAGAAATTTCTTCCGGCTAAACAGCACGGTTTCCGGCTAAATTTGGCCGGAAAACGGCTAAATTGGCAACACTGTTACTACATAGCCATACTTAATACGAGTACATTCGTCATTACTTTTGCCTTATTTAAATTTATGTGCCCATACCTTTCCACATAAAGAAGAAAAAACTGAGCAATTAATATGATGTAATCATAAATATTCATACAAACAATGCAAAATGCATCAATTCACAACAAATCAACCGAAATAACATCACCGGTTCTGAAGCTCGCACGCAATTCTTCCACTGTTCGCACATATTTTGTGTGCTCCTATGCCAGCGAGTCTGCGTCGATTGATACTATGGGACATCGCATAGGATCGTATGGAAACGGATGATGGGTACAAGCAACTCTAACCGCACGTGCGATTAGAGAATAGGTGGCTTGTTCTTTGACTTGTGTTATCAATATTTCGGTTACTCTTCGCGGGTTTAAGATACATACATGACATCGATTTTTAAATAAATTTGAAGTTTTGCTTTAAATTCTATGATATAAAATTTTAGGTAGGAAAGCAATTTTACGATGTGATGGTTATGATGAGCGTAGGGGGTTCACGTGCTCATGTGCTCCTAAGGAGTAACCGCCACTGTCAGGGTTGGTCTCTGAATCGAATAAGCCATGTTTGTCTGTCTGTCCGTGTGTCTGTCTGTTAGCACGATAACTCCCGAAATAATGAAGCTAGCGGTTTGAAATTTTGGTCAAATGTTTGTTTTGCTAAAATCTTGGACGGTATTGAAAATGGGCCAAATCGGACCACGGGTTCCCCTACCTCCCATACAAACTACCCCTCCTTGATATTTTAATTCAGCCTTAACTTTCGGTAGGATATTGCTATCGACTTGAAATTTTGATCAATATCTCATTCTGACATATACTTTCAGTTGGTGGAGAGTGGAATAGGTCCGACTGCCCTACCCCTACTTCCCCTACAAAGTTATATTCAGCCATATCTTTTGATAGAATGTAACGAAAAACTTGAAATTAGTATCAAATGGTAGCCGTTGGATGCCTTGACAAGGTAATAAAGATGTGTCAGGTCCGACCCATCTACCCCTCCCTCCCCCACAAAAAATATGAAATTGAATATTTTGGGTTTTGCGTGCCTTCTAGGTCTGTACATGGGTATAGGGTATACACTCATCGTGCTATTCGCACGAATAGAACTCGGTCTCGTTTTCGTTCGCACGGATATTTTCCTGTATCTTTCGCCGGTTTTGAAATATTTGCTTCTGCTCGTCCCCCTTTTTCAAGGTTGCTGACTTTTATTCGGTGGGGACATTTTTCCGGCAAAAATCCAGCGATATAGGATTTTTGCCGACCAAATATCGTATTCTTATTTGATCAATACTCAGCCACTTATTCTCGTACTCATATCCCTCCAATTGAATCAAGTACAGAACAGAACAACTTGCATAATTTTCAGTTGCTTTTCTGTATACAAAAAAAAAAATATTTTCAATTGTTTATGGAAGTTGTACCGTCTTGTTCTGAACTAAATCCACTCACTCTACCGCATGCTGCTAGTACGTTGCATTAACACTGGGGCATGCATCTTACGAAACGCACTAATGAGGTCAACGAACACAACCTGGTTTCGCAACCTAAAGAAATTCATTGTCATCAAATCCGGCGCGGCATCAGCGATTCTCTGCCTCATCTTTCAAGTTTTTTTCTATATGCAGTTTTCACAAGCGCTGATACCGCATGAGATTTTTTTCCGTAAACCACCGCGACTCGTGACCAGCGGAAAAAGCGGAAAAATATACACAAGATACACTCATTGAAGTCGACAAATGCACGAAAACCTGCTCTGGCAGAGAATCTAAACTCTCTTCAACTTAAACTGTGTAGGAAAAGAGCAATTTTCTGTATACGTGTACCTGTTTGGTTGATTTCGTGACATTATACCTACATTAGGCAATTTGGCCAAAACGAAGTGGTACCGATTTTGAGTGAGCTTTGGACATATATGTATGATTTGTATATGGCGTAATGTTCCCAAAAATATAAATGTTTGACTTACGTTATGTGCAAACACATTGCACATAATTATTCCTCATTTGAAATTCATACACATTATGTCCAAAGCTCACTCAAAATCGGTTCCACATTGTTTTGGCCCAGTCGTCTGATCTGCGCCTGATGTCACAAATACGACCAAACAGACACACGTGCAACTTAATGTTGCGAATTTTCATAGCGATTTTCATATCTAAAACTAAAAAGAAAAGTGGTCCTAAATGGCTACCTTGCGGAACCCCTGACGAACACTTTATAACAGAGCAAGATGTACATCCATTCAACTTCACCAACTGAGTCCTATCCGTCAGATAGGATCTCACCCAGCTTAGAAAAATTTACTGTATTCCTATATTCTCAAGTTTCGTAAGTAAGATATCTAGGGACGCGGGAGCGTCCCGCACGCCAAAGAAAAACGAAGAAATTTGAACAAATAAAAAGTGAGAAGCGACTAAGACTATGTTTACACGACGGAACAAGTACGGGTTTTCGGACCTCTGTAGCTCGGACCCTGGTTGGTCCTGAGTCTTCAAATTCGGTAAGCGTTGTCGCTCGCGCCGTCTCACGAAGTGTAGAAAATTTCAAGATGATACGATAAGAAACACCGGATATATAAGAGTTTGAAAATCGCATTTTTTCTAAAATCTTGTTCTCGTTGTTCTTGTCGTTCATTGACAGGGCTACAGCCTTGCAGAGGGCATCTCGGGATTTGGTCTCTTTTCCCATTGATAGAGTCTGTCGTGAAGGTGTGCATAGGCTATCGTTTGCTCCGATCCGTGAAGTAGAAAAAAAGATACAGCGGAAAATGTGAAAAAATACATAGAGTTTCTCGCTTAAATCTTTTTATGTGTTTTAAAGGATGCATTTTGCAAAAGTCGGGGATAGGCCCGAAAAAAGCCTAGAAAAGAATCATATAGTATAGTATAATTGGTAGGACCGATCAATCTTTTGTATCTAAAATTTTCAGTTTTAGATCGTCTGCAAGAGAGGGGGCGGGTCAAAGTTCCTGTTTTGGTTCGTCTCATATATACGAGTACGTGCATATTAGTTTAATATTGGATGTTTCATTCATCCCGATGATCCTAAAGCTTCTACCAAATCAGCGCGGTAGCGGTACGCGGTACACACAACACACACACCACAAGAATTGACAAGTACTCCGTGGTGTACCGCGGCGGAAACTATTTCATACATTCTGACACGTACCGCTACCGTTCTGCGCTGGTTTGGTGGAAGCTTAAATATGGCGCTGGGACACCAAATCGGTTTTGTCAAGGTGTATTCTGTTGTGTTCAAACCAGAGTTACGTGATGATGGCATATGGAAAATCGATTTTTCAAGGAATTCTGATGAGTTAATTTGAACAAAATTTGGCATGTAGATTTATTCTTGTAATTCCACCCGGTTTGATCCTGTTGTGGTAGGCAAAAAGGTACTGTTAGTTATATAGTGAATTTCATAGCTATCCCTGATTCTTGGTCATGAAACCACTTTATTGTTGTAAAAGCAATGCTCGTCAGGACTCAACAGGTTTTCGGGACCTTTGATGAGGGATAAAATGATATTTTCACATGTACATGTCTTTCTCTATGTGTCTTAGGCGCAATGTGGAACTTAGGAAATATGGATGTTATTTGAATCACATATTGAGTACCCAGTGAGGCTTAATGGTTACATTAAAAATTAAGATTTAAGATTAGGATGAATGTGATAGAGATGAAGTAAAGGTTTAGACTCAATTTAGGGCTAAGGTGTTAAAGACAAAATCAATTTTAGGGTTAAAGTTATTGTTACATCGCAGTTAACGTTATTATTAGGGTTAAATGTAAGGATAGGGTTTGGGTTAAGGTTGAGTCTGAGTTTGAGGTTTAGGTATAGGCCAGGGTTATGGTCAAAGTTAGGGTTATCATTAAGTTTAATGTTATGTATAAAGATACCAAGGTTAGCGTACTAGGGCTACCAAGGCCATCGGGGTTACCAAGGTTACTAAGGGTTTGCAAGATCACCAAAGTAGTCAAGTGTACTATGGTTACTAAGATTACCAAGGCGAGCAAGGTTACCAAGGAGCCGAAGGTTAGCAAGGGGTTTATCATTCTTATAATTATTGTTCTCAAACAAATTCGTGACAATAGGGCAATGAATATCGTCTTCATAATATATTTACGAATTTTGTAAATCGAAAACTGCAAAAAGATATGATATCTCACAAAAACAACTGTGTTGTAAAAGGTGTCCGCCAAAGAAAAAGTCATCAGCCGCAAAAAGGATTGATATAAATACATTCCCGCCAAAATACTCGCATCTTGTCTCAATGATGGTGGTGGAGCAAATTTCTTTCAACGCTATTTGGCGGGGAGCTTGAATAATGTTAATAACAAAATAAAATCAATGTTAAGAAATTTATGAAAGAACTTTTATCGTATAGAAAAAAACGAATTTCATACGAAGGAAAGCTAAATAAGGTTCTAAAACGCATTTTTAATTTCTATAAGACTGGAAGCTTCAAAATGATCAAGAAAAGAACATAGCAGCAAATAGTACCCTCGTTCAGCTCCCCGCCAATAAGCGTTGAAAAAATTTGCTCCACCACCATCATTGAGACAAGATGCGAGTATTTTGGCGGGAATGTATTTATATTAGGGATGTCAAAAACCGGACGGTTAGTCCGAAAACCGGTACTTTCAGAACGGTTAACCGGTTTTTTTCGGTTTTTTTCTCCTTCCGGTTTTAACCCGGACGGTTGTTGGTCCATCCGGTTAAAACCGGAAAAAAAATATTTCAAAATTCAGACAATTTTTTATGTTTTCTTGGTTTACTCCAATCAATAGAGACGAAATAATAGGGGTTAGCGTGCAAAAATTGGGGACTTCTCTAATTTTTGATATGTTATAAAGACAGGTGAGGTCAGTTAAAATCCAACCTTGCGTCACTTTCCCCCCTGTGCTCCCGCCGCTATCTTCAAAAAACCATCTAAAATCGGCCCTTTCATCAGTTTTTGGCCTGTAACTTCTTCACAGAAGTCTTTGAGAAGTCCCCAATTTTTGCAAGGTAAAATCTCCCCGTTGATTGGAGTAATTTTTCAGCCTGAAATTCTATTACTAATCCCCTATGGACAAAAATCGTTTTTAAATTTCAGCCCTTTAACAATGGTCGAACGCTCTTTTTTTTGCTATTACTCGTAGAACAATCGCTTCGTCAAATTACCTATTGTATCCTATCTCTTCCAAGGCAGATATTGTTTATGTTAGCACAGCGTTTCACATGTATCTTGGTTGTACAACGTGAAAGCAGGGACGTAGCCAGGGGAGGGGTCCAGGGGGTCCGGACCCCTCCCGAAATGTTTTGAATGGGCTTTGAAATTTCAGTGACGACATGAAACATGGACACTGTATAATAAGTTACATCGGGATTTTTTCTATGGAGATTCCTTTCCGTAATTTACTCTTTGCTATAATGAAAATACAAGGTGGCAAGAGCATAAGCATCAATGGGGCGACACAGTCCAGTGTAATTATAATCAGATGTGGCTGTGACGCGGGTTTCAGTTCTAAGTCGGTTCTCATCGTTTCTCTCTCGTTTGACTAAATTGATTTGCTCGGGATTGCAAATTTGATGCAATTTGATCTAACGAATAAAAAACATTAAATTCATATTTAACCGTTTCCATAAAATTTGTACTAGTTGTCGGCCTACGACGAGGGTAACTACATTCATATGCAAATTACTTTTTCATAGATTTTATGTCATTTGCAATTAATGGCCGTTACTTAAAAACTAATGATTCACTTTAGTTCGTTTGATATGTTCATTGAAAGATTCCATCAGTTGTTTCATTGTGTGTGGTTTATTTCAACAAAATCGCTAATCAATGAACGCCTCGGGAAAAAATCGACAAAGTGTGACATGGGCATTGGGTAGATCAAGAAGACACTCTTCCTATGAATTGCCGGAGCGTGGGTTCGAGTTCCACTGCCACCATGGATGTTTGTGTTTTCTTTATCAAAATGCTCCTATCCGTATATACGACAGCCGTACCTATATATAAATGAACGTTACGATTTTTTCGCAGTGTATTAGGCAACCGTGATTCAAATCGTGCATTTTATTATTATTAATAATGCTAGAAAAACAACGATTTGGGTGTCTAAATATGGCTTGTACTGCTATCCGTCTCATAAGGAGAACTATTGTGGTTCTTTATTGCCCGTTATATGGCGGATGGTAAGGTAAGTGTCGCTAGTATCGATAAAAAAGGAATTCATCTATCGAGAGCTGATTGCGTAACGTTCCCTAAATATCAAGTCAGTGTAATTCGTGAATACATTATTGGTCAAATAAAATAGGTCAAAATCTAGATGGTTCTTCTGAAAATTGCGAAAGGTTTCATAAAGTTTCAAAAATTTGAAACCACTTTTTTCTCTTAATAAATGAAGTGACGTTTCCTGTACGATCGGACATCACTATATCCTCTTGAATCAATAACAAAACTCTAATTTAAAAAAAAAATGTCCTGGCTACGTCCCTGCGTGAAAGTGAATTAATATTCGTGTATAATATATCAGTGCATTTCGCGTATGATCGTGTCCCTAAAATATTTCGTATTCCGCAAGAGAAATTAGGATGGCCCCTGTTGTAAATGTTTGAATTTTTTTTTCAAAACTTAATAAAATAATTAAATCACATCGGACAATTTTATTTGATTGTCTTTTTGGTTCAACATGTTTTTCTTTTAAATTAGCTGTCTTACTACATCATGTACGTGAATTTTAAGTTGATTTTGCATACGATACGAACACCAGCAATTGCAAAGTGTGTAAGCATTTTTTTTTAGAAAAATTCTAAGCAAATCAATGAAAAGAACCGGTTAACCGGAAAACCGGTACTTGGACTCCGGTTAAAACCGGACGGTCTAACCGGCTTTGCAAAAAAACCGAAAAAACCGACAACCGGGTTATGGGCCGGTTTTTGACATCCCTAATTTATATCAATCCTTTTTGCGGCTGATGACTTTTTCTTTGGCGGACACCTTTTACAACACAGTTGTTTTTGTGAGATTATGATATACTCCATCAAAAATCGGTATATACCACATCAACCTGCATTTCCCTGCTCAATACCATCAGCAACAAATTTAGTAAATGATACCAAATCTGTTGAAGTTGATTTTCCTTTCAGGAATCCATGTTGACATGGCGAAATTAAAACATCTATTTTATTTTTAATAAGTATTTCAAACAACTTTGGTATTGCAGATAATTTAGCTATGGGTCTATAGTTATCAATAAGATGTTTCGGACCCTTTTTGTGAACAGACGTTGGGTATGAAACTTTCCATTCATCAAGAAAAACACCTGAAGACAAGGACAAATTAAAAATAAAGGCTAAAGGAAGACATAACGATTGCATGCAATTCTTCAAAAATATATTAGGAATGCCATCAGGCCCGGCCTGAATACTTGTAATGAAGGGACTTGGCCATCCGAAGATGTCCAGGGGACGGAGCCAATGCCTCTAAAACCGTGCAGGTTAGGCAACGACGATAGGGCTTCTCAACGAGCGAGCAGCGGCATGCGCTTGCTGTAGCTCAGTTCGGGAGATACGGGTGGGGTTTGTGCCACTCGTTGCCCCTGTCCTTCTACAAAAAAAAAGGATCTCGCATGCCAAAAAGGTACTACAGCACAACAGGAGGGTTAAAATTGGGTAGATATCGCGAATATTAGCCGACGCGCACAGGTGCCATCTTATTTAGCTCCGTGGACCCGGATGGCGACGGGTCCCGGCCAAACTAAACCCACTATAATTTATAAAAAAAAAAATACCCGTCCTGAGACGCCCGCGGCCTAATACAAAATTGTAGGGCGCCTCCCTTACACAAAAACCGGTGGTGAAGTTTAGGGCTTCACCCCATTATTCGCCCCTGGAATGGGGGGGGGGGGCGTGCGGTGGTGCACGTTACATGGTCACAATTCGAGGCACCAAGAACTTGGCTCTATGATCTATTAGCGCAAACGGTTACATGGCGAAGCGAGTCACATGAGGGCAAATGAAAACACAAGGACGGATCCCTTATTCCATCCATGTCACGCACTCCCGAAAACAAAAACCTTCTTCATCACCCCCCTTCATAAGAAAAAAAAAATGAGACTCCGGCCAAAAACGCGTGTCCCCCCGGGCGACATTTCACATCCGACCCTCAAAAAAAAGACAACCAAAAACGCGTGCTGTCCTACTGACGGCTGTCGCTCAACTCCCCGAAGTTGGTCGCGTCTCCGGCCACCATTTTTCGGACCAGCTGTTCCGACCGCTCAGTGATTCCGACACATAGATGTCCATTCTTGGATTTGGCGGGGTTTTCAAAAATATTAATGATTTTAAATTAATTAAATCATCAATATTTGTGAAAATGCTCATTTTTCAAAAATATACACCTATGTGTCGAAAACGGTTCGTTACATACTAACATCAAGATCACGCATAGCATTCAATAGGTCATCCTCAAGAGCACTCGTAAGGTCCTCCTGAGTTTTCCGGACCAATGCACTCTGGCTTCCATTGATGTTAGTATGTATTCATTTCTGATGAAACGGAGTCTGGCACTTCGAAAACTGAACAAATCTAGCAAATCCGTCACAAACTGATTGAACATCTTTGTAAAAATTGGCTTATCTACTTTAATTACAGAAGCATTCAAGCCAGTACTAACAAAAATTAGATCTAAAATTCTACCAATCGAATTTCTAACAAGATTCATTCGCATCAAATCCATTGCAAACAAACAATCTGTTAGAACAGATTCACACTCAAGATGTAAATCACGCGGCAGAATTTTTTTCTCGTCGTCGTTCCAGTACCAACTAATATTACCAAGACGATCAATTTGTCTTTTTCCTCAAAAGATGCAAATAGCTTGGAGATATTATCTACATGTTTGTTATAAACATCAACTGAACTAGCTATTAAAAATATATACTTTTTCGCTGCGAGAAACATTGATAGAAACACATATCTGTTCCACGTCCTTATGAAAAAGCTCAACTTCATGAGATGGGAATGTTGTTTTGATAGCTACCAAAACACCACCTCCTCTCTTAGAGGATACGCACTAGCTTTGCCGGTATACCAAAATGCAGCAAGATGTTGTACAGTACGCTTCGATCGATACTGTCGTATGCCTGCTTGAAGTCGACAAATATTTGGTATACGTCGATGTTGTATTCCCAGCACTTCTGGAGTAAAAGCTTCACTGTAAAAAGCTGATCTGTCGTCGAACGGCCAGGTCTAAAGCCGCCTTGGTACTCGCCAATGATTTCCTCTGCGTACAGATTAATTCTATTTTCTATAATTTTAGATAAAATCTTATAAGTCGTACAAACTAATGAGATGCCTCTGTAGTTCTCACATTTTAACTTATCCTTAACTAACTTAAATGAGATGCCTCTGTAGTTCTCACATTTTAACTTATCCCCTTTTTTGAGGATTGGGCAAATGATACTTTTGCGCCAATCTTCCGGGATTATTTCGTCGTTCCATATTTTAACGATAAGTGTTTGTATAGCCTTAACAAGTCTCTCCCCACCATGCTTCAGCAGTTCAGCTTGAATCTCGTCAGCGCCCGGGGCTTTATTACGTTTTAATGATTGGATAGGGAAATCAACTTCTTCTACTGTTGGGGGTTGAACGGGAGGGCCTGTTTCAGCCATCAGCTCCAGAGGTTGTTCGGTTGAACATTGAGGAGCTCTTCAAAATGTGAGGCCCAGCGTTTATCAACGCTATCAGTGTCGCTAATTATATTGCCATCCTTATCCTTACAGAGGCTGGTCCTGGGTTGGTATCCACTTTTAATTGAATTAATTAGCTTGTCTACTGTTCCTACTAGCTAGTCTTTGGTTTATTTGCATCAACTGCTCGTCAAGATGCTTATGTTTCTTACGCCTACTTAACCTATTCAAAAATCGTCGAAGCTCGTCATATTTCGTTTCTTTGCTCTAGTTGCGCGTTCAGTCCATTGGCGATATGCCTCGTTTTTAGCATGTACAGCATTTTTACATTCTTCATCAAACCAATCATTTCGAGCTCGCCGGGCTTTGTATCCCACAACCTCCTCTGCGACCCCTTTGATGGTGTCTTTGAGTGTATCCCAGATCTCAAGGGCGCCTTTGTTGCTGATGTTATTTAGCAAAGGCGTCAGCTTCTCCTCAAGGACAGTCGTATAAGTGACAACCGTGGCCTCATCCAACGATTTGCCGGATTGAACCTCGAATGATGCACCGAAGAAATTCTGCACCTATAAGTCGCCTTCGCCATATAGTGGTCAGAGTCAATATTTGCTCCACGATAGGACCGCACATCCATTATGCTCAATGCCCATCTCTTGCAGACAAGGACGTGGTCAATTTGGTTGACGGTATGTTGATCTGGAGATCTCCAAGCAGCAATTGATTGAAGTGAATCGAAGAGATTTTCTAGGCGGTGGTAGAACTCGTCTTAAACCGCGTCTTCACTGACTTCGGTGGGGGAATGCGCGATTATGAGCCAGAGATTGAAAAACCGAGTTTTAATGCGAAATGCACACAGCCGCTCGTTTATGGGTTTGAAGTCGATAACAAGCGGCTTAACTTGATTGCTTACAATAAACGCCACTTCAATCTCCCTGTGGCCCGAAGGTTTTCCACTTGTGAAAATTGTATTGTATTCGGTCATCAATCTCGCTACTAAGCCATTTTGTTTCCTGAAGTGCAACTATGCTCAGCTTATATTTATCAACCTGATCCAAGAGGGTCTTTAAGGACCCTGGCCTATGCAGGGAGCGTACATTCCAGGTTCCGAAAGAGTAATCCGTTGTTCGTTTGCGATGTCTTCGTTGGGTTGTAGCCGTCCAATCCGAGGCTTTCGTTCCAGGTTTCTTGACGTCGAATTTTTTTTTCAAGGATTAGTTGTCGGCTCATCGCTTAACCATGATAGTATTCGTAAACGAAAGAGGTCCGTCATGGAGGGGCCTCGGAGGTGCTGCTTCGGTAATTGACTGTTCGGTTTTTGTCACCCTATTACGCTTAGTAACCTGAGACGCTGAAGTTGTTAATACAGCGCTCAGGTGCAGCGGTTACTCGGATAATGCGGGAATGTAACGCCCCGTAAAGAAACATAGGAATTGGCTGGAGCCGTTCACCCTATGAAGCTCCTCCTGCATAGCTAAGGGTCCGCAGTTATGCTACAACTGAAGAGGATATAGGAATCGGCCGGAGCCTTTCAACCTTTATCCTCCCCACTACGGGAGAGAAAAATGGTCTGGGAACGAAAAAACTACACAAAATTACCCTTCCAATTGTAATATATGAGAATTAGTATTATAGTGAAAAATTTGGCGTTAGACTTAAAAATAATATTTTCATTTTAGACTCTTTTAAAAAGCTTCATAGCTCTTAAGACGCAAGTTCAGCCAGGGACCCTCCTCTTCCCCTTTTTCAACGTTGCAAACCTCTCTGTTGGGACTTTTTCCCCATAATCCGGAGACCATCCCCAACAATCCTGCAAAAATCCATCGATGTAAGATTTTTGTCGTTCGATTGCCATATTTTTTTCGGCTATAATAAAATCATATTAATTTAATTGTTTGAAACAAATGAGAATGCCCACTTTTATATGAAAGTTGGTCAACGAAATTAGTATCAGAAGTCTCAAAACGCAAAAGAGCTCCAGTACACAGTATTTGGTCATATTTCTATTATACATGCTTAAGCCTACTTGATTTCGCCTACTGCACGTCTAAAAATTTATACTGAATGAATCGAGTAGGCTTAGGCATATGACATACATATTATAATAGAAATATGAATGTGTAATGGAGGCCTTAGAGAGTAACGAATATATGAGTTTCAGGCCGACGAAAAAGGAAAGCAATTTTGTTCGTCCTTTTGATCATTTTTATTGCTTCAGGCTGGAGGCTTGGGTTGAAAATATCTTTTGTATGGGAGTGGCCTGAATATGTTTATCAACGAGCTCACAGAAACGTAAGTTATGCGGTCTACTATGAGAGAGATTGATCCATAAAATCAATAATATTTTTATATCTTTTCCTAACTTACAACTAATGAAAATAAAAACTCTCGGAAAATTGGTTTTGACACCGAAATTTATACTTTTAGGCCCGTATTTATAAACATACCTCAACTCAAGGCGGCCTTAGACAAGTATGCCGAAATAGACAAAAATAAATGTCATTTCCAGTAGTTATTCATTGAAATAATTTATATTTACGAGTCAATGCATCCTTGGTTTAAAGCGAAACTCAAGGAGACCTAAGTTTTTTAAAGAACTGTCATCATCATTGTGGCACGATAGCCCTGGCCGCCTGAATCGTTGACCTCCAATTGTCGCGGTTACGTGACCTTTTCCTCCAGTTTCGGAAGCCCAGCAGCTGGTGGGCGTCTTCACCTACGGAGTTCTCCCAGCGAGCTCTCGGTCGTCCACGCAGCCATAACATAGCACGGGTCGCCTTAAGTCAAGAATGCATTGACCCGTGAAAATAAATTGGCTTGGGAGTTCATCTATTTCTTACTCCATCTTGAAAGTAGGTGGAGTAAGAAATAGAGGAACTCCCAAGCCAGTCGAAAAAAAACAAGTTGAACAATCTCACAAACGACAACTTTGAACCTATAGTAACCATTCATTGGTAAAATGACGGAGTGGTTTCAAAACAACACCAACTGCACCGAGCACAGTCCAACACAAATGTGGAATAGTTTCGTTGAAATGTCAGTAGGTGAGGCGGAAAAGGCACTTGGAGTTTCGAAAGTCCACTCCACGCGAAGAAAGAAACATGGTGGTGGAACACTGAAACTAAGGAAGCAGTGCAAGCCAAATGGGACGCATTTAAGGCATGGACGAAATGTGAGTCATGCAGTGAAGCCGGGCTCAACTTCGCGAAAATTATATGCAATGCCGGAAGAACGTAAAGCGCTTGGTCGCTCAAGCAAAGGCGAAGACAGCTGAGAAATTCTACCAAGAATTAAAAACTCAGACTGCGACCGAAGGACCGTCTTTGCGCGAGAGACCTAAGCACGACGCCAGGGTCGCAGCTCGAAGGAGAAGGAACGCTCAGGAAATACAGGCGCCAAAGTACGTGGAGGACTCTAAAAAAATGTTGCTGATTGAAGATACGGCAATTTGCAGCAGGATGCGAGAGTATTTTGACGAACTTCTAAGTGAAGAATTTGCCCGAGCAGCTTTTCAAGATGTGGAGCCAAATACCACAAATATTGAAGATATCTCAGAGGAGGACCGGACAAAATCCTCGCGGAATTTTGGTTAAAAATGGAAAATGTCGGGCTTAGTTGGCTCACAGTTTTCTTCAACAACCTCAAAGGTGGGCAACCGATGCCTGATGCTTTCAGAAAATTCTATCAATTGTAGCGATACCGCTTAACGCAATTTGAAGAATTATGTCGCGTTGGGCCCTCAATAATGTTCTCTCTATCATGTTCGTTGGTTGCTTATCGCATAAATGCACCGTTTCAGTGTTATAAGCAAAAAAATTTAAAAACCTCGAAAATGTTTGTTTTTGGCGATGTTGGCCATGTTCCGCAACGAAATGTTGGTGGGAAGCTCCGGATTCGTGCTCAGCTTGGCTGTGGGTATTTATATTATCTCTATTTAGTGTAGCTGTCGTAATGGGCATTTACGTGCAATCCAATCCAACGCTGTGCTGTCCTGAGGAAATAAGTACAATCAACAACACCGCATTTTCAGTTTATAAGGTCGATCCACATTTATCAGTCACTATAATTTTCCATACAAGTGAACAGATTGTCAGTCAGTCAATTAACTGACAATCTGTAAACTTGCATGGAAAATGACTGTGAGATATGACCTTAAGACCGAACTTCATATCAGCAGCATTGAAGAAACATTAAACTTGGGGAGTTACTGGCACATGTACAAGCTCTCAATATCGTGATATGTGTAAGCGGGATATTTAAGCGGTGCGAAGGTCGATGGCTGCTGTCCAACTTTGTTTGTGTACGTAGAGGCGACTCATGTGATGATCACTCAGCGATCGAAGTTAAACCATTGGTTTTGAGCACTGTACTCGTATGCGTATCTTTACAGACATGTTCCTTTAGTTCATAGTCGATACTGGGAAAGTACCTTTAAACTTCTGTTTATGCAGATAAACCGACTTGACGACCACACTCGCCGAGTGCAAAGACTAGAGTATCATTGTTATTACCCCATCTTTAAATCAGACTTCTATTTAATAATAGGTATGTAGTCTGGCTGGTCTCGCGGTTAGTGCGCGCACCTTCGGTGCACAGGGTCATGAGTTCGAATCTGACCGTGATCCATGGTGTTTTTCCTGCATAGCTAAGGGTCCGCAGTTATGCTACAACTGAAGAGGATATAGGAATCGGCCGGAGCCTTTCAACCTTTATCCTCCCCACTACGGGAGAGAAAAATGGTCTGGGAACGAAAAAACTACACAAAATTACCCTTACAATTGTAAACGTTTGACGTTTATCAAAACAAACACACGCAAAATTTTCGCACAATATTAAATTTCATAATTTGCATTAAATTCATAAGATTTAATATTAAATTCATTATTTTATGATTCATTTACTCGTTCGCTTCATCGGTAAAAGTGGTTTCGCGAATCGGTTTAGTGAATAATCATAAATTTGTTTAAAAAGTTTTTGGTGGTTTGCATTTTCTACCTGCCGCTCGGGCGGTCTTTGTTCTTTGTTTTCATTTGGTCCAGTAGTTATTTCAACTCGGCTTAACTGAGTTATCTGGGCATAGATTTTCATACAAGCATATAGCGCAGTGGTAGCGTGTACGACTCACGCCCGTGAGGTCCTGTGTTCGAATCCCAGTTTTTACAATTTTTTTTCTTTTTGCATTTTTTCTCTTTTTATTAATTTATTAGTTTAGTTCTTTAATTAAAATGAATTGTGTTTGCGAGCAATTTTACAAAGTTCAAATTGACGGTCTATCTCAGCTCGTTTCGTCGTTGCAGAGCCAACTTAGCAAGCTGAGATCCCTTATGAAAACTGTAAATTGTTGTGAAAACAATTCCAAAATATTGCGAGATAGAAACGTAACTTTAAAAAATAAGAAGAGTAATATAAGGAAAGACACTAAGAAAAAAACTAAAAATATTATTTCAATATTTTCTGAGCAATCTTTTGTTAGCCATGAAGCGGGGACTTCCACTGTTATTTCAGATTCATCTTCTACAATTCCTTCCAACGTTGACAAAAATCAATCTCCGATTGATAAATTTGTCACAGTTCGTAAGAAAGGGAAACATATTAAAAAACCTTCTCCTGTTGGTGATGTTATTCCCAAAAAGAGTGATAATAATAATAGGCGACACAAAAGAATCTTCGGTATCGATCAAGCTAATGATTCTCTTCGAAGTGTCCCCAGTTTCAAGGTATTCCATGTTTCTAAGCTACATGCTTCGGTAAAAGCAGAACATTTAAAGGAATATGTAATGAAAAAGCTTAATTTAACAGATGACAGCTTTCTTTCGGTTTATCCTCTGATAAAAAAAGATTGTGATATATCCAAATTAGTTTCAATCAGTTTCGGTTTGAAACTTCCTCATGAATATTCGAAGCAAGTGTTTTGTGCCAACTTCTGGCCCAAGGGCGTCAACATATCACCCTTCAAATTTTCAAAAAACGACAAACGCCAAAACAGTGTCCAGCAGAACACATAATTTCCAATTCATTTTTCTCGGTCTATTATCAAAATGTTGGCGGTCTTCGTTCAAGAACAAATGACTTTTACCTTGCAGCTTCACAAGAAGATTATGCTGCCATTTGCTTAACCGAGACTTGGCTTCACACAGACATTTCAAATGAAGAACTTTTCATAAGAGACTATGATGTCTATCGTCGCGACCGTTATGAGGCTTCGACTAAGAGAGGAGGTGGTGTTTTGGTAGCTATCAAAACAACATTCCCATCTCATGAAGTTGAGCTTTTTCATAAGGACGTAGAACAGATATGTGTTTCTATCAATGTTTCTCGCAGCGAAAAAGTATATATTTTTAATAGCTATTTACCACCTTTGAGTTCAGTTGGTGTTTATAACAAACATGTAGATAATATCTCCAAGCTATTTGCATCTTTTGAGGAAAAAGACAAATTGATCGTTGTTGGGGATTTCAATCTTGGTAATATAAGTTGGTACTGGAACGACGACGAGAAAAAAATTCTGCCGCGTGATTTACATCTTGAGTGTGAATCTGTTCTAACAGATTGTTTGTTTGCAATGGATTTGATGCAAATGAATCTTGTTAAAAATTCGATTGGTAGAATTTTAGATCTAATTTTTGTTAGTACTTGCTTGAATGCTTCTGTAATTAAAGTAGATAAACCAATTTTGCCCAATTCAATCCATCACAGCGCTCTTCTTCTTGAGTTTGTTTTTTATGATTACATTGAAGAAGAGCCCGAAGTTATTCCTACTAGAAATTTTCAAAAAGCCCAATTTGAAAAACTAAATTCAACATTTTTTAATATGGATTGGGCTCCAGTTATATCGAATAGTAATCTTATTGAAAGTTATACAATTTTTAATTCAATTTTAAATAAATCTATTCGCAAGTACGTTCCTTTAAAAAAGAACAAAATAAAAGCAAAAAATCCTTGGGCTACCAAAGAATTGTTCAAACTTAAGAGAGCAAAAAATAAGGCCCATAAATTATACAAGAAGTCATCCTCTCTTGCCAATAAAGAAAATTTCTTTAGATTGAGAAGAGAGTATGAATTAATGAATAAAAATCTTTACAAACAGTATATTGCGAGAGCTGAAAATAATATAAAGAATGACAGTAAGACATTTTGGAATTTTATAAACAGCAAGCGTAAGAATACGGGAATCCCAAAAAATTTAGAATTCAATGGCAATTTTTACAAAGATGTTCAATCGGTTTGTGACGGATTTGCTAGATTTTTCAGTTCAGTTTACAAAGTGCCAGACTCCGTTTCATCAGAAATGAATGCTAACATCAATGGAAGTCAGAGTGCATTGATCCCTCGGATAGCTCAGGAGGACCTTACGAGTGCTCTTGAGATTTCTGAGGATGACCTATTGAATGCTATGCGTGATCTTGATGTTAGTATTCAGGCCGGACCTGATGGCATTCCTAATATATTTTTGAAGAATTGCATGCAATCGTTATGTCGTCCTTTAGCCTTTATTTTTAATTTGTCCTTGACTTCAGGTGTTTTTCTTGATGAATGGAAAGTTTCATACATAACGCCTGTTCACAAAAAGGGTCCGAAGCATCTTATTGATAACTATAGACCCATAGCTAAAATATCTGCAATACCGAAGTTGTTTGAAATGCTTATTAAAAATAAAATAGATGTTTTAATTAGCCGTTTGATATCGCCATGTCAACATGGATTCCTGAAAGGAAAATCAACTTCAACAAATTTGGTATCATTTAGTAAATTTGTTGCTGATGGTATTGAGCAGGGAATGCAGGTTGATGTGGTATATACCGATTTTTCGAAGGCTTTTGATAGAGTAGATCATAATATTTTACTTAAAAAACTAGAACATTTAGGAATACAGTCAATTTTTCTAAGCTGGGTGAGATCCTATTTAACGGATAGGACTCAGTTGGTGAAGTTAAATGGCTGTACATCTCGCTCTGTTATAAAGTGTTCATCAGGGGTTCCGCAAGGAAGCCATTTAGGACCACTTTTCTTTTTAGTTTTCATAAACGATATCATCCAAAATTTTAAATTCGTGCGTGTATGGCAGTATGCCGATGATATGAAAATCGCTATGAAAATACGCAACATTGATGATTGCCTTAAGTTGCAATCCGATTTAGAAAAGCTGTAATTTTGGTGCCGCGATAATAATTTAAATGTTAGTAAATGTAAAGTACTTAGCATATATAAATTGAAAACTCCGGTCTTCTTTGAGTACTCCTTAACAGGTAGTGTTCTTGAAAGGGTTGCCGAAATATCAGATCTTGGTGTAATTTTCGACCATGAGCTTTCATTTCGACAACACATTGATTACATTATTTCAAAAGCGAATAGTATGTTAGGATTTGTTAAACGTAATGCGCGCGAATTTAATGATGCTTTTACTTTAAAAATATTGTATGCAGCTTTCGTTCGTTCGCACCTGGAGTATTGTTCTATTGTGTGGAATCCGTTCTATAAGGTGCATATCGAGCGTATAGAAAGAATTCAACACAATTTTACACGGTTTGCCATTTATCAAATTGGCTGGCGTTTCAAGCCAGATTATAAAACTCGCTGTTCCTTATTGGGTTTACAAGCCTTAGATTATAGAAGAACATTTTTAAACGCTATGTTTATAAGAGACCTGTTTTGCTCTCATATTGTTTGTGAAGATATATTAAATAACTTTCAAGTCAGAAATATTCCTCACAATTTACGGCGGAACAACCTTCTTGTTCAGCCTTATCATAGAGTAAACTATGGGCTTAATGAACCAATTACAAGGTCAATTATTCTTTATAATAGTTTGAAGGACTTAGTTAATTTTAATTGTACTAATAAACTAATGTTTAAAAGAAGTTATTGTGATAAATTTCCTTATTAATATATTTTGTTTTCAGTTTTTTTACGATCTGCTAGAGTTTACACTCGATTGATTGATTAGTCACTTACGTACGGATAGTAAGTAAAGTGATGCCGAGAAGCCTAGTCCCGGGACAAAAGTTTCTGTGAGGCAAAAAAAAAACAAAAGAATATATGAGAATTAGTATTATAGTGAAAAATTTGGCGTTAGAATTAAAAAAAATATTTTCATTTTAGACTCTTTTAAAAAGCTTCATAGCTCTTAAGACGCAAGTTCAGCCAGGGACCCTCCTCTTCCCCCTTTTCAACGTTGCAAACCTCTCTGTTGGGACTTTTTCCCCATAATCAGGAGACCATCCCCAACAATCCTGCAAAAATCCATCGATGTAAGATTTTTGTCGTTCGATTGCCATATTTTTTTCGGCTATAATAAAATCATATTAATTTAATTGTTTGAAACAAATGAGAATGCCCACTTTTATATGAAAGTTGGTCAACGAAATTAGTATCAGAAGTCTCAAAACGCAAAAGAGCTCCAGTACACAGTATTTGGTCATATTTCTATTATACATGCTTAAGCCTACTTGATTTCGCCTACTGCACGTCTAAAAATTTATACTGAATGAATCGAGTAGGCTTAGGCATATGACATACATATTATAATAGAAATATGAATGTGTAATGGAGGCCTTAGAGAGTAACGAATATATGAGTTTCAGGCCGACGAAAAAGGAAAGCAATTTTGTTCGTCCTTTTGATCATTTTTATTGCTTCAGGCTGGAGGCTTGGGTTGAAAATATCTTTTGTATGGGAGTGGCCTGAATATGTTTATCAACGAGCTCACAGAAACGTAAGTTATGCGGTCTACTATGAGAGAGATTGATCCATAAAATCAATAATATTTTTATATCTTTTCCTAACTTACAACTAATGAAAATAAAAACTCTCGGAAAATTGGTTTTGACACCGAAATTTATACTTTTAGGCCCGTATTTATAAACATACCTCAACTCAAGGCGGCCTTAGACAAGTATGCCGAAATAGACAAAAATAAATGTCATTTCCAGTAGTTATTCATTGAAATAATTTATATTTACGAGTCAATGCATCCTTGGTTTAAAGCGAAACTCAAGGAGACCTAAGTTTTTTAAAGAATTGTCATCATCATTGTGGCACGATAGCCCTGGCCGCCTGAATCGTTGACCTCCAATTGTCGCGGTTACGTGACCTTTTCCTCCAGTTTCGGAAGCCCAGGGTCGCAGCTCGAAGGAGAAGGAACGCTCAGGAAATACAGGCGCCAAAGTACGTGGAGGACTCTAAAAAAATGTTGCTGATTGAAGATACGGCAATTTGCAGCAGGATGCGAGAGTATTTTGACGAACTTCTAAGTGAAGAATTTGCCCGAGCAGCTTTTCAAGATGCCAAATACCACAAATATTGAAGATATCTCAGAGGAGGACCGGACAAAATCCTCGCGGAATTTTGGTTAAAAATGAAAAATGTCGGGCTTAGTTGGCTCACAGTTTTCTTCAACAACCTCAAAGGTGGGCAACCGATGCCTGATGCTTTCAGAGAATTCTATCAATTGTAGCGATACCGCTTAACGCATTTTGAAGAATTATGTCGCGTTGGGCCCTCAATAATGTTCTCTCTATCATGTTCGTTGGTTGCTTATCGCATAAATTCACCGTTTCAGTGTTATAAGCCAAAAAATTTAAAAACCTCGAAAATGTTTGTTTTTGGCGATGTTGGCCATGTTCCGCAACGAAATGTTGGTGGGAAGCTCCGGATTCGTGCTCAGCTTGGCTGTGGGTATTTATATTATCTCTATTTAGTGTAGCTGTCGTAATGGGCATTTACGTGCAATCCAATCCAACGCTGTGCTGTCCTGAGGAAATAAGTACAATCAACAACACCGCATTTTCAGTTTATAAGGTCGATCCACATTTATCAGTCACTATAATTTTCCATACAAGTGAACAGATTGTCAGTCAGTCAATTAACTGACAATCTGTAAACTTGCATGGAAAATGACTGTGCATATCTCACCTTAAGACCGAACTTCATATCAGCAGCATTGAAGAAACATTAAACTTGGGGAGTTACTGGCACATGTACAAGCTCTCAATATCGTGATATGTGTAAGCGGGATATTTAAGCGGTGCGAAGGTCGATGGCTGCTGTCCAACTTTGTTTGTGTACGTAGAGGCGACTCATGTGATGATCACTCAGCGATCGAAGTTAAACCATTGGTTTTGAGCACTGTACTCGTATGCGTATCTTTTCTATACAGACATGTTCCTTTAGTTCATAGTCGATACTGGGAAAGTACCTTTAAACTTCTGTTTATGCAGATAAACCGACTTGACGACCACACTCGCCGAGTGCAAAGACTAGAGTACCATTGTTATTACCCCATCCCATTGTATATACCCCAAAAATAAGTACTCGTACCCATTCCAGGTAGCCAAATACAATAATAAAAATCGAAAGGGGAGCAATCACTAATGACGATGTTAATAATATAATAATATAGCACCTGAGCTAGCCGGCTATTGAAAAAATGTTGTGACCAAGAGTGAACAAGTTTTCATCATTGAAACACAGCTGTTATCAGCGAATCATGACTGGCCGATTTGCTGCACATTGGAATTGCAATTTCGTATTTCCAAGTCATGATCCCCTGGTAGCAGACTCGCATTTCAATGATGAAAATTGGCGAAGAAAAATGCGAAAAATTGTGGAAAATTAAATGAAGGACGATCCTTCCAACAGAAAGGTACGCAGGGTTCTCCACAGGAAACGAGGTCAAGGTACCAGACCCGGTCCAAATACCTTGCAATTCACAAGTCCCCTGGGAGGCCTTACGTAAGTGGCAAAAGCCACCATAAAGGGGGACAAACACAAAGGAAGGATCGCCTTTGTACCTGAATCTAAAAGGAAAAACTAAAAGGATGGGAAGCTACAGAGGATGGGGAAAAGTTACCTGAAGGGAGGTACGTATAGTACAAAGTTGAAGGCTCAAGACCTAATGCAGGTAACTTCAAAGGGAACGTCACTCGGTATAAGGACTATAGACAAGTCTTTAGCCCTTGACCGGACCAAGTGAGGCTCCACGTCGGGCGCCATTTGTAATGAAAGGACTTGGCCATCCGAAGATGTCCAGGGGACGGAGCCAATGCCTCTAAAACCGTGCAGGTTAGGCAACGACGATAGGGTTCCTCAACGAGCGAGCAGCGGCATGCGCTTGCTGTAGCTCAGTTCGGGAGATACGGGTGGGGTTTGTGCCACTCGTTGCCCCTGTCCTTCTACAAAAAAAAGGATCTCGCATGCCAAAAAGGTACTACAGCACAACAGGAGGGTTAAAATTGGGTAGATATCGCGAATATTAGCCGACGCGCACAGGTGCCATCTTATTTAGCTCCGTGGACCCGGATGGCGACGGGTCCCGGCCAAACTAAACCCACTATAATTTATAAAAAAAAAATACCCGTCCTGAGGCGCCCGCGGCCTAATACAAAATTGTAGGGCGCCTCCCTTACACAAAAACCGGTGGTGAAGTTTAGGGCTTCACCCCATTATTCGCCCCTGGAATGGGGGGGGGGGGGGCGTGCGGTGGTGCACGTTACATGGTCACAATTCGAGGCACCAAGAACTTGGCTCTATGATCTATTAGCGCAAACGGTTACATGGCGAAGCGAGTCACATGAGGGCAAATGAAAACACAAGGACGGATCCCTTATTCCATCCATGTCACGCACTCCCGAAAACAAAAACCTTCTTCATCACCCCCCTTCATAAGAAAAAAAAAAATGAGACTCCGGCCAAAAACGCGTGTCCCCCCGGGCGACATTTCACATCCGACCCTCAAAAAAAAAGACAACCAAAAACGCGTGCTGTCCTACTGACGGCTGTCGCTCAACTCCCCGAAGTTGGTCGCGTCTCCGGCCACCATTTTTCGGACCAGCTGTTCCGACCGCTCAGTGATTCCGACACATAGATGTCCATTCTTGGATCTGGCGGGATTTTCAAAAATATTAATGATTTTAAATTAATTAAATCATCAATATTTGTGAAAATGCTCATTTTTCAAAAATATACACCTATGTGTCGAAAACGGTTCGTTACATACTAACATCAAGATCACGCATAGCATTCAATAGGTCATCCTCAAGAGCACTCGTAAGGTCCTCCTGAGTTTTCCGGACCAATGCACTCTGGCTTCCATTGATGTTAGTATGTATTCATTTCTGATGAAACGGAGTCTGGCACTTCGAAAACTGAACAAATCTAGCAAATCCGTCACAAACTGATTGAACATCTTTGTAAAAATTGGCTTATCTACTTTAATTACAGAAGCATTCAAGCCAGTACTAACAAAAATTAGATCTAAAATTCTACCAATCGAATTTCTAACAAGATTCATTCGCATCAAATCCATTGCAAACAAACAATCTGTTAGAACAGATTCACACTCAAGATGTAAATCACGCGGCAGAATTTTTTTCTCGTCGTCGTTCCAGTACCAACTAATATTACCAAGACGATCAATTTGTCTTTTTCCTCAAAAGATGCAAATAGCTTGGAGATATTATCTACATGTTTGTTATAAACATCAACTGAACTAGCTATTAAAAATATATACTTTTTCGCTGCGAGAAACATTGATAGAAACACATATCTGTTCCACGTCCTTATGAAAAAGCTCAACTTCATGAGATGGGAATGTTGTTTTGATAGCTACCAAAACACCACCTCCTCTCTTAGAGGATACGCACTAGCTTTGCCGGTATACCAAAATGCAGCAAGATGTTGTACAGTACGCTTCGATCGATACTGTCGTATGCCTGCTTGAAGTCGACAAATATTTGGTATACGTCGATGTTGTATTCCCAGCACTTCTGGAGTAAAAGCTTCACTGTAAAAAGCTGATCTGTCGTCGAACGGCCAGGTCTAAAGCCGCCTTGGTACTCGCCAATGATTTCCTCTGCGTACAGATTAATTCTATTTTCTATAATTTTAGATAAAATCTTATAAGTCGTACAAACTAATGAGATGCCTCTGTAGTTCTCACATTTTAACTTATCCTTAACTAACTTAAATGAGATGCCTCTGTAGTTCTCACATTTTAACTTATCCCCTTTTTTGAGGATTGGGCAAATGCTACTTTTGCGCCAATCTTCCGGGATTATTTCGTCGTTCCATATTTTAACGATAAGTGTTTGTATAGCCTTAACAAGTCTCTCCCCACCATGCTTCAGCAGTTCAGCTTGAATCTCGTCAGCGCCCGGGGCTTTATTACGTTTTAATGATTGGATGGGGAAATCAACTTCTTCTACTGTTGGGGGTTGAACGGGAGGGCCTGTTTCAGCCATCAGCTCCAGAGGTTGTTCGGTTGAACATTGAGGAGCTCTTCAAAATGTGAGGCCCAGCGTTTATCAACGCTATCAGTGTCGCTAATTATATTGCCATCCTTATCCTTACAGAGGCTGGTCCTGGGTTGGTATCCACTTTTAATTGAATTAATTAGCTTGTCTACTGTTCCTACTAGCTAGTCTTTGGTTTATTTGCATCAACTGCTCGTCAAGATGCTTATGTTTCTTACGCCTACTTAACCTATTCAAAAATCGTCGAAGCTCGTCATATTTCGTTTCTTTGCTCTAGTTGCGCGTTCAGTCCATTGGCGATATGCCTCGTTTTTAGCATGTACAGCATTTTTACATTCTTCATCAAACCAATCATTTCGAGCTCGCCGGGCTTTGTATCCCACAACCTCCTCTGCGACCCCTTTGATGGTGTCTTTGAGTGTATCCCAGATCTCAAGGGCGCCTTTGTTGCTGATGTTATTTAGCAAAGGCGTCAGCTTCTCCTCAAGGACAGTCGTATAAGTGACAACCGTGGCCTCATCCAACGATTTGCCGGATTGAACCTCGAATGATGCACCGAAGAAATTCTGCACCTATAAGTCGCCTTCGCCATATAGTGGTCAGAGTCAATATTTGCTCCACGATAGGACCGCACATCCATTATGCTCAATGCCCATCTCTTGGAGACAAGGACGTGGTCAATTTGGTTGACGGTATGTTGATCTGGAGATCTCCAAGCAGCAATTGATTGAAGTGAATCGAAGAGATTTTCTAGGCGGTGGTAGAACTCGTCTTAAACCGCGTCTTCACTGACTTCGGTGGGGGAATGCGCGATTATGAGCCAGAGATTGAAAAACCGAGTTTTAATGCGAAATGCACACAGCCGCTCGTTTATGGGTTTGAAGTCGATAACAAGCGGCTTAACTTGATTGCTTACAATAAACGCCACTTCAATCTCCCTGTGGCCCGAAGGTTTTCCACTTGTGAAAATTGTATTGTATTCGGTCATCAATCTCGCTACTAAGCCATTTTGTTTCCTGAAGTGCAACTATGCTCAGCTTATATTTATCAACCTGATCCAAGAGGGTCTTTAAGGACCCTGGCCTATGCAGGGAGCGTACATTCCAGGTTCCGAAAGAGTAATCCGTTGTTCGTTTGCGATGTCTTCGTTGGGTTGTAGCCGTCCAATCCGAGGCTTTCGTTCCAGGTTTCTTGACGTCGAATTTTTTTTTCAAGGATTAGTTGTCGGCTCATCGCTTAACCATGATAGTATTCGTAAACGAAAGAGGTCCGTCATGGAGGGGCCTCGGAGGTGCTGCTTCGGTAATTGACTGTTCGGTTTTTGTCACCCTATTACGCTTAGTAACCTGAGACGCTGAAGTTGTTAATACAGCGCTCAGGTGCAGCGGTTACTCGGATAATGCGGGAATGTAACGCCCCGTAAAGAAACATAGGAATTGGCTGGAGCCGTTCACCCTATGAAGCTCCTCCTGCATAGCTAAGGGTCCGCAGTTATGCTACAACTGAAGAGGATATAGGAATCGGCCGGAGCCTTTCAACCTTTATCCTCCCCACTACGGGAGAGAAAAATGGTCTGGGAACGAAAAAACTACACAAAATTACCCTTCCAATTGTAATATATGAGAATTAGTATTATAGTGAAAAATTTGGCGTTAGACTTAAAAATAATATTTTCATTTTAGACTCTTTTAAAAAGCTTCATAGCTCTTAAGACGCAAGTTCAGCCAGGGACCCTCCTCTTCCCCTTTTTCAACGTTGCAAACCTCTCTGTTGGGACTTTTTCCCCATAATCCGGAGACCATCCCCAACAATCCTGCAAAAATCCATCGATGTAAGATTTTTGTCGTTCGATTGCCATATTTTTTTCGGCTATAATAAAATCATATTAATTTAATTGTTTGAAACAAATGAGAATGCCCACTTTTATATGAAAGTTGGTCAACGAAATTAGTATCAGAAGTCTCAAAACGCAAAAGAGCTCCAGTACACAGTATTTGGTCATATTTCTATTATACATGCTTAAGCCTACTTGATTTCGCCTACTGCACGTCTAAAAATTTATACTGAATGAATCGAGTAGGCTTAGGCATATGACATACATATTATAATAGAAATATGAATGTGTAATGGAGGCCTTAGAGAGTAACGAATATATGAGTTTCAGGCCGACGAAAAAGGAAAGCAATTTTGTTCGTCCTTTTGATCATTTTTATTGCTTCAGGCTGGAGGCTTGGGTTGAAAATATCTTTTGTATGGGAGTGGCCTGAATATGTTTATCAACGAGCTCACAGAAACGTAAGTTATGCGGTCTACTATGAGAGAGATTGATCCATAAAATCAATAATATTTTTATATCTTTTCCTAACTTACAACTAATGAAAATAAAAACTCTCGGAAAATTGGTTTTGACACCGAAATTTATACTTTTAGGCCCGTATTTATAAACATACCTCAACTCAAGGCGGCCTTAGACAAGTATGCCGAAATAGACAAAAATAAATGTCATTTCCAGTAGTTATTCATTGAAATAATTTATATTTACGAGTCAATGCATCCTTGGTTTAAAGCGAAACTCAAGGAGACCTAAGTTTTTTAAAGAATTGTCATCATC
Source organism: Microchrysa polita (assembly GCA_949715475.1). Classification (NCBI taxonomy): domain Eukaryota; kingdom Metazoa; phylum Arthropoda; class Insecta; order Diptera; family Stratiomyidae; genus Microchrysa; species Microchrysa polita. Next base: position 43,599,747 of record OX454420.1, read on the forward strand.
ATTGTGGCACGATAGCCCTGGCCGCCTGAATCGTTGACCTCCAATTGTCGCGGTTACGTGACCTTTTCCTCCAGTTTCGGAAGCCCAGGGTCGCAGCTCGAAGGAGAAGGAACGCTCAGGAAATACAGGCGCCAAAGTACGTGGAGGACTCTAAAAAAATGTTGCTGATTGAAGATACGGCAATTTGCAGCAGGATGCGAGAGTATTTTGACGAACTTCTAAGTGAAGAATTTGCCCGAGCAGCTTTTCAAGATGTGGAGCCAAATACCACAAATATTGAAGATATCTCAGAGGAGGACCGGACAAAATCCTCGCGGAATTCTGGTTAAAAATGGAAAATGTCGGGCTTAGTTGGCTCACAGTTTTCTTCAACAACCTCAAAGGTGGGCAACCGATGCCTGATGCTTTCAGAAAATTCTATCAATTGTAGCGATACCGCTTAACGCATTTTGAAGAATTATGTCGCGTTGGGCCCTCAATAATGTTCTCTCTATCATGTTCGTTGGTTGCTTATCGCATAAATTCACCGTTTCAGTGTTATAAGCCAAAAAATTTAAAAACCTTGAAAATGTTTGTTTTTGGCCATGTTGGCCATGTTCCGCAACGAAATGTTGGTGGGAAGCTCCGGATTCGTGCTCAGCTTGGCTGTGGGTATTTATATTATCTCTATTTAGTGTAGCTGTCGTAATGGGCATTTACGTGCAATCCAATCCAACGCTGTGCTGTCCTGAGGAAATAAGTACAATCAACAACACCGCATTTTCAGTTTATAAGGTCGATCCACATTTATCAGTCACTATAATTTTCCATACAAGTGAACAGATTGTCAGTCAGTCAATTAACTGACAATCTGTAAACTTGCATGGAAAATGACTGTGAGATATGACCTTAAGACCGAACTTCATATCAGCAGCATTGAAGAAACATTAAACTTGGGGAGTTACTGGCACATGTACAAGCTCTCAATATCGTGATATGTGTAAGCGGGATATTTAAGCGGTGCGAAGGTCGATGGCTGCTGTCCAACTTTGTTTGTGTACGTAGAGGCGACTCATGTGATTATCACTCAGCGATCGAAGTTAAACCATTGGTTTTGAGCACTGTACTCGTATGCGTATCTTTTCTATACAGACATGTTCCTTTAGTTCATAGTCGATACTGGGAAAGTACCTTTAAACTTCTGTTTATGCAGATAAACCGACTTGACGACCACACTCGCCGAGTCCAAAGACTAGAGTACCATTGTTATTACCCCATCTTTAAATCAGACTTCTATTTAATAATAGGTATGTAGTCTGGCTGGTCTCGCGGTTAGTGCGCGCACCTTCGGTGCACAGGGTCATGAGTTCGAATCTGACCGTGATCCATGGTGTTTTTCGAACTCACGAGCTTGTGACGGACTATGATCTCACTCAGATGTTAAACGAGTACCCATTTATGGGGATAAATAACACTGCTGAGCGTGATGCTGATCTCATTACCTCAACAAAAAAGCAGACAAGATCTTGGAAATAGGATGTCACTAACACATCCTGCGGCCTTAGTCCAATGTTGGATTGTCGCGCCTGTTATTTATTTATGTATATTATACGAGTATTTGGTAATACAAGAGTTAATTAGTATTGGTTTTTCTGACACGAATAGTGTACAATCTCTTCATCTGGATATCGCCCGAATGCACTTTCATTCGCTAAACATTTCTTAAGCACCGGACTAACGGTGAAATCGGTTATCATGCTCTTCGTTACGTGCATTTGTTACTCTTACATATGTAAGTTCTCCCTTTAAGAATTTTATTCTGTCGCGTCCGATCCAGCTGATTGCAAAGCGCCGATTCCATGAAGGGGTTTAAGCGGTGTAATGGAATGTCGTCGAGCAGGTGCTGCAAAATCACAAATTTATTGTTACACGTACAATATTTTAAACATATTACGGCCATTCTATACATACAAGTAAAATTTTCGATGGATAAATCATCAATGCATTGCATACATATTCAAATTTTCGAAAATCGTTTCCATATTAACACTCAGACATTTTGGGTGCAACTCGATACTCGTATCTGGAGGTGACGATGGCGGCTTTAACAATGTTTTAAGGAAGTTTGAAAAAATGAAAATTCGCAGACCATCGCCCGGATGTTGTTTGAGCACTTAGTCGAAAAATTTGAATATCAATTGTTTGTGCTCGGTGTTGTGAAGTGTTAAAGATATTCAATGGTACGTTCGTGTCCGTTGAGACTGGAGCTGGGAGCCTGTATAATGGAGGGAAAAATATGCTGCGATTGTACAGTAAATTGGATTATCATAAATACGTTTGCCTGCGGACGGAGCAACTTCAAGACGGAACTAATAATTCGCCAAACTTGAAATATTTTTGAGCGTTTTCTCCGGTTCTTCCAAAAGGCGTTGGTTGAGGCGAAGCAAAGGTGCAACTTGAGAATCATTTGTATGAATATAAAATTGAAGTTTTAATTCATTTTTTTGTACAATTAGAAATTGTAAGTCACTTACCTGCAAATAACATTTTAACAGTGTCAATGATAGGTAGCAATGGCTTATTCTTGCTATACGTCTTCGTATCGGCCGGTTTCATCAATTCATTTTGAACATTATATCGAACTTCTGCCAGATATTCGATTCAAATCCTTGCCTTCGGAAAGAGTCCGTGTACATTGTTAACATTTGTTTTGCCATATTCAGCGAATGTTGCGATAGAAGATCGAAAAATAGTCTGACATCACACATCGCATCAGCGAATTGCTTGTTTTTCAAAAATTCCAATGCATATAACGTTTTGATTTGACGAATTTCTTTTCCTCTTCAGCACCGGTTCATTGGAAATATTCTGAACATAAAGTTGGGTTTCGGTCACATTTTAGAGAAAATGTAGAGTGAAATTTACTGTATTTCCAATGCCAGCTGAAAGTTTTTCTATTGCAGAAGACGTTGTCGTTGTTTGGAAAAATCAACAGATTGAATGCACCACAGTTCTAAAATACCATAGGCTTCGAACTTCCATTCCGGCCGGCATGATTCTGATAATTATGGGTCGTCCCAGACTTTGGATAAAAGTGTAAATAGATTATTTAGTACTCGCAAATTGAACGAGATTTGTATATGTACTTACCCAAAACACTGACCGGCTGACTCCATGTAGTCTTCGAACATTTTTCACTAGCATTGCAACGTCATCCGTCGCCGATCCACTTTTAAAATCGACAAAAATCATAAGAAACAAAAAATGTTCGACCGCGCGTAATGGCTGTGCTAGCAACAATAAAAACTGTGTAGCCCCCGAAACAGAGAAATTGGGTAGTTTGGTTTGTATGGCAGCCCATGACCCCATTGTCCGATTTACCGATTCAAACATACAAACTGCCTGCAGCCAAAAGAAGCATTTGTGCAAAATTTCAGCTTCATAGCTTTTAAATTGGCCGAGTAAAACGCGTCGCAACAGACGGACAGACAGACAGACGGACATCGCCCAATCGACTCCCCAAGTCATGCTGATCATATATGTATACTTTTTATATGGTCGGAGATGCTTCCTTCAATACGTTACAAACTTCATGACAAAGTTAATATACCCTTTTACTCTATGAGCGAAAGGTATAAATATACACCGATTAGGTATTTGCGTTGTTCACTGGACCACCCGGCAACAATGCACTTCAAATTCGGAAAAACACTTGTATCGCATTTTTTTTTAAATAAAACACTTTCGCGGGAACACGGGCTACCCTGTTTTGGTGAATTTATCACAAATCACATCGAAAAACTCTATATTTCACTCGCGCAAAATATTTCGTGCACTCACGTTCACTTACCGCCAATTGGACTACAACTGGATGGTTGTCAAAGGTTGACAGCGACGTGACGAGCCGGCCATTTTGTAAGTTGCCCGAGTGATGTAGGAGAGGTGGCGCTGCAGATGAGGGGAAATCTTTTCTAGTCACACACGTACGCTCATCTACGTGAAGCGGGCCAATCCAAAAGTCTATTGATATTACCAAGGTGCAGTACGGTCACTGCAAGAGGTAGTCTTCAGTACAAGATTTCATGGTTTGAATCGTTCTTATCACAATTGCAATTTTGTGGTCCACATCAACTAACGAGTTTGATCAAGTGGTCCCTCATGTGCAAAAGGTTAGCCACTGCTCTAAAAGGACAAAACTCGAAGTTCAGAGGCATGTAAGCTGTAAGGTATAATACCAAAAACATACCTCTTGACAAATACCTTTACTATGACAAAATGTAAAATATAGAAAGGTGTTAATCGTGGCCCAATTGATAATATTTGCCTCGGGCCCCCAAAAACCTAAGACGGACCCTGCTCATGCTGGTGGTGGCTTTTCCAGGAACGGTTTCAATGGAGTGGAGTCCGAGAAGAAGCTTCAGAGCGGTGGAAGGGCGTCTTATACTGGTTGCGATATTTCTGAAGGAGAGTTTGCAGTCCCCATGGTTAAATTAGTGGTGTCATGCCGGTCCCCTGAAGTGTTAATCTCGGATGAATTAAGTATAGGATAACGTCATGTAGAAAATTTTGGTAACCATTTCCAAACATGTGGTCGTCTTCACTAACACATTGACACCAACCAGTGGATTAGAGGCATTATTTGAATGTGGGGGCTGCCACCTTTTGCCCTACTTGTACTCTTGCCAAACGAAGTCAATCAGCTGACATGCAAGTCAACAAGTGCGCTCAGATGTTTCGAAAAGTTGCAAACAGTTTTAAACTTTGCGATGAGTTTTATGTCTCACCTCCTGTACGAAATGTTTTTCAACTCATAAATATCAAAAGATTACTTCAGTTTCTTTTCCCCTGTAAAATATGATTGAAACACGTTTCAAAACTTCGTTCAGGCGTTGAAACCTGTAATTTGCTAGATAATTTTAAATTGTTTGCAACGTTGATGAATGTTAGAAATGATGAAAATGCCAAACGAAGTCAAACGGCTGATTAAAAACCCCAAAAAAGAAAACAACAGTTCGGTTACCCTCACCGACGCACACAGACAGGTTATGAGTCTGTCCATTTCTAATTCGTCCATGGTGTTAATGCAATTTTAACCGATTCGAGCTTTATCCTTGCAGAGTTCTTTCTTTAGTATATGCATTTTCCTATGGAGGTTTATAGGGAAATCGGATCAAGTACAGTGGCTGATTTTCTATCTTTTTGTGATAGAAAAAATAAATAAAGACCGCATCTTTGTGCGGCTGTATTTCTAGAACCTTGGTAGCTCGAGCCGTCAAATGTTTTCCAAATATGGAGAGGTAGGACCTTAAAACTTGGAGGAAATGCGCGCCAAGTAGGTCTGCCAAATTTCAGAAATTTCGGTCGGTTTTCGAGTTATCGAAAATGAGCGATGGGCAAACATAAAAGTGTTATTATCTCTCTGAATAATATCGATCGTCAATGGGTTAAACTTTACACCTTAAATCGCATCTTTCGACGGCTGTAACTTCTGAACCTTGATAGCTAGATTCTTGAAATTTTCACCAAATGAAAAAAAAAAGGGTTTTACAAGTTTTAAAAATTTCAAAATTTTTCGCTCACGAATTTCCAAATGATGGACAAATTTCAATTAGATGACTTAAAATTGTAATTTGGGCAGCCGTAACTTCCAAACGCAGATAGGTGGGACCATGTAATTTGTAGGTAATGTGAGCGCCAAGTAGCTCGATGCAAGTGTGCCAAACTTCAGAAAGATCGAGAAGGGTTTCCGATCTTTCGAAATGAACTTATTATGTAGTGAATTAGGTTTCATTGGGATAAGGAATGCTGTACATTTCTCAATGCTGTACTCTCGATTACCATAACTCCTAGTGGAGCATGGTGCGTTACAAAGACAATTGAATTCGGAGTGTGATACGGTTGTCAGTCATACCACTTCCTAGTCGCATTGTTAGTTTATTATTCTACGATAAGAATAATTCTTATCATCTTCTTCTGAATAATAAACTTGCTACGAGTCGTGCCGAGTTTGGAAACTCGTTTCTCTATGAGTGTCTATTTCACAGAGTGGCGACTGAACGATCACGGCCACAGAGCATGACAATGCTGTACGACTGGTCAAAATGCTGTACATCTGGTCAGCTTAATCATTTGAATCCTTGTTCCCTAAGTGGTGATTGTGAATTACGGCCGTAGTTCTGTTTTCTGACGAATCCGTTCATTTTTTTACGTTTAAAAAATAAGACGTGTGCATGCATATTTTTTATATATATTATGCTCCTGTTTTTTTTTTCAGGCACATTGTACGGAAGGTGTAAACGAGAAGGAATTGGACTATCAAGATCAAACCCAACTCCATGGTCTGAAGATGCTATGAACGAAGCTCTTGTTGCTGTAAGGTAAATACGAAAAAAATGCACTTTCTCCGATATTAAAACTTTTGTTTTTTTCCTAAGAGTTGGCCACATGTCCATCAATCAAGCTGCTATACATTATAATCTACCGTACAGTTCACTTTATGGGCGGTTCAAGCGGGGTAAATATGACTCAACATCTACTCTAATGCCAGGAAACCACACAGAATCTAGTAATAATGTTGATATAACAGAAAATAGCTTGGAGACCTCGGTATAATGCATGCTAAATTTTTCGTATGTTTAAATTAAAAGATACCATTTTTTAGAAATTTCCTCATTCAGAACAGACGCGTACTTCATTTTTTTCATCTCAGCAACACTCATCAGACACAAGTTGCCGTTCACAACAACAATCACACGATCAACAAATTCATGATGAAATACCGCAACATTCAGATCCGCATTTTATCCAACAACGCGATGCAGTAAATTCTACTAGTCAAGTTCACTCTCAGTCTTATCAAATTTTATACAACGATAATCTCCCAATAGTTTAAAGTTAAATTAGAAAGGGAAAAGTGGTTTATTTGGCTGATTCTTAAGTACATGTTATTTGATCATTGTTTCTATTTATAAAGGCTTAATGTGAACCCATTTAAATTTAATTTAGACAATTTCGTCTAATCACTATTCAAGGAAAACGGGCGTCATATCTAGCGCGTACGTCCAGTTAACTAAAGGTTTAACTTTTCCACATTTATAAAAAATAAAGCAGACTATTGTCTGAGATCGCATCGAATAATAATGTGCCGGTGCTTACAATATTCAATTCTTTTCCGAAATTTGTGGCGAAGGCGAATGAAAAATACAACTTAAATGTTCCTACTGGAACTGATAAGAACTTTGTACGTAGCGCAATATATGTAGATATGTATGTTTTTAAATGTCCAAACATAGAGGTGGTCACAATGTTAGAGTTATTTGAGCGGTAAAAACAGAGTTGTTTGCTTCAAAAAGCATCATCGATTCAAAGCATCGAATTTTTAGGCTTACGATGACGATTAGACCAATTAAACATCCCAACCTATAAGGTGTAGGTGACAACAGTCAAACTTTTAATTAAAGTCCTATTCGACTTACTGGATCATTTCCAGATTTATTGGAAATCCCATACAAAATAATGATCCTGGAAATTGATCCAGGGTATGACTTGGATCACTGTCATCTAGATAGACAGGCCGAACTGCAGAAATTTGTTCGTCTACAAGTGGACAAAGTGCGTTCGTGACCAGTGACAGTTGACATTTGTAAAGCCCACAGCCTCCAGTGCTTCTGAACCCAAAAGTTTAAATATGCCGAGCGTTTATTACGAAACAAAGGTTATGGTTTGCTTTAATGTGTTTTTGATGTGCAAGTGGTAAAATAGTATACATCAACATCGTACTTACCATATTTATCTAAAAAATCAACGCACTGGCATGTGTATATCATAGCAAGTCACACGAAATGACAGGCTGACAGCCACTGATATTCGGATTGTGGACAATTTGTGGATTGTACTGAGCGGTACTTTGGCAGTACTAAGCGCGGACCACGACCAACCATGGCACTACTAGTGTTGCATGACCACTGACAGATCAGCTGATAATCCGGCCTGTCTATCTAGATGGCAGTGCTTGGATCATCTGCCAAACTAATCCCCCAGATGTCTCCGCGAACAATTTCTTCTTCTTCTTTCTCCTTTAGCTTTCAAACCAAAAGCTAGAATGTCTACCGCGAACAATTTCCCTGAAACTTTCCGTATGTCATTTTCTATTTATAATTTTTGGTTTGTAAACTTTATTCAGAAGCGACGTTTTTTTTCGTATCGCGTGTAAGTCTGACTCGAAAAAAACGATCGCGGGTAACATCCCGGTTAAGACCAAACAGCTGACATTTGACAGTTTTTGTGCATCTTTGACTCGCTTTCGTCGGCTTATTTCTTAGATGTGGTGGATTTTATCACAAAAGATGATTATTTCTTTGCAAAATCTTTTCTCGTGATTAGAAAAACTCTCACATTTGGTTTGAAAAAACAAATTCCCTCATATTTCCCCTATGCGTCCGCCATCTACATTTGAGCTCTATTCCGTGTAGTGTAGTTGCACGGGTTAACTTCCCAGCCAGCATTTAACACATTTGTAATCATTATTTCATGCAACACGCGTAAGAACATATCGCTTATTCATTCATCACGTTTTCATACAAGCAGTATATGACGATGTCCCCCTATTTCATGTATATACGCATTTGCGCCTTATTACGGATAATCATTATACAATCGTTATTCGTGAACATTATGTAATAGTTAAATATCATATATATTGAATGCATCAATTAAAATTAAAAAAAAAAATACGTGCGACGGTGAGTCTCGAGCTCATAGCCCTGTGCACCGAAGGTGCGCGCCCTAACCACTGCTCCAGCCAGACTATATGAATGATCAAGTCTTATTCGTGATTCTAATCACCCCAGCAACAAAAATCACACTTGAGGAGAAAACCATTATATTTCTTATATACATGATCCGTCGGCATTCCTTCAGCTGACCATCCCAGCCAGCATTTAACACATTTGTAATCATTATTTCATGCAACACGCGTAAGCACATATTGCTTATTCATTCATCACGTTTTCATACAAGCAGTATATGACGATGTCCCCCTATTTCATGTATATACGCATTTGCGCCTTATTACGGATAATCATTATAAAATCGTTATTCGTAAACATTATGTAATAGTTACGTTGCATACATTTTTCATGCATCAATCGTAAAGACTACATAATCGTTAGTCATAAAGATTACGCAATACTTATGTAACATATATTTTTAATGCATTGCTCGTAAAGAATGTTAATGGCTTATACGAAATGGATCAATAATGCATGATTCGTGGAGATTAAAAATGAATTATGCTACATATATTTATAATGGTTTATATGGTTACTGAAGATTATGGAATGAATGTTATATTTCTTGAGAGATAGAGTTTTTAAGACGATGTTCTTGAATGGAATTGAAAATATATGAACACTTGAATCAAATTAAATGTGTTCAAGTATATTTTAAAAGTTGGCCTTGGTTACCTTGAAGTCGCATATCATATTAAAGCTTGATGTCTCATCTTTATTTTGTACCAATTTTATCAAAGCTTACTGATGATTTATGGAGAGAATCGGCCGGAGACAAAAAACCGACCGAAAATAGGATTATAGGTACTTGTATGAAAACAGTGTAACTCAAATTTTTTTTTTTAATTAAACAAAGCTTCTTGAAGGAAATTTTAGTATTCATTCGCATAGTTTTTGCCTCTATACCTAACCTAAGAGGTTTGATTTTCACAGAGTTTCAAAGCCAAATTTGTGTGATTTGACCCAAAAACAGTAAATTTTTTCCTCTCAATTTTCTCCAACTTCTGCCAAGGAGAGGTGCCTGTACGATTCTTTTAAAAATTGGCGCATAGTCTAAGACCATTTCTTTCTTACATAATTTTATTGTAGCTTCATTATTTCTAACAGTTTTTATACGTTAAGTGTGAGAAACTAGGGTTAATTTTAGCTCGAATTCAATACATTTCAATTCACACTGCTCCTAAAAATCTGCAATTGGTAAAATCTATTCAAAGTATGTCGAAATCGAGCTAAAATTAACCCTTAGTTTTTTGCATTTAAGGCATTCAAACTGTTAGAAATAATGAAGATAGGATAAAATGATGTAACAAAGAAATTATCGTTAGACTATGCGCCAATTTTTTAAAGAATCGTACGAGCACCTCACCTTGGCAGAAGTTGGAGAAAATTGAGATGGAAAAATATATTGTTTTTGGGTCAAATCACAAAAATTTGACTTTGAGGTTTTGTAAAAACCGAACCTCTTATCGGATTTTAGTGCCGTTAGTTTTATTTTTTAGGTAAATTTGTGGGCTGTAGTAACCATCTTATTTTGCTTTTCTAGCTAGTCTAGCTTTTGAGATATTGAAGTTTCAGTCGTACAAGAAAATTATTTTTTCAAAAATCTTCAAATGCCTGTGGCAGCTAAAGGGTTAAGCTAAGAGGGTATGTTCCATGCAACTTTTTCCTGGAAAATACATGAGGAATCACAGTCCGGTGCGTTTATGCGGCAGTTTCCGGACACCCTGTATATATGTAAATTAACAAAAACCTAGCCGAGTAAAACGCGTCCCAACAGACAGACAGACGGACATGGTCCAATCGCTGACATTTTTTATATGGTCGGAGATGCTTCCTTCAATGCGTTACAAACTTCATGACAAAGTTAATATACCCTTTTCGCTTAATAAGCAAAGAGTATAAAAATTAGTTTATGCGAGGTATCAAAATGAAGACCAATGGGACACTATGCGCTGCGCCCAATACCATACTACGCTGTGAATCACTAGTGATTTCAACGTTATCTATAAATCACCTGGCTTACGATTTCCGAATGTAGAAGGATTGTAAGTAAATGTTTTATCTAAAGTTTTTTTTAGTCATTAGATTATTTACAAGAGTAATGTGTATAAAAAAATCTGTTGAGTTTTGAACAAACCGAGACCATGGTCCTTTTGGAACTAGGTAAATAAACTATCACTTACTTGCAACGTTATGATTTCAGACGCACAAAAAAGAAACATTTTAAACACAATAACACTGAGCAAAAGTACATCAAAAATAAATAATTACTTCACTGCAATCGCGGCCTACACACTTTTTAAACACTTTCGTTTTAAAAAAAAGTTTGTTTTTTCATCCGATTGTTGCGGACTTAGGTACGCAGTCTCAACGAACGGAAGAAATCACGAAAACTAAGCCCATCCAATATCCAAATAGTGGGTTTCAAATGAAAAGAAAAAAAAAAGCTATACATTGTAGTGAATAGCTGATGCGTGGGCATTCCTTCAGCTGGCCATCATGTGTTGCATTTCAACAACGTGGTCTATCGATACAGAACGTCGACTTGTGATGCATGAAGTAAAGATTATTTTGGTCTATGTTTACGATATAAGCTTATAAAGTAAAGCTTATTTGTCGCGGTACATTACGCTTTCAGGTCCCCAAGGGAAATTTTTGATGCTTCCGATATTTTCCGCTATGTGTCTGCTATATGGCGGACGGTAAGATATGTGTCGCTAGTGTCGATAAGAAGAACAAGAAAAATTTCCCTTGGGGACCTGAAAGCGTAATATACCCTCTCCCATGAATTTGCGCTTTCGGCACACTTTTTAAGCGATGTTTCCTCTCCTTCTATTAATACCTGCTCGAAGCCATTTACTGGTTGAAATATCCGAGACGTCAAACTTGACAGTTTCAGCTGTTCGTGGTATCCACACGGGCTGCAAATGGAAGAAGTAATTGCTTTCACACAGCAGCAATTTCGCTCGCTGCCAAATTTAGATATCCAATTTATTTATGCAGTGGTGCATCATTTAGTTGTCAATTGTACAGCGGTGTACCATTTATCGAATACATAGTGAATTTTGCAACTTTTCTTTGTTTTTTGTGTGTGAAATGACCTAACACTAAACAGTCTCCGATTTTGATGGTTGAATTTATGAAAACTTCCAAGATTAAATATTGGATACGTCATTTATCGACTGACATTTGGCAGCCGGTGGATGCTGATGAGCGGTAAAAAGAAGTGGATACTTTTAGTTAGAAAAGTAACATTCATCAACTTGCCTAACATGGAAATCTGGTGTAAATATTTAAACAGTTTACCCCAATGTGGGAGCCATTTTAATGGCCTTTTCTTATTTGCGCATTCCATTATTCTAGAAATTCAATCGATGGAAGCCACTGAATGTTGCAAACATAATGATTCTAACAAAACAGTTTATTTTACCAAACGGCGGAGGATAGTGCAGCATGCCATTAAATAGTAAAATTAAATATTTTTATTGTCATTATAAATATTGATTTAAAAGCGTGAATATATGTATAAAAAATATATCTACGTTCAAAGATTAGAGAAAGCATGCGTTAGTCCAGAGTGGGCATCAGAAAATAAAAATGGCACCGTTCTCACACTGTTGCAGTCCATAGTATGCGTGAAAATTTTATGCAAACGTCAATTTTTTGTTTACAATTGAGAATATAAAATCCTCGCAATATTCATTACTCTCTTAAAATGCCGACGTGATATTTAACCCTTCTGTTGGCATATAGATCCAGACAGACCATTGGTACTATATCTTGATGAAATATTTCGTTCAATAATATTTTCCACCCCTTTCCAAATAAATTTCAAAGGAACCGACGGCCACAAATGCGATCAAACGTTCGGCGAAATGTAAACTATGTCTAAAGAATCGAAAAAACGGCGCATCATCGTAAGACACAGTATGTAAACTGTTTCTAAACCAAGATTAGACCTCTTCAAAAAATAAGATTGATTTCACAGAAGATTCAGCTACACCTTAGGCATAATAGCTCGTAGGCGGCTTCAGAAGGGTTAATAATTGCATCGACAATATTTTGACATTTGAATTATTTCGTGGAGTGTAGTGTAATAAATTTGGAGTCAAACACATATGGGTTGTGTGATCACATAGCCACTCTGGACTAACGCATGGCATGTGTTGCTATGTTTTCTCTAAGGTTCAAAGTAGCAAATAATTTCTAATTCAATTTGTAAAAATAGAAATTAATTACTTGAATGATTCATTCGATGACCGATGCTTCATCGTTTCCTCGTTCGAGGTATTTAATCTGATTCGATTATATCCTTATAGTTTTATGAATGGTAAAAGATAATAAAACAGAATCAGGTTCCATTAAAAAAAATATCGATGCGTTAGCGCTAAAATACAGCCTGATTTAGTACACCAATAACTAAGAAATTGGTCCTCTAGATAACAGTACGTTCGGGTAAGCCCTACCGGTAACTGCTGAAAAACATAATCAGACATAATTATTATATACATAGGCCGTGTTTTTTAATTAGCTAACCTGCACTATCCGGGGTAATTTTTATACAAACGCTAACCTGTGACTTTATTCAGGTTAGAAATTATATTGCTATCCAGATTTAATAAGCTTTCCAAAACTCGCCTAAATGTATGCAATCCCAATTATTTTCTAGTACGTTTTCCAATGACTAGCAAAAATTAAATTTTGAAATGAAAAGCTCTAAGGTATAGTTTACATGCAACACACAAGTGTGTGCAAAAAATATAGTTTTTGTTTGTAAATTCATGTTAAAAATGTTGTTCGTCGAATTCTTATTCTAACAAAATTATGATTCCTACATAAAAATATGTTTTCATTAAAAAAAATTACATGTTAACTTTTGCGTTTGTAAAGTGAAAACGGGGCTTTAATATTTTTGAGCAATGTTTTGAAATTAATGGCAATGCCTACGTGACAATTTTAAATTTAACCTGGATGCTACCCTCGATAGTTTTTTTGCGCGTCTGGGTTAGCGAACCTGCCCCCGATGTAAAAAAAAACACGGCCATAGTTGTTCCTAAAATTAATCCAATTTCACAACTATTAAAGACATTCTTTCGGGCTTTGAAATTTGAAGCTCTATTGTGTTCAAAGAAACAGCCTTTACAATGTCCAAAATAAATTTGGTACTGTTCTATATATGTTTTGTGTTTGAGTTTTTCCTTTCCATTTTACAGACAGTTTCTGGGGGCGGATAGGTGATAGTTGTGAGAGAACTTTTAGGGGAACAGGAGTGCGTTCCTTAATTCACTCGTATCTGTAGTCATCTCTGACTACTGTCATGATTGTGAGAGAACTTTCCTTTTATACGATCTGAGTAAAAATATCGACGGGAGCGCCAAATACTGTTTATTTTTACTAGAAGAACTATTCGGAAGATTGTGGAACCGGCTGGCAATGACAGTGGAACGAGTGTGGCAGAACTACAATATAAACAAACAAAATGTCTGTTTGTTTATACCTGGTCACCGAGAAGAAGGAAGGAGATGGCATACGTAAAATGAGACGGGACAAGTTTGCTTGTTTAATGGGAGAGGAAAACAACGGTACATTAATTGATGAGTGAATCATAAACAACCCGTCGATAACACACTACGTTTGCATTTTATGACATAAAACAGCTCCTAACAACCACAAATTACCCGAGCAACGTAATGTTGTAGTCAATAACGTAACTATTTCGCGCAATCGAATTAAATCAAACGAGATTCGCGGCGAGGATCGTTTTCCGCGTTCACCGAATTGGACAATAGAGAATGCGCGCGTGCTACAGAACTAGCAGAACCGGATGACTTTGTCGGTGTGTGTATTGATGTGAGTGGCTGAACTAGTCGATTTTGTCGCTGTGTGCGGCAAAACTGGTCGCATTTGACGTAAGTGTACCGTGAACCGCTGAACGAGAGAGCCCATGGACAAGATTTTTCGTCCCATGTAGTGTTGTTGTTTTTACATGCAGTTTCATCATTATGTCTACTCCATATCTACTCCATGTACCTGGTGGCTGCGAGTTACGCAGGTAAGTCAGTCTTCTATCAGCTCCCATCCTGGTTGGATGGCGAGACGGAGACTCAAATCCCCTTAAGATTGCATTAACAAAAATTGGATCAGACTGGTAATTTAGTAAGTATGTACTAACAAAGTGAACATGGAAAATTACTAATAACAAAAGTGATGTTAAACAAATTATAAAATGAAATGTACGCGAATTAATATACCTAATGGATAAACTTAATTTGAAAACGTGAATTTATAATTTATTTTTTGGATAAAATGGAAAATTACTAATAATAAAAGTGATGTTAAACAAATCATAAAATGGAATATAAGCGATTTAATATATAGGGATATGGATAATATTTAATATACAGTAAAACTTCGTTACAACGCTCTTCTGGGGTCTAAGCCAAAAAAGCGCTATAACCGGGAAAACGCTATAGCCGGGAAGTTCAAGAAATATACTTCATAGACGCATACACCTTTTAGGTGACAAAATTTATTAGTCGATTGATACATGGGAATGAAATAGTAAGAAAATGGCAATCAATTGTTTACTCGTTTACAAAGAAGCAGATATTTGCACGAATTCCATACAAAGTGACAGCTCAAAAATGTTCCGAGAATCTAATGCATGGGAGAGCGAGCATCTAACAGTTAAGTAAATATTGTGTCAAAAATTCGTGCGCGCTTGGTTGAATTCTTCTTTTTCTTCATTCTCTTTGCCTTTAAAAGTGGGTTGTCAAAGCATGGAACTTTGTTTGAATCGAGATGTACTTTTACTCTACTTGTGTCAAATCGCTTTGCTTCAACAGTGTTGTTATTGTATTTTTCTCTCCCTTGAATTTGCGCTTTCGGCACACTTTAAGCCATGTTTCCTCTCCTTCTATTAATACCTGCTCGAAGCCATTTACTGGTTGAAATATCCGAGACGTCAAACTTGACAGTTTCAGCTGTTCGTGGTATCCACACCATAGATACAGAAGAAATTCTAGATAGGCCCTGAAGGGGAAATTTTGTCTAGGTTTTTATAACACAATCACAAAAAACACACATACTATCAACCGCACCATAGGCGCCGTTAGTTTTTCATATGATGGGGGCATACATTTGGCGGAAAAATTTGAATTACCAATTTAATTTTTTTAACTGATTGCATGCTTTAATGCAAACAATTTGGAACCAAGCAATAAAAAAAAAATAATCTTGTTTTCTGCAAATTACATTTAAGTTTTCCTATGATTTTCATTTTGGTGTAATAGGAATATGTGTAGGTATGTTTTATTTGGGTCGAGTACAGGACAGAAAAGCACAACTTCCAAACGATGGGGTATATAGAACAACTCCTGTCAAACTTGAATGTAAGTTGTTCTGTTCTGACCCAATAAAACGGACCTACTAATTTGCTCCAAGGGAAATATTATACTTATGCATGTATTTTATTATTTATCACAGTTTGATTGAAGAAAAATTATACTTCGTTACTCACCTCTCTCTTCCTTTTTTAACTAGCCTTGGGGCTGGCTTCGGCATAGTTCATGCTATGTTTTTAGCTTTTATATTTTATACATATTCCATATTCATTTTTATTGTTCTTTATACATTTTGGGGTGCTGAACACGAATCCGAATTTCTTTGTGAAACAAGATCAAAATAGCAAAAAAAAACAGAAAATTTTATCAACTATAGCGATCTGCTTAACGCATTTTGAAGAATTATGTCGCGTTGGGCCCTTATGATAGCTTATCGCATAAATGCACAGTTTCAGGGTTATAAGCCAAAAAATGGAAAACACTTCTAAAATGTTTGTTTTTGGCGATTTGGGCCATGTTCCACAACAAAATGTTAGTGGGAAGCTCCGGACTCGGGGGATATTTAAGCGATGCGAGGATCGATGGCTGCTGTCTATCTAAGCTTCTGTTTATGCTAATGAACCGACTCGACGACCACACTCGCCGAGTGTAAAGACTAGAGTATCAATGGGTACGGTTCCTAAACGCACCGGTCGCATATGTTCCGACAACATGTTGTCCATTCTGATCCTCTAACTGCGATTTTACGAATAAGAAATAATCTCCGGAACTTTTCGTTTACATATTCCACATAGGCAGAAAACACCGACAGTTATTGCTGATCCGCAAAACCGCAGTTATAGGATCAGAATGGACAACATGTTGTGGAAACATATGCGACCGGTGCGTTTCAGAACCGCATCCATTGTTATTGTCCCATCTTCAAATCATACTTTTATTTAATAATATGTTATTATATTATGTATGTATGTATGTATGTATGTATGTATATTATATTTGGTACAAATACGCAAGAGTATATTTATTTGTGTTCGTTTTTCTGACACGAATAGTGTACAATCTCCCCTTCTGTATATCGCACGAATGCACTTTGATTCGTAAAGCATTTCTTAAACACCGGACGAACGATGAAATCAGTTATCATAATGCTCTTCGTTTCGTGGTGCATTCGTTACTTTTAAATTTGTAAGTCCTCGGCAATCCCTTAAGAATTTGTTTCTGTCGCGTCCGGTCCAGCTGATTGCAAGATGCCGATTCCATGAAGGGTTTTAAGCGGTGTAATGGAATGTCATCGGGCAGGTGCTGCAAACGCATAAATTTATTATTACACATATAATAGTTTAAGCATATTACGGGCATTCTATACATACAGGTGAAATTTTCGATGGATACATCTTGGATGCATAGCTATTCAGATTTTCGAAAATCGTTTCCATATCAACACTCAAACATTTTGGATGCAACCCGACACCCGTATATGGAGGCAAGATGGCGGCTTTAACAATGTTATAAGGAAATTTGCAAAGATATCAGGAACTTTTGCATAGACCGTTTCACAAAAGTCCGTTGCTTCATTTCCTACAAGATTTGCACGTAAATGGTCAGAACTTGTTCGTGTTTGTGCTCTTCGAAGAGACTGTCGCTTGGAAAGTCTTTAGGCACTGATTCGGGAGTGTAATGGTCGGATGTGCGCAGCAATTCGAGAAGTTTGGCTTGTGTTGATTCCAAATAGTTTGACCTCTTGAATGTCTTCAATGAAAATTCGCAGACCATCGTCCGGATGTTGTTTGAGCACCAAGTCCAAAAATTCGAATATCAAATGTTTGTGCTCAGTGTTCATAAGTGTTGAAGATGTGGTATGTGGTATGTTTGCGTTCGTTGAGACTGGAGCTGGGAACCTGTATTATGGGAGGAAAACATATGCTGAAGCTTCAAATAGATTAGACGCGTCAGCATCGGCATCAGCCGAAAAATTTCAATTCAGAACACACGCATTTGCCTTCGATGACCCACATTGACAGCAGGAGCAGAAGCATTTTTTCTGCTTCTGTTGCTGCTGTCAATGTGGGTCATCAAAGGCAAATGCGTGTGTTCATAATTGAAATTTTTCTGCTGATGCCGATGCCAATGCTGACGCGTCAAATGTATTTCAAACATGAGTCTGTACAGTAAATTTGATTATCATAAATACGTTGGCCTGCGAACGGAGCAACTCCAAGGCCGGCTTGTGCTGTCCTTTTGTTTGAGATTGAATTGTCAATTCACCAAACTTGAAATATTTTTTGAGCGTTTACTCCGGTTCTTCCAAATGCCATTGGTTGAGCTGAAGCAAAGGCGAAACTAGAGAACAATTTCTCTGATTATTAATTACAAATGATATTGAAGCTTTAATTCATTTTATGTACAGTTAGAAATTGCAAGTCACTTACCCGCAATCAACATTTCAAGACGATACCGATAATGTACGAGTCGTCCCAGCCTGTAGATAAAAGTGTAAACAGATTATTTGATACCCATAAATTGAACGAGATTTGTGTATGTACTTACCCAAAACACTGACCGCCTGACTTCATGCCATTGGCTTGGGTAGTTTCGAACATTTTTTTCCACTAGCAATGTCATCGGCTGCCGATCTACGGAAAAAACCATATGAAACAAACAAATTCTCGACCACATCGCGTAATGGCTGTGCTAGCAACAACAAAATATGTGTAGCCCCCGAAACAGAGAGAAATTTGAAACGCCTGTGTGCACATTAACGAGACGAATTTCCGTCGTAAGCGTTCGTGCTTGCTTCGTACAAAACGTGTACGAACGCTTACGAACGAGGTACGAACGCTTACGAACGAATCGCTTAGCTGTCAACCACAAAATCGCGCACATGTTTCATATAAAATCTCAATTAAAAACGCGTTAAACTATCATTTTCAGACCGACATTTACATAGCACTACTAAAATCTAGGTACACACGCGATTACCTTTGAGAAGATACACCGATTATGTATTTGCGTTGTTCACTGGATCACCCGACAACAAAGGACGGAAAAACAACATGTGTCGCATTTTTTTCAAATTAAAACACTTTCGCGAGACTACGGCCTACACTGTTTTGGTGAATTTATCACAAATCACATCGAAAAACTCGATACTTCACTCGCGCAAACTATTTCGTGCACTCACGTTCACTTGCCGCCATTTGCCTCCAATTGGACTCCAACTGGATGGTTGTCAAAGGTTGACAGCGACGCGACCGAGCCGGCCATCTTGTTGGTTGCTCGAGAGGTGTAGGGGAGGTGGCGCTGAAGATGAGGGGAGAACTTTTCTGGTCACACACGTACGCTCATCTACGTGAAGTGGGCCAATCCATACTACATATCAAAGATCCACACGGGCTGCAAATGGAAGAAGTAATGGCTAATTACGGATTCCGCACAATAGGGGGGGAAATTGACACTAGCGCCAAATACTGTTTTTTTTTACTAGTGGAACTATTGTGGAACCGGCTGACGACAGTGGAACGAATGTATGACAGAACTGCAATATAAACAAACAAAATGTCTGCCCTGCAAACAATCGGTCAGCAATCCCCTGCCGCGAGGAAAGGGAGGAAGAAAAATTATTCGAGTATGCGTGTGCACACACACATGTTCACTCTTTTCGCGAAATGTCATTTGACCGCCGCGCCGCGTCGTTTGTTTTGTTTCTTCTGTCCACATCAACCCGCACAAATTATAATGCAAGTATGAAGGTTTTGATCGCGGTGGTGGATTTATGCAATTGGTAAGCTCCCATATCAATATTTTTTCATTAAAATGTGGAATTAATAATTTTCATCATAGGAATTGAAGCTCTGGCGAAGGAAGATCGTAAACGTTTTTTCATGGCAAAAGGCATAAAAGGAGCAGCAATTGGAGCGATGGACTTGATTAGGTTTGTGAGTGTGCATATTCTTGTTTTGCGCTAAATAATCATCCAAATATCTAACGCACATTCCTTTTATTTTTCAGAAACGAGATTGGGACAATATTTTTATTAGAATAGGCGTATACTACAATAAGTTTGAAGATTTGTTTGCGAACGTTTTTGTTTCACTTGGGGATTCAATTTGTAAGTACAAATTACTGTAATGCGATATTTAACATCAGTTTATTTATACAATACACGTATTCCATTTTCAGAGGCGTGCGATCCCGGCAATCTTCGAAGAAGTCGTCTGTTGCCATTCCAGAAGAGCGGACTTCGAAAGATGCGAACATTAAAGTATATTTTTGTGTACAAAGTGAAAATGAAATTATATGCCTATTGATTTATTTAAATAAAAAATAAATTATGTGCTAAACACCATTGTTTCTATTGTGGCCCGAGCAAATGGACGACAGCGCACCCTGCACGTCGTTCATAGAAAGAGAACTCCGCACCGCACCCCGCTATTTTAAAGTTTTGACAATGGTCGCGTATTACATCTACTACAATTCGAATATCTGTGTACTGACAGTCGTCGTGTACTTTATCTACAACCACTCGATGATGTAACCATGTACGGTAGCCTACCATGTACGTGTGCTGTCATCATAGACCTACATACTGGACCGGACATATGCTTAAAACGTTGAAGCATTTTTGTGCGATCCGCGCCTATGTATGTGTGACATGGTCGTAGGCGCCGCAAAAAAAGTATAAAATGAAAAGTTTGAGCAGCACTATCAATTATTGTTGATTCAAACCAAAACCATCTTTATACAAAGCCCGGAAGCAGAACACGTTCATATACTTAAGCGCCAAATCATAGGCCTGTTCAGATCGAAAATTTACATTGCGGTAAAGGCAAATCGGGTTGGGTCGCGACAAACTTTACACGAAAAGTATTGGTTCCCGGTCGATTTTCGTCGCGAAAAGTGGAATGTGTCGTGAATTAAAGTGTCTAGAATGCAGTGAAAGAACAAAATCCCGACAAAAAGTGAATTTTCCACATGTTTTCGCGATTTTTATCAGAGCAGACACGGTTTTTTTACATGCGCTGTGCTTGTGTTAGTGCATCGTGCAACGTATATACGACATGTTCATAGGCTCGTTTTGTGTGCATGTATTGCTGCTTCCCGGCTTCTAGTGAAGGTGGTTTTGATTCAAACCCTAACTAGAATTTAGAGGAAATTATTTTGCAAAGTTTGAGTATTTCATCTTGGAATAAATTAACTCATACAAATGCTTTAGCATTAAAGATACATAGAATAATTATTTAGATATGTGTAAATGGGTGTATTATACTTATGAATTATAGCATCTCGTTTTAGTTGCTGTATAGTTTTTACAATGTCGGTATGTGTATGTGCGTGTATGATAATGGAACTATAATTATGTAGTTAAAATGATGAATGTGCCTGTCTAGACAGTTTCAATTTTCGTTCGTCTTCATCATTTTGACAATTGAAACTTGAGATGTATGCGCTATTGAAGAAACGCATTCATTCTTGAACGCAATTGCCAATGTTAAATATTAACAACACATCATCTATTCATACAATTCATGAAAGAATTTATCATTTACCCGTCCTGACCAAAGCCGTGACATATATTTAACGATAAATAATGAACAGATCTGGATAGAATGAGACATTGATCTCTTCTGTTCACTTGACGCAATCAATGACATGTTCAATGTTGAAAGTGGAAACGGAGCTTGAAGACGATAGGGAAGACGAAAGCGCACATGTGTGGACATAGCCAATAGGTGTTTTCGGATTATTTGTTAACGTACTTAAAAAAAATTACAAACATCTTTGAAATAAACCCAAATATGTAATCAAAGAAGGGTTCAGAAGGTCTAATAAATTCCTTTATTTCAATTCAATTCAATAAATATGTAGTTTATTTATATTATATTTTATATAAATGGAACCATTGATTTCTTTATTTCCAAAATCACCTGAAATGGTGGTTATTTCAAAAAAGTAAAATTAAGTTACAACCTAGGTCAAAAAAATGTGCTGTGAAAATTCGGCGACAATTGCAAGAAGTGTTTCAGATATATGTCACACACGATCAAACCAGCAATAAATACTAAGCCTGAAACGGTTACTCAGCGAAAAATCAAATAATTTATTGGGTTTATTTATTACTGTATTCAAAAAAATTGATGAATTCACTTTCGAGGTTAAAGTGTTAGTGTTTGTGACATATTCTGTTTTGTTTCGCAGTTATATTTGTTTTCATTCGGCCTTTTAAAATAGTTAGCCATTGTCTCCTTTGCCGCACTTCTCATAGAATCCTAAAATATATCAAAAATATTATAACATGATCCCTTAAATTTACAAAAATTCACTACACCTCATTCTAATTTTTAACAAATAAAATACATGAACTACAAGTTATACACTTAGTTTTTCTATAGTAAAAAAGTGTCTGCGAAAACACACAAATCCTCCCCGGTTTCGACCAACAGCATATGACACCGCATAGTAAGTGCCAGTGCTTTGCGGCGCCATGCACTGCCGGGAGTGGCATGACCGGAGGTAATATATCTTGGTTCCGATTATGTGCCTTTAACAATCATCTAAACTCGGCAGGGAAACGAATCAATGCAATCATGATCCCTGGCCTGTTTTGGCGAACAGAGCATTTCACGTCGCATCTCATCAGATGCCACTTCTTTGCGACGCAATAAATTGCGGTTAGGAATTGCAAATCTGCACTTATGTTATTCTTAAGATGCATATTCACACATTTCGGTTATTAATCACAATCACATTATAATGTCTATACCAATCGGCAGATTGTGTTATAAGATTCCATTTATGGAACCCATAAATGGGTACTCACCACTAACCGCTAGACACTAACGCACTAACCGCTAGACCAGCCAGACTACTGGCTGGCTGTTTGAAATGGAAAATTATAATATTAGATGATGTTGCATTATGATTTTGAAAGGTCCAAAATCGATAGTTGCTGTTTTTATTTAAGCAATATTTAGACATTTGACGCCAGCAATAGTTAATATGTTTAATAGTACGGGAGCCAGGTACCCAACTACCTTCCTCATAAGGTAACCGGCTGAAAATGTGTACAGGTGGTAGTTCATCACCGCTTCTGTGCAAAACTGCTGGTCAGCCCAAAATGTAGCGGTTCCTTGTTAGGGAAATTACGCAATATGTGTGCTAATTTTGAGGTTCAATCTTCCTCATAAGGTAACCGGCTGAATTTAAGTGCATGTGTTAGATCTCGACTTCCAGATGCCGAAAGTGCCGGTCAGCCCAATTTTTAGCGGTTCCTTCACCTATGCTGACCGCCTCAAAGCTGCAAAAAAATGACCCCTACCTTCCTCATAAGGTAACCGGCTGAATTTATGTTCAAACGATAGATCTCGCTTAACCGTATCGAAACATAGTGGGCTGACCGCTCTGAACCGGTTCCTTGACCGGTTTTAACCGGTTTAAAGTATTGAAAATACCCTCGTAAAAAATGGATTTTTGATCATACCTGATTAGGTAACCAGGCTGGATTTGTATTCAAATGGTAGATCTCAATTCGCCCCTGTCGAAAGTACTGGTCAGCCCAGACCAAACCGGTTCCTTGATGCATTTTTACCGATTCAAAATAAGCAAAAATACACCAAGTACACAATATAAAATACTTAATTTTGGGGGGATATGAAGCATTCACCCGATTAAATTTATGTTCGTATGATAGACCTCAAGTCGCCTGTGTCGAGAGTACTGGTCAGCCCAGACCAAACCGGTTCCTTGACGCATTTTTACCGATTCAAAATAAGTAAAAATACACCAAGTGCACAATATAATCTACTTAATTTTGGGGGATATGAAGTAATCACCCAATTAAATTTATGTTCGTGTGACAGATCCTGATGCGCCAGTCTCGAAAGTGCCGGTCAGCCCAGACTAAACCAGTTCCTTAACGCATTTTTACCGATTCGAAATAGGCCAATTTACACCAAGTACACAATATAATCTACTTAATTTTGGGGGGATATTAAGTATTCACCCAATTAAATTAATGTTCGTATGACAGATCCTAATGCGCCAGTCTCGAAAGTACCGGTCAGCCCAGACCAAACCGGTTCCTTGACGCATTTTTACCGATTCGAGATATGCAAAAATACACCAAGTACACAATACAAACTGCGTAATTTTGGAAAAACTTAGGCCCGATTTCTCAAAACTCTTATCGAATGTTTAGTCTTATCGTATTTAGAAGACACACAAGCTTTTCTTTTAAACTGAATTGATTTTTGTTTATTTTGCATAGTTATTCCATATTTTGCTTGGTTACACCATCATCTTAGATTGAAAACATCATTGCACACTCGTCTAGTGACTCTGTCGTCCCTATCTTTAGATAAAATTGTGTTTCTCACCGTAGAGGAAAAATGCTTTTCTTATAGAGTTTTCAATAATAAGGTGTTGAGAAAAGAAAAACGTGGATATGTATGTTATCATGAAGAAGCAGACTCAAGGATAATTTACCATGCATCCAAAATTGCAGAAGAAAACCCTACCGCAAAAGTTCTCATCAAAGCGAATGACACAGATATTTTAACCTTCGGGCGGGCGCAATGCATCTGACAGATTAAGTGAGCAGTTTTCGTTGCACCAATCAGCGATATGAAAAGGGAGAGATCTGAAACTCACAGTAGGTTTATCTTTATGGATGAACTACCTAAAGCATTTTTCAGTTTCTATCTAACATGTGTCTGAGGGCCGGGAGGGGATGAAATAATCTCTCAGATGTATTGCGCCCGATTGTGTTATTTTCTCCTTTTCTATGCAAATTTCTACATTTTATAGTCTTCACATTGCGTAATAACGTTGTGTTGACTTTTAGGTTACCAAATCGTTCAATAGTGTGTTTTAGTCAAATATGCTGCCCTTTTTTAAGCGGTCGAGTGGTTGGAGGTTTTTTAAATATTGAAGTGATTGAAAGCGGAATATTCTTAGAATATTGAAACTTTGTGAGCCAGTATTTGTTTTTAAAATGTCGTAGAACTGTTTCAAAAAGACAATGCAACAATAAATAAGAGTCTAAAATATACAGAAACTTAGTTATATCCTTTTTCCTGACTTTAATCTGTCAGGTGCATTGCGCCCGATCGTGTTAGGATTAGTATTGCGCCCGCCGGAAGGTTAATTATTACATTATGTAATAAACATAATTTCCCCTATTTAGAGATATGGATGGCTGGGGCTAGCAAACATGAAATGGAAAGCATCAATTGTACCGAACTATCAAAGGTACTTGGGCCAAATTTATGTAAGGATTTGCCGGCACTACATGCCTTTACAGGTAGCCAGTACACTATAGAAAGGGGCAAATCTGACCCTGTAAGATATTAGAAAATAATGGAGTCTGACGTGGATGATGAAGACACAATGTGTGGCATTCAAGAGTTTACCGCGTTAATGTACTCTGTTAGAAATTGCGATAGCGTAGATAAAGCTCACGTAGAAATTTTTGAGAAAATGTATGCTAGCAAAAAAAAATTCAGAGCAATTTCTAAAAAAAATAAGGGGCTTTGATTCAACTTTGATTCCTCCTTGCTGGAAATCATTGAAGCAAAAAATATTGAGGACAATATACGTTTCAACAATGTGGCGAAATGCCACAAAGGCAACATGTACAGTTTTACCTCCTACAAGGTACGGATGGAAAACCACAACTGCGAATGATTCGGTAAGGCTGGAGCTCCATTGGTTTGACGGAGAACAAAGCCCTTTGAAAATAGAAGACATCGTAGAACCAACGCCACACGACGATAATGACGACAATACCGATATTGCTAGTAATATCTATAGCTCCGAGATAAATATGTAATATAATCAATAGAACTGAATTGTTTGTTTAATAATTTAATTTGATTAAAACATTAAGGGCGGAATTCATAGTCCCCACTTAAGTAATAAGGATTCCCTAAAGGAATAAGGGGTTTCTCTATACAAGTGAACCATTAAGGGAGCTTCGTATTCATAGACATCACTTATTAGGGCGTTGCCTCATTAAATAAACGATTTACTTATTGAGCATATCTATTGAAAATGACAAATAAAATATACAAAAATATCAAGTAGTTAAAAATTGAAATTTTTTTAAAAATTTCGAAGTGTTTTAATAAGGATATGTCAACAAATATATGAGTTCATGTAAGTTTACTAGATATGAACCTTATCGAATAAGGGAACCCTTTACGAACCCCTTAAGCGTTTGCTTATTGAGTGACTATGAATAGCGTCAGTCCTTTAAGGGTTCCCTTAAGTATAAGTGAGGACTATGAATTCCGCCCTAAATATATTTATATGCATACTTAATTTTTGCCTACTTTGAATCGGTAAAAATGCGTTAAGGAACTGGTTTAGTCTGGGCTGACCGGCACTTTCGAGACTGGTGCATCAGGATCTGTCATACGAACATAAATTTAATTGGGTGATTACTTCATATCCCCCAAAATTAAGTAGATTATATTGTGCACTTGGTGTATTTTTACTTATTTTGAATCGGTAAAAATGCGTCAAGGAACCGGTTTGGTCTGGGCTGACCAGTACTCTCGACACAGGCGACTTGAGGTCTATCATACGAACATAAATTTAATCGGGTGAATGCTTCATATCCCCCCAAAATTAAGTATTTTATATTGTGTACTTGGTGTATTTTTGCTTATTTTGAATCGGTAAAAATGCATCAAGGAACCGGTTTGGTCTGGGCTGACCAGTACTTTCGACAGGGGCGAATTGAGATTTACCATTTGAATACAAATCCAGCCTAGTTACCTAATCAGGTATGATCAAAAATCCATTTTTTACGAGGGTATTTTCAATACTTTAAACCGGTTAAAACCGGTCAAGGAACCGGTTCAGAGCGGTCAGCCCACTATGTTTCGATACGCTTAAGCGAGATCTATCGTTTGAACATAAATTCAGCCGGTTACCTTATGAGGAAGATTGAACCTCAAAATTAGCACACATATTGCGTAATTTCCCTAGCAAGGAACCGCTAAATTTTGGGCTGACCAGCAGTTTTGCACAGAAGCGGTGATGAACTACCACCTGTACACATTTTCAGCCGGTTACCTTATGAGGAAGGTAGTTGGGTACCGGGCTCCTAGACTATAACAACGCTGCCCAAAACTACACGGGATGTATAGCAATAAAATGAGCCTGTTTCTTAAATTTATTATAAATAAATAACAGGCATGACTGTCCGAATCTGTATACGAACGCCGCAGATGTGTGACATCCAATTTCCAAGATTTTGCTGTTTTTTTGTTGACGGGTTGAAATCAACAGCACGCTCACCAGTATTATTTATCCTCATAAATGGGAACTCGTTTAACATCTGAGTGGGATTATCGAAAAACACCATGTATAAACTGAATTTGTTCACGGTAAAGGCAAGTACTATGCTCACCGACCGAAAAACTTGCATATATGTCTACCATGAAAAATGTGCCGTGGAGACATGCCTTTTATTCTCTATGATAAATGAATAACAACCAAGCGAATTCGTTTTCACGATCATCAAAATTTTGACAGTATTTGCATGGATTTCACGTGAAATGAAGATGTTAGTACCTACTCTAAGTCTCCACCCCATGACCCTGTGCAGCGAAGGCGCGCGCACTAGCCAGACTACTAAATATTTTGACTCCAACACTTGTTAAATTGTTTTTGCATGGGTTTAAATTCATGCGGAAACGCAAAAATAGGTATGTTTTTTTGGTTATCCCGTGCAGGTTTGGGTAACGAAACTTCATATAAAAAAAATGACAGGTGCGTCAGCTGTCATTTTTTTATATGGAGTTTCGTTACCCAAACCTGCACGGGATAACCAAAAAAACACACCTAATATTTCAAATGAGGAATAATTATGCGTTGAATAAAGCTCTGTAATGTGTTTGCACATAACGTTAGTCAAACATTTAAATTTTTGTTACTTAAAAGACAATTTTATATGTTATTATGCAATGGCGAAATTATCCTCTATGAATGTAACAACTCCACTTCACATGAAAATTTCCACACCGGTTTTGCCGGTTTTTGACATTTCGGCAGCGAAACAATGCAGTTTCTCTTTGTTTCACAGGAAAAGATGTGGTCGACAATCAATCAAAACGCGAGTAAACGTTTATCTTAAATTGACTAAATAAAAAGCAAGTCTCCACGTAAATTTTTTCACGGGAGACATAAATGCAAGTTTTTCGCTCGTTGAACTCAGTACATACTTTTAATGTAAATTTAAGCTTTGCTGAATTTTCTGGTTGAAATATAAACTAACCTGTAAAAAAGGATCTGCTTTTATATTAGACAGACTAACGAAAAGAACCGGAGATTATTTCTGATTCGCAAAATTGTAGTTAGGGAATCAGAACGGCACAACACAACTGTTTTGTTTCGTAACCTCACAATTTTTTACAATGACTGTGATTGATGGCAAAAACAACATTAGTTTTTATCAGCATTTTACCTGGATTGTATTGCCCCATATGGTTTCAGCGGCTAGTAGCTCAAAATCGGAATCAGGGTAATTAAATAGATACGTCGAAACCACTCTCTAAATGATACACATTATCATTATGATAAGACAAAAACAACGACACAATTTTAAGGTAATATGTATCAACATTCAAAGTAGCTAACAGCAATAAAACGTAATTTCGGTTAAAATTAGTTTAGTTTACCTTTTTAGCGAACATCCGAAATATTCTAATTAGTTCACAATTCGAATCTTTCGCGCCATATTTTTATCATAAACAATCACCAAAAAAGGTTTGAGGTGAAGGTGAAATTGGAACGATTGGAACAAAAGAACGAGAAAATACATACTACACGGCGCTACTGTGAATTCACCCGAATTTTCCGAGAAAAAATCACTTTTTATCTATGAAATATGCAACTAAAAACATTCTCACATATTTCATTTTCACCGCCACTAATTCAGTTTTTCGGATTAATAGAGCCTTTTACGAGATTCACTGGTTAGCATCATGAAAAATACATAGAAATCCGTGCCACGTATGGGAAAGCTCACCGAAATCATATTTTTACCGAAAATATTTATGGCACTGATAGTACCATCTATAAGAAGGTACATGCGATATTCAGTAATATGTTGTTTACACCTTACAAGTTATCAGTTTACCAGCCGACGTGGTTAGCTATTAAAAAATCTTCAATTTGTATCACCAGAACACGAAGCTTACACGAAAAATGAAATTCAGGCTCAAAGTTTTCGGTAAATCACTTGCACAATTCTTTACAGGGCACTTCATTATTTAAGTTTAAAATGTTGTTAAGGGATTTGAATTAATGAAACTTACTAAAAACTTTTAAATTTTAAAGTTATCCCTGAATACAATTCTTAACGATGTGAAAACAGACGGGGACTATTGTCACTCATGTCAGAAGTTGGAACGGAACGGAATGAGCGAATTCCCCGCAATTTTCCAGTGTTTCTCAGCATTTTGCGGAAAAGAGTTTTGTAATCAGATTTTGATAATGCGATTTTGTTGTACTAAAAATAAGTTACAGTATAATTCCAAATAAGTGCTAGCTTTAATAATCCAGGAAGAATGTACAAAAATGAAAAAAATGCGGAATCAACGTTAAATGTTCAATGATTTCTTCCGAAAAAAATCAGTTGAGAAAAAAGGTTGAGAGCCAGTGTTATAATCGCAATTTTGGACAGTGACGTGAGAGGGGAGAAAAAAATTGCCGTGTACGAATACGGGAAAATCAAAGTATGTGTGTGGCTTCACGGGTTGCAATAGAACGATATGCTTTCTTCTTATCCAGTATGTATATCTATGGCTGTCATAGACTCTGTCAGGATTTCTCGTTGATATAAGATTAGATGAGGGAGCTTATAGAAGGATAGGAGATGTTTCGTATGGAATGGGACGAGTAATGAGAGACGCATAATTCATGGGAGAGAAAAATAACGGAACAGCTAGTGACAGCCACGATATGGGCGTCGGTAATAATTATTTTAGGGGGCAATGATTTGGCGGGATATTTTTGAATTTATAGAATTAAATTTTATTGGTGAAATTCTTGTTAATAGTGAAAAACACTTTTTGGAACAGCATCATAGGTAACATCATAGGTAAAGGGCTGAATTAAGATCGAGAGTGAAATTTTTCGCCCAGGGATTTTATCAATAAAAATGGATACTTACTGTCGTGGAATATGTCACAAACGGTGGGGAATAAGCGACTGTCTCTGAATTTTATCCAGGAAGGGCGAAGTCGTCTTGTTACTGGAATGATATCGTTTTCGATTTTCGTTTCGCTACAAAGTTTATATGAAATTCATGATTAGAAAAAAACGCGAGATTAACAAATTCCAATCACAATATTGTTTAAATAATCGAAATGTCAGATAAACCATTTCTAAACATCTGCAAATTCCACAACCAATTCGAATAAAAAGAAGGAAGTTAATACGCGAACTAGACTATAGGACGGTATATACACCCTATGGAAAAGGTACTATCTCCAAAAATGCTTTAAGATAGTTTAAATTACGAACCGGTATATAAGCGCTCTTAGAGACACTATTGCATATGTGTGCTGTATCATCCAATAAACACAAGAGTGTAGTATTTAAAGGAGTGTTTTTTTTAGGTTAACGTTTAGAGACAGTTTTATCGAAGTTTTATACCACCATCTTTAAATTTATTCCATAATGATGATAGAAGCTTTCCGGAAAATACTTTAAGGATGTTTTATCGGATCAAAATATTACTTTAAGCGATGTCACACGATAAATGAATTTTGTGGTACTATTAATTGCTACGATGCTTTTTTAAAGCAAACGAATTGTTGCTTGGGATTCCATGAGCTACAATCCGAGACCGGTTCCATAATTCTCCTCGGACATTTTATGTATTATTTTTCGATTCCCCGGTCATTTGACATTTCACGATGAAATAACCGTGGAAGCGGAAAAAAAAATACATAAAATGGCCGAGAAAAATATGCAATTGTTTTCGGATTGTAGCTTATGGAATTCCCCACATATTCCACGACAGTAAGAATACATTTTCATTGAAAAAATCGCAGCGGCGAAAAATTTCACTCTCGAGGTCAGTACTAGGCTTAACGGAAAAAATAAAACGCAAATTCCATACTTTGGGCACACAAACTTTATTTATTCAAACTGCAAATTGGGTCTTATCCGAAAATGGATTAAGGCGTTTTTATTTTTACATCAAAAACATGAAATTCCATCCGTAATTGTCTATGTGAATAAGGAGGTTTCCAACAACAATTATTCAAAAAGCATTGTGCTTGAAATTGCGCGCTACTGCTATTGTGCTGTTACTGCGTCCATTCTATTTCTACTGGCGATTCAGACTTTCCACAAGATTTACTAAATCTTAGATTTACTTTACAGTCGAACCATATTGCAAGTCTTTTCATCATTTCTTCTAATGCTAAATCATTTTCATTGTGTCGTATAGTCATCGTAAGCTATATCCGTCCGTCCGGGTGTCTGTCAGTTCAGCTAAAATTTTTATCGATACCAGATAATAAATTCGACGCGATAACTTTATGTTTAGGTTGTTCTGTCCTCGCGGTCGTTCTGCTTCTTTAGAGATATTACTAGTATATTTACTGGAAAGCTGTCAACTCCCCTCTTCCTTTCATAATTGGGCTTGGGACCAACTTTGGCGGAATTAAAGTTGCAGCTTATGTATTTAAAAAAAAAATTGCCTTATTGATTTTGCTTTTAAAAACGTTTATTATACATTTTAATTTATTTCAATGAATTTTTTATATGTTCGGATGCATTTCGACTAAAACTGTCATCTTTACCGAGTACATTTAAGCCTACGTTAAGACGGTTTTGACCTAAATGCATCCGAACATATAAAAAGTTCATGGAAGTTAATTAAAATTTATAATAAACGTTTTCAAAACCAAAATCAAGAAGGTGGCTTTTAAATTGTTCAAATATTCTATTTAATCTTGGATTTTGCGGTTAAAATAATTTTTGTTGTCGACTTCATTAAAAATTATTGTTCCGCCACTGGAAAAAAAACTGTTTTGACATTCCGTATCTAAACAATTAAAAGCAATCAAAACAACAATTTTGTGATTGCGTTTTTTCCTGTTTTTTTCTGTGAAAGGGTGATAAAAATATATAAAAGCACACACAATTGATTTGCATTATTACTACATGTGAAATTAAACTGCAATGGGTTGTCTTCCAAAGGTATTGCAGCATCCGAACACAATACACTTCATTTTGGCCACACGCGAAGTTCACTGCTGTTATGCGTACGTATACAAGTCACGAACTACGAACGAAATGCACAAATCTTTTTCACGAACTTTCGCGGTACGAAAATAAATAATCAAATTTTATGAAACTCGTCGCGTTTTTGTTATTTTTAAAAAGTTCTCCCGACCGAACTGAACGTTTTGTTACTGCCTGCGCGAATGGTTGTCAGATTTGACGTTGCGTATCACGTACTGTTATATTTTCGTTCTCAGAGCGGTATTCTTACTCTCCCATCTCTGAAAATTTCCCGTCCCATTTGTACCTGTCAATTTGTATGGGCTTCGTACATTTCCGCCTCTCTACTACTATATAGCTCTATGGATATAAGTCGCTTACTTTAGTCCCGAACGCCGAACAACGGTCAGTGGTACAGTCAGCCCGTGCAGAGTCAAACACTTCGTCAGTGGGCCGAATACACTCACGTAGAGGTTGTTGACGATTTGTTGGAACGCCTTGAGGACTTGGTATGGGATGTGGTCGTGCTCAAGTCGCCTTAGGGCTCCATTACACAGTCATATTTATATTATAATAGATATGATCATATCATGGAAAATCAAATTTTTACATATTACACTACATCATATTTATATCATAATATCTATTGTTTATTCAAGTGTCAAATACAAAATTTGTTTTCTAGGCCAAGCAATGAACGCATAAAAAGTGGGTGTAGAGAACATCGAAGGAGGACGATTTTTTTCTTCAGTGTTTTGTTAGGAGTTGACAGGAGGTAAGGCTACTAATTTTACTCGGAGCTGAGGGGTGCGCTAACGCGGGGAGGGGGGTTTAAATGTGCAATTTAGTGCTATTTTTTGTGTTTTGGGCTATATCTCAAAAACGGTGAGTCGTAGAGAAAAAGTTTTGAGTAAACAATATTGGAAGGGTGCTGGTGTTGTGTTGCCTCCAATTGATCCACGAAAAATTAAAAATGATCGATCCCGGCAACTACAAAATCCGTAGTTTATTATAATTTTAATAAACTGCACGAATATTGGAAGAACCGTTAGCAAGTACGGACAAATAAATAGGACATTTACAAAGCTTAAATGCTTACTCACAACTTTTTTCTCTGCGACTCACCGTTTTCGAGATATAGCCCAAAACACAAAAAATTGCACCTTTAACTCCCCACGTTAGCGCACCACTCAGCTCCGAGTAAAATTAGTACCTCCTAACTACTCCTAACAAAATACCGAAGAAAAAAATCGTCACCCCCTTCGATGTTCTCTATAATGTCTTCTTTGATTGGCCTATTCCTTTAGTCGCGGAAATGCATCAAATAATGGCGAATTGTGCGTTTTTCGGGTCGCTTATTACTTTCTATTTGATTCTAAGGGTACTTCCCTGGGTCGCCAGACGCGAAGAACACGGAATTGTGACGAATTTTTATTTTGACGTTTAGATATGATGATAGGTTCTATTTATAGTACATATGATAATATCTATTATGAAATGCCATTACACGGTCATATATATGATAATATTTCTATTTCATAATAGATATTATAATAGAAATATGACTGTGTAATGGAGCCCTTATGGTCCCATTGTGCACGAGCTCAATCCAAAATTCCAGCCACCCAAACGTCCATTCCGTCGCATGGTGATCAGATCCAGAGCTGTTGTAGTACTATGCATCTTCCTGAAGCCATGCTGGTGAGAAGCTAGCTCAGCATGTGATATAAGGGTGGGGTGGATGAGTGCTTCGAGCGTCTTCGCAACGGGTGATAGAATTGTGATTGGACGGTAGGATTCCGCGAGTTTCGCGCTTTTACCGGGTTTGAGAAGGGGGATAATCCGCTCCTTTTTCCAGAATTCGGGGATGACAAGCGTGGATATCGACAAGTTGAAAGCCATCGTTAGGTATTCGATGGCCGGAAGGTTGAGGTGTTTCAGCATGACCATTGAAATGCCATCTGGTCCAATGGCCTTTGATTTTTTTGCATTCTTGATTGCTGCTGTAACTTGGTCCGCTGTAAAGGTGGGAATGATGTCAACTGTACGGTTGCGAATCCTTCTTCTTATCTTGCAATTGAGCATTTTGGTCTTGGGGTGTTCAATAAATTGCTTATTGAACAGGCTCGCGCAGAGTTTTGGATTGGCAGTGGTTTTCTTACCGAATCTGATGGCTACACTGCCCTTGTCTTTTGTTGGGTGAGACAGGGCGCGGACTGTAGCCCATAGTTTGCTGACACCTTGTGAGAGGTCGCAGCTATCTAGGTGCTCGTTCCATTTCTCTTTTTTGTAGGTGTTGACTTGTCGATTTATTTCTAAGTTCATGAATTCTGGGGTCTGCCGGATTTGCGCGTCTTAAATCGTCCCGTTCGTCGGCTAACCTTGCGGCAGTAGTTGGGAAATATGGCCGAACTTTGGGGATACGTCCTGCTGGAATGTAGCGAGCTGCCGCTTTGACAATGACGTTCCTTATGTTCTTTTCGGCTTCCCGTGTGTTCGTAGGAGTAGGTAGCGCGGCGAACTTCGTCGTTGTGAACGCAGTGAAACCCTCCCAATTTGCCTTTTTATGGTTGATAAACGTACGCCGTTCTGATGTCGTTAGTTCGGCTGGTTTATCTATGTTTATTAATATGGGGAGGTGATCGGATTGGAGAGATGTTGTTGTCTCCCATCGGGTTTCACTTATCAAACTGGCGCTCACAATAGTTATGTCAGGAGAACTATGACAAGCGCCAGCGACACGTGTAGACGAAATTCCATTGATAGCGCAGAAGTCTGATGGGTCTAGTTTGGACGCGATATCTATACCTCTGGCATCATTTTCGAGGTGAGAGTGCCAGAGTTCGTGATGCGCGTTAAAGTCGCCAAGTAGGATCCTATGCTGTCCTATGAGGAGTGGACCAATATCGAACTTATAGCCAGAGCCACAGCTAGAAGCTGGTGGAACATAGATGTTTATAAGTTCGATATTGGTATTGCCGGATTTAACGGCAATAGCTTGCATTTCCGCCGTGCCGTCGTTGAAACGAAGATCTAATACACTGTATTGCACGGTTCTGTGTATTAGGAATGCAAGCCTCCTCCTGGATTAGGACCCTGCCTGCCGACTCTATCACGCCTTAAAAGTATGTAATCGCCGCGGATGTTAAAATCGGGAGTTGATGGTTGGAGCTTTGTCTCCTGAAATGCCGCTATCAGAATTCTGCGCGTAATCATGAAACGGACTATCTCGTCGATCTTCAGACGGATGCCATTGCAGTTAAACTGCAATATGGAGAGTGGGGTGTACACTGTGGCGGGGGGTGCAGGTGTTAGACTTGAGCGATTATGTCTTGTTGTATTGTTGGCTACGGGTATCGGTGGTGGAGGATTTTGGGTGCTGGGGCCAGGATTGGCCGGAGACGGTGGTGGACCATTAGCTTGTGAGCTAGGGCCTGGGGTGGCTGGGGGCCGACCCGCGTGCAGACACCCTGGAGCAACAAATGACAACTTGTCATAATGTCTCATTTTTCTTAAGCCTGAGCAGTAGAAATGACACCATTCTCCGCAGCAGGTACACCTCAAGGACCTGGCGTTCCCGAAGATACGTCGGTTGCATACACAGCAGATGTAGATTTCGGGACCTGGATTGGTCTCGATGCCGGCGCGGATTAAGAGAATTGAGAGCAACCGCGCTGAGATGAAATGCTCCCAATTTGACGAAAAAACACATAGAACATTTCCACACACATACACAGACATACACATCCCTCCTGCATCGAACCTTCACGGTTCTTGCCATGGAGGGGTTTTTTGGCAACTCTTGGCCGTTTCGGTTTTGGATGAAACGGGTGTGGTCCGCCCCGGAGAGGCTTGAAAAACCCGTGTGGCAGCGAGCTGCCACCGGGAATGGTTGCACGTAGGACCACGGAAGATGCATATTCAACAGGTTTGCTAAGAACATTGAATGATTGACCTGATCAAAAGCATTTGATTGATGAATTGCCACCAGAATGGTTCTGTGGCAAGGACGGCGTTGATTTAGCCCATCACGTTGGGTTCCTTATTCTCGGGACACTTTGACATGAAGAACGATTTGATACCGGCGGGAAAGTAACACAACATAATCGGTTCGTTGATTGTGTGTCATTTTGCGTTCGGGAGCTTCTGGAATGTCCTGAAAAGAAAAAAATATAGGTTTTGACTCTAAATTTAATTTTAAAGTGCCGCCTCACTTCTCCGAATTCATAGAATGTTCCATCGTCTTTTGTCACATTGTTATCCTTCAGCCATTTGATGGCATCCTCATACTAGGTGGCTGGAATTTTGGATTGAGCTCGTGCACAATGGAACCGTAAGGCGACTTGAGCACGCGGTCGACCACATCGCACATCAAGTCCTCAAGACGAGCGCTGGTAAACAAGTTTCCAAATACAGTTGAGAACTTTGGGTCTCTTCTCTGAAAGAATGTTGATTAGTCCGTTTTCGATTTAAGAGATAGTGAAAATATACCCAAAAAAGTCCAATTTCAACAAGGTCGATCCACCGAGTTGTGTTTGCACCAGTGTCGGTGGATTCACTTCGTTGTAGCCACGATCCAAATAATGATCCCGGAAGGCTTGCAATAACACCGAACGCATTTTCCAATATTTTTGAAGTATTCTTGCCCCGAATCATGATATGCCGGTTATCCACATCAGGTTGTGGAAATTCGTTGATAATTACATCAGCTCCGCGGGCGGTGCCAGACCGATATGCTCCCAGTAGTCCCATGATATGCCGGTTGTCCACATCAGGCTGTGGAAATTCGTTGATAATTACATCAGCTCCGCGGGCGTTGCCAGACCGATATGCTCCCAGTAGTCGACAATCACGCTCTGTGGCTCACTTGTCTGAGTTGCCCTCTACGATGCCAGTAATCTCCGGAGATCGAATCTCGGCGTGGTTGAGGAAATATATACAGAGAATAAGTCGACAATCAATTCATGACCGACAGGTGCCTGCAAAAATTACGAAATTTAGTTTTTGATGTATCCTAGTCGGAAATCAAATAACCTTACCGTCTTGCCCTCAGGAACTTCCAGCAATTTTCACGCTCTGTGGCTCACTTGGTCGAGTCGCCCTCTACGATGCCAATAATCTCCGGAGATCGAATCTCGGCGTGGTTCAGGAAATATGTACAGAGAAGAAGTCGACAATCAATTCATGGCCGACAGGTGCCTGCAAAAATTACGAAATTTAGTTTTTGCTGTATCCTAGTTGGAAATCAAATAACCTTACCGTCTTGCCCTCAGCAACTTCCAACAATTTTCCTTCCAGAAAAAGAAAATTTTTAATCGTTCCTTCGCTGATATGACATAACCCTACATAACCTGACATTTATTGCCATTTTAGGTTCCATACTATCAGCTGTTCCCACATCATCCACAGTCCGCGGCCATATTTCCCCAAGATTGCATCCATTTAGCCGATACACAAACCTCGTTTCTTGTAGTTCCGCTAGCCGCCACCAGGGGCGCACATGTCGTTTTTCGGCCATTTTCCCACTATTTTCCTGAATCCGTGTTCCGATTTTTTCCTAAAGGCCTGTCAAATATGACGTCACTAAAACACACATAGCGCCGTTCGTGTGCCACGTACGCCAACAAGTGGGCTGTCGTTAGAAAGCTTAGACTTTGGGCTTTATTATTGTCAAGCTGGATCGAGAAAGACTCAAAGGGAGAGGCACCAGGGGCTTTTTTGCACATGGAAGGCTAAAGGCCTGTCAAATATGACGTCACTAAAACACACATAGCGCCGTTCGTGTGCCACGTACGCCAACAAGTGGGGTGTCGTTAGAAAGATTGGAATTTGGGCTTTATTAATGCCAAGCTGGACCGAGAAAGACTCAAAGGGGGAGGCACCAGGGGCTTTTTTGTACATGGAAGGCTGATTTTTTTTCTAAAGGCCTGTCAAACATGACGTCACTAAAACACCCATAGCGCCGTTCGTGGGCCACGTACGCCAACAATTGTGGTGTCTTTAGAAAGCTTAGACTTTGGGCTTTATTAGTGCCAAGCTTGATCGAGAAAGAGTCAAAGGGGGTGGCTACACGGGCTTTTAAACATGTAAGGCTGATTTTTTTCCTAAAGGCCTGTCAAATATGACGTCACTAAAACACCCATAGCGTCGTTCGTGTGCCACGTACGGCAACAAGTGGGGTGTCGTTAGAAAGCTTAGACTTTGGGCTTTATTAATGCCAAGCTGGATCGAGAAAGACTCAAAGGGAGAGGCATCAGGGGCTTTTTTGCACATGGAAGGCTAAAGAAAGGCCTGTCAAATATGACGTCACTAAAACACACATAGCGCCGTTCGTGTGCCACGTACGCCAACAAGTGGGGTGTCGTTAGAAAGATTGGACTTTGGGCTTTATTAATGCCAAGCTGGATCGAGAAAGACTCAAAGGGGGAGGCACCAGGGGCTTTTTTGCACATGGAAGGCTGATTTTTTTTCTAAAGGCCTGTCAAACATGACATCACTAAAACACCCATAGCGCCGTTCGTGGGCCACGTACGCCAACAATTGTCGTGTCGTTAGAAAGCTTAGACTTGGGGCTTTGTGAGTGCCATTGATCAAGAAAGAGTCGAAGGGGGCGGCTACAGGGACTTTTAAACATGTAAGGCTGATTTTTTCCTAAAGGCCTGTCAAATATGACGTCACTAAAACACCCATAGCGCCGTTCGTGTGCCACGTACGCCAACAAGTGGGTTGTCGTTAGAAAGCTTGGATTTTGGACTTTGTTAGTGCCAAGTTTGATTGAGAAACAATCAAAGGGAGAGGCTCCAGGGGCTTTTTCGCACATGGAAGGCTGATTTTTTTTCTGCAGGCCTGTCAAACATGACGTCACTAAAACACCCATAGCGCCGTTCGGGGGCCACGAACGCCAATAACTGTGGTCTCGTTAGAAAGTCTAGACTTTGGGCTTTATTAGTGACAAGTTTGATCGAGAAAGAATAAAAGGGGCGGCTACAGGGGCTTTTAAACATGTCTCTTGATTACCGTAACTCCTAGTGGAGCATGGTGCGTTGATGACTACCGAGTGTAGTCATCAACGTTACAAAGACAACTGAATTCGGAGTGTGATACGGTTGTCAGCCCTACCACTTCCTAGTCGCATTGTTAGTTTATTATTCTACGATAAGAATATTTCTTATCATCTTCTTCTGAATAATAAACTTGCGACGAGTCGTGCCGAGTTTGGAAACTCGTTTCTCTATGAGTGTCTATTTCACAGAGTGACGACCGAACCATCACGGCCACAGAGCACGACAAACATGTAAGGCTGATTTTTTTCCTAAAGGCCTGTCAAATATGACGTCACTAAAACACCCATAGCGCCGTTCGGGGGCCACAACCGCCAACAAGTGGGGTGTCGTTAGAAAGCTTAGACTTTGGGCTTTATTAGTGCAAAGCTGGATCGAGAAAGACTTAAACGGAGAGGCACCAGGGGCTTTTTTGCACATGGAAGGCTGTTTTTTTTTTTTCTAAAGGCCAGCTTAGACTTTGGGCTTTATTAGTGCCAAGCTTGATGTAGAAAGAATCAAAGGGGGCGTCTACAGGGTCTTATAAACATTGAAGGCTGATTTTTTTCTAAAGGCCTGTCAAACATGACGTCACTAAAACACCCATAGCGCCGTTGGAGGGCCATGTACGCCAACAATTATGGTGTTGTTAGAAAGCTTAGACTTTGGGCTTTTTTAGTTCTCAAGGTTGGTCGAGAAAGAATCGAAGGAGCGTCTACAGGGGCTTTTAAACATGTAGGGCTGTTTTTTTTCCTAGAGGCCTGTCAAATATGACGTCATTAAAACACCCATAGCGCCGTTCGTGGGCCACGTACGCCAACAATTGGGATGTCGTTAGAAAGCTTAGATTTTGGGCTTAGTTAGTGACAAGTTGAATCGAGAAAGAATCGAAGGGAGAGGCTCCTTATTAATGTCAAGTTTGATCGAGAAAAAATCAAAGGGAGAGGCTCCAGGGGCTTTTTCGCACATAGAAGGTTAATTTTATTTTCTAAAGGCCTGTCAAACATGACGTCACCCATAGCGCCGTTCGTGGGCCACGTACGCCAACAATTGTGGTGTCGTTAGAAAGCTTAGACTTTGGGCTTTATCAATGCCTAGCTTGATGGAGAAAGAATCAAAGGGGGCGTCTACAGGGTCTTTTAAACATGGAAGGTTGATTTTATTTTCTAAAGGCCTGTCAAACATGAAGTCACTGAAACACATACAGCGCCGTTCGTCGGCCAGGTAACGCCAACAGTTGTGGTGTCGTTAGAAAGCTTGGATTTTGGGCTTTGTAAGTGCCAAGTTTCATTGAGAACATCAAAGGGAGAGGCTCCAGGGGCTTTTTCGCACATGGAAGGCTGATTTTTTTTTCTAAAGGCCTGTCAAACATGACGTCACTAAAGCACCCATAGCGCCGTTTGGGGGCCACGAACGCAAACAACTGTGGTCTGGTAAGAAAGTTTAGACTTTGGGCTTTAATACTGACAAGCTTAATCGAGAAAGAATAAAAGGGGCGGCTACAGGGGCTTTTAAACATGTAAGGCTGATTTTTTTCCTAAAGGCCTGTCAAATATGACGTCACAAAAACACCCATAGCGCCGTTCGCGGGCCACGAACGCCAACATTTGTGGTGTCGTTAGAAAGCTTAGACTTTGGGCTTTGTTAGTGCCAAGCTTCATTGTGAAACAATCAAAGAGAGAGGCTCTAGAGGCTTTTTCGCACATGGAAGGCTGATTTTTTTTCTAAAGGCCTGTCAAACATGACGTCACTGAAACACATACAGCGCCGTTCGTGGGCCACGTACGCCAACAGTTGTGGTGTCTTTAGAAAGCTTGGATTTTGGGCTTTGTTAGTGCCAAGTTTCATTGAGCAACAATCAAAGGGAGAGGCTCCAGGGGCTTTTTCGAAAATGGAAGGTCAATTTTATTTTCTAAAGACCTATCAAACATGACGTCACTGAATTACATACAGCGCCGTTCCTGGGCCAGGTACGCAAACAATTGTGGTTTCGTTGGAAAGCTTAGACCCTGGGCTTTATAAGTGCCAAGCTTGATGAAGAAAGAATTAAAGGGAGCGTCTACAGGGTCTTTTAAACATGGAAGGCTGATTTTTTTTTCTAAAGGCCTGTCAAACATGACGTCACTAAAACACCCATAGCGCCGTTCGTGGGCCACGTACGCCAACAATTGTGATGTCCTTAGAAAGCTTGGACTTTGGGCTTTATTAGTACCAAGTTTGATGGAGAAAGAATCAAAGGGAGCGTCTACAGGGTCTTTTAAACATGGAAGGCTGATTTTTTTTTTCTAAAGGCCTGTCAAACATGACGTCACCAAAACACCCATAGCGCCGTTCGTGGGCCACGTACGCCAACAATTGTGATGTCGTTAGAAAGCTTAGACTTTGGGCTTTATTAGTACCAAGTTTGATGGAGAAACAATAAAAGGGAGCGTCTACAGGGTCTTTTAAACATGGAAGGCTGATTTTTTTCTAAAGGCCTGCCAAACATGACGTCACTAAAACACCCATAGCGCCGTTCTTTTGCCATATACGCCAACAATTGTGATGTCGTTGGAAAGCTTAGACTTCGGGCTTAATTAGTGCCAAGTTTAATGGAGAAAGAATCAAAGGGAGCGTCTACAGGGTCTTTTAAACATGGAAGGCTGATTTTTTTTCTAAAGGCCTGTCAAACATGACGTCACTAAAACACCCATAGCGCCGTTCGTGGGCCACATACGCCAACAATTGTTATGTCGTTAGAAAGCTTGGTTTTCGGGCTTTGTTATTGCTAAGTTTCATCGAGAAACAATTAAAGGGAGAGGCTCCAGGGGCTTTTTCGCACATGGAAGGCTGATTTTTTTTTTCTAAAGGCCTGTCAAACATGACGTCACTGAACCGCATACAGCGCCGTTCGTGGGCCACGTACGCCAACAGTTGTGGTGTCGTTAGAAAGCTTGGTTTTCGGGCTTTGTTATTGCTAAGTTTCATTGAGAAACAATTAAAGGGAGAGGCTCCAGGGGCTTTTTCGCACATGGAAGGTTAATTTTATTTTCAGTGGCCT
This sequence comes from Microchrysa polita, assembly GCA_949715475.1. Taxonomy (NCBI): domain Eukaryota; kingdom Metazoa; phylum Arthropoda; class Insecta; order Diptera; family Stratiomyidae; genus Microchrysa; species Microchrysa polita. Next base: position 43,642,183 of record OX454420.1, read on the forward strand.
GTCAAACATGACGTCACTGAAACACATACAGCGCCGTTCGTGGGCCACGTACGCCAACAGTTGTGGTGCCGTTAGAAAGCTTAGACTTTGGGCTTTATTAATGCCAAGCTTGATCGCGAAAGAATCAAAATGAGACTCTCCAGGGGCTTTTTCGCACATGGAAGGTTGATTTTATTTTCTAAAGGCCTGTCAAACATGACGTCACTGAAACACATACAGCGCCGTTCGTCGGCCAGGTAACGCCAACAGTTGTGGTGTCGTTAGAAAGCTTGGATTTTGGGTTTTGTTAGTGCCAAGTTTCATTGAGAAAAAATCAAAGGGAGAGGCTCCAGGGGCTATTTCGCACATGGAAGGCTGATTTTTTTTCTAAAGGCCTGTCAAACATGACGTCACTAAAACACCCATAGCGCCGTTCGGGGGCCACCAACGCCAAGATTTGTGGTGTCGTTAGAAAGCTTAGACTTTGGGCTTTGTTAATGCCAAGCTGGATCGAGAAACAGTGGAAGGGAGAGGCTCCAGGGGCTTTTTCGCACATGGAAGGTTGATTTTATTTTCTAAAGGCCTGTCAAATATGACGTCACTAAAACACCGATAGCGCCGTTCGTGGGCCACGTCCGCCAACAATTGTGGTGTCGTTAGAAAGCTTAGACTTTGGGCTTTATTAATGCGAAGCCTGTCAAATATGACGTCACTAAAACACCCATAGCGCCGTTCGTGTGCCACGTACGCCAACAATTTGGGTGTCGTTAGAAAGCTTAGACCTTGGGCTTTATTAATGCCAAGCTTGATCGACAAAGAATCAAAGGGAGACGCTCCAGGGGCTTTTTCGCACATGGGAGGTTAATTTTATTTTCTAAAGTCCTGTCAAACATGACGTCACTGAAACACATACAGCGCCGTTCGTGGGCCAGGTACGCCAACAGTTGTGGCCTCGTTGGAAAGCCTGGATTTTGGGCTTTGTTAGTGCCAAGCTTGATTGAGAAAGAATCAAAGGGAGAGGCTCCAGGGGCTTTTTCGCACATGTAAGGCTGATTTTTTCCTAAAGGCCTGTCAAATATGACGTCACTAAAACACCCATAGCGCCGTTCGTGTGCCAGCAACGCCAACAATTGTGGTGTCGTTAGAAAGCCTAGACTTTGGGCTTTATTAGTGCCAAGGTTGATGGAGAAAGAATCAAAGGGGGCGTCTACAGGGACTTTTAAACATGTAAGGCTGATTTTTTCCTAAAGGCCTGTCAAATATGACGTCACTAAAACACCCATAGCGCCGTTGGTGTGCCACGTCCGCCAACAATTGTGGTGTCGTTAGAAAGCCTAGACTTTGGGCTTTATTAGTGCGAAAGTTGATGGAGAAAGAATCAAAGGCAGCGTCTACAGGGTCTTTTAAACATGGAATGCTGATTTTTTTCTAAAGGCCTGTCAAACATGACGTCACTAAAACACCCATAGCGCCGTTCGCGGGCCACGTACGCCAACAATTGTGGTGTCGTTAGAAAGCCTAGACTTTGGGCTTTATTAGTGCGAAAGTTGATGGAGAAAGAATCAAAGGCGGCGTCTACAGGGTCTTTTAAACATGGAATGCTGATTTTTTTCTAAAGGCCTGTCAAACATGACGTCACTAAAACACCCATAGCGTCGTTCGCGGGCCACGTACGCCAACAATTGTGGTGTCGTTAGAAAGCTTAGACTTTGGGCTTTATAAGTGCCAAGCTTGATGGAGAAAAAATCAAAGGGGGCGGCTACAGGGTCTTTTAAACATGGAAGGCTGATTTTTTCTCTAAAGGCCTGTCAAATATGACGTCACTAAAACACCCATAGCGCCGTTCGTTGGCGACGTACGCCAACAATTGTGGGGTCGTTAGAAAGCTTATACTTTGGGCTTTATATATGCCAAGCTGGATCGAGAAAGACTCAAAGGGAGAGGCACCAGCGGCTTTTTTGCACATGGAAGGCTGATTTTTTTTCTTAAGGCCTGTCAAACATGACGTCACTAAATCATAGCGCCGTTCGTTGGCCACGCACGCCAACAATTGTGAAGTTGTTAGAAAGCTTAGACTTTGGGCTTTATTAGTGCCAAGGTTGACGGAGAAAGAATCAAAGGCGGTGTCTACAGGGTCTTTTAAACATGGAAGGCTGATTTTTTTTCTAAATGCCTGTCAAACATGACGTCACTAAAACACCCATAGCGCCGTTCAGAGGCCACGTACGCCAACAGTTGTAGTGTTGTTAGAAAGCATTGACTTTAGGCTTTTTTAGTGCCAAGTTGGATTGAGAAAGAATCAAAGGGGCGGCTACAGGGGCTTTTAAACATGCAAGGCTGATTTTTTTCCTAAAGGCCTGTCAAATATGACGTCACTAAAACACCGATAGCGCCGTTCGTGGGCCACGTCCGCCAACAGTTGTGGTGTCGTTAGAAAGCCTAGACTTTGGGCTTTATTAATGCCAAGTTCGTTCGAGAAAGAATCAAAGGGAGCGGCTACAGGGGCTTTTAAACATGTAAGGCTGATTTTTTTCCTAAAGGCCTGTCAAATATGACGTCACTAAAACACCCATAGCGCCGTTCGTATGCCACGTACGCCAACAAGTGGGGTGTCGTTAGAAAGCTTATACTTTGGGCTTTATTAGTGCCAAGCTGGATCGAGGAAGACTCAAAGGGAGAGGCACCAGGTGCTTTTTTGCACATGGAAGGCTGATTTTTTTTCTAAAGGCCTGTCAATAATGACGTCACTAAAACACCCATAGCGCCGTTCGTGGGCCACGCACCAATTGTGGTGTCGTTAGAAAGCTTATACTTTGGGCTTTACTAGTGCCAAGCTGGATTGAGAAAGACTCAAAATGAGAGGCACCAGGGGCTTTTTTGCACATGGAAGGCTGATTTTTTTTCTAAAGGCCTGTCAAATATGACGTCACTAAAACACCCCTAGCGCCGTTCGTGGGCCACGTACGCCAACAATTGTGGTCTTGTTAGAAAGCTTGGGCTTTATAAGTGCCAAGCTTGATGGAGAAAGAATCAAAGGGGGCGTCTACAGGGTCTTTTAAACATGGAAGGCTGATTTTTTCTCTAAAGGCCTGTCAAACATGACGTCACTAAAACACCGATGGCGCCGTTCGTGGGCCACGTCCGCCAACAGTTGTGGTGTCGTTAGAAAGCCTAGACTTTGGGCTTTATTAATGCCAAGATCGTTCGAGAAAGAATCAAAGGGAGCGGCTACAGGGGCTTTTAAACATGTAAGGCTGATTTTTTCCCTAAAGGCCTGTAAAATATGACGTCACTAAAACACCCATAGCGTCGTTCGTATGCCACGTACGCCAACAAGTGGGGTGTCTTTAGAAAGCTTATAGTTTGGGCTTTATTAGTGCCAAGCTGGATCGAGGAAGACTCAAAGGGAGAGGCACCAGGGGCTTTTTTGCACATGGAAGGCTGATTTTTTTTCTAAAGGCCTGTCAATAATGACGTCACTAAAACACCCATAGCGCCGTTCGTGGGCCACGCACGCCAACAATTGTGGTGTCGTTAGAAAGCTTATACTTTGGGCTTTACTAGTGCCAAGCTGGATTGAGAAAGACTTAAAATGAGAGGCACCAGGGGCTTTTTTGCACATGGAAGGCTGATTTTTTTCCTAAAGGCCTGTCAAATTTGACGTCACTAAAACACCCATAGCGCCGTTCGTATGCCACGTACGCCAACAAGTGGGGTGTCGTTAGAAAGCTTATACTTTGGGCTTTATTAGTGCCAAGCTGGATCGAGGAAGACTCAAAGGGAGAGGCACCAGGGGCTTTTTTGCACATGGAAGGCTGATTTTTTTTCTAAAGGCCTGTCAATAATGACGTCACTAAAACACCCATAGCGCCGTTCGTGGGCCACGCACGCCAACAATTGTGGTGTCGTTAGAAAGCTTATACTTTGGGCTTTATTAGTGCCAAGCTTGATCGAGAAAGAATCAAAGGGAGACGCTCCAGGGGCTTTTTCGCACATGGAAGGTTAATTTTATTTTCTAAAGTCCTGTCAAACATGACGTCACTGAAACACGTACAGCGCCGTTCGTCGGCCAGGTACGCCAACAGTTGTGGTCTCGTTAGAAAGCTTAGATTTTGGACTTTGTTAGTGCCAAGGTTGGTTGAGAAACAATCTAAGGGAGAGGCTCCAGGGGCTTTTTTGCACATGGAAGGCTGATTTTTTTTCTAAAGGCCTGTCAAACATGACGTCACTAAAACACCCATAGCGCCGTTCGGGATCCACGAACGCCAACAACTGTGGTCTCGTTAGAAAGTTTAGACTTTGGGCTTTATTAGTGACAAGTTTGATCGAAAAAGAATAAAAGGGGGCGGCTACAGGGGCTTTTAAACATGTAAGGCTGATTTTTTTCCTAAAGGCCTGTCAAATATGACGTCACAAAAACCCCCATAGCGCCGTTCGGGGGCCACGAACGCCATCATTTGTGGTGTCGTTAGAAAGCTTAGACTTTGGGCTTTGGTAGTGCCATGCTGGATTGAGAAACATTCAAAGGGAGAGGCTTCAGGGGCTTTTTCGCACATGGAAGGTTAATTTTATTTTCTAAAGGCCTGTCAAACATGACGTCACTGAAACACATACAGCGCCGTTCGTGGGCCACGTACGCCAACAGTTGTGGTGTCGTTAGGAAGCTTGGATTTTGGGCTTTGTTAATGCCAAGCTTGATTGAGAAAAAATCAAAGGGAGAGGCTCCAGGGGCTTTTTCGCACATGGAAGGCTAATTTTTTTTTTCTAAAGGCCTGTCAAACATGACGTCGCTAAAACACCCATAGCGCCGTTCGAGAGCCACGAACGCAAACAACTGTGGTCTCGTTAGAAAGTTTAGATTTTGGGCTTTATTACTGACAAGCTGGATCGAGAAAGAATAAAATCGGGGCGGCTACAGGGGCTTTTAAACATGTAAGGCTGATTTTTTTCCTAAAGGCCTGTCAAATATGACGTCACTAAAACACCCATAGCGCCGTTCGGGGACCACGAACGCCAACAGTTGTGGTGTCGTTCGAAAGTTTGGATTTTGGGCTTTGTTAGTGCCAAGCTGGATCGATAAAGAATCAAAGGGAGAGGCTCCAGGGGCTTTTTCGCACATGGAAGGTTAATTTTATTTTCTAAAGGCCTGTCAAACATGACGTCACTGAAACACATGCAGCGCCGTTCGTGGCCCACGTACGCCAACAGTTGTGGTCTCGTTAGAAAGCTTGGATTTTAGACTTTGCTAGTGCGAAGTTCGATTGCGAAACAATCAAAGGGAGAGGCTCCAGGGGCTTTTTCGCACATGCAAGGTTAATTTTATTTTCTAAAGGCCTGTCAAACATGACGTCGCTGAAACACCCATAGCGCCGTTCGGGGGCCACGAACGCCAACAACTGTCATCCCATTAGAAAGTTTAGACTTTGGACTTTATTAGTGACAAATTTGATCGAGAACGAAAAAAGGGGGCGGCTACAGGGGCTTTTAAACATGTAAGGCTGATTGTTTTCCTAAAGGCCTGTCAAATATGACGTCACTAAAACACCCATAGCGCCGTTCGGGGGCCACCAACGCCAAGATTTGTGGTGTCGTTAGAAAGCTTAGACTTTGGGCTTTGTTAATGCCAAGCTGGATCGAGAAACAGTGGAAGGGAGAGGCTCCAGGGGCTTTTTCGCACATGGAAGGTTGATTTTATTTTCTAAAGGCCTGTCAAATATGACGTCACTAAAACACCGATAGCGCCGTTCGTGGGCCACGTCCGCCAACAATTGTGGTGTCGTTAGAAAGCTTAGACTTTGGGCTTTATTAATGCGAAGCCTGTCAAATATGACGTCACTAAAACACCCATAGCGCCGTTCGTGTGCCACGTACGCCAACAATTTGGGTGTCGTTAGAAAGCTTAGACCTTGGGCTTTATTAATGCCAAGCTTGATCGACAAAGAATCAAAGGGAGACGCTCCAGGGGCTTTTTCGCACATGGGAGGTTAATTTTATTTTCTAAAGTCCTGTCAAACATGACGTCACTGAAACACATACAGCGCCGTTCGTGGGCCAGGTACGCCAACAGTTGTGGCCTCGTTGGAAAGCCTGGATTTTGGGCTTTGTTAGTGCCAAGCTTGATTGAGAAAGAATCAAAGGGAGAGGCTCCAGGGGCTTTTTCGCACATGTAAGGCTGATTTTTTCCTAAAGGCCTGTCAAATATGACGTCACTAAAACACCCATAGCGCCGTTCGTGTGCCAGCAACGCCAACAATTGTGGTGTCGTTAGAAAGCCTAGACTTTGGGCTTTATTAGTGCCAAGGTTGATGGAGAAAGAATCAAAGGGGGCGTCTACAGGGACTTTTAAACATGTAAGGCTGATTTTTTCCTAAAGGCCTGTCAAATATGACGTCACTAAAACACCCATAGCGCCGTTGGTGTGCCACGTCCGCCAACAATTGTGGTGTCGTTAGAAAGCCTAGACTTTGGGCTTTATTAGTGCGAAAGTTGATGGAGAAAGAATCAAAGGCAGCGTCTACAGGGTCTTTTAAACATGGAATGCTGATTTTTTTCTAAAGGCCTGTCAAACATGACGTCACTAAAACACCCATAGCGCCGTTCGCGGGCCACGTACGCCAACAATTGTGGTGTCGTTAGAAAGCCTAGACTTTGGGCTTTATTAGTGCGAAAGTTGATGGAGAAAGAATCAAAGGCGGCGTCTACAGGGTCTTTTAAACATGGAATGCTGATTTTTTTCTAAAGGCCTGTCAAACATGACGTCACTAAAACACCCATAGCGTCGTTCGCGGGCCACGTACGCCAACAATTGTGGTGTCGTTAGAAAGCTTAGACTTTGGGCTTTATAAGTGCCAAGCTTGATGGAGAAAAAATCAAAGGGGGCGGCTACAGGGTCTTTTAAACATGGAAGGCTGATTTTTTCTCTAAAGGCCTGTCAAATATGACGTCACTAAAACACCCATAGCGCCGTTCGTTGGCGACGTACGCCAACAATTGTGGGGTCGTTAGAAAGCTTATACTTTGGGCTTTATATATGCCAAGCTGGATCGAGAAAGACTCAAAGGGAGAGGCACCAGCGGCTTTTTTGCACATGGAAGGCTGATTTTTTTTCTTAAGGCCTGTCAAACATGACGTCAGTAAATCATAGCGCCGTTCGTTGGCCACGCACGCCAACAATTGTGAAGTTGTTAGAAAGCTTAGACTTTGGGCTTTATTAGTGCCAAGGTTGACGGAGAAAGAATCAAAGGCGGTGTCTACAGGGTCTTTTAAACATGGAAGGCTGATTTTTTTTCTAAATGCCTGTCAAACATGACGTCACTAAAACACCCATAGCGCCGTTCAGAGGCCACGTACGCCAACAGTTGTAGTGTTGTTAGAAAGCATTGACTTTAGGCTTTTTTAGTGCCAAGTTGGATTGAGAAAGAATCAAAGGGGCGGCTACAGGGGCTTTTAAACATGCAAGGCTGATTTTTTTCCTAAAGGCCTGTCAAATATGACGTCACTAAAACACCGATAGCGCCGTTCGTGGGCCACGTCCGCCAACAGTTGTGGTGTCGTTAGAAAGCCTAGACTTTGGGCTTTATTAATGCCAAGTTCGTTCGAGAAAGAATCAAAGGGAGCGGCTACAGGGGCTTTTAAACATGTAAGGCTGATTTTTTTCCTAAAGGCCTGTCAAATATGACGTCACTAAAACACCCATAGCGCCGTTCGTATGCCACGTACGCCAACAAGTGGGGTGTCGTTAGAAAGCTTATACTTTGGGCTTTATTAGTGCCAAGCTGGATCGAGGAAGACTCAAAGGGAGAGGCACCAGGTGCTTTTTTGCACATGGAAGGCTGATTTTTTTTCTAAAGGCCTGTCAATAATGACGTCACTAAAACACCCATAGCGCCGTTCGTGGGCCACGCACCAATTGTGGTGTCGTTAGAAAGCTTATACTTTGGGCTTTACTAGTGCCAAGCTGGATTGAGAAAGACTCAAAATGAGAGGCACCAGGGGCTTTTTTGCACATGGAAGGCTGATTTTTTTTCTAAAGGCCTGTCAAATATGACGTCACTAAAACACCCCTAGCGCCGTTCGTGGGCCACGTACGCCAACAATTGTGGTCTTGTTAGAAAGCTTGGGCTTTATAAGTGCCAAGCTTGATGGAGAAAGAATCAAAGGGGGCGTCTACAGGGTCTTTTAAACATGGAAGGCTGATTTTTTCTCTAAAGGCCTGTCAAACATGACGTCACTAAAACACCGATGGCGCCGTTCGTGGGCCACGTCCGCCAACAGTTGTGGTGTCGTTAGAAAGCCTAGACTTTGGGCTTTATTAATGCCAAGATCGTTCGAGAAAGAATCAAAGGGAGCGGCTACAGGGGCTTTTAAACATGTAAGGCTGATTTTTTCCCTAAAGGCCTGTAAAATATGACGTCACTAAAACACCCATAGCGTCGTTCGTATGCCACGTACGCCAACAAGTGGGGTGTCTTTAGAAAGCTTATAGTTTGGGCTTTATTAGTGCCAAGCTGGATCGAGGAAGACTCAAAGGGAGAGGCACCAGGGGCTTTTTTGCACATGGAAGGCTGATTTTTTTTCTAAAGGCCTGTCAATAATGACGTCACTAAAACACCCATAGCGCCGTTCGTGGGCCACGCACGCCAACAATTGTGGTGTCGTTAGAAAGCTTATACTTTGGGCTTTACTAGTGCCAAGCTGGATTGAGAAAGACTTAAAATGAGAGGCACCAGGGGCTTTTTTGCACATGGAAGGCTGATTTTTTTCCTAAAGGCCTGTCAAATTTGACGTCACTAAAACACCCATAGCGCCGTTCGTATGCCACGTACGCCAACAAGTGGGGTGTCGTTAGAAAGCTTATACTTTGGGCTTTATTAGTGCCAAGCTGGATCGAGGAAGACTCAAAGGGAGAGGCACCAGGGGCTTTTTTGCACATGGAAGGCTGATTTTTTTTCTAAAGGCCTGTCAATAATGACGTCACTAAAACACCCATAGCGCCGTTCGTGGGCCACGCACGCCAACAATTGTGGTGTCGTTAGAAAGCTTATACTTTGGGCTTTATTAGTGCCAAGCTTGATCGAGAAAGAATCAAAGGGAGACGCTCCAGGGGCTTTTTCGCACATGGAAGGTTAATTTTATTTTCTAAAGTCCTGTCAAACATGACGTCACTGAAACACGTACAGCGCCGTTCGTCGGCCAGGTACGCCAACAGTTGTGGTCTCGTTAGAAAGCTTAGATTTTGGACTTTGTTAGTGCCAAGGTTGGTTGAGAAACAATCTAAGGGAGAGGCTCCAGGGGCTTTTTTGCACATGGAAGGCTGATTTTTTTTCTAAAGGCCTGTCAAACATGACGTCACTAAAACACCCATAGCGCCGTTCGGGATCCACGAACGCCAACAACTGTGGTCTCGTTAGAAAGTTTAGACTTTGGGCTTTATTAGTGACAAGTTTGATCGAAAAAGAATAAAAGGGGGCGGCTACAGGGGCTTTTAAACATGTAAGGCTGATTTTTTTCCTAAAGGCCTGTCAAATATGACGTCACAAAAACCCCCATAGCGCCGTTCGGGGGCCACGAACGCCATCATTTGTGGTGTCGTTAGAAAGCTTAGACTTTGGGCTTTGGTAGTGCCATGCTGGATTGAGAAACATTCAAAGGGAGAGGCTTCAGGGGCTTTTTCGCACATGGAAGGTTAATTTTATTTTCTAAAGGCCTGTCAAACATGACGTCACTGAAACACATACAGCGCCGTTCGTGGGCCACGTACGCCAACAGTTGTGGTGTCGTTAGGAAGCTTGGATTTTGGGCTTTGTTAATGCCAAGCTTGATTGAGAAAAAATCAAAGGGAGAGGCTCCAGGGGCTTTTTCGCACATGGAAGGCTAATTTTTTTTTTCTAAAGGCCTGTCAAACATGACGTCGCTAAAACACCCATAGCGCCGTTCGAGAGCCACGAACGCAAACAACTGTGGTCTCGTTAGAAAGTTTAGATTTTGGGCTTTATTACTGACAAGCTGGATCGAGAAAGAATAAAATCGGGGCGGCTACAGGGGCTTTTAAACATGTAAGGCTGATTTTTTTCCTAAAGGCCTGTCAAATATGACGTCACTAAAACACCCATAGCGCCGTTCGGGGACCACGAACGCCAACAGTTGTGGTGTCGTTCGAAAGTTTGGATTTTGGGCTTTGTTAGTGCCAAGCTGGATCGATAAAGAATCAAAGGGAGAGGCTCCAGGGGCTTTTTCGCACATGGAAGGTTAATTTTATTTTCTAAAGGCCTGTCAAACATGACGTCACTGAAACACATGCAGCGCCGTTCGTGGCCCACGTACGCCAACAGTTGTGGTCTCGTTAGAAAGCTTGGATTTTAGACTTTGCTAGTGCGAAGTTCGATTGCGAAACAATCAAAGGGAGAGGCTCCAGGGGCTTTTTCGCACATGCAAGGTTAATTTTATTTTCTAAAGGCCTGTCAAACATGACGTCGCTGAAACACCCATAGCGCCGTTCGGGGGCCACGAACGCCAACAACTGTCATCCCATTAGAAAGTTTAGACTTTGGACTTTATTAGTGACAAATTTGATCGAGAACGAAAAAAGGGGGCGGCTACAGGGGCTTTTAAACATGTAAGGCTGATTGTTTTCCTAAAGGCCTGTCAAATATGACGTCACTAAAACACCCATTGCGCCGTTCGCGGGCCACGTACGCCAACAATTGGGGTGTCGTTAGAAAGCTTGGACTTAGGGCTTAATTAGTGCGAAGTTTGATTGAGAAACAATCAAAGGGAGAGGCTCCAGGGGCTTTTTCGCACATGGAAGGTTAATTTTATTTTCTAAAGGCCTGTCAAGCATGACGTCTCTGAAACACATACAGCGCCGTTCGTGGGCCACGTACGCCACCAGTTGTGGTCTCGTTAGAAAGCTTGGATTTTGGACTTTGTTAGTGCCAAGTTCGATTGAGAAAGAAAAAAAGGGGGCGGCTACAGGGGCTTTTAAACATGTAAAGCTGATTTTTTTCCTAAAGGCCTGTCAAATATGACGTCACTAAAAGACCCATTGCGCCGTTCGGGGGCCACGAACGCCAACAATTGTGGTGGCGTTAGAAAGCTTAGACTTTGGGCGTTATTAATGCCAAGCTTCATCGAGAAATAATCAAAGGGAGACGCTCCAGGGGCTTTTTCGCACATGGAAGGTTAATTTTATTTTCTAAAGGCCTGTCAAACATGACGTCACTGAAACACATACAGCGCCGTTCCTGGGCCACAAACGCCAACAGTTGTGGTGTCGTTAGGAAGCTTGGATTTTGGGCTTTGTTAGTGCCAAGCTTGATGGAGAAAGAATCAAAGGGGGCGTCTACAGGGTCTTTTAAACATGGAAGGCTGATTTTTATTCTAAAGGCCTGTCAAACATGACGTCACTAAAACACCGATAGCGCTGTTCGTGGGCCACGTCCGCCAACAGTTGTGGTGTCGTTAGAAAGCCTAGACTTTGGGCTTTATTAATACCAAGTTCGTTCGAGAAAAAATCAAAGGGAGCGGCTACAGGGGCTTTTAAACATGTAAGGCTGATTTTTTTCCTAAAGGCCTGTCAAATACGACGTCACTAAAACACCCATAGCGCCGTTCGTATGCCACGTACGCCAACAAGTGGGGTGTCGTTAGAAAGCTTATATTTTGGGCTTTATTATTGCCAAGCTGGATCGAGGAAGACTCAAAGGGAGAGGCACCAGGGGCTTTTTTGCACATGGAAGGCTGATTTTTTTTCTAAAGGCCTGTCAATAATGCCGTCACTAAAACACCCATAGCGCCGTTCGTGGGCCACGCACGCCAACAGTTGTGGTGTCGTTAGAAAGCCTAGACTTTGGGCTTTATTAATACCAAGTTCGTTCGAGAAAAAATCAAAGGGAGCGGCTACAGGGGCTTTTAAACATGTAAGGCTGATTTTTTTCCTAAAGGCCTGTCAAATACGACGTCACTAAAACACCCATAGCGCCGTTCGTATGCCACGTACGCCAACAAGTGGGGTGTCGTTAGAAAGCTTATATTTTGGGCTTTATTAATGCCAAGCTTCATCGAGAAATAATCAAAGGGAGACGCTCCAGGGGCTTTTTCGCACATGGAAGGTTAATTTTATTTTCTAAAGGCCTGTCAAACATGACGTCACTGAAACACATACAGCGCCGTTCCTGGGCCACATGCGCCACCAGTTGTGGTCTCGTTAGAAAGCTTGGATTTTGGACTTTGTTAGTGCCAAGTTCGATTGAGAAAGAAAAAAAGGGGGCGGCTACAGGGGCTTTTAAACATGTAAGGCTGATTGTTTTCCTAAAGGCCTGTCAAATATGACGTCACTAAAACACCCATTGCGCCGTTCGCGGGCCACGTACGCCAACAATTGGGGTGTCGTTAGAAAGCTTGGACTTAGGGCTTAATTAGTGCCAAGTTTGATTGAGAAACAATCAAAGGGAGAGGCTCCAGGGGCTTTTTCGCACATGGAAGGTTAATTTTATTTTCTAAAGGCCTGTCAAGCATGACGTCTCTGAAACACATACAGCGCCGTTCGTGGGCCACGTACGCCAACAGTTGTGGTCTCGTTAGAAAGCTTGGATTTTGGACTTTGTTAGTACCAAGTTTGATTGAGAAACAATCAAAGGGAGAGGCTCCAGGGGCTTTTGGCACGTGGAAGGCTGATTTTTTTTTCTAAAGGCCTGTCAAACATGACGTCACTAGTGCTAGTGCCAAGTTTGATCGAGAAACAATCAAAGGGAGAGGCTCCAGGGGCTTTTTCGCACATGGAAGGTTAATTTTATTTTCTAAAGGCCTGTCAAACATGACGTCACTGAAACACATACAGCGCCGTTTGTGTGCCACGTCCGCCAACAAGTGGGGTGTCGTTAGAAAGGCTAGACTTTGGGCTTTATTAGTGCCAAGCTTGATGGAGAAAAAATCAAAGGGGGCGTCTACAGGGTCTTTTAAACATTGAAGACTGATTTTTTTTCTAAAGGCCTGTCAAACATGACGTCACTAAAACACCCATAGCGCCGTTCGTGGACCACGTACGCCAACAATTGTGGTGTCGTTAGAAAGCTTAGACTTTGGGCTTTTTTAGTGCCAAGGTTGATCGAGAAAGAATCGAAGGAGCGTCTACAGGGGCTTTTAAACATGTAAGGCTGATTTTTTTCCTAAAGGCCTGTCAAATATGACGTCACTAAAACACCCATAGCGCCGTTCGGGGACCACGAACGCCAACAATTGTGGTGTCGCTCGAAAGCTTAGACTTTGGGCTTTATTAATGCCAAGCTTGATCGAGAAAGAATCAAAGGGAGACGCTCCAGGGGCTTTTTCGCACATGGAAGGTTAATTTTATTTTCTAAAGTCCTGTCAAACATGACGTCACTGAAACACATACAGCGCCTTTCGTGGGCCAGGTACGCCAACAGTTTTGGACTCGTTAGAAAGCTTGGATTTGGACTTTGTTAGTACCAAGTTTGATTGAGAAACAATCAAAGGGAGAGGCTCCAGGGGCTTTTGGCACGTGGAAGGCTGATTTTTTTTTCTAAAGTCCTGTCAAACATGACGTCACTGAAACACATACAGCGCCTTTCGTGGGCCAGGTACGCCAACAGTTTTGGTCTCGTTAGAAAGCTTGGATTTGGACTTTGTTAGTACCAAGTTTGATTGAGAAACAATCAAAGGGAGAGGCTCCAGGGGCTTTTGGCACGTGGAAGGCTGATTTTTTTCTAAAGGCCTGTCAAACATCTTCATCACTAAAACACCCATAGCGCCGTTCGGGGGCCACTTACCCCAACAATCATGGTGTCGTTATAGAGCTTCGACTCTGGGCCTTGTTAGTGTCAATTTGGATCGAGAAAGAATAAAAGGGGGCGGCTACAGCGGCTTTTAAAAATGTAAGGCTGATTTTTTTCTAAAAGCCTGTCAAACATGACGTCACTAAAACACCCATAGCGCCGTTCGTGTACCACGTACGCCAACAAGTGGGGTGTCGTTAGAAAGCTTAGACTTTGGGCTTTGATAATGCCAAGTTTGATCGAGAAAGAATCAGAGGGAGAGGCTCCAGGGGCTTTTTCGCACATGGAAGGCTGATTTTTTTTTCTAAAGGCCTGTCAAACATGAAGTCACTGAAACACCCATAGCGCCGTTCGGGGGCCACGTACCTCAACAATTGTGGTGTCGTTATAGAGCTCCGACTCTGGGCCTTCTTAGTGCCAAGCTGGATCGAGAAAGAATGGAAGGCGGCGGCTACAGCGGCTTTTAAACAAGTAAGGCTGATTTTTTTCCTAAAGGCCTGTCAAATATGACGTCACTAAAACACCCATAGCGCCGTTCGAAAGCCACAAAAGCCAACAATTGTGGTGTGGTTAGAAAGCTTAGATTTTGGGCTTTGTAAGTGCCAAGTTTGATTGAGAATGAATCAAAGAGAGAGGCTCCAGGGGCTTTTTCGCACATGGAAGACTGATTCTTTTTTTCTAAAGGCCTGTCAAACATCTTCATTACTAAAACACCCATAGCGCCGTTCGGGGGCCACTTACCCCAACAATTGTGTAGTCGTTAGAGAGCTTCGACTCTGGGCCTTCTTAGTGCCAAGTTGGATCGAGAAAGAATGAAAGGGGGCGGCTACAGCAGCTTTTAAAAATGTAAGGCTGATTTTTTTCTAAAAGCCTGTCAAACATGACGTCACTAAAACACCCATAGCGCCGTTCCTCTACCACGTACGCCAACAAGTAGGGTGTCGTTAGAAAGCTTAGACTTTGGGCTTTGATAATGCCAAGCTTGATCGAGAAAGAATCAGAGGGAGAGGCTCCAGGGGCTTTTTCGCACATGGAAGGCTGATTTTTTTTTTCTAAAGGCCTGCCAAACATGAAGTCACTTAAACACCCATAGTGATGTTCGGGGGCCACGTACCCCAACAATTGTACTGTCGTTCGAAAGCTTAGACTTTGGGCTTTATTAGTGCCAAGCTTGGTTGAGAAAGAGTCACAGGGGGCGTCTGCAGGGGCTTTTAAACATGTAAGGCTGATTTTTTTCCTAAAGGCCTGTCAAATATGACGTCACTAAAACACCCATAGCGCCGTTCGAAAGCCACAAAAGCCAACAATTGTGGCGTGGTTAGAAAGCTTAGATTTTGGGCTTTGTAAGTACCAAGTTTGATTGAGAATGAATAAAAGAGAGAGGCTCCAGGGGCTTTTTCGCACATGGAAGACTGATTTTTTTTTTCTAAAGGCCTGTCAAACATCTTCATTACTAAAACACCCATAGCGCCGTTCGGGGGCCACTTACCCCGACAATTGTGTAGTCGTTAGAGAGCTTCGACTCTGGGCCTTCTTAGTGCCAAGTTGGATCGAGAAAGAATGAAAGGGGGCGGCTACAGCGGCTTTTAAACATGTAAGGCTGATTTTTTTCTAAAAGCCTGTCAAACATGACGTCACTAAAACACCCATAGCACCGTTCGTGTACCACGTACGCCAACAAGTGGGGTGTCGTTAGAAAGCTTATACTTTGGGCTTTGATAGTGCCAAGTTTGATCGAGAAAGAATCAGAGGGAGAGGCTCCAGGGGCTTTTTCGCACATGGAAGGCTGATTTTTTTTTCTAATGGCCTGGCTGTCAAACATGAAGTCACTGAAACACCCATAGCGCCGTTCGGTGGCCACGCACCTCAACAATTGTGGTGTCGTTGGAAAGCTTAGTCTTTGGGCTTTATTAGTGCCAAGCTTGGTCGAGAAAGAGTCACAGGGGGCGTCTACAGGGGCTTTTAAACATGTAAGGCTGATTTTTTTCCTAAAGGCCTGTCAAATATGACGTCACTAAAACACCCATAGCGCCGTTCGTGTACCACGTACGCCAACAGGTGGGGTGTCGTTAGAAAGCTTAGACTTTGGGCTTTGATAATGCCAAGTTCGATCGAGAAAGAATTAGAGGGAGAGGCTCCAGGGGCTTTTTCGCACATGGAAGGCTGATTTTTTTTTCTAAAGGCCTGTCAAACATGAAGTCACTGAAACACCCATAGTGCCGTTCGGGGGCCACGTACCCCAACAATTGTGGTGTCGTTGGAAAGCTTAGACTTTGGGCTTTATTAGTGCCAAGCTTGGTTGAGAAATAGTCACATGGGGAGTCTACAGGGGCTTTTAAACATGTAAGGCTGATTTTTTTCCTAAAGGCCTGTCAAATATGACGTCACTAAAACACCCATAGCGCCGTTCGAAAGCCACAAAAGCCAACAATTGTGGTGTCGCACATGGAAGACTGATTTTTTTTTTCTAAAGGCCTGTCAAACATCTTCATTACTAAAACACCCATAGCGCCGTTCGGGGGCCACTTACCCCAACAATTGTGGTGTCGTTAGAGAGCTTCGACTCTGGGCCTTCTTAGTGCCAATTTGGATCGAGAAAGAATGAAAGGGGGCGGCTACAGCGGCTTTTAAACATGTAAAGCTGATTTTTTTCTAAAAGCCTGTCAAACATGACGTCACTAAAACACCCATAGCGCCGTTCTTGTACCACGTACGCCAACAAGTGGCGTGTCGTTAGAAAGCTTAGACTTTGAACTTTGATAATGCCAAGTTTGATCGAGAAAGAATCAGGGGGAGAGGCTCCAGGGGCTTTTTTGCACATGGAAGGCTGATTTTTTTTTCTAAAGGCCTGTCAAACATGAAGTCACTGAAACACCCATAGCGCCGTTCGGGGGCCACGTACCCCAACAGTTGTGCTGTCGTTGGAAAGCTTAGACATTGGGCCTAATTAGTGCCAAGCTTGGTCGAGCAAGAGTCACAGGGGGCGTCTACAGGGGCTTTTAAACATGTAAGGCTGATTTTTTTCCTAAAGGCCTGTCAAATATGACGTCACTAAAACACCCATAGCGCCGTTCGGAAGCTACGAACGCCAACAATTGTGGTGTCCTTAGAAAGCTTAGATTTTCGGCTTTGTTAGTGCCTAGTTTGATTGAGAATGATTACAAGGGAGAGGCTCCAGGGGCTTTTTCGCACATGGAAGACTAAAAGCCTGTCAAACATGACGTCACTAAAACATCCATAGCGCCATTCGTGTACCACGTACGCCAACAAGTGGGGTGGCGTTAGAAAGCTTAGACTTTGGGCTTTGATAGTGCCAAGTTTGATCGAGAAAGAATCAGAGGGAGAGGCTCCAGGGGCTTTTTCGCACATGGAAGGCTGATTTTTTTTTCTAAAGTCCTGTCAAACATGAAGTCACTGAAAAACCCATAGCGCCGTTCGGGGGCCACGTACCCCAACAATTGTGGTGTCGTTGGAAAGCTTAGACTTTGGGCTTTATTAGTGCCAAGCTTGGTCGAGAAAGAGTCACAGGGGGCGTCTACAGGGGCTTTTAAACATGTAAGGCTAATTTTTTTCCTAAAGGCCTGTCAACTCGTTTGACGTTTATCAAAACAAACACACGCAAAATTTTCGCAAAATATTAAATTTCATAATTTGCATTAAATTCATAAGATTTAATATTAAATTCATTATTTTATGATTCCTTTACTCGTTCGCTTCATCGGTAAAAGTGGTTTCGCGAATCGGTTTAGTGAATAATCATAAATTTGTTTGAAAAGTTTTTGGTGGTTTGCACTTTCTACCTGCCGCTCGGGCGGTCTTTGTTCTTTGTTTTCATTTGGTCCAGTAGTCATTTCAACTCGGCTTAACTGAGTTATCTGGGCATAGATTTTCATACAAGCATATAGCGCAGTGGTAGCGTGTACGACTCACGCCCGTGAGGTCCTGTGTTCGGATCCCAGTTTTTACAATTTTTTTTCTTTTTGCTTTTTTTCTCTTTTTATTAATTTATTAGTTTAGTTCTTCAATTAAAATGAATTGTGTTTGCGAGCAATTTTACATAGTTCAAATTGACGGTCTATCTCAGCTCGTTTCGTCGTTGCAGAGCCAACTTAGCAAGCTGAGATCCCTTATGAAAACTGTAAATTGTTGTGAAAACAATTCCAAAATATTGCGAGATAGAAACGTAACTTTAAAAAATAAGAAGAGTAATATAGGGAAAGACACTAAGAAAAAAACTAAAAATATTATTTCAATATCTTCTGAGCAATCTTTCGTTAGCCATGAAGCGGGGACTTCCACTGTTATTTCAGATTCATCTTCTACAATTCCTTCCAACGTTGACAAAAATCAATCTCCGATTGATAAATTTGTCACAGTTCGTAAGAAAGGGAAACATATTAAAAAACCTTCTCCTGTTGGTAATGTTATTCCCAAAAAGAGTGATAATAATAATAGGCGACACAAAAGAATCTTCGGTATCGATCAAGCTAATGATTCTCTTCGAAGTGTCCCCAGTTTCAAGGTATTCCATGTTTCTAAGCTACATGCTTCGGTAAAAGCAGAACATTTAAAGGAATATGTAATGAAAAAGCTTAATTTAACAGATGACAGCTTTCTTTCGGTTTATCCTCTGATAAAAAAAGATTGTGATATATCCAAATTAGTTTCAATCAGTTTCGGTTTGAAACTTCCTCATGAATATTCGAAGCAAGTGTTTTGTGCCTACTTCTGGGCCAAGGGCGTCAACATATCACCCTTCAAATTTTCAAAAAACGACAAACGCCAAAACAGTGTCCAGCAGAACACATAATTTCCAATTCATTTTTCTCGGTCTATTATCAAAATGTTGGCGGTCTTCGTTCAAGAACAAATGACTTTTACCTTGCAGCTTCACAAGAAGATTATGCTGCCATTTGCTTAACCGAGACTTGGCTTCACACAGACATTTCAAATGAAGAACTTTTCATAAGAGACTATGATGTCTATCGTCGCGACCGTTATGAGGCTTCGACTAAGAGAGGAGGTGGTGTTTTGGTAGCTATCAAAACAACATTCCCATCTCATGAAGTTGAGCTTTTTCATAAGGACGTAGAACAGATATGTGTTTCTATCAATGTTTCTCGCAGCGAAAAAGTATATATTTTTAATAGCTATTTACCACCTTTGAGTTCAGTTGATGTTTATAACAAACATGTAGATAATATCTCCAAGCTATTTGCATCTTTTGAGGAAAAAGACAAATTGATCGTTGTTGGGGATTTCAATCTTGGTAATATAAGTTGGTACTGGAACGACGACGAGAAAAAAATTCTGCCGCGTGATTTACATCTTGAGTGTGAATCTGTTCTAACAGATTGTTTGTTTGCAATGGATTTGATGCAAATGAATCTTGTTAAAAATTCGATTGGTAGAATTTTAGATCTAATTTTTGTTAGTACTTGCTTGAATGCTTCTGTAATTAAAGTAGATAAACCAATTTTGCCCAATTCAATCCATCACAGTGCTCTTCTTCTTGAGTTTGTTTTTTATGATTACATTGAAGAAGAGCCCGAAGTTATTCCTACTAGAAATTTTCAAAAAGCCCAATTTGAAAAACTAAATTCAACATTTTTTAATATGGATTGGGCTCCAGTTATATCGAATAGTAATCTTATTGAAAGTTATACAATTTTTAATTCAATTTTAAATAAATCTATTCGCAAGTACGTTCCTTTAAAAAAGAACAAAATAAAAGCAAAAAATCCTTGGGTTACCAAAGAATTGTTCAAACTTAAGAGAGCAAAAAATAAGGCCCATAAATTATACAAGAAGTCATCCTCTCTTGCCAATAAAGAAAATTTCTTTAGATTGAGAAGAGAGTATGAATTAATGAATAAAAATCTTTACAAACAGTATATTGCGAGAGCTGAAAATAATATAAAGAATGACAGTGAGTGCATTCAGCGAGCACATATTGGAAAAACCAACTGGAAAGTGTTCTCCCTCCGCGTCCCACTCACCCGCTAATCGGTCCACATGCGATGTATCGAAAATTTCCCCTATTTAGCGTTGAATTGGAATGCTACATTTAGATGTGTAGCTGCTACTTGGACTGCTCGATCAACTGTCACGCACAGCTGCTCGACTATCAATACTGGAAATTGTTTATTCACAGTTCAGCTGAAAAATGTAATTTCTGAGCCAGGTTTTAGTGAACGTTATAATATTGTGCGATGAAAGTACGTATTTTGATTAAGAAAGTTGCAGTTTTAGGTTTTTTGAATTTTTGATTGCCGCAATGTCTGCGGATGTATCAGCTGATTAGAGAGAACTGACATTTCGTGTAGCAAGTCCATTCAGCGAACACAAACTTAGCAGTTTTCCAATTTCTTGTGGTGGGGATATGTAGCATATCCCAATATGTGCTCGCTGAATGCACTCAGTAAGACATTTTGGAATTTTATAAACAGCAAGCGTAAGAATACGGGAATCCCAAAAAATTTAGAATTCAATGGCAATTTTTACAAAGATGTTCAATCGGTTTGTGACGGATTTGCTAGATTTTTCAGTTCAGTTTACAAAGTGCCAGACTCCGTTTCATCAGAAATGAATGCTAACATCAATGGAAGTCAGAGTGCATTGGTCCCTCGGATAGCTCAGGAGGACCTTACGAGTGCTCTTGAGATTTCTGAGGATGACCTATTGAATGCTATGCGTGATCTTGATGTTAGTATTCAGGCCGGACCTGATGGCATTCCTAATATATTTTTGAAGAATTGCATGCAATCGTTATGTCGTCCTTTAGCCTTTATTTTTAATTTGTCCTTGACTTCGGGTGTTTTTCTTGATGAATGGAAAGTTTCATACATAACGCCTGTTCACAAAAAGGGTCCGAAGCATCTTATTGATAACTATAGACCCATAGCTAAAATATCTGCAATACCGAAGTTGTTTGAAATGCTTATTAAAAATAAAATAGATGTTTTAATTAGCCGTTTGATATCGCCATGTCAACATGGATTCCTGAAAGGAAAATCAACTTCAACAAATTTGGTATCATTTACTAAATTTGTTGCTGATGGTATTGAGCAGGGAATGCAGGTTGATGTGGTATATACCGATTTTTCGAAGGCTTTTGATAGAGTAGATCATAATATTTTACTTAAAAAACTAGAACATTTAGGAATACAGTCAATTTTTCTAAGCTGGGTGAGATCCTATTTAACGGATAGGACTCAGTTGGTGAAGTTAAATGGCTGTACATCTCGCTCTGTTATAAAGTGTTCATCAGGGGTTCCGCAAGGAAGCCATTTAGGACCACTTTTCTTTTTAGTTTTCATAAACGATATCATCCAAAATTTTAAATTCGTGCGTGTATGGCAGTATGCCGATGATATGAAAATCGCTATGAAAATACGCAACATTGATGATTGCCTTAAGTTGCAATCCGATTTAGAAAAGCTGCAATTTTGGTGCCGCGATAATAATTTAAATTTAAATGTTAGTAAATGTAAAGTACTTAGCATATATAAATTGAAAACTCCGGTCTTCTTTGAGTACTCCTTAACAGGTAGTGTTCTTGAAAGGGTTGTCGAAATATCAGATCTTGGTGTAATTTTCGACCATGAGCTTTCATTTCGACAACACATTGATTACATTATTTCAAAAGCGAATAGTATGTTAGGATTTGTTAAACGTAATGCGCGCGAATTTAATGATGCTTTTACTTTAAAAATATTGTATGCAGCTTTCGTTCGTTCGCACCTGGAGTATTGTTCTATGGGCTTAATGAACCAATTACAAGGTCAATTATTCTTTATAATAGTTTGAAGGACTTAGTTAATTTTAATTGTACTAATAAACTAATGTTTAAAAGAAGTTATTGTGATAAATTTCCTTATTAATATATTTTGTTTTCAGTTTTTTTTACGATCTGCTAGAGTTTACACTCGATTGATTGATTAGTCACTTACGTACGGATAGTAAGTAAAGTGATGCCGAGAAGCCTAGTCCCGGGACAAAAGTTTCTGTGAGGCAAAAAAAGAAAAAAAAAAAAAAAAAAAAAATATGACGTCACTAAAACACCCATGGCGCCGTTCGTGTACCACGTTTGCCAACA
Source organism: Microchrysa polita (assembly GCA_949715475.1). Lineage (NCBI taxonomy): Eukaryota > Metazoa > Arthropoda > Insecta > Diptera > Stratiomyidae > Microchrysa > Microchrysa polita. Next base: position 43,664,053 of record OX454420.1, read on the forward strand.
AGTGGGGTGTCGTTAGAGAGCTTAGACTTTGGGCTTTGTTAGTGCCAAGTTTGATTGATAATGATTCAAAGGGAGAGGCTCCAGGGGCTTTTTCGCACATGGAAGGCTGATTTTTTTTCTAAAGGCCTGTCAAACATCTTCATCACTAAAACACCCATAGCGCCGTTCGGGGGCCACTTACCCCAACAATTGTGGCGTCGTTATAGAGCTTCGACTCTGGGCCTTCTTATTGCCAAGTTGGATCGAGAAAGAATGAAAGGGGGCGGCTACAGCGGCTTTTAAACATGTAAGGCTGATTTTTTTCTAAAAGCCTGTCAAACATGACGTCACTAAAACACCCATAGCCCCGTTCGTGTACCACGTACGCCAACAAGTGGGGTGTCGTTAGAAAGCTTAGCCTTTGGGCTTTGATAATGCCAAGTTTGATCGAGAAAGAATCAGAGGGAGAGGCTCCAGGGGCTTTTTCGCACATGGAAGGCTGATTTTTTTTTCTAACGGCCTGTCAAACATGAAGTCACTGAAACACCCATAGCGCCGTTCGGGGCCACGTACCTGAACAATTGTGGTGTCGTTGGAAAGCTTAAACTTTGGGCTTTATTAGCGCCAAGCTTGGTCGGGAAAGAGTCACAGAGGGCGTCTACAGGGGCTTTTAAACATGTAAGGCTGATTTTTTTCCTAAAGGCCTGTAAAATATGACGTCACTAAAACACCCATAGCGCCGTTCATGTACCACTTACGCCAACAGGTGGGGTGTCGTTGGAAAGCTTAGACTTTGGGCTTTGATAATGTCAAGTTTGATCGAGAAAGAATCAGAAGGAGAGGCTCCAGGGGCTTTTTCGCACATGGAAGGCTGATTTTTTTTTTCTAAAGGCCTGTCAAACATGAAGTCACTGAAACACCCATAGCGCCGTTCGGAAGCTACGAACGCCAACAATTGTGGTGTCGTTAGAAAGCTTAGATTTTCGGCTTTGTTAGTGCCAAGTTTGATTCAGAATGATGACAAGGGAGAGGCTCCAGGGGCTTTTTCGCACATGGAAGACTAAAAGCCTGTCAAACATGACGTCACTAAAACATCCATAGCGCCGTTCGTGTACCACGTATGCCAACAAATGGGATGTCGTTGGAAAGCTTAGACTTTGGGCTTTGATAATGCCAAGTTTGATCGAGAAAGAATCAGAGGGAGAGGCTCCAGGGGCTTTTTCGCATATGGAAGGCTGATTTTTTTTTCTAAAGGCCTGTCAAACATGAAGTCACTGATACACCCATAGTGCCGTTCGGGGGCCACGTACCCCAACAATTAAGGTGTCGTTGGAAAGCTTAGACTTTGGGCTTTATTAGTGCCAAGCTTGGTCGAGAAAGAGTCACAGGGGGCGTCTACAGGGGCTTTTAAACATGTAAGGCTGATTTTTTTCCTAAAGGCCTGTAAAATATGACGTCACTAAAACACCCATAGCGCCGTTCATGTACCACTTACGCCAACAGGTGGGGTGTCGTTGGAAAGCTTAGACTTTGGGCTTTGATAATGTCAAGTTTGATCGAGAAAGAATCAGAAGGAGAGGCTCCAGGGGCTTTTTCGCACATGGAAGGCTGATTTTTTTTTTCTAAAGGCCTGTCAAACATGAAGTCACTGAAACACCCATAGCGCCGTTCGGGGGCCACGTACCCCAACAATTGTGGTGTCGTTGGAAAGCTTAGACTTTGGGCTTTATTAGTGCCAAGCTTCGTCGAGAAAGAGTCACAGGGGGCGTCTACAGGGGCTTTTAAACATGTAAGGCTTTTTTCCTAAAGGCCTGTCAAATATGACGTCACTAAAACACCCATAGCGCCGTTCGAAAGCCACAAAAGCCAACAATGGTGGTGTCGTTAGAAAGCTTAGATTTCGGGCTTTGTAAGCGCCAAGTTTGATTGAGAATGAATCAAAGGGAGAGGCTCCAGGGGCTTTTCGCACATGGAAGACTGATTTTTTTTTTCTAAAGGCCTGTCAAACATGAAGTCACTGAAACACCCATAGCGCCGTTTGGGGGCCACGTACCCCAACAGTTGTGCTGTCGTTGGAAAGCTTAGACTTTGGGCTTTATTAGTGCCAAGCGTGGTCGAGCAAGAGTCAGAGGGGGCGTCTACAGGGGCTTTTAAACATGTAAGGCTGATTTTTTTCCTAAAGGCCTGTCAAATTTGACGTCACTAAAACACCCATAGCGCCGTTCGGAAGCTACGACCGCCAACAATTGTGGTGTCGTTAGAAAGCTTAGATTTTCGGCTTTGTTAGTGCCAAGTTTGATTGAGAATGATGACAAGGGAGAGGCTCCAGGGGCTTTTTCGCACATGGAAGACTAAAAGCCTGTCAAGCATGACGTCACTAAAACATCCATAGCGCCGTTCGTGTACCACGTACGCCAACAAATGGGATGTCGTTAGAAAGCTTAGACTTTGGGCTTTGATAATGCCAAGCTTGATCGAGAAAGAATCAGAGGGAGAGGCTCCAGGGGCTTTTTCGCACATGGAAGGCAATTGTGGTGTCGTTGGAAAGCTTAGACTTTGGGCTTTATTAGTGCCAAGCTTGGTCGAGAAAGAGTCACAGGGGGCGTCTACAGGGGCTTTTAAACATGTAAGGCTGATTTTTTTCCTAAAGGCCTGTCAAATATGACGTCACTAAAACACCCATAGCGCCGTTCGTGTACCACGTACGCCAACAAGTGGGGTGTCGTTAGAAAGCTTAGACTTTGGGCTTTGATAATGCCAAGTTTGATCGAGAAAGAATCAGAGGGAGAGGCTCCAGGGGCTTTTTCGCACATGGAAGGCTGATTTTTTTTTTCTAAAGGCCTGTCAAACATGAAGTCACTGAAACACCCATAGTGCCGTTCGGGGGCCACGTACGCCAACAATTGTGGTGTCGTTGGAAAGCTTAGACTTTGGGCTTTATTAGTGCCAAGCTTCGTTGAGAAAGAGTCACAGGGGCCGTCTAGAAGGGCTTTTTAACATGTAAGGCTGATTTTTTTCCTAAAGGCCTGTCAAATTTGACGTCACTAAAACACCCATAGCGCCGTTCGTGTACAACGTACGCCAACAAGTGGGGTGTCGTTGGAAAGCTTAGACCTTGGGCTTTGTAAGTGCCAAGTTTGATTGAAAATGCATCAAGGGGAGAGGCTCCAGGGGCTTTTTCGCACATGGAAGACCGATTTTTTTTTTCTAAAGGCCTGTCAAACATCTTCATTACTAAAACACCCATAGCGCCGTTCGGGGGCCACTTACCCCAACAATTGTGGTGTCGTTAGAGAGCTTCGACTCTGGGCCTTCTTAGTGCCAAGTTGGATCGAGAAAGAATGAAAGGGGGCGGCTACAGCGGCTTTTAAACATGTAAGGCTGATTTTTTTCTAAAAGCCTGTCAAACATGACGTCACTTAAACACCCATAGCACCGTTCGTGTACCACGTACGCCAACAAGTGGGGTGTCGTTAGAAAGCTTAGACTTTGGGCTTGGATAGTGCCAAGTTTGATCGAGAAAGAATCAGAAGGAGAGGCTCCAGGGGCTTTTTCGCACATGGAAGGCTGATTTTTTTTTTTCTAAAGGCCTGTCAAACATGAAGTCACTGAAACACCCATAGCGCCGTTCGGGGGCCACGTACCTCAACAATTGTGGTGTCGTTAGAAAGCTTAGACTTTGGGCTTTATTAGTGCCAAGCTTCGTCGAGAAAGAGTCACAGGGGGCGTCTACAGGGGCTTTTAAACATGTAAGGCTTTTTTCCTAAAGGCCTGTCAAATATGACGTCACTAAAACACCCATAGCGCCGTTCGAAAGCCACAAAAGCCAACAATGGTGGTGTCGTTAGAAAGCTTAGATTTCGGGCTTTGTAAGCGCCAAGTTTGATTGAGAATGAATCAAAGGGAGAGGCTCCAGGGGCTTTTCGCACATGGAAGACTGATTTTTTTTTCTAAAGGCCTGTCAAACATCTTCATTACTAAAACACCCATAGCGCCGTTCGGGGGCCACTTACCCCAACAATTGTGGTGTCGTTATAGAGATTCGACTCTGGGCCTTCTTAGTGCCAAGTTGGATCGAGAAAGAATGAAAGGGGGCGGCTACAGCGGCTTTTAAACATGTAAGGCTGATTTTTTTCTAAAAGCCTGTCAAACATGACGTCACTTAAACACCCATAGCACCGTTCGTGTACCACGTACGCCAACAAGTGGGTTGTCGTTAGAAAGCTTAGACTTTGGGCTTGGATAGTGCCAAGTTTGATCAAGAAAGAATTAGAGGGAGAGGCTCCAGGGGCTTTTTCGCACATGGAAGGCTGATTTTTTTTTCTAAAGGCCTGTCAAACATGAAGTCACTGAAAAACCCATAGCGCCGTTCGGGGGCCACGTACCCCAACAATTGTGGTGTCGTTGGAAAGCTTAGACTTTGGGCTTTATAAGTGCCAAGCTTGGCACGTGGTGTACCACGTACGCCAACAAATGGGGTGTCGTTAGAAAGCTTAGACTTTGGGCTTTGATAATGCCAAGTTTGATCGAGAAAGAATCAGAGGGAGAGGCTCCAGGGGCTTTTTCGCACATGGAAGGCTGATTTTTTTTTTTCTAAAGGCCTGTCAAACATGAAGTCACTGAAACACCCATAGTGCCGTTCGGGGGCCACGTACGCCAACAATTGTGGTGTCGTTGGAAAGCTTAGACTTTGGGCTTTATTAGTGCCAAGCTTCGTTGAGAAAGAGTCACAGGGGCCGTCTAGAAGGGCTTTTTAACATGTAAGGCTGATTTTTTTCCTAAAGGCCTGTCAAATTTGACGTCACTAAAACACCCATAGCGCCGTTCGTGTACCACGTACGCCAACAAGTGGGGTGTCGTTGGAAAGCTTAGACCTTGGGCTTTGTAAGTGCCAAGTTTGATTGAAAATGAATCAAGGGGAGAGGCTCCAGGGGCTTTTTCGCACATGGAAGACTGATTTTTTTTTTCTAAAGGCCTGTCAAACATCTTCATTACTAAAACACCCATAGCGCCGTTCGGTGGCCACTTACCCCAACAATTGTGGTGTCGTTAGAGAGCTTCGACTCTGGGCCTTCTTAGTGCCAAGTTGGATCGAGAAAGAATGAAAGGGGGCGGCTACAGCGGCTTTTAAACATGTAAGGCAGATTTTTTTCTAAAAGCCTGTCAAACAAGACGTCACTAAAATACCCATAGCACCGTTCGTGTACTACGTACGCCAACAAATGGGGTGTCGTTGAAAAGCTTAGACTTTGGGCTTTGGTAGTGCCAAGTTTGATCGAGAAAGAATCAGAGGTAGAGGCTCCAGGGGCTTTTTCGCACATGGAAGGCTAATTTTTTTTTTCTAAAGGCCGGTCAAACATGAAGTCACTGAAAAACCTATAGCGCCGTTCGGGGCCACGCACCCCAACATTTGTGGTGCCGTTGGAAAGCTTAGACTTTGGGCTTTATTAGTGCCGAGCTTGGTCGAGAAAGAGTCACAGGGGGCGTCTACAGGGGCTTTTAAACATGTAAGGCTGATTTTTTTCCTAAAGGCCTGTCAAATATGACGTCACTAAAACACCCATAGCGCCGTTCGTGTACCACGTACGCCAACAAATGGGATGTGGTTAGAAAGCTTAGACTTTGGGCTTTGAAAGTGCCAAGTTTGATCGAGAAAGAATCAGAGGGAGAGGCTCCAGGGGCTTTTTCGCACATGGAAGGCTGATTTTTTTTTTCTAAAGGCCTGTCAAACATGAAGTCACTGAAACACCCATAGTGCCGTTTCGGGGGCCACGTACCCCAACAATTGTGGTGTCGTTGGATAGCTTAGACTTTGGGCTTTATTAGTGCCCAGCTTGGTCGAGAAAGAGTCACAGGGGGCGTCTACAGGGGCTTTTAAACATGTAAGGCTGATTTTTTTCATAAAGGCCTGTCAAATATGACGTCACTAAAACACCCATAGCGCCGTTCGTGTACCACGTACGCCAACAAATGGGGTGTCGTTAGAAAGCTTAGACTTTGACCTTTGTTAGTGCCAAGTTTGATTGAGAATGATTCAAAGGGAGAGGCTCCAGGGGCTTTTTCGCACATGGAAGGCTGATTTTTTTTCTAAAGGCCTGTCAAACATCTTCATCACTAAAACACCCGTAGCGCCGTTCGGGGGCCACTTACCCCAACAATTGTGGTGTCGTTATAGAGCTTCGACTCTGGGCCTTCTTAGTGCCAAGTTGGATCGAGAAAGAATGAAAGGGGGCGGCTACAGCGGCTTATAAACATGTAAGGCTGATTTTTTTCTAAAAGCCTGTCAAACATGACGTCACTAAAACACCCTAAGGGCTCCATTACATAGTCATATTTATATTATAATATGTATGTCATATGCCTAAGCCTACTCGATTCATTCAGTATAAATTTTTAGACGTGCAGGAAGCGAAATCAAGTAGGCTTAGGGATATGATAATATCTATTATAATATATATTACCAATATATGACTGTGTAATAGCGGCCATAGCGCCGTTCGTGTACCAAGTCGGTAGAAAGCTTAGACTTTGGGCTTTGATAGTGCCAACCTTGATCGAGAAAGAATCAGAGCGAGAGGCTCCAGGGGCTTTTTCGCACATGGAAGGCTGATTTTTTTTTTGTAAAGGCCTGTCAAACATGAAGTCACTGAAACACCCATAGCGCCGTTCGGGGGCCACGTACCTCAACAATTGTGGTGTCGTTGGAAAGCTTAGACTTTGGGCTTTATTAGTGCCAAGTTTGGTCGAGAAAGAGTCACAGGGGGCGTCTACAGGGGCTTTTAAACATGTAAGGCTGATTTTTTTCCTAAAGGCCTGTCAAATATGACGTCACTAAAACACCCATGGGCCTTCTTAGTGCCAAGTTGGATCGAGAACGAATGAAAGGGGGCGGCTACAGGGGCTTTTAAACATGTAAGGCTGATTTTTTTCCTAAAGGCCTGTCAAATATGACGTCACTAAAACACCCATGGGCCTTCTTAGTGCCAAGTTGGATCGAGAAAGAATGAAAGGGGGCGGCTACAGCGGCTTTTAAACATGTAAGGCTGATTTTTTTCTAAAAGCCTGTCAAACATGACGTCACTAAAACACCCATAGCGCCGTTCGAAAGCCATAAAAGCCAACAATGGTGGTGTCGTTAGAAAGCTTAGATTTCGGGCTTTGTAAGTGCCAAGATTGATTGAGAATGAATCAAAGGGAGAGGCTCCAGGGGCTTTTCGCACATGGAAGACTGATTTTTTTTTCAAAAGGCCTGTCAAACATCTTCATTACTAAAACACCCATAGCGCCGTTCGGGGGCCACTTACCCCAACAATTGTGGTGTCGTTAGAGAGCTTCGACTCTGGGCCTTCTTAGCGCCAAGTTGGATCGAGAAAGAATGAAAGGGGGCGGCCACAGCGGCTTTTAAACATGTAAGGCTGATTTTTTTCTAAAAGCCTGTCAAACATGACGTCACTTAAACACCCATAGCACCGTTCGTGTACCACGTACGCCAACAAATGGGGTGTCGTTAGAAAGCTTAGACTTTGGGCTTGGATAGTGCCAAGTTTGATCGAGAAAGAATCAGAGGGAGAGGCTCCAGGGGCTTTTTCGCACATGGAAGGCTGATTTTTTTTTCTAAAGGCCTGTCAAACATGAAGTCACTGAAAAACCCATAGCGCCGTTCGGGGGCCACGTACCCCAACAATTGTGGTGTCGTTGGAAAGCTTAGACTTTGGGCTTTATAAGTGCCAAGCTTGGCACGTGGTGTACCACGTACGCCAACAAGTGGGGTGTCGTTAGAAAGCTTAGACTTTGGGCTTTGATAATGCCAAGTTTGATCGAGAAAGAATCAGAGGGAGAGGCTCCAGGGGCTTTTTCGCACATGGAAGGCTGATTTTTTTTTTCTAAAGGCCTGTCAAACATGAAGTCACTGAAACACCCATAGTGCCGTTCGGGGGCCACGTACGCCAACAATTGTGGTGTCGTTGGAAAGCTTAGACTTTGAGCTTTATTAGTGCCAAGCTTGGTCGAGAAAGAGTCACAGGGGGCGTCTACAGGGGCTTTTAAACATGTAAGGCTGATTTTTTTCTCAAAGGCCTGTCAAATATGACGTCACTAAAACACCCATAGCGCCGTTCGTGTACCACGTACGCCAACAATTGTGGTGTCGTTGGAAAGCTTAGACTTTGAGCTTTGTTAGTGCCGAGTTTGATTGAGAATGATTCAAAGGGAGAGGCTCCAGGGGCTTTTTCGCACATGGAAGGCTGATTTTTTTTCTAAAGGCCTGTCAAACATCTTCATTACTAAAACACCCATAGCGCCGTTCTGGGGCCACTTACCCCAACAATTGTGGTGTCGTTATAGAGCTTCGACTCTGGGCCTTCTGAGTGCCAAGTCGGATCGAGAAAGAATGAAAGGGGGCGGCTACAGCGGCTTTTAAACATGTAAGGCTGAATTTTTTCTAAAAGCCTGTCAAACATGACGTCACTAAAACATCCATAGCGCCGTTCGTGTACCACGTACGCCAACTACTGGGGTGTCGTTAGAAAGCTTAGACTTTGGGCTTTGATAGTGCCAATTTTCATCGAGAAAGAATCAGAGGAAGAGGCTCCAGGGGCTTTTTCGCACATGGAAGACTGATTTTTTTTTTCTAAAGGCCTGTCAAACATGAAGTCACTGAAAAACCCATAGCGCCGTTCGGGGGCCATGTACCCCAACAATTGTGGTGTCGTTGGAAAGCCTAGACTTGGGGCTTTATAAGTGCCAAGCTTGGTCGAGAAAGAGTCACAGGGGGCGTCTACAGGGGCTTTTAAACATGTAAGGCTGATTTTTTTCCTAAAGGCCTGTCAAATATGACGTCACTAAAACACTCATAGCGCCGTTCGTGTACCACGTACGCCAACAAGTGGGGTGTCGTTAGAAAGCTTAGACTTTGGACTTCGATAAGGCCAAGCTTGATCGAGAAAGAATCAGAGGGAGAGGCTCCAGGGGCTTTTTCGCACATGGAAGGCTGATTTTTTTTCTAAAGGCCTGTCAAACATGAAGTCACTGAAACACCCATAGTGCCGTTCGGGGGCCACGTACGCCAACATTTGTGGTGTCGTTGGAAAGCTTAGACTTTGGGCTTTATTAGTGCCAAGCTTGGTTGAGAAAGAGTCACAGCGGGCGTCTACAGGGGCTTTTAAACATGTAATGCTGATTTTTTTCCTAAAGGCCTGTCAATTATGACGTCACTAAAACACCCATAGCGCCGTTCGAAAGCCACAAAAGCCAACAATTGTGGTGTCGTTAGAAAGCTTAGATTTTGGGCTTTGTTAGCGCCAAGTTTTATTGAGAATGATTCAAAGGGAGAGGCTCCAGGGGCTTTTTCGCACATGGAAGGCTGATTTTTTTTCTAAAGGCCTGTCAAACATCTTCATCATTAAAACACCCATAGCGCCGTTCGGGGCCACTTACCCCAACAATTGTGGTGTCGTTATAGAGCTTCGACACTGGGACTTCTTAGTGCCAAGTTGGATCGAGAAAGAATGAAAGGGGGCGGCTACAGCGCCTTTTAAACATGTAAGGCTGATTTTTTTCTAAAACCTGTCAAACATGACGTCACTAAAACACCCATAGCGCCGTTCGTGTACCAGGTACGCCAACAAGTGGGGTGTCGTTAGAAAGCTTAGACTTTGGGCTTTGATAGTGCCAACTTTGATCGAGAAAGAATCAGAGGGAGAGGCTCCAGGGGCTTTTTCGCACATGGAAGGCTGATTTTTTTTTCTAAAGGCCTGTCAAACATGAAGTCACTGAAACACCCATAGCGCCGTTCGGGGGCCACGTTCCTCAACAATTGTGGTGTCGTTGGAAAGCTTAGACTTTGGGCTTTATTAGTGCCAAGTTTGGTCGAGAAAGAGTCACAGGGGGCGTCTACAGGGGCTTTTAAACATGTAAGGCTGATTTTTTTCCTAAAGGCCTGTCAAATATGACGTCACTAAAACACCCATGGGCCTTCTTAGTGCCAAGTTGGATCGAGAACGAATGAAAGGGGGCGGCTACAGCGGCTTTTAAACATGTAAGGCTGATTTTTTTCTAAAAGCCTGTCAAACATGACGTCACTAAAACACCCATAGCGCCGTTCGTGTATCACGTACGCCAACAAGTGGGGTGTCGTTAGAAAGCTTGGACTTTGGGCTTTGATAATGCCAAGTTTGATCGAGAAAGAATCAGAGGGAGAGGCTCCAGGGGCTTTTTCGCACATGGAAGGCTGATTTTTTTTTTCTAAAGGCCTGTCAAACATGAAGTCACTGAAACACCCATAGCGCCGTTCGGGGTCCACGCACCTCGACAATTGTGGTGTCGTTCAAAAGCTTAGACTTTGGGCTTTATTAGTGCCAAGCTTGCCAAGAGTCACAGGGGGCGTCTACAGGGGCTTTTAAACATGTAAGGCTGATTTTTTTCCTAAAGGCCTGTCAAATATGACGTCACTAAAACACCCATAGCGCCGTTCGTGTACCACGCACGCCAACAAATGGGATGTCGTTAGAAAGCTTAGACTTTAGGCTTTGAAAGTGCCAAGTTTGATCGAGAAAGAATCAGAGGGAGAGGCTCCAGGGGCTTTTTCGCACATGGGAGGCTGATTTTTTTTTTCTAAAGGCCTGTCAAACATGAAGTCACTGAAACACCCATAGTGCCGTTTCGGGGGCCACGTACCCCAACAATTGTGGTGTCGTTGGATAGCTTAGACTTTGGGCTTTATTAGTGCCCAGCTTGGTCGAGAAAGAGTCACAGGGGGCGTCTACAGGGGCTTTTAAACATGTAAGGCTGATTTTTTTCATTAAGGCCTGTCAAATATGACGTCACTAAAACACCCATAGCGCCGTTCGTGTACCACGTACGCCAACAAGTGGGGTGTCGTTAGAAAGCTTGGACTTTGACCTTTGTTAGTGCCAAGTTTGATTGAGAATGATTCAAAGGGAGAGGCTCCAGGGGCTTTTTCGCACATGGAAGGCTGATTTTTTTTCTAAAGGCCTGTCAAACATCTTCATCACTAAAACACCCGTAGCGCCGTTCGGGGGCCACTTACCCCAACAATTGTGGTGTCGTTATAGAGCTTCGACTCTGGGCCTTCTTAGTGCCAAGTTGGATCGAGAAAGAATGAAAGGGGCGGCTACAGCGGCTTATAAACATGTAAGGCTGATTTTTTTCTAAAAGCCTGTCAAACATGACGTCACTAAAACACCCTAAGGGCTCCATTACATAGTCATATTTATATTATAATATGTATGTCATATGCCTAAGCCTACTCGATTCATTCAGTATAAATTTTTAGACGTGCAGGAAGCGAAATCAAGTAGGCTTAGGGATATGATAATATCTATTATAATATATATTACCAATATATGACTGTGTAATAGCGGCCATAGCGCCGTTCGTGTACCAAGTCGTTAGAAAGCTTAGACTTTGGGCTTTGATAGTGCCAACCTTGATCGAGAAAGAATCAGAGCGAGAGGCTCCAGGGGCTTTTTCGCACATGGAAGGCTGATTTTTTTTTTGTAAAGGCCTGTCAAACATGAAGTCACTGAAACACCCATAGCGCCGTTCGGGGGCCACGTACCTCAACAATTGTGGTGTCGTTGGAAAGCTTAGACTTTGGGCTTTATTAGTGCCAAGTTTGGTCGAGAAAGAGTCACAGGGGGCGTCTACAGGGGCTTTTAAACATGTAAGGCTGATTTTTTTCCTACAGGCCTGTCAAATATGACGTCACTAAAACACCCATGGGCCTTCTTAGTGCCAAGTTGGATCGAGAACGAATGAAAGGGGGCGGCTACAGGGGCTTTTAAACATGTAAGGCTGATTTTTTTCCTAAAGGCCTGTCAAATATGACGTCACTAAAACACCCATGGGCCTTCTTAGTGCCAAGTTGGATCGAGAAAGAATGAAAGGGGGCGGCTACAGCGGCTTTTAAACATGTAAGGCTGATTTTTTTCTAAAAGCCTGTCAAACATGACGTCACTAAAACACCCATAGCGCCGTTCGAAAGCCATAAAAGCCAACAATGGTGGTGTCGTTAGAAAGCTTAGATTTCGGGCTTTGTAAGTGCCAAGTTTGATTGAGAATGAATCAAAGGGAGAGGCTCCAGGGGCTTTTCGCACATGGAAGACTGATTTTTTTTTTCAAAAGGCCTGTCAAACATCTTCATTACTAAAACACCCATAGCGCCGTTCTGGGGCCACTTACCCCAACAATTGTGGTGTCGTTATAGAGCATCGACTCTGGGCCTTCTGAGTGCCAAGTCGGATCGAGAAAGAATGAAAGGGGGCGGCTACAGCGGCTTTTAAACATGTAAGGCTGAATTTTTTCTAAAAGCCTGTCAAACATGACGTCACTAAAACATCCATAGCGCCGTTCGTGTACCACGTACGCCAACAAGTGGGGTGTCGTTAGAAAGCTTAGACTTTGGGCTTTAATAGTGCCAATTTTCATCGAGAAAGAATCAGAGGGAGAGGCTCCAGGGGCTTTTTCGCACATGGAAGACTGATTTTTTTTTCTAAAGGCCTGTCAAACATGAAGTCACTGAAAAACCCATAGCGCCGTTCGGGGGCCATCTACCCCAACAATTGTGGTGTCGTTGGCAAGCTTAGACTTGGGGCTTTATAAGTGCCAAGCTTGGTCGAGAAAGAGTCACAGGGGGCGTCTACAGGGGCTTTTAAACATGTAAGGCTGATTTTTTTCCTAAAGGCCTGTCAAATATGACGTCACTAAAACACTCATAGCGCCGTTCGTGTACCACGTACGCCAACAAGTGGGGTGTCGTTAGAAAGCTTAGACTTTGGGCTTCGATAAGGCCAAGCTTGATCGAGAAAGAATCAGAGGGAGAGGCTCCAGGGGCTTTTTCGCACATGGAAGGCTGATTTTTTTTCTAAAGGCCTGTCAAACATGAAGTCACTGAAACACCCATAGTGCCGTTCAGGGGCCACCTACGCCAACATTTGTGGTGTCGTTGGAAAGCTTAGACTTTGGGCTTTATTAGTGCCAAGCTTGGTTGAGAAAGAGTCACAGCGGGCGTCTACAGGGGCTTTTAAACATGTAAGGCTGATTTTTTTCCTAAAGGCCTGTCAAATATGACGTCACTAAAACACCCATGGGCCTTCTTAGTGCCAAGTTGGATCGAGAAAGAATGAAAGGGGGCGGCTACAGCGGCTTTTAAACATATAAGGCTGATTTTTTTCCTAAAGGCCTGTCAAATATGACGTCACTAAAACACCCATAGCGCCGTTCCTGTACCACGTACGCCAACAAGTGGGGTGTCGTTAGAAAGCTTAGACTTTGGGCTTTGATAAAGTCAAGTTTGATCGAGAAAGAATCAGAGGGAGAGGCTCCAGGGGCTTTTTCGCACATGGAAGGCTGATTTTTTTTTCTAAAGGCCTGTCCAACATGAAGTCACTTAAACACCCATAGTGCCGTTCGGGGGCCACGTACCCCAACAATTGTGGTGTCGTTGGAAAGCTTAGACTTTGGGCTTTATTAGTGTCAATCTTGGTTGAGAAAGAGTCACAGGGGGCGTCTACAGGGGCTTTTAAACATGTAAGGCTGATTTTTTTCCTGAAGGCCTGTCAAATATGACGTCACTAAAACACCCATAGCGCCGTTCGAAAGCCACAAAAGCCAACAATGGTGTTGTCGTTAGAAAGCTTAGATTTCGGGCTTTGTGAGTGCCGAGTTTGATTGAGAATGAATCAAAGGGAGAGGCTCCAGGGGCTTTTCGCACATGGAAGACTGATTTTTTTTTCTAAAGGCCTGTCAAACATCTTCATTACTAAAACACGCATAGCGCCGTTCGGGGGCCACTTACCCTAACAATTGTGATGTCGTTAGAGAGCTTCGACTCTGGGCCTTCTTAGTGCCAAGTTGGATCGAGAAAGAATGAAAGGGGGCGGCTACAGCGGCTTTTAAACATGTAAGGCTGATTTTTTTTATAAAAGCCTGTCAAACATGACGTCACTAAAACACCCATAGCACCATTCGTGTACCACGTACGCCAACAAGTGGGATGTCGTTAGAAAGCTTAGACTTTGGGCTTTGATAGTGCCAAGTTTGATCGAGAAAGAATCAGAGGGAGAGGCTCCAGGGGCTTTTTTGCACATGGAAGGCTGATTTTTTTTTCTAAAGGCCTGTCAAACATGAAGTCACTGAAAAACCCATAGCGCCGTTCGGGGGCCACGAACCCCAACAATTGTGGTGCCGTTGGAAAGCTTAGACTTTGAACTTTATTAGTGCCAAGCTTGGTCGAGAAAGAGTCACAGGGGGCGTCTACAGGGGCTTTTAAACATGTAAGGCTGATTTTTTTCCTAAAGGCCTGTCAAATATGACGTCACTAAAACACCCATAGCGCCGTTCGGAAGCCACAAAAGCCCACAATTGAGGTGTCGTTAGAAAGCTTAGATATTGGGCTTTGTAAGTGCCAAGCTTGATTGAGAATGAATCAAAGGGAGAGGCTCCAGGGGCTTTTCCGCACATGGAAGACTGATTTTTTTTTTCTAAAGGCCTGTCAAACATCTTCCTTACTAAAACACCCATAGCGCCGTTCGGGGGCCACCTACCCCAACAATTGTGATGTCGGTAGAGAGCTTCGACTCTGGGCCTTCTTAGTGCCAAGTTGGATCGAGAAAGAATGAAAGGGGGCGGCTACAGCGGCTACAGCGGCTTTTAAACATGTAAGGCTGATTTTTTTGTAAAAGCCTGTCAAACATGACGTCACTAAAACACCCATAGCACCGTTCGTGTACCACGTACGCCAACAAGTCGGGTGTCGTTAGAAAGCTTAGACTTTGGGCTTTGATAGTGCCAAGTTTGATCGAGAAAGAATCAGAGGGAGAGGCTCCAGGGGCTTTTTCGCACATGGAAGGCTGATTTTTTTTTCTAAAGGCCAGTCAAACATGAAGTCACTGAAAAACCCATAGCGCCGTTCGGGGGCCACGCACCCCAACAATTGTGGTGCCGTTGGAAAGCTTAGTTTTTGGGCTTTATTAGTGCCAAGCTTGGTCGAGAAAGAGTCACAGGGACGTCTACAGGGGCTTTTAAACATGTAAGGCTGATTTTTTTCCTAAAGGCCTGTCAAATATGACGTCACTAAAACACCCATAGCGCCGTTCGTGTACCACGTACGCCAACAAGTGGGGTGTCGTTAGAAAGCTTAGACTTTGGGCTTTGTTAGTGCCAAGTTTGATTGAGAATGATTCAAAGGGAGAGGCTCCAGGGGCTTTTTCGCACATGGAAGGCTGATTTTTTTTCTAAAGGCCTGTCAAACATCTTCATCACTAAAACACCCATAGCGCCGTTCGGGGGCCACTTACCCCAACAATTGTGGTGTCGTTATAGAGCTTCGACTCTGGGCCTTCTTAGTGCCAAGTTAGATCGAGAAAGAATGAAAGCGGGCGGCTACAGCGGCTTTTAAACATGTAAGGCTGATTTTTTTCTAAAAGCCTGTCAAACATGACGTCACTAAAACACCCATAGCGCCGTTCGTGTACCATGTACGCCAACAAGTGGGGTGTCGTTTGAAAGCTTAGACTTTGGGCTTTGATAATGCCAAGTTTGATCGAGACAGAATCAGAGGGAGAGGCTCCAGGGGCTTTTTCGCACATGGAAGGCTGATTTTTTTTTTTCTAAAGGCCTGTCCAACATGAAGTCACTTAAACACCCATAGTGCCGTTCGGGGGCCAGGTACCCCAACAATTGTGGTGTCGTTGGAAATCTTAGACTTTGGGCTTTATTAGTGTCAAGCTTGGTTGAGAAAGAGTCACAGGGGGCGTCTACAGGGGCTTTTAAACATGTAAGGCTGATTTTTTTCCTGAAGGCCTGTCAAATATGACGTCACTAAAACACCCATAGCGCCGTTCGAAAGCCACAAAAGCCAACAAGGGTGGTATCGTTAGAAAGCTTGGATTTCGGGCTTTGTAAGTGCCAAGTTTGATTGAGAATGAATCAAAGGGAGAGGCTCCAGGGGCTTTTCGCACATGGAAGACTGATTTTTTTTTTCTAAAGGCCTGTCAAACATCTTCATTACTAAAACACCCATAGCGCCGTTCGGGGGCCACTTACCCCAACAATTGTGGTGTCGTTATAGAGCTTCGACTCTGGGCCTTCTTAGTGCCAAGTTGGATCGAGAAAGAATGAAAGGGGGCGGCTACAGCGGCTTTTAAACATGTAAGGCTGATTTTTTTCTAAAAGCCTGTCAAACATGACGTCACTTAAACACCCATAGCACCGTTCGTGTACCACGTACGCCAACAAGTGGGTTGTCGTTAGAAAGCTTAGACTTTGGGCTTGGATAGTGCCAAGTTTGATCGAGAAAGAATCAGAAGGAGAGGCTCCAGGGGCTTTTTCGCACATGGAAGGCTGATTTTTTTTTTCTAAAGGCCTGTCAAACATGAAGTCACTGAAACACCCATAGCGCCGTTCGGGGGTCACGTACCTCAACAATTGTGGTGTCGTTGGAAAGCTTAGACTTTGGGCTTTATTAGTGCCAAGCTTCGTCGAGAAAGAGTCACAGGGGGCGTCTACAGCGGCTTTTAAACATGTAAGGCTGATTTTTTTCTAAAAGCCTGTCAAACATGACGTTATTAAAACACCCATCGCGCCGTTCGTGTACCACGTACGCCAACAAATGGGGTGTCGTTAGAAAGCTTGGACTTTGGGCTTTAATAATGCCAAGTTTGATCGAGAAAGAATCAGAGGGAGAGGCTCCAGGGGCTTTTTCGCACATGGAAGGCTGATTTTTATTTCTAAAGGCCTGTCAAACATGAAGTCACTGAAACACCCATAGCGCCGTTTGGGGGCCACGTACCCCAACAGTTGTGCTGTCGTTGGAAAGCTTAGACTTTGGGCTTTATTAGTGCCAAGCGTGGTCGAGCAAGAGTCAGAGGGGGCGTCTACAGGGGCTTTTAAACATGTAAGGCTGATTTTTTTCCTAAAGGCCTGTCAAATTTGACGTCACTAAAACACCCATAGCGCCGTTCGGAAGCTACGACCGCCAACAATTGTGTTGTCGTTAGAAAGCTTAGATTTTCGGCTTTGTTAGTGCCAAGTTTGATTGAGAATGATGACAAGGGAGAGGCTCCAGGGGCTTTTTCGCACATGGAAGACTAAAAGCCTGTCAAGCATGACGTCACTAAAACATCCATAGCGCCGTTCGTGTACCACGTACGCCAACAAATGGGATGTCGTTAGAAAGCTTAGACTTTGGGCTTTGATAATGCCAAGCTTGATCGAGAAAGAATCAGAGGGAGAGGCTCCAGGGGCTTTTTCGCACATGGAAGGCAATTGTGGTGTCGTTGGAAAGCTTAGACTTTGGGCTTTATTAGTGCCAAGCTTGGTCGAGAAAGAGTCACAGGGGGCGTCTACAGGGGCTTTTAAACATGTAAGGCTGATTTTTTTCCTAAAGGCCTGTCAAATATGACGTCACTAAAACACCCATAGCGCCGTTCGTGTACCACGTACGCCAACAAGTGGGGTGTCGTTGGAAAGCTTAGACCTTGGGCTTTGTAAGTGCCAAGTTTGATTGAAAATGCATCAAGGGGAGAGGCTCCAGGGGCTTTTTCGCACATGGAAGGCTGATTTTTTTTTTTTCTAAAGGGGGCCACGTACCTCAACAATTGTGGTGTCGTTAGAAAGCTTAGACTTTGGGCTTTATTAGTGCCAAGCTTCGTCGAGAAAGAGTCACAGGGGGCGTCTACAGGGGCTTTTAAACATGTAAGGCTTTTTTCCTAAAGGCCTGTCAAATATGACGTCACTAAAACACCCATAGCGCCGTTCGAAAGCCACAAAAGCCAACAATGGTGGTGTCGTTAGAAAGCTTAGATTTCGGGCTTTGTAAGCGCCAAGTTTGATTGAGAATGAATCAAAGGGAGAGGCTCCAGGGGCTTTTCGCACATGGAAGACTGATTTTTTTTTTCTAAAGGCCTGTCAAACATCTTCATTACTAAAACACCCATAGCGCCGTTCGGGGGCCACTTACCCCAACAATTGTGGTGTCGTTATAGAGCTTCGACTCTGGGCCTTCTTAGTGCCAAGTTGGATCGAGAAAGAATGAAAGGGGGCGGCTACAGCGGCTTTTAAACATGTAAGGCTGATTTTTTTCTAAAAGCCTGTCAAACATGACGTCACTTAAACACCCATAGCACCGTTCGTGTACCACGTACGCCAACAAGTGGGTTGTCGTTAGAAAGCTTAGACTTTGGGCTTGGATAGTGCCAAGTTTGATCAAGAAAGAATTAGAGGGAGAGGCTCCAGGGGCTTTTTCGCACATGGAAGGCTGATTTTTTTTTCTAAAGGCCTGTCAAACATGAAGTCACTGAAAAACCCATAGCGCCGTTCGGGGGCCACGTACCCCAACAATTGTGGTGTCGTTGGAAAGCTTAGACTTTGGGCTTTATAAGTGCCAAGCTTGGCACGTGGTGTACCACGTACGCCAACAAATGGGGTGTCGTTAGAAAGCTTAGATTTTGGGCTTTGATAATGCCAAGTTTGATCGAGAAAGAATCAGAGGGAGAGGCTCCAGGGGCTTTTTCGCACATGGAAGGCTGATTTTTTTTTTTCTAAAGGCCTGTCAAACATGAAGTCACTGAAACACCCATAGTGCCGTTCGGGGGCCACGTACGCCAACAATTGTGGTGTCGTTGGAAAGCTTAGACTTTGGGCTTTATTAGTGCCAAGCTTCGTTGAGAAAGAGTCACAGGGGCCGTCTAGAAGGGCTTTTTAACATGTAAGGCTGATTTTTTTCCTAAAGGCCTGTCAAATTTGACGTCACTAAAACACCCATAGCGCCGTTCGTGTACCACGTACGCCAACAAGTGGGGTGTCGTTGGAAAGCTTAGACCTTGGGCTTTGTAAGTGCCAAGTTTGATTGAAAATGAATCAAGGGGAGAGGCTCCAGGGGCTTTTTCGCACATGGAAGACTGATTTTTTTTTTCTAAAGGCCTGTCAAACATCTTCATTACTAAAACACCCATAGCGCCGTTCGGGGGCCACTTACCCCAACAATTGTGGTGTCGTTAGAGAGCTTCGACTCTGGGCCTTCTTAGTGCCAAGTTGGATCGAGAAAGAATGAAAGGGGGCGGCTACAGCGGCTTTTAAACATGTAAGGCAGATTTTTTTCTAAAAGCCTGTCAAACAAGACGTCACTAAAATACCCATAGCACCGTTCGTGTACTACGTACGCCAACAAATGGGGTGTCGTTGAAAAGCTTAGACTTTGGGCTTTGGTAGTGCCAAGTTTGATCGAGAAAGAATCAGAGGTAGAGGCTCCAGGGGCTTTTTCGCACATGGAAGGCTAATTTTTTTTTTCTAAAGGCCGGTCAAACATGAAGTCACTGAAAAACCTATAGCGCCGTTCGGGGCCACGCACCCCAACATTTGTGGTGCCGTTGGAAAGCTTAGACTTTGGGCTTTATTAGTGCCAAGCTTGGTCGAGAAAGAGTCACAGGGGGCGTATACAGGGGCTTTTAAACATGTAAGGCTGATTTTTTTCCTAAAGGCCTGTCAAATATGACGTCACTAAAACACCCATAGCGCCGTTCGTGTACCACGTACGCCAACAAATGGGATGTGGTTAGAAAGCTTAGACTTTGGGCTTTGAAAGTGCCAAGTTTGATCGAGAAAGAATCAGAGGGAGAGGCTCCAGGGGCTTTTTCGCACATGGAAGGCTGATTTTTTTTTTCTAAAGGCCTGTCAAACATGAAGTCACTGAAACACCCATAGTGCCGTTTCGGGGGCCACGTACCCCAACAATTGTGGTGCCGTTGGATAGCTTAGACTTTGGGCTTTATTAGTGCCCAGCTTGGTCGAGAAAGAGTCACAGGGGGCGTCTACAGGGGCTTTTAAACATGTAAGGCTGATTTTTTTCATAAAGGCCTGTCAAATATGACGTCACTAAAACACCCATAGCGCCGTTCGTGTACCACGTACGCCAACAAATGGGGTGTCGTTAGAAAGCTTAGACTTTGACCTTTGTTAGTGCCAAGTTTGATTGAGAATGATTCAAAGGGAGAGGCTCCAGGGGCTTTTTCGCACATGGAAGGCTGATTTTTTTTCTAAAGGCCTGTCAAACATCTTCATCACTAAAACACCCGTAGCGCCGTTCGGGGGCCACTTACCCCAACAATTGTGGTGTCGTTATAGAGCTTCGACTCTGGGCCTTCTTAGTGCCAAGTTGGATCGAGAAAGAATGAAAGGGGGCGGCTACAGCGGCTTATAAACATGTAAGGCTGATTTTTTTCTAAAAGCCTGTCAAACATGACGTCACTAAAACACCCATAGCACCGTTCGTGTACCACGTACGCCAAGAAGTGGGATGTCGTTAGAAAGCTTAGACTTTGGGCTTTGATAATGTCAAGTTTGATCGAGAAAGAATCAGAGGGAGAGGCTCCAGGGGCTTCTTCGCACATGGAAGGCTGATTTTTTTTCTAAAGGCCTGTCCAACATGAAGTCACTTAAACACCCATAGTGCCGTTTGGCGGCCACGTACCTCAACAATTGTGGTGTCGTTGGGAAGCTTAGACTTTGGGCTTTATTAGTGCCAAGCTTCGTTGAGAAAGAGTCACAGGGGCCGTCTAGAAGGGCTTTTTAACATGTAAGGCTGATTTTTTTCCTAAAGGCCTGTCAAATATGACGTCACTAAAACACCCATGGGCCTTCTTAGTGCCAAGTTGGATCGAGAACGAATGAAAGGGGGCGGCTACAGGGGCTTTTAAGCATGTAAGGCTGATTTTTTTCCTAAAGGCCTGTCAAATATGACGTCACTAAAACACCCATGGGCCTTCTTAGTGCCAAGTTGGATCGAGAAAGAATGAAAGGGGGCGGCTACAGCGGCTTTTAAACATGTAAGGCTGATTTTTTTCTAAAAGCCTGTCAAACATGACGTCACTAAAACACCCATAGCGCCGTTCGAAAGCCATAAAAGCCAACAATGGTGGTGTCGTTAGAAAGCTTAGATTTCGGGTTTTGTAAGTGCCAAGATTGATTGAGAATGAATCAAAGGGAGAGGCTCCAGGGGCTTTTCGCACATGGAAGACTGATTTTTTTTTCAAAAGGCCTGTCAAACATCTTCATTACTAAAACACCCATAGCGCCGTTCGGGGGCCACTTACCCCAACAATTGTGGTGTCGTTAGAGAGCTTCGACTCTGGGCCTTCTTAGCGCCAAGTTGGATCGAGAAAGAATGAAAGGGGGCGGCCACAGCGGCTTTTAAACATGTAAGGCTGATTTTTTTCTAAAAGCCTGTCAAACATGACGTCACTTAAACACCCATAGCACCGTTCGTGTACCACGTACGCCAACAAATGGGGTGTCGTTAGAAAGCTTAGACTTTGGGCTTGGATAGTGCCAAGTTTGATCGAGAAAGAATCAGAGGGAGAGGCTCCAGGGGCTTTTTCGCACATGGAAGGCTGATTTTTTTTTCTAAAGGCCTGTCAAACATGAAGTCACTGAAAAACCCATAGCGCCGTTCGGGGGCCACGTACCCCAACAATTGTGGTGTCGTTGGAAAGCTTAGACTTTGGGCTTTAGAAGTGCCAAGCTTGGCACGTGGTGTACCACGTACGCCAACAAGTGGGGTGTCGTTAGAAAGCTTAGACTTTGGGCTTTGATAATGCCAAGTTTGATCGAGAAAGAATCAGAGGGAGAGGCTCCAGGGGCTTTTTCGCACATGGAAGGCTGATTTTTTTTTTCTAAAGGCCTGTCAAACATGAAGTCACTGAAACACCCATAGTGCCGTTCGGGGGCCACGTACGCCAACAATTGTGGTGTCGTTGGAAAGCTTAGACTTTGGGCTTTATTAGTGCCAAGCTTGGTCGAGAAAGAGTCACAGGGGGCGTCTACAGGGGCTTTTAAACATGTAAGGCTGATTTTTTTCTCAAAGGCCTGTCAAATATGACGTCACTAAAACACCCATAGCGCCGTTCGTGTACCACGTACGCCAACAATTGTGGTGTCGTTGGAAAGCTTAGACTTTGAGCTTTGTTAGTGCCGAGTTTGATTGAGAATGATTCAAAGGGAGAGGCTCCAGGGGCTTTTTCGCACATGGAAGGCTGATTTTTTTTCTAAAGGCCTGTCAAACATCTTCATTACTAAAACACCCATAGCGCCGTTCTGGGGCCACTTACCCCAACAATTGTGGTGTCGTTATAGAGCTTCGACTCTGGGCCTTCTGAGTGCCAAGTCGGATCGAGAAAGAATGAAAGGGGGCGGCTACACCGGCTTTTAAACATGTAAGGCTGAATTTTTTCTAAAAGCCTGTCAAACATGACGTCACTAAAACATCCATAGCGCCGTTCGTGTACCACGTACGCCAACTACTGGGGTGTCGTTAGAAAGCTTAGACTTTGGGCTTTGATAGTGCCAATTTTCATCGAGAAAGAATCAGAGGAAGAGGCTCCAGGGGCTTTTTCGCACATGGAAGACTGATTTTTTTTTTTCTAAAGGCCTGTCAAACATGAAGTCACTGAAAAACCCATAGCGCCGTTCGGGGGCCATGTACCCCAACAATTGTGGTGTCGTTGGAAAGCCTAGACTTTATAAGTGCCAAGCTTGGTCGAGAAAGAGTCACAGGGGGCGTCTACAGGGGCTTTTAAACATGTAAGGCTGATTTTTTTCCTAAAGGCCTGTCAAATATGACGTCACTAAAACACTCATAGCGCCGTTCGTGTACCACGTACGCCAACAAGTGGGGTGTCGTTAGAAAGCTTAGACTTTGGACTTCGATAAGGCCAAGCTTGATCGAGAAAGAATCAGAGGGAGAGGCTCCAGGGGCTTTTTCGCACATGGAAGGCTGATTTTTTTTTCTAAAGGCCTGTCAAACATGAAGTCACTGAAAAACCCATAGCGCCGTTCGTGTACCACGTACGCTAACAATTGTGGTGTCGTTGGAAAGCTTAGACTTTGAGCTTTGTTAGTGCCGAGTTTGATTGAGAATGATTCAAAGGGAGAGGCTCCAGGGGCTTTTTCGCACATGGAAGGCTGATTTTTTTTCTAAAGGCCTGTCAAACATCTTCATCACTAAAACACCCGTAGCGCCGTTCGGGGGCCACTTACCCCAACAATTGTGGTGTCGTTAGAGAGCTTCGACTCTGGGCCTTCTTAGCGCCAAGTTGGATCGAGAAAGAATGAAAGGGGGCGGCCACAGCGGCTTTTAAACATGTAAGGCTGATTTTTTTCTAAAAGCCTGTCAAACATGACGTCACTTAAACACCCATAGCACCGTTCGTGTACCACGTACGCCAACAAATGGGGTGTCGTTAGAAAGCTTAGACTTTGGGCTTGGATAGTGCCAAGTTTGATCGAGAAAGAATCAGAGGGAGAGGCTCCAGGGGCTTTTTCGCACATGGAAGGCTGATTTTTTTTTCTAAAGGCCTGTCAAACATGAAGTCACTGAAAAACCCATAGCGCCGTTCGGGGGCCACGTACCCCAACAATTGTGGTGTCGTTGGAAAGCTTAGACTTTGGGCTTTATAAGTGCCAAGCTTGGCACGTGGTGTACCACGTACGCCAACAAGTGGGGTGTCGTTAGAAAGCTTAGACTTTGGGCTTTGATAATGCCAAGTTTGATCGAGAAAGAATCAGAGGGAGAGGCTCCAGGGGCTTTTTCGCACATGGAAGGCTGATTTTTTTTTTCTAAAGGCCTGTCAAACATGAAGTCACTGAAACACCCATAGTGCCGTTCGGGGGCCACGTACGCCAACAATTGTGGTGTCGTTGGAAAGCTTAGACTTTGCGCTTTATTAGTGCCAAGCTTGGTTGAGAAAGAGTCACAGGGGGCATCTACAGGGGCTTTTAAACATGTAAGGCTGATTTTTTTCCTAAAGGCCTGTCAAATATGACGTCACTAAAACACCCATAGCGCCGTTCGTGTACCACGTACGCCAACAAGTGGGGTGTCGTTAGAAAGTTTAGACTTTGGGCTTTGATAATGCCAAGTTTGATCGAGAAAGAATCAGAGGGAGAGGCTCCAGGGGCTTTTTCGCACATGGAAGGCTGATTTTTTTTTTCTAAAGGCCTGTCAAACATGAAGTCACTGAAACACCCATAGTGCCGTTCGGGGGCCACGTCCGCCAACAATTGTGGTGTCGTTGGAAAGCTTAGACTTCGGGCTTTATTAGTGCCAAGCTTGGTCGAGAAAGAGTCACAGGGGGCGTCTACAGGGGCTTTTAAACATGTAAGGCTGATTTTTTTCCTAAAGGCCTGTCAAATATGACGTCACTAAAACACCCATAGCGCCGTTCGTGTACCACGTATGCCAACAATTGTGGTGTCGTTGGAAAGCTTAGACTTTGAGCTTTGTTAGTGCCGAGTTTGATTGAGAATGATTCAAAGGGAGAGGCTCCAGGGGCTTTTTCGCACATGGAAGGCTGATTTTTTTTCTAAAGGCCTGTCAAACATCTTCATTACTAAAACACCCATAGCGCCGTTCTGGGGCCACTTACCCCAACAATTGTGGTGTCGTTATAGAGCTTCGACTCTGGGCCTTCTGAGTGCCAAGTCGGATCGAGAAAGAATGAAAGGGGGCGGCTACAGCGGCTTTTAAACATGTAAGGCTGAATTTTTTCTAAAAGCCTGTCAAACATGACGTCACTAAAACATCCATAGCGCCGTTCGTGTACCACGTACGCCAACAAGTGGGGTGTCGTTAGAAAGCTTAGACTTTGGGCTTTAATAGCGCCAATTTTCATCGAGAAAGAATCAGAGGGAGAGGCTCCAGGGGCTTTTTCGCACATGGAAGACTGATTTTTTTTTCTAAAGGCCTGTCAAACATGAAGTCACTGAAAAACCCATAGCGCCGTTCGGGGGCCATGTACCCCAACAATTGTGGTGTCGTTGGAAAGCTTAGACTTGGGGCTTTATAGGTGCCAAGCTTGGTCGAGAAAGAGTCACAGGGGGCGTCTACAGGGGCTTTTAAACATGTAAGGCTGATTTTTTTCCTAAAGGCCTGTCAAATATGACGTCACTAAAACACTCATAGCGCCGTTCGTGTACCACGTACGCCAACAAGTGGGGTGTCGTTAGAAAGCTTAGACTTTGGGCTTCGATAAGGCCAAGCTTGATCGAGAAAGAATCAGAGGGAGAGGCTCCAGGGGCTTTTTCGCACATGGAAGGCTGATTTTTTTTCTAAAGGCCTGTCAAACATGAAGTCACTGAAACACCCATAGAGCCGTTCGGGGGCCACGTACGCCAACATTTGTGGTGTCGTTGGAAAGCTTAGACTTTGGGCTTTATTAGTGCCAAGCTTGGTTGAGAAAGAGTCACAGCGGGCGTCTACAGGGGCTTTTAAACATGTAAGGCTGATTTTTTTCCTAAAGGCCTGTCAAATATGACGTCACTAAAACACCCGTGGGCCTTCTTAGTGCCAAGTTGGATCGAGAAAGAATGAAAGGGGGCGGCTACAGCGGCTTTTAAACATGTAAGGCTGATTTTTTTCCTAAAGGCCTGTCAAATATGACGTCACTAAAACACCCATAGCGCCGTTCCTGTACCACGTACGCCAACAAGTGGGGTGTCGTTAGAAAGCTTAGACTTTGGGCTTTGATAATGTCAAGTTTGATCGAGAAAGAATCAGAGGGAGAGGCTCCAGGGGCTTTTTCGCACATGGAAGGCTGATTTTTTTTTCTAAAGGCCTGTCCAACATGAAGTCACTTAAACACCCATAGTGCCGTTCGGGGGCCACGTACCCCAACAATTGTGGTGTCGTTGGAAAGCTTAGACTTTGGGCTTTATTAGTGTCAATCTTGGTTGAGAAAGAGTCACAGGGGGCGTCTACAGGGGCTTTTAAACATGTAAGGCTGATTTTTTTCCTGAAGGCCTGTCAAATATGACGTCACTAAAACACCCATAGCGCCGTTCGAAAGCCACAAAAGCCAACAATGGTGGTGTCGTTAGAAAGCTTAGATTTCGGGCTTTGTAAGTGCCGAGTTTGATTGAGAATGAATCAAAGGGAGAGGCTCCAGGGGCTTTTCGCACATGGAAGACTGATTTTTTTTTCTAAAGGCCTGTCAAACATCTTCATTACTAAAACACGCATAGCGCCGTTCGGGGGCCACTTACCCTAACAATTGTGGTGTCGTTAGAGAGCTTCGACTCTGGGCCTTCTTAGTGCCAAGTTGGATCGAGACAGAATGAAAGGGGGCGGCTACAGCGGCTTTTAAACATGTAAGGCTGATTTTTTTTATAAAAGCCTGTCAAACATGACGTCACTAAAACACCCATAGCACCATTCTTGTACCACGTACGCCAACAAGTGGGATGTCGTTAGAAAGCTTAGACTTTGGGCTTTGATAGTGCCAAGTTTGATCGAGAAAGAATCAGAGGGAGAGGCTCCAGGGGCTTTTTCGCACATGGAAGGCTGATTTTTTTTTCTAAAGGCCTGTCAAACATGAAGTCACTGAAAAACCCATAACGCCGTTGGGGGGCCACGAACCCCAACAATTGTGGTGCCGTTGGAAAGCTTAGACTTTGGGCTTTATTAGTGCCAAGCTTGGTCGAGAAAGAGTCACAGGGGGCGTCTACAGGGGCTTTTAAACATGTAAGGCTGATTTTTTTCCTAAAGGCCTGTCAAATATGACGTCACTAAAACACCCATAGCGCCGTTCGGAAGCCACAAAAGCCCACAATTGAGGTGTCGTTAGAAAGCTTAGATATTGGGCTTTGTAAGTGCCAAGCTTGATTGAGAATGAATCAAAGGGAGAGGCTCCAGGGGCTTTTCCGCACATGGAAGACTGATTTTTTTTTTTTCTAAAGGCCTGTCAAACATCTTCCTTACTAAAACACCCATAGCGCCGTTCGGGGGCCACCTACCCCAACAATTGTGATGTCGGTAGAGAGCTTCGACTCTGGGCCTTCTTAGTGCCAAGTTGGATCGAGAAAGAATGAAAGGGGGCGGCTACAGCGGCTACAGCGGCTTTTAAACATGTAAGGCTGATTTTTTTGTAAAAGCCTGTCAAACATGACGTCACTAAAACACCCATAGCACCGTTCGTGTACCACGTACGCCAACAAGTGGGGTGTCGTTAGAAAGCCTAGACTTTGGGCTTTGATAGTGCCAAGTTTGATCGAGACAGAATCAGAGGGAGAGGCTCCAGGGGCTTTTTCGCACATGGAAGGCTGATTTTTTTTTTTCTAAAGGCCTGTCCAACATGAAGTCACTTAAACACCCATAGTGCCGTTCGGGGGCCACGTACCCCAACAATTGTGGTGTCGTTGGAAATCTTAGACTTTGGGCTTTATTAGTGTCAAGCTTGGTTGAGAAAGAGTCACAGGGGGCGTCTACAGGGGCTTTTAAACATGTAAGGCTGATTTTTTTCCTGAAGGCCTGTCAAATATCACGTCACTAAAACACCCATAGCGCCGTTCGAAAGCCACAAAAGCCAACAATGGTGGTATCGTTAGAAAGCTTGGATTTCGGGCTTTGTAAGTGCCAAGTTTGATTGAGAATGAATCAAAGGGAGAGGCTCCAGGGGCTTTTCGCACATGGAAGACTGATTTTTTTTTCTAAAGGCCAGTCAAACATGAAGTCACTGAAAAACCCATAGCGCCGTTCGGGGGCCACGCACCCCAACAATTGTGGTGCCGTTGGAAAGCTTAGTTTTTGGGCTTTATTAGTGCCAAGCTTGGTCGAGAAAGAGTCACAGGGGCGTCTACAGGGGCTTTTAAACATGTAAGGCTGATTTTTTTCCTAAAGGCCTGTCAAATATGACGTCACTAAAACACCCTTAGCGCCGTTCGTGTACCACGTACGCCAACAAGTGGGGTGTCGTTAGAAAGCTTAGACTTTGGGCTTTGTTAGTGCCAAGTTTGATTGAGAATGATTCAAAGGGAGAGGCTCCAGGGGCTTTTTCGCACATGGAAGGCTGATTTTTTTTCTAAAGGCCTGTCAAACATCTTCATCACTAAAACACCCATAGCGCCGTTCGGGGGCCACTTACCCCAACAATTGTGGTGTCGTTATAGAGCTTCGACTCTGGGCCTTCTTAGTGCCAAGTTAGATCGAGAAAGAATGAAAGCGGGCGGCTACAGCGGCTTTTAAACATGTAAGGCTGATTTTTTTCTAAAAGCCTGTCAAACATGACGTCACTAAAACACCCATAGCGCCGTTCGTGTACCATGTACGCCAACAACTGGGGTGTCGTTTGAAAGCTTAGACTTTGGGCTTTGATAATGCCAAGTTTGATCGAGACAGAATCAGAGGGAGAGGCTCCAGGGGCTTTTTCGCACATGGAAGGCTGATTTTTTTTTTCTAAAGGCCTGTCCAACATGAAGTCACTTAAACACCCATAGTGCCGTTCGGGGGCCACGTACCCCAACAATTGTGGTGTCGTTGGAAATCTTAGACTTTGGGCTTTATTAGTGTCAAGCTTGGTTGAGAAAGAGTCACAGGGGGCGTCTACAGGGGCTTTTAAACATGTAAGGCTGATTTTTTTCCTGAAGGCCTGTCAAATATCACGTCACTAAAACACCCATAGCGCCGTTCGAAAGCCACAAAAGCCAACAATGGTGGTATCGTTAGAAAGCTTGGATTTCGGGCTTTGTAAGTGCCAAGTTTGATTGAGAATGAATCAAAGGGAGAGGCTCCAGGGGCTTTTCGCACATGGAAGACTGATTTTTTTTTCTAAAGGCCAGTCAAACATGAAGTCACTGAAAAACCCATAGCGCCGTTCGGGGGCCACGCACCCCAACAATTGTGGTGCCGTTGGAAAGCTTAGTTTTTGGGCTTTATTAGTGCCAAGCTTGGTCGAGAAAGAGTCACAGGGGCGTCTACAGGGGCTTTTAAACATGTAAGGCTGATTTTTTTCCTAAAAGCCTGTCAAATATGACGTCACTAAAACACCCTTAGCGCCGTTCGTGTACCACGTACGCCAACAAGTGGGGTGTCGTTAGAAAGCTTAGACTTTGGGCTTTGTTAGTGCCAAGTTTGATTGAGAATGATTCAAAGGGAGAGGCTCCAGGGGCTTTTTCGCACATGGAAGGCTGATTTTTTTTCTAAAGGCCTGTCAAACATCTTCATCACTAAAACACCCATAGCGCCGTTCGGGGGCCACTTACCCCAACAATTGTGGTGTCGTTAGAGAGCTTCGACTCTTGGCCTTCTTAGTGCCAAGTTGGATCGAGAAAGAATGAAAGGGGGCGGCTTCACCGGCTTTTAAACATGTAAGGCTGATTTTTTTCTAAAAGCCTGTCAAACATGACGTCACTAAAACACCCATAGCACCGTTCGTGTACCACGTACGCCAAGAAGTGGGATGTCGTTAGAAAGCTTAGACTTTGGGGTTTGATAATGTCAAGTTTGATCGAGAAAGAATCAGAGGGAGAGGCTCCAGGGGCTTCTTCGCACATGGAAGGCTGATTTTTTTTTCTAAAGGCCTGTCCAACATGAAGTCACTTAAACACCCATAGTGCCGTTTGGGGGCCACGTACCTCAACAATTGTGGTGTCGTTAGAAAGCTTAGACTTTGGGCTTTATTAGTGCCAAGCTTGGTCGAGAAAGAGTCACAGTGGGCGTCTACAGGGGCTTTTAAACATGTAAGGCTGATTTTTTTCCTAAAGGCCTGTCAAATATGACGTCACACACCCATGGGCCTTCTTAGTGCCAAGTTGGATCGAGAAAGAATGAAAGGGGGCGGCTACAGCGGCTTTTAAACATGTAAGGCTGATTTTTTTCTAAAAGCCTGTCAAACATGACGTCACTAAAACACCCATAGCGCCGTTCGTGTACCACGTACGCCAACAAGTGGGGTGTCGTTAGAAAGCTTGGACTGCTTTGATAATGCCAACTTTGATCGAGAAAGAATCAGAGGGAGAGGCTCCAGGGGCTTTTTCGCACATGGAAGGCTGATTTTTTTTTTCTAGAGGCCTGTCAAAAATGAAGTCACTGA
Source organism: Microchrysa polita (assembly GCA_949715475.1). Taxonomy (NCBI): domain Eukaryota; kingdom Metazoa; phylum Arthropoda; class Insecta; order Diptera; family Stratiomyidae; genus Microchrysa; species Microchrysa polita. The sequence goes on from OX454420.1 coordinate 43,693,911, forward strand.
AACACCCATAGCGCCGTTCGGGGGCCACGTACCTCAACAATTGTGGTGTCGTTCGAAAGCCTAGACTTTGGGCTTTATTAGTGCCAAGCTTGGTCGAGAAAGAGTCAGAGGGGGCGTCTGCAGGGGCTTTTAAACATGTAAGGCTGATTTTTTTCCTAAAGGCCTGTCAAATATGACGTCACTAAAACACCCATGGGCCTTCTTAGTGCCGTACGCCAACAAGTGGGATGTCGTTAGAAAGCTTAGACTTTGGGCTTTAATAGTGCCAAGTTTGATCGAGAAAGAATCAGAGGGAGAGGCTCCAGGGGCTTTTTCGCACATGGAAGGCTGATTTTTTTTTCTAAAGGCCTGTCAAACATGAAGTCACTGAAAAACCCATAGCGCCGTTCGGGGGCCACGTACCCCAACAATTGTGGTGCCGTTGGAAAGCTTAGACTTTGGGCTTTATTAGTGCCAAGCTTGGTCGAGAAAGAGTCACAGGGGGCGTCTACAGGGGCTTTTAAACATGTAAGGCTGATTTTTTCCTAAAGGCCTGTCAAATATGACGTTGCCACGTACCCCAACAATTGTGGTGTCGTTGGAAAGCTTAGACTTTGGGCTTTATTAGTGCCAAGCTTGGTCGAGAAAGAGTCACAGGGGGCGTCTACAGGGGCTTTTAAACATGTAAGGCTGATTTTTTTCCTAAAGGCCTGTCAAATATGACGTCACTTAAACACCCATAGCGCGGTTCGTGTACCACGTACGCCAACAAGTGGGGTGTCGTTAGAAAGCTTAGACTTTGGGCTTTGTTAGTGCCAAGCTTGATTGAGAATGATTCAAATGGAGAGGCTCCAGGGGCTTTTTCGCACATGGAAGGCTGATTTTTTTTCTAAAGGCCTGTCAAACATCTTCAACACTAAAACACCCATAGCGCCGTTCGGGGGACACGTACCTCAACAACTGTGGTGTCGTTGGAAAGCTTAGACTTTGGGCTTTATTAGTGCCAAGCTTGGTCGAGAAAGAATCACAGGGGGCGTCTACAGGGGCTTTTAAACATGTAAGGCTGATTTTTTTCCTAAAGGCCTGTCAAATATGACGTGGTGTCGTTGGAAAGCTTAGACTTTGGGCTTTATTAGTGCCAAGCGTAGTCGAGAAAGAGTCACAGGGGGCGTCTACAGGGGCTTTTAAACATGTAAGGCTGATTTTTTTCCTAAAGGCCTGTCAAATATGACGTCACTAAAACACCCATAGCGCCGTTCGGAAGCCACAAAAGCCAACAATTGTGGTGTCGTTAGAAAGCTTAGACTTTGGGCTTTGATAGTGCCAAGCTTGATCGAGAAACAATCAGAGGGAGAGGCTCCAGGGGCTTTTTCGCACATGGAAGGCTGATTTTTTTTTTCTAAAGGCCTGTCAAACATGAAGTCACTGAAAAACCCATAGCGCCGTTCGGGGGCCACGTACCCCAACAATTGTGGTGTCGTTGGAAAGCTTAGACTTTGGGCTTTATTAGTGCCAAGCTTGGTAGAGAAAGAGTCACAGGGGCTTTTAAACATGTAAGGCTGATTTTTTTCCTAAAGGCCTTTCAAATATGACGTCACTAAAACACCCATAGCGCCGTTCGTGTACCACGTACGCCAACAAGTGGGGTGTCGTTAGAAAGCTTAGACTTTGGGCTTTGTAAGTGCCGAGTTTGATTGAGAATGAATCAAAGGGAGAGGCTCCAGGGGCTTTTCGCACATGGAAGACTGATTTTTTTTTCTAAAGGCCTGTCAAACATCTTCATTACTAAAACACGCATAGCGCCGTTCGGGGGCCACTTACCCTAACAATTGTGGTGTCGTTAGAGAGCTTCGACTCTGGGCCTTCTTAGTGCCAAGTTGGATCGAGAAAGAATGAAAGGGGGCGGCTACAGCGGCTTTTAAACATGTAAGGCTGATTTTTTTTATAAAAGCCTGTCAAACATGACGTCACTAAAACACCCATAGCACCATTCTTGTACCACGTACGCCAACAAGTGGGATGTCGTTAGAAAGCTTAGACTTTGGGCTTTGATAGTGCCAAGTTTGATCGAGAAAGAATCAGAGGGAGAGGCTCCAGGGGCTTTTTCGCACATGGAAGGCTGATTTTTTTTTCTAAAGGCCTGTCAAACATGAAGTCACTGAAAAACCCATAGCGCCGTTCGGGGGCCACGTACCCCAACAATTGTGGTGTCGTTGGAAAGCTTAGACTTTGGGCTTTATAAGTGCCAAGCTTGGCACGTGGTGTACCACGTACGCCAACAAGTGGGGTGTCGTTAGAAAGCTTAGACTTTGGGCTTTGATAATGCCAAGTTTGATCGAGAAAGAATCAGAGGGAGAGGCTCCAGGGGCTTTTTCGCACATGGAAGGCTGATTTTTTTTTTCTAAAGGCCTGTCAAACATGAAGTCACTGAAACACCCATAGTGCCGTTCGGGGGCCACGTACGCCAACAATTGTGGTGTCGTTGGAAAGCTTAGACTTTGCGCTTTATTAGTGCCAAGCTTGGTTGAGAAAGAGTCACAGGGGGCATCTACAGGGGCTTTTAAACATGTAAGGCTGATTTTTTTCCTAAAGGCCTGTCAAATATGACGTCACTAAAACACCCATAGCGCCGTTCGTGTACCACGTACGCCAACAAGTGGGGTGTCGTTAGAAAGTTTAGACTTTGGGCTTTGATAATGCCAAGTTTGATCGAGAAAGAATCAGAGGGAGAGGCTCCAGGGGCTTTTTCGCACATGGAAGGCTGATTTTTTTTTTCTAAAGGCCTGTCAAACATGAAGTCACTGAAACACCCATAGTGCCGTTCGGGGGCCACGTCCGCCAACAATTGTGGTGTCGTTGGAAAGCTTAGACTTCGGGCTTTATTAGTGCCAAGCTTGGTCGAGAAAGAGTCACAGGGGGCGTCTACAGGGGCTTTTAAACATGTAAGGCTGATTTTTTTCCTAAAGGCCTGTCAAATATGACGTCACTAAAACACCCATAGCGCCGTTCGTGTACCACGTATGCCAACAATTGTGGTGTCGTTGGAAAGCTTAGACTTTGAGCTTTGTTAGTGCCGAGTTTGATTGAGAATGATTCAAAGGGAGAGGCTCCAGGGGCTTTTTCGCACATGGAAGGCTGATTTTTTTTCTAAAGGCCTGTCAAACATCTTCATTACTAAAACACCCATAGCGCCGTTCTGGGGCCACTTACCCCAACAATTGTGGTGTCGTTATAGAGCTTCGACTCTGGGCCTTCTGAGTGCCAAGTCGGATCGAGAAAGAATGAAAGGGGGCGGCTACAGCGGCTTTTAAACATGTAAGGCTGAATTTTTTCTAAAAGCCTGTCAAACATGACGTCACTAAAACATCCATAGCGCCGTTCGTGTACCACGTACGCCAACAAGTGGGGTGTCGTTAGAAAGCTTAGACTTTGGGCTTTAATAGCGCCAATTTTCATCGAGAAAGAATCAGAGGGAGAGGCTCCAGGGGCTTTTTCGCACATGGAAGACTGATTTTTTTTTCTAAAGGCCTGTCAAACATGAAGTCACTGAAAAACCCATAGCGCCGTTCGGGGGCCATGTACCCCAACAATTGTGGTGTCGTTGGAAAGCTTAGACTTGGGGCTTTATAGGTGCCAAGCTTGGTCGAGAAAGAGTCACAGGGGGCGTCTACAGGGGCTTTTAAACATGTAAGGCTGATTTTTTTCCTAAAGGCCTGTCAAATATGACGTCACTAAAACACCCTTAGCGCCGTTCGTGTACCACGTACGCCAACAAGTGGGGTGTCGTTAGAAAGCTTAGACTTTGGGCTTTGTTAGTGCCAAGTTTGATTGAGAATGATTCAAAGGGAGAGGCTCCAGGGGCTTTTTCGCACATGGAAGGCTGATTTTTTTTCTAAAGGCCTGTCAAACATCTTCATCACTAAAACACCCATAGCGCCGTTCGGGGGCCACTTACCCCAACAATTGTGGTGTCGTTATAGAGCTTCGACTCTGGGCCTTCTTAGTGCCAAGTTAGATCGAGAAAGAATGAAAGCGGGCGGCTACAGCGGCTTTTAAACATGTAAGGCTGATTTTTTTCTAAAAGCCTGTCAAACATGACGTCACTAAAACACCCATAGCGCCGTTCGTGTACCATGTACGCCAACAACTGGGGTGTCGTTTGAAAGCTTAGACTTTGGGCTTTGATAATGCCAAGTTTGATCGAGACAGAATCAGAGGGAGAGGCTCCAGGGGCTTTTTCGCACATGGAAGGCTGATTTTTTTTTTCTAAAGGCCTGTCCAACATGAAGTCACTTAAACACCCATAGTGCCGTTCGGGGGCCACGTACCCCAACAATTGTGGTGTCGTTGGAAATCTTAGACTTTGGGCTTTATTAGTGTCAAGCTTGGTTGAGAAAGAGTCACAGGGGGCGTCTACAGGGGCTTTTAAACATGTAAGGCTGATTTTTTTCCTGAAGGCCTGTCAAATATCACGTCACTAAAACACCCATAGCGCCGTTCGAAAGCCACAAAAGCCAACAATGGTGGTATCGTTAGAAAGCTTGGATTTCGGGCTTTGTAAGTGCCAAGTTTGATTGAGAATGAATCAAAGGGAGAGGCTCCAGGGGCTTTTCGCACATGGAAGACTGATTTTTTTTTCTAAAGGCCAGTCAAACATGAAGTCACTGAAAAACCCATAGCGCCGTTCGGGGGCCACGCACCCCAACAATTGTGGTGCCGTTGGAAAGCTTAGTTTTTGGGCTTTATTAGTGCCAAGCTTGGTCGAGAAAGAGTCACAGGGGCGTCTACAGGGGCTTTTAAACATGTAAGGCTGATTTTTTTCCTAAAAGCCTGTCAAATATGACGTCACTAAAACACCCTTAGCGCCGTTCGTGTACCACGTACGCCAACAAGTGGGGTGTCGTTAGAAAGCTTAGACTTTGGGCTTTGTTAGTGCCAAGTTTGATTGAGAATGATTCAAAGGGAGAGGCTCCAGGGGCTTTTTCGCACATGGAAGGCTGATTTTTTTTCTAAAGGCCTGTCAAACATCTTCATCACTAAAACACCCATAGCGCCGTTCGGGGGCCACTTACCCCAACAATTGTGGTGTCGTTAGAGAGCTTCGACTCTTGGCCTTCTTAGTGCCAAGTTGGATCGAGAAAGAATGAAAGGGGGCGGCTTCACCGGCTTTTAAACATGTAAGGCTGATTTTTTTCTAAAAGCCTGTCAAACATGACGTCACTAAAACACCCATAGCACCGTTCGTGTACCACGTACGCCAAGAAGTGGGATGTCGTTAGAAAGCTTAGACTTTGGGGTTTGATAATGTCAAGTTTGATCGAGAAAGAATCAGAGGGAGAGGCTCCAGGGGCTTCTTCGCACATGGAAGGCTGATTTTTTTTTCTAAAGGCCTGTCCAACATGAAGTCACTTAAACACCCATAGTGCCGTTTGGGGGCCACGTACCTCAACAATTGTGGTGTCGTTAGAAAGCTTAGACTTTGGGCTTTATTAGTGCCAAGCTTGGTCGAGAAAGAGTCACAGTGGGCGTCTACAGGGGCTTTTAAACATGTAAGGCTGATTTTTTTCCTAAAGGCCTGTCAAATATGACGTCACACACCCATGGGCCTTCTTAGTGCCAAGTTGGATCGAGAAAGAATGAAAGGGGGCGGCTACAGCGGCTTTTAAACATGTAAGGCTGATTTTTTTCTAAAAGCCTGTCAAACATGACGTCACTAAAACACCCATAGCGCCGTTCGTGTACCACGTACGCCAACAAGTGGGGTGTCGTTAGAAAGCTTGGACTGCTTTGATAATGCCAACTTTGATCGAGAAAGAATCAGAGGGAGAGGCTCCAGGGGCTTTTTCGCACATGGAAGGCTGATTTTTTTTTTCTAGAGGCCTGTCAAAAATGAAGTCACTGAAACACCCATAGCGCCGTTCGGGGGCCACGTACCTCAACAATTGTGGTGTCGTTCGAAAGCCTAGACTTTGGGCTTTATTAGTGCCAAGCTTGGTCGAGAAAGAGTCAGAGGGGGCGTCTGCAGGGGCTTTTAAACATGTAAGGCTGATTTTTTTCCTAAAGGCCTGTCAAATATGACGTCACTAAAACACCCATGGGCCTTCTTAGTGCCGTACGCCAACAAGTGGGATGTCGTTAGAAAGCTTAGACTTTGGGCTTTAATAGTGCCAAGTTTGATCGAGAAAGAATCAGAGGGAGAGGCTCCAGGGGCTTTTTCGCACATGGAAGGCTGATTTTTTTTTCTAAAGGCCTGTCAAACATGAAGTCACTGAAAAACCCATAGCGCCGTTCGGGGGCCACGTACCCCAACAATTGTGGTGCCGTTGGAAAGCTTAGACTTTGGGCTTTATTAGTGCCAAGCTTGGTCGAGAAAGAGTCACAGGGGGCGTCTACAGGGGCTTTTAAACATGTAAGGCTGATTTTTTCCTAAAGGCCTGTCAAATATGACGTTGCCACGTACCCCAACAATTGTGGTGTCGTTGGAAAGCTTAGACTTTGGGCTTTATTAGTGCCAAGCTTGGTCGAGAAAGAGTCACAGGGGGCGTCTACAGGGGCTTTTAAACATGTAAGGCTGATTTTTTTCCTAAAGGCCTGTCAAATATGACGTCACTTAAACACCCATAGCGCGGTTCGTGTACCACGTACGCCAACAAGTGGGGTGTCGTTAGAAAGCTTAGACTTTGGGCTTTGTTAGTGCCAAGCTTGATTGAGAATGATTCAAATGGAGAGGCTCCAGGGGCTTTTTCGCACATGGAAGGCTGATTTTTTTTCTAAAGGCCTGTCAAACATCTTCAACACTAAAACACCCATAGCGCCGTTCGGGGGACACGTACCTCAACAACTGTGGTGTCGTTGGAAAGCTTAGACTTTGGGCTTTATTAGTGCCAAGCTTGGTCGAGAAAGAATCACAGGGGGCGTCTACAGGGGCTTTTAAACATGTAAGGCTGATTTTTTTCCTAAAGGCCTGTCAAATATGACGTGGTGTCGTTGGAAAGCTTAGACTTTGGGCTTTATTAGTGCCAAGCGTAGTCGAGAAAGAGTCACAGGGGGCGTCTACAGGGGCTTTTAAACATGTAAGGCTGATTTTTTTCCTAAAGGCCTGTCAAATATGACGTCACTAAAACACCCATAGCGCCGTTCGGAAGCCACAAAAGCCAACAATTGTGGTGTCGTTAGAAAGCTTAGACTTTGGGCTTTGATAGTGCCAAGCTTGATCGAGAAACAATCAGAGGGAGAGGCTCCAGGGGCTTTTTCGCACATGGAAGGCTGATTTTTTTTTTCTAAAGGCCTGTCAAACATGAAGTCACTGAAAAACCCATAGCGCCGTTCGGGGGCCACGTACCCCAACAATTGTGGTGTCGTTGGAAAGCTTAGACTTTGGGCTTTATTAGTGCCAAGCTTGGTAGAGAAAGAGTCACAGGGGCTTTTAAACATGTAAGGCTGATTTTTTTCCTAAAGGCCTTTCAAATATGACGTCACTAAAACACCCATAGCGCCGTTCGTGTACCACGTACGCCAACAAGTGGGGTGTCGTTAGAAAGCTTAGACTTTGGGCTTTGTAAGTGCCGAGTTTGATTGAGAATGAATCAAAGGGAGAGGCTCCAGGGGCTTTTCGCACATGGAAGACTGATTTTTTTTTCTAAAGGCCTGTCAAACATCTTCATTACTAAAACACGCATAGCGCCGTTCGGGGGCCACTTACCCTAACAATTGTGGTGTCGTTAGAGAGCTTCGACTCTGGGCCTTCTTAGTGCCAAGTTGGATCGAGAAAGAATGAAAGGGGGCGGCTACAGCGGCTTTTAAACATGTAAGGCTGATTTTTTTTATAAAAGCCTGTCAAACATGACGTCACTAAAACACCCATAGCACCATTCTTGTACCACGTACGCCAACAAGTGGGATGTCGTTAGAAAGCTTAGACTTTGGGCTTTGATAGTGCCAAGTTTGATCGAGAAAGAATCAGAGGGAGAGGCTCCAGGGGCTTTTTCGCACATGGAAGGCTGATTTTTTTTTCTAAAGGCCTGTCAAACATGAAGTCACTGAAAAACCCATAGCGCCGTTCGGGGGCCACGTACCCCAACAATTGTGGTGTCGTTGGAAAGCTTAGACTTTGGGCTTTATAAGTGCCAAGCTTGGCACGTGGTGTACCACGTACGCCAACAAGTGGGGTGTCGTTAGAAAGCTTAGACTTTGGGCTTTGATAATGCCAAGTTTGATCGAGAAAGAATCAGAGGGAGAGGCTCCAGGGGCTTTTTCGCACATGGAAGGCTGATTTTTTTTTTCTAAAGGCCTGTCAAACATGAAGTCACTGAAACACCCATAGTGCCGTTCGGGGGCCACGTACGCCAACAATTGTGGTGTCGTTGGAAAGCTTAGACTTTGCGCTTTATTAGTGCCAAGCTTGGTTGAGAAAGAGTCACAGGGGGCATCTACAGGGGCTTTTAAACATGTAAGGCTGATTTTTTTCCTAAAGGCCTGTCAAATATGACGTCACTAAAACACCCATAGCGCCGTTCGTGTACCACGTACGCCAACAAGTGGGGTGTCGTTAGAAAGTTTAGACTTTGGGCTTTGATAATGCCAAGTTTGATCGAGAAAGAATCAGAGGGAGAGGCTCCAGGGGCTTTTTCGCACATGGAAGGCTGATTTTTTTTTTCTAAAGGCCTGTCAAACATGAAGTCACTGAAACACCCATAGTGCCGTTCGGGGGCCACGTCCGCCAACAATTGTGGTGTCGTTGGAAAGCTTAGACTTCGGGCTTTATTAGTGCCAAGCTTGGTCGAGAAAGAGTCACAGGGGGCGTCTACAGGGGCTTTTAAACATGTAAGGCTGATTTTTTTCCTAAAGGCCTGTCAAATATGACGTCACTAAAACACCCATAGCGCCGTTCGTGTACCACGTATGCCAACAATTGTGGTGTCGTTGGAAAGCTTAGACTTTGAGCTTTGTTAGTGCCGAGTTTGATTGAGAATGATTCAAAGGGAGAGGCTCCAGGGGCTTTTTCGCACATGGAAGGCTGATTTTTTTTCTAAAGGCCTGTCAAACATCTTCATTACTAAAACACCCATAGCGCCGTTCTGGGGCCACTTACCCCAACAATTGTGGTGTCGTTATAGAGCTTCGACTCTGGGCCTTCTGAGTGCCAAGTCGGATCGAGAAAGAATGAAAGGGGGCGGCTACAGCGGCTTTTAAACATGTAAGGCTGAATTTTTTCTAAAAGCCTGTCAAACATGACGTCACTAAAACATCCATAGCGCCGTTCGTGTACCACGTACGCCAACAAGTGGGGTGTCGTTAGAAAGCTTAGACTTTGGGCTTTAATAGCGCCAATTTTCATCGAGAAAGAATCAGAGGGAGAGGCTCCAGGGGCTTTTTCGCACATGGAAGACTGATTTTTTTTTCTAAAGGCCTGTCAAACATGAAGTCACTGAAAAACCCATAGCGCCGTTCGGGGGCCATGTACCCCAACAATTGTGGTGTCGTTGGAAAGCTTAGACTTGGGGCTTTATAGGTGCCAAGCTTGGTCGAGAAAGAGTCACAGGGGGCGTCTACAGGGGCTTTTAAACATGTAAGGCTGATTTTTTTCCTAAAGGCCTGTCAAATATGACGTCACTAAAACACTCATAGCGCCGTTCGTGTACCACGTACGCCAACAAGTGGGGTGTCGTTAGAAAGCTTAGACTTTGGGCTTCGATAAGGCCAAGCTTGATCGAGAAAGAATCAGAGGGAGAGGCTCCAGGGGCTTTTTCGCACATGGAAGGCTGATTTTTTTTCTAAAGGCCTGTCAAACATGAAGTCACTGAAACACCCATAGAGCCGTTCGGGGGCCACGTACGCCAACATTTGTGGTGTCGTTGGAAAGCTTAGACTTTGGGCTTTATTAGTGCCAAGCTTGGTTGAGAAAGAGTCACAGCGGGCGTCTACAGGGGCTTTTAAACATGTAAGGCTGATTTTTTTCCTAAAGGCCTGTCAAATATGACGTCACTAAAACACCCGTGGGCCTTCTTAGTGCCAAGTTGGATCGAGAAAGAATGAAAGGGGGCGGCTACAGCGGCTTTTAAACATGTAAGGCTGATTTTTTTCCTAAAGGCCTGTCAAATATGACGTCACTAAAACACCCATAGCGCCGTTCCTGTACCACGTACGCCAACAAGTGGGGTGTCGTTAGAAAGCTTAGACTTTGGGCTTTGATAATGTCAAGTTTGATCGAGAAAGAATCAGAGGGAGAGGCTCCAGGGGCTTTTTCGCACATGGAAGGCTGATTTTTTTTTCTAAAGGCCTGTCCAACATGAAGTCACTTAAACACCCATAGTGCCGTTCGGGGGCCACGTACCCCAACAATTGTGGTGTCGTTGGAAAGCTTAGACTTTGGGCTTTATTAGTGTCAATCTTGGTTGAGAAAGAGTCACAGGGGGCGTCTACAGGGGCTTTTAAACATGTAAGGCTGATTTTTTTCCTGAAGGCCTGTCAAATATGACGTCACTAAAACACCCATAGCGCCGTTCGAAAGCCACAAAAGCCAACAATGGTGGTGTCGTTAGAAAGCTTAGATTTCGGGCTTTGTAAGTGCCGAGTTTGATTGAGAATGAATCAAAGGGAGAGGCTCCAGGGGCTTTTCGCACATGGAAGACTGATTTTTTTTTCTAAAGGCCTGTCAAACATCTTCATTACTAAAACACGCATAGCGCCGTTCGGGGGCCACTTACCCTAACAATTGTGGTGTCGTTAGAGAGCTTCGACTCTGGGCCTTCTTAGTGCCAAGTTGGATCGAGAAAGAATGAAAGGGGGCGGCTACAGCGGCTTTTAAACATGTAAGGCTGATTTTTTTTATAAAAGCCTGTCAAACATGACGTCACTAAAACACCCATAGCACCATTCTTGTACCACGTACGCCAACAAGTGGGATGTCGTTAGAAAGCTTAGACTTTGGGCTTTGATAGTGCCAAGTTTGATCGAGAAAGAATCAGAGGGAGAGGCTCCAGGGGCTTTTTCGCACATGGAAGGCTGATTTTTTTTTCTAAAGGCCTGTCAAACATGAAGTCACTGAAAAACCCATAGCGCCGTTGGGGGGCCACGAACCCCAACAATTGTGGTGCCGTTGGAAAGCTTAGACTTTGGGCTTTATTAGTGCCAAGCTTGGTCGAGAAAGAGTCACAGGGGGCGTCTACAGGGGCTTTTAAACATGTAAGGCTGATTTTTTTCCTAAAGGCCTGTCAAATATGACGTCACTAAAACACCCATAGCGCCGTTCGGAAGCCACAAAAGCCCACAATTGAGGTGTCGTTAGAAAGCTTAGATATTGGGCTTTGTAAGTGCCAAGCTTGATTGAGAATGAATCAAAGGGAGAGGCTCCAGGGGCTTTTCCGCACATGGAAGACTGATTTTTTTTTTTTCTAAAGGCCTGTCAAACATCTTCCTTACTAAAACACCCATAGCGCCGTTCGGGGGCCACCTACCCCAACAATTGTGATGTCGGTAGAGAGCTTCGACTCTGGGCCTTCTTAGTGCCAAGTTGGATCGAGAAAGAATGAAAGGGGGCGGCTACAGCGGCTACAGCGGCTTTTAAACATGTAAGGCTGATTTTTTTGTAAAAGCCTGTCAAACATGACGTCACTAAAACACCCATAGCACCGTTCGTGTACCACGTACGCCAACAAGTGGGGTGTCGTTAGAAAGCCTAGACTTTGGGCTTTGATAGTGCCAAGTTTGATCGAGACAGAATCAGAGGGAGAGGCTCCAGGGGCTTTTTCGCACATGGAAGGCTGATTTTTTTTTTTCTAAAGGCCTGTCCAACATGAAGTCACTTAAACACCCATAGTGCCGTTCGGGGGCCACGTACCCCAACAATTGTGGTGTCGTTGGAAATCTTAGACTTTGGGCTTTATTAGTGTCAAGCTTGGTTGAGAAAGAGTCACAGGGGGCGTCTACAGGGGCTTTTAAACATGTAAGGCTGATTTTTTTCCTGAAGGCCTGTCAAATATCACGTCACTAAAACACCCATAGCGCCGTTCGAAAGCCACAAAAGCCAACAATGGTGGTATCGTTAGAAAGCTTGGATTTCGGGCTTTGTAAGTGCCAAGTTTGATTGAGAATGAATCAAAGGGAGAGGCTCCAGGGGCTTTTCGCACATGGAAGACTGATTTTTTTTTCTAAAGGCCAGTCAAACATGAAGTCACTGAAAAACCCATAGCGCCGTTCGGGGGCCACGCACCCCAACAATTGTGGTGCCGTTGGAAAGCTTAGTTTTTGGGCTTTATTAGTGCCAAGCTTGGTCGAGAAAGAGTCACAGGGGCGTCTACAGGGGCTTTTAAACATGTAAGGCTGATTTTTTTCCTAAAGGCCTGTCAAATATGACGTCACTAAAACACCCTTAGCGCCGTTCGTGTACCACGTACGCCAACAAGTGGGGTGTCGTTAGAAAGCTTAGACTTTGGGCTTTGTTAGTGCCAAGTTTGATTGAGAATGATTCAAAGGGAGAGGCTCCAGGGGCTTTTTCGCACATGGAAGGCTGATTTTTTTTCTAAAGGCCTGTCAAACATCTTCATCACTAAAACACCCATAGCGCCGTTCGGAGGCCACTTACCCCAACAATTGTGGTGTCGTTATAGAGCTTCGACTCTGGGCCTTCTTAGTGCCAAGTTAGATCGAGAAAGAATGAAAGCGGGCGGCTACAGCGGCTTTTAAACATGTAAGGCTGATTTTTTTCTAAAAGCCTGTCAAACATGACGTCACTAAAACACCCATAGCGCCGTTCGTGTACCATGTACGCCAACAACTGGGGTGTCGTTTGAAAGCTTAGACTTTGGGCTTTGATAATGCCAAGTTTGATCGAGACAGAATCAGAGGGAGAGGCTCCAGGGGCTTTTTCGCACATGGAAGGCTGATTTTTTTTTTCTAAAGGCCTGTCCAACATGAAGTCACTTAAACACCCATAGTGCCGTTCGGGGGCCACGTACCCCAACAATTGTGGTGTCGTTGGAAATCTTAGACTTTGGGCTTTATTAGTGTCAAGCTTGGTTGAGAAAGAGTCACAGGGGGCGTCTACAGGGGCTTTTAAACATGTAAGGCTGATTTTTTTCCTGAAGGCCTGTCAAATATCACGTCACTAAAACACCCATAGCGCCGTTCGAAAGCCACAAAAGCCAACAATGGTGGTATCGTTAGAAAGCTTGGATTTCGGGCTTTGTAAGTGCCAAGTTTGATTGAGAATGAATCAAAGGGAGAGGCTCCAGGGGCTTTTCGCACATGGAAGACTGATTTTTTTTTCTAAAGGCCAGTCAAACATGAAGTCACTGAAAAACCCATAGCGCCGTTCGGGGGCCACGCACCCCAACAATTGTGGTGCCGTTGGAAAGCTTAGTTTTTGGGCTTTATTAGTGCCAAGCTTGGTCGAGAAAGAGTCACAGGGGCGTCTACAGGGGCTTTTAAACATGTAAGGCTGATTTTTTTCCTAAAAGCCTGTCAAATATGACGTCACTAAAACACCCTTAGCGCCGTTCGTGTACCACGTACGCCAACAAGTGGGGTGTCGTTAGAAAGCTTAGACTTTGGGCTTTGTTAGTGCCAAGTTTGATTGAGAATGATTCAAAGGGAGAGGCTCCAGGGGCTTTTTCGCACATGGAAGGCTGATTTTTTTTCTAAAGGCCTGTCAAACATCTTCATCACTAAAACACCCATAGCGCCGTTCGGGGGCCACTTACCCCAACAATTGTGGTGTCGTTAGAGAGCTTCGACTCTTGGCCTTCTTAGTGCCAAGTTGGATCGAGAAAGAATGAAAGGGGGCGGCTTCACCGGCTTTTAAACATGTAAGGCTGATTTTTTTCTAAAAGCCTGTCAAACATGACGTCACTAAAACACCCATAGCACCGTTCGTGTACCACGTACGCCAAGAAGTGGGATGTCGTTAGAAAGCTTAGACTTTGGGGTTTGATAATGTCAAGTTTGATCGAGAAAGAATCAGAGGGAGAGGCTCCAGGGGCTTCTTCGCACATGGAAGGCTGATTTTTTTTTCTAAAGGCCTGTCCAACATGAAGTCACTTAAACACCCATAGTGCCGTTTGGGGGCCACGTACCTCAACAATTGTGGTGTCGTTAGAAAGCTTAGACTTTGGGCTTTATTAGTGCCAAGCTTGGTCGAGAAAGAGTCACAGTGGGCGTCTACAGGGGCTTTTAAACATGTAAGGCTGATTTTTTTCCTAAAGGCCTGTCAAATATGACGTCACACACCCATGGGCCTTCTTAGTGCCAAGTTGGATCGAGAAAGAATGAAAGGGGGCGGCTACAGCGGCTTTTAAACATGTAAGGCTGATTTTTTTCTAAAAGCCTGTCAAACATGACGTCACTAAAACACCCATAGCGCCGTTCGTGTACCACGTACGCCAACAAGTGGGGTGTCGTTAGAAAGCTTGGACTGCTTTGATAATGCCAACTTTGATCGAGAAAGAATCAGAGGGAGAGGCTCCAGGGGCTTTTTCGCACATGGAAGGCTGATTTTTTTTTTCTAGAGGCCTGTCAAAAATGAAGTCACTGAAACACCCATAGCGCCGTTCGGGGGCCACGTACCTCAACAATTGTGGTGTCGTTCGAAAGCCTAGACTTTGGGCTTTATTAGTGCCAAGCTTGGTCGAGAAAGAGTCAGAGGGGGCGTCTGCAGGGGCTTTTAAACATGTAAGGCTGATTTTTTTCCTAAAGGCCTGTCAAATATGACGTCACTAAAACACCCATGGGCCTTCTTAGTGCCGTACGCCAACAAGTGGGATGTCGTTAGAAAGCTTAGACTTTGGGCTTTAATAGTGCCAAGTTTGATCGAGAAAGAATCAGAGGGAGAGGCTCCAGGGGCTTTTTCGCACATGGAAGGCTGATTTTTTTTTCTAAAGGCCTGTCAAACATGAAGTCACTGAAAAACCCATAGCGCCGTTCGGGGGCCACGTACCCCAACAATTGTGGTGCCGTTGGAAAGCTTAGACTTTGGGCTTTATTAGTGCCAAGCTTGGTCGAGAAAGAGTCACAGGGGGCGTCTACAGGGGCTTTTAAACATGTAAGGCTGATTTTTTCCTAAAGGCCTGTCAAATATGACGTTGCCACGTACCCCAACAATTGTGGTGTCGTTGGAAAGCTTAGACTTTGGGCTTTATTAGTGCCAAGCTTGGTCGAGAAAGAGTCACAGGGGGCGTCTACAGGGGCTTTTAAACATGTAAGGCTGATTTTTTTCCTAAAGGCCTGTCAAATATGACGTCACTTAAACACCCATAGCGCGGTTCGTGTACCACGTACGCCAACAAGTGGGGTGTCGTTAGAAAGCTTAGACTTTGGGCTTTGTTAGTGCCAAGCTTGATTGAGAATGATTCAAATGGAGAGGCTCCAGGGGCTTTTTCGCACATGGAAGGCTGATTTTTTTTCTAAAGGCCTGTCAAACATCTTCAACACTAAAACACCCATAGCGCCGTTCGGGGGACACGTACCTCAACAACTGTGGTGTCGTTGGAAAGCTTAGACTTTGGGCTTTATTAGTGCCAAGCTTGGTCGAGAAAGAATCACAGGGGGCGTCTACAGGGGCTTTTAAACATGTAAGGCTGATTTTTTTCCTAAAGGCCTGTCAAATATGACGTGGTGTCGTTGGAAAGCTTAGACTTTGGGCTTTATTAGTGCCAAGCGTAGTCGAGAAAGAGTCACAGGGGGCGTCTACAGGGGCTTTTAAACATGTAAGGCTGATTTTTTTCCTAAAGGCCTGTCAAATATGACGTCACTAAAACACCCATAGCGCCGTTCGGAAGCCACAAAAGCCAACAATTGTGGTGTCGTTAGAAAGCTTAGACTTTGGGCTTTGATAGTGCCAAGCTTGATCGAGAAACAATCAGAGGGAGAGGCTCCAGGGGCTTTTTCGCACATGGAAGGCTGATTTTTTTTTTCTAAAGGCCTGTCAAACATGAAGTCACTGAAAAACCCATAGCGCCGTTCGGGGGCCACGTACCCCAACAATTGTGGTGTCGTTGGAAAGCTTAGACTTTGGGCTTTATTAGTGCCAAGCTTGGTAGAGAAAGAGTCACAGGGGCTTTTAAACATGTAAGGCTGATTTTTTTCCTAAAGGCCTTTCAAATATGACGTCACTAAAACACCCATAGCGCCGTTCGTGTACCACGTACGCCAACAAGTGGGGTGTCGTTAGAAAGCTTAGACTTTGGGCTTTGTTAGTGCCACGTTGGATTGAGAACGATTCAAAGGGAGAGGCTCCATTGGCTTTTTTGCACATGGAAGGCTGATTTTTTTTCTAAAGGCCTGTCAAACATCTTCATCACTAAAACACCCATAGCGCCGTTCGGGGGCCACTTACCCCAACAATTGTGGTGTCGTTATAGAGCTTCGACTCGGGGCCTTCTTAGTGCCAAGTTGGATCGAGAAAGAATGAAAGGGGGCGGCTACAGCGGCTTTTAAACATGTAAAACTGATTTTTTTCTAAAAGCCTCTCAAACATGACGTCACTAAAACACCCATAGCACCGTTCGTGTACCACGTACGCCAACAAGTGGGGTGTCGTTAGAAAGCTTAGACTTTGGGCTTTGTTAGTGCCAAGTTTGATTGAGAATGATTTAAAGGGAGAGGCTCCAGGGGCTTTTTCGCACATGGAAGGCTGATTTTTTTTTCTATAGGCCTGTCAAAAATGAAGTCACTGAAACACCCATAGCGCCGTTCGGCGGCCACGTACCCCAAAAATTGTGGTATCGTCGGAAAGCTTAGACTTTGGGCTTTATTAGTACCAAGCGTGGTCGAGAAAGAGTCACAGGGGGCGTCTACAGGGGCTTTTAAACATGTAAGGCTGATTTTTTTCCTAAAGGCCTGTCAAATATGACGTCACTAAAACACCCATAGCGCCGTTCGGAAGCCACAAAAGCCAACAATTGTGGTGTCGTTAGAAAGCTTAGACTTTGGGCTTTGATAGTGCTAAGTTTGATCGAGAAAGAATTAGAGGGAGAGGCTCCAGGGGCTTTTTCGCACATGGAAGGCTGATTTTTTTTTCTAAAGGCCTGTCAAACATGAAGTCACTGAAAAACCCATAGCGCCGTTCGGGCTCCACGTACCCAAACAATTGTGGTGCCGTTGGAAAGCTTAGACTTTGGGCTTTATTAGTGCCAAGCTTGGTCGAGAAAGAGTCACAGAGGGCGTCTACAGGGGCTTTTAAACATGTAAGGCTGATTTTTTTCCTAAAGGCCTGTCAAATATGACGTCACTAAAACACCCATAGCGCCGTTCGGAAGCCACAAAAGCCAACAATTGTGGTGTCGTTAGAAAGCTTAGACTTTGGGCTTTGATAGTGCCAAGTTTGATCGAGAAAGAATTAGAGGGAGAGGCTCCAGGGGCTTTTTCGCACATGGAAGGCCGATTTTTTTTTCTAAAGGCCTGTCAATTATGAAGTCACTGAAAAACGCATAGCGCCGTTCGGGGGCCACGTACCCCAACAATTGTGGTGCCGTTGGAAAGCTTAGACTTTGGGCTTTATTAGTGCCAAGCTTGGTCGAGAAAGAGTCACAGAGGGCGTCTACAGGGGCTTTTAAACATGTAAGGCTGATTTTTTTCCTAAAGGCCTGTCAAATATGACGTCACTAAAACACCCATAGCGCCGTTCGTGTACCACGTACGCCAACAAGTGGGGTGTCGTTAGAAAGCTTGGACTTTGGGCTTTGATAATGCCAAGTTTGATCAAGAAAGAATCAGAGGGAGAGGCTCCAAGGGCTTTTTCGCACATGGAAGGCTGATTTTTTTTATCTAAAGGCCTGTCAAACATGAAGTCACTGAAACACCCATAGTTCCGTTCGGGGGCCACGTACCCCAACAGTTGTGGTGTCGTTGGAAAGCTTAGACTTTGGGCTTTATTAGTGCCAAGCGTAGTCGAGAAAGAGTCACAGGGGGCGTCTACAGGGGCTTTTAAACATGTAAGGCTGATTTTTTTCCTAAAGGCCGGTCAAATATGACGTCACTAAAACACCCATAGCGCCGTTCGGAAGCCACAAAAGCCAACAATTGTGGTGTCGTTAGAAAGCTTAGACTTTGGGCTTTGATAGTGCCAAGCTTGATCGAGAAAGAATCAGAGGGAGAGGCTCCAGGGGCTTTTTCGCACATGGAAGGCTGATTTTTTTTTTCTAAAGGCCTGTCAAACATGAAGTCACTGAAAAACCCATAGCGCCGTTCGGGGGCCACGTACCCCAACAATTGTGGTGTCGTTGGAAAGCTTAGACTTTGGGCTTTATTAGTGCCAAGCTTGGTAGAGAAAAAGTCACAGGGGGCGTCTACAGGGGCTTTTAAACATGTAAGGCTGATTTTTTTCCTAAAGGCCTTTCAAATATGACGTCACTAAAACACCCATAGCGCCGTTCGTGTACCACGTACGCCAACAAGTGGGGTGTCGTTAGAAAGCTTAGACTTTGGGCTTTGTTAGTGCCACGTTTGATTGAGAACGATTCAAAGGGAGAGGCTCCATTGGCTTTTTTGCACATGGAAGGCTGATTTTTTTTCTAAAGGCCTGTCAAACATCTTCATCACTAAAACACCCATAGCGCCGTTCGGGGGCCACTTACCCCAACAATTGTGGTGTCGCTATAGAGCTTCGACTCGGGGCCTTCTTAGTGCCAAGTTGGATCGAGAAAGAATGAAAGGGGGCGGCTACAGCGGCTTTTAAACATGTAAAACTGATTTTTTTCTAAAAGCCTGTCAAACATGACGTCACTAAAACACCCATAGCGCCGTTCGGAAGCCACAAAAGCCAACAATTGTGGTGTCGTTAGAAAGCTTAGATTTTGGGCTTTGATAGTGCTAAGTTTGATCGAGAAAGAATTAGAGGGAGAGGCTCCAGGGGCTTTTTCGCACATGGAAGGCTGATTTTTTTTTCTAAAGGCCTGTCAAACATGAAGTCACTGAAAAACCCATAGCGCCGTTCGGGCTCCACGTACCCCAACAATTGTGGTGCCGTTGGAAAGCTTAGACTTTGGGCTTTATTAGTGCCAAGCTTGGTCGAGAAAGAGTCACAGAGGGCGTCTACAGGGGCTTTTAAACATGTAAGGCTGATTTTTTTCCTAAAGGCCTGTCAAATATGACGTCACTAAAACACCCATAGCGCCGTTCGGAAGCCACAAAAGCCAACAATTAAGGTGTCGTTAGAAAGCTTAGACTTTGGGCTTTGATAGTGATAAGTTTGATCGAGAAAGAATTAGAGGGAGAGGCTCCAGGGGCTTTTTCGCACATGGAAGGCCGATTTTTTTTTCTAAAGGCCTGTCAATTATGAAGTCACTGAAAAACGCATAGCGCCGTTCGGGGGCCACGTACCCCAACAATTGTGGTGCCGTTGGAAAGCTTAGACTTTGGGCTTTATTAGTGCCAAGCTTGGTCGAGAAAGAGTCACAGAGGGCGTCTACAGGGGCTTTTAAACATGTAAGGCTGATTTTTTTCCTAAAGGCCTGTCAAATATGACGTCACTAAAACACCCATAGCGCCGTTCGTGTACCACGTACGCCAACAAGTGGGGTGTCGTTAGAAAGCTTGGACTTTGGGCTTTGTTAGTGCCAAGTTTGATTGAGAATGATTCAAAGGGAGAGGCTCCAGGGGCTTTTCGCACATGGAAGACTGATTTTTTTTTCTGAAGGCCTGTCAAACATCTTCATTACTAAAACACGCATAGCGCCGTTCGGGGGCCACTTACCCCAACAATTGTGGTGTCGTTAGAGAGCTTCGACTCTTGGCCTTCTTAGTGCCAAGTTGGATCGAGAAAGAATGAAAGGGGGCGGCTTCACCGGCTTTTAAACATGTAAGGCTGATTTTTTTCTAAAAGCCTGTCAAACATGACGTCACTAAAACACCCATAGCACCGTTCGTGTACCACGTACGCCAAGAAGTGGGATGTCGTTAGAAAGCTTAGACTTTGGGCTTTGATAATGTCAAGTTTGATCGAGAAAGAATTAGAGGGAGAGGCTCCAGGGGCTTCTTCGCACATGGAAGGCTGATTTTTTTTCTAAAGGCCTGTCCAACATGAAGTCACTTAAACACCCATAGTGCCGTTTGGGGGCCACGTACCTCAACAATTGTGGTGTCGTTGGAAAGCTTAGACTTTGGGCTTTATTAGTGCCAAGCTTGGTCGAGAAAGAGTCACAGTGGGCGTCTACAGGGGCTTTTAAACATGTAAGGCTGATTTTTTTTCCTAAAGGCCTGTCAAATATGACGTCACACACCCATGGGCCTTCTTAGTGCCAAGTTGGATCGAGAAAGAATGAAAGGGGGCGGCTACAGCGGCTTTTAAACATGTAAGGCTGATTTTTTTCTAAAAGCCTGTCAAACATGACGTCACTAAAACACCCATAGCGCCGTTCGTGTACCACGTACGCCAACAAGTGGGGTGTCGTTAGAAAGCTTGGACTGCTTTGATAATACCAACTTTGATCGAGAAAGAATCAGAGGGAGAGGCTCCAGGGGCTTTTTCGCACATGGAAGGCTGATTTTTTTTTTTCTAAAGGCCTGTCAAAAATGAAGTCACTGAAAAACCCATAGCGCCGTTCGGGGGCCACGTACCCCAACAATTGTGGTGTCGTTCGAAAGCTTAGACTTTGGGCTTTATTAGTGCCAAGCTTGGTCGAGAAAGAGTCAGAGGGGGCTTTTAAACATGTAAGGCTGATTTTTTTCCTAAAGGCCTGTCAAATATGACGTCACTAAAACACCCATGGGCCTTCTTAGTGCCGTACGCCAACAAGTGGGATGTCGTTAGAAAGCTTAGACTTTGGGCTTTAATAGTGCCAAGTTTGATCGAGAAAGAATCAGAGGGAGAGGCTCCAGGGGCTTTTTCGCACATGGAAGGCTGATTTTTTTTTCTAAAGGCCTGTCAAACATGAAGTCACTGAAAAACCCATAGCGCCGTTCGGGGGCCACGTACCCCAACAATTGTGGTGCCGTTGGAAAGCTTAGACTTTGGGCTTTATTAGTGCCAAGCTTGGTCGAGAAAGAGTCACAGGGGGCGTCTACAGGGGCTTTTAAACATGTAAGGCTGATTTTTTCCTAAAGGCCTGTCAAATATGACGTTGCCACGTACCCCAACAATTGTGGTGTCGTTGGAAAGCTTAGACTTTGGGCTTTATTAGTGCCAAGCTTGGTCGAGAAAGAGTCACAGGGGGCGTCTACAGGGGCTTTTAAACATGTAAGGCTGATTTTTTTCCTGAAGGCCTGTCAAATATGACGTCACTAAAACACCCATAGCGCCGTTCGAAAGCCACAAAAGCAAACAATGGTGGTATCGTTAGAAAGCTTGGATTTCGGGCTTTGTAAGTGCCAAGTTTGATTGAGAATGAATCAAAGGGAGAGGCTCCAGGGGCTTTTCGCACATGGAAGACTGATTTTTTTTTTTCTAAAGGCCTGTCAAACATCTTCATTACTAAAACACGCATAGCGCCGTTCGGGGGCCACTTACCCCAACAATTGTGGTGTCGTTAGAGAGCTTCGACTCTTGGCCTTCTTAGTGCCAAGTTGGATCGAGAAAGAATGAAAGGGGGCGGCTTCACCGGCTTTTAAACATGTAAGGCTGATTTTTTTCTAAAAGCCTGTCAAACATGACGTCACTAAAACACCCATAGCACCGTTCGTGTACCACGTACGCCAAGAAGTGGGATGTCGTTAGAAAGCTTAGACTTTGGGCTTTGATAATGTCAAGTTTGATCGAGAAAGAATCAGAGGTAGAGGCTCCAGGGGCTTCTTCGCACATGGAAGGCTGATTTTTTTTTCTAAAGGCCTGTCCAACATGAAGTCACTTAAACACCCATAGTGCCGTTTGGGGGCCACGTACCTCAACAATTGTGGTGTCGTTGGAAAGCTTAGACTTTGGGCTTTATTAGTGCCAAGCTTGGTCGAGAAAGAGTCACAGTGGGCGTCTACAGGGGCTTTTAAACATGTAAGGCTGATTTTTTTCCTAAAGGCCTGTCAAATATGACGTCACACACCCATGGGCCTTCTTAGTGCCAAGTTGGATCGAGAAAGAATGAAAGGGGGCGGCTACAGCGGCTTTTAAACATGTAAGGCTGATTTTTTTCTAAAAGCCTGTCAAACATGACGTCACTAAAACACCCATAGCGCCGTTCGTGTACCACGTACGCCAACAAGTGGGGTGTCGTTAGAAAGCTTGGACTGCTTTGATAATGCCAACTTTGATCGAGAAAGAATCAGAGGGAGAGGCTCCAGGGGCTTTTTCGCACATGGAAGGCTGATTTTTTTTTTCTAAAGGCCTGTCAAAAATGAAGTCACTGAAACACCCATAGCGCCGTTCGGGGGCCACGTACCTCAACAATTGTGGTGTCGTTCGAAAGCTTAGACTTTGGGCTTTATTAGTGCCAAGCTTGGTCGAGAAAGAGTCAGAGGGGGCGTCTGCAGGGGCTTTTAAACATGTAAGGCTGATTTTTTTCCTAAAGGCCTGTCAAATATGACGTCACTAAAACACCCATGGGCCTTCTTAGTGCCGTACGCCAACAAGTGGGATGTCGTTAGAAAGCTTAGACTTTGGGCTTTAATAGTGCCAAGTTTGATCGAGAAAGAATCAGAGGGAGAGGCTCCAGGGGCTTTTTCGCACATGGAAGGCTGATTTTTTTTTCTAAAGGCCTGTCAAACATGAAGTCACTGAAAAACCCATAGCGCCGTTCGGGGGCCACGTACCCCAACAATTGTGGTGCCGTTGGAAAGCTTAGACTTTGGGCTTTATTAGTGCCAAGCTTGGTCGAGAAAGAGTCACAGGGGGCGTCTACAGGGGCTTTTAAACATGTAAGGCTGATTTTTTCCTAAAGGCCTGTCAAATATGACGTTGCCACGTACCCCAACAATTGTGGTGTCGTTGGAAAGCTTAGACTTTGGGCTTTATTAGTGCCAAGCTTGGTCGAGAAAGAGTCACAGGGGGCGTCTACAGGGGCTTTTAAACATGTAAGGCTGATTTTTTTCCTAAAGGCCTGTCAAATATGACGTCACTTAAACACCCATAGCGCGGTTCGTGTACCACGTACGCCAACAAGTGGGGTGTCGTTAGAAAGCTTAGACTTTGGGCTTTGTTAGTGCCAAGCTTGATTGAGAATGATTCAAAGGGAGAGGCTCCAGGGGCTTTTTCGCACATGGAAGGCTGATTTTTTTTCTAAAGGCCTGTCAAACATCTTCAACACTAAAACACCCATAGCGCCGTTCGGGGGCCACGTACCTCAACAACTGTGGTGTCTTTGGAAAGCTTAGACTTTGGGCTTTATTAGTGCTAAGCTTGGTCGAAAAAGAATCACAGGGGGCGTCTACAGGGGCTTTTAAACATGTAAGGCTGATTTTTTTCCTAAAGGCCTGTCAAATATGACGTCACTAAAACACCCATAGCGCCGTTCGTGTACCACCTACGCCAACAAGTGGGGTGTCGTTAGAAAGCTTAGACTTTGGGCTTTGTTAGTGCCAAGTTTGATTGAGAATGATTCAAAGGGAGAGGCTACAGGGGCTTTTTCGCACATGGAAGGCTGATTTTTTTTCTAAAGGCCTGTCAAACATCTTCAACACTAAAACACCCATAGCGCCGTTCGGGGGCCACGTACCTCAACAACTGTGGTGTCGTTGGAAAGCTTAGACTTTGGGCTTTATTAGTGCCAAGCTTGGTCGAGAAAGAATCACAGGGGGCGTCTACAGGGGCTTTTAAACATGTAAGGCTGATTTTTTTCCTAAAGGCCTGTCAAATATGACGTCACTTAAACACCCATAGCGCGGTTCGTGTACCACGTACGCCAACAAGTGGGGTGTCGTTAGAAAGCTTAGACTTTGGGCTTTGTTAGTGCCAAGCTTGATTGAGAATGATTCAAAGGGAGAGGCTCCAGGGGCTTTTTCGCACATGGAAGGCTGATTTTTTTTCTAAAGGCCTGTCAAACATCTTCAACACTAAAACACCCATAGCGCCGTTCGGGGGCCACGTACCTCAACAACTGTGGTGTCTTTGGAAAGCTTAGACTTTGGGCTTTATAAGTGCCAAGCTTGGTCGAGAAAGAATCACAGGGGGCGTCTACAGGGGCTTTTAAACATGTAAGGCTGATTTTTTTCCTAAAGGCCTGTCAAATATGACGTCACTAAAACACCCAAAGCGCCGTTCGTGTACCACGTACGCCAACAAGTGGGGTGTCGTTAGAAAGCTTAGACTTTGGGCTTTGTTAGTGCCAAGCTTGATTGAGAATGATTCAAAGGGAGAGGCTCCAGGGGCTTTTTCGCACATGGAAGGCTGATTTTTTTTCTAAAGGCCTGTCAAACATCTTCAACACTAAAACACCCATAGCGCCGTTCGGGGGCCACGTACCTCAACAACTGTGGTGTCGTTGGAAAGCTTAGACTTTGGGCTTTATTAGTGCCAAGCTTGGTCGAGAAAGAAACACAGGGGGCGTCTACAGGGGCTTTTAAACATGTAAGGCTAATTTTTTTCCTAAAGGCCTGTCAAATATGACGTCACTAAAACAACCATAGCGCCCTTCGGAAGCTACGAACGCCAAAAATTGTGGTGTCGTTAGAAAGCTTAGATTTTCGGCTTTATTATTGCCAAGTTTGATTGAGAATGATTACAAGGGAGAGGCTCCAGGCGCTTTTTCGCACATGGAAGACTAAAAGCCTGTCAAACATGACGTCACTAAAACATCCATAGCGCCGTTCGTGTACCACGTACGCCAACAAGTTGGATGTCGTTAGAAAGCTTAGACTTTGGGCTTTGATAATGCCAAGTTTGATCAAGAAAGAATCAGAGGGAGAGGCTCCAAGGGCTTTTTCGCACATGGAAGGCTGATTTTTTTTATCTAAAGGCCTGTCAAACATGAAGTCACTGAAACACCCATAGTTCCGTTCGGGGGCCACGTACCCCAACAGTTGTGGTGTCGTTGGAAAGCTTAGACTTTGGGCTTTATTAGTGCCAAGCGTAGTCGAGAAAGAGTCACAGGGGGCGTCTACAGGGGCTTTTAAACATGTAAGGCTGATTTTTTTTCCTAAAGGCCTGTCAAATATGACGTCACTAAAACACCCATAGCGCCGTTCGGAAGCCACAAAAGCCAACAATTGTGGTGTCGTTAGAAAGCTTAGACTTTGGGCTTTGATAGTGCCAAGCTTGATGGAGAAAGAATCAGAGGGACAGGCTCCAGGGGCTTTTTCGCACATGGAAGGCTGATTTTTTTTTTCTAAAGGCCTGTCAAACATGAAGTCACTGAAAAACCCATAGCGCCGTTCGGGGGCCACGTACCCCAACAATTGTGATGTCGTTGGAAAGCTTAGATTTTGGGCTTTATTAGTGCCAAGCTTGGTAGAGAAAGAGTCACAGGGGGCGTCTACAGGGGCTTTTAAACATGTAAGGCTGATTTTTTTCCTAAAGGCCTTTCAAATATGACGTCACTAAAACACCCATAGCGCCGTTCGTGTACCACGTACGCCAACAAGTGGGGTGTCGTTAGAAAGCTTAGACTTTGGACTTTGTTAGTGCCACGTTTGATTGAGAACGATTCAAAGGGAGAGGCTCTTTTGGCTTTTTTGCACATGGAAAGCTGATTTTTTTTCTAAAGGCCTGTCAAACATCTTCATCACTAAAACACCCATAGCGCCGTTCGGGGCCACTTACCCCAACAATTGTGGTGTCGTTATAGAGCTTCGACTCGGGGCCTTCTTAGTGCGAAGTTGGATCGAGAAAGAATGAAAGGGGGCGGCTACAGCGGCTTTTAAACATGTAAAACTGATTTTTTTCTAAAAGCCTGTCAAACATAACGTCACTAAAACACCCATAGCACCGTTCGTGTACCACGTACGCCAACAAGTGGGGTGTCGTTAGAAAGCTTAGACTTTGGGCTTTGTTAGTGCCAAGTTTGATTGAGAATGATTCAAAGGGAGAGGCTCCAGGGGCTTTTTCGCACATGGAAGGCTGCTTTTTTTTTCTATAGGCCTGTCAAAAATGAAGTCACTGAAACACCCATAGCGCCGTTCGGCGGCCACGTACCCCAAAAATTGTGGTATCGTCGGAAAGCTTAGACGTTGGGCTTTTTTAGTACCAAGCGTGGTCGAGAAAGAGTCACAGGGGGCGTCTACAGGGGCTTTTAAACATGTAAGGCTGATTTTTTTCCTAAAGGCCTGTCAAATATGACGTCACTAAAACACCCATAGCGCCGTTCGGAAGCCACAAAAGCCAACAATTGTGGTGTCGTTAGAAAGCTTAGACTTTGGGCTTTGCTAGTGCTAAGTTTGATCGAGAAAGAATTAGAGGGAGAGGCTCCAGGGGCTTTTTCGCACATGGAAGGCTGATTTTTTTTTCTAAAGGCCTGTCAAACATGAAGTCACTGAAAAACCCATAGCGCCGTTCGGGCTCCACGTATCCCAACAATTGTGGTGCCGTTGGAAAGCTTAGACTTTGGGCTTTATTAGTGCCAAGCTTGGTCGAGAAAGAGTCACAGAGGGCGTCTACAGGGGCTTTTAAACATGTAAGGCTGATTTTTTTCCTAAAGGCCTGTCAAATATGACGTCACTAAAACACCCATAGCGCCGTTCGGAAGCCACAAAAGCCAACAATTGTGGTGTCGTTAGAAAGCTTAGACTTTGGGCTTTGATAGTGCTAAGTTTGATCGAGAAAGAATTAGAGGGAGAGGCTCCAGGGGCTTTTTCGCACATGGAAGGCCGATTTTTTTTTCTAAAGGCCTGTCAATTATGAAGTCACTGAAAAACGCATAGCGCCGTTCGGGGGCCACGTACCCCAACAATTGTGGTGCCGTTGGAAAGCTTAGACTTTGGGCTTTATTAGTGCCAAGCTTGGTCGAGAAAGAGTCACAGAGGGCGTCTACAGGGGCTTTTAAACATGTAAGGCTGATTTTTTTCCTAAAGGCCTGTCAAATATGACGTCACTAAAACACCCATAGCGCCGTTCGGAAGCCACAAAAGCCAACAATTGTGGTGTCGTTAGAAAGCTTAGACTTTGGGCTTTGATAGTGCCAAGTTTGATCGAGAAAGAATTAGAGGGAGAGGCTCCAGGGGCTTTTTCGCACATGGAAGGCCGATTTTTTTTTCTAAAGGCCTGTCAATTATGAAGTCACTGAAAAACGCATAGCGCCGTTCGGTGGCCACGTACCTCAACAACTGTGGTGTCGTTGGAAAGCTTAGACTTTGGGCTTTGTTAGTGCCAAGCTTGATCGAGAAAGAATCATCGGGGGCGTCTACAGGGGCTTTTAAACATGTAAGGCTGATTTTTTTCCTAAAGGCCTGACAAATATGACGTCACTAAAACACCCATAGCGCCGTTCGTGTACCACGTACGCCAACAAGTGGGGTGTCGTTAGAAAGCTTAGACTTTGGGCTTTGTCAGTGCCATGTTTGATTGAGAATGATTCAAAGGGAGAGGCTCCAGGGTCTTTTTCGCACATGGAAGGCTGATTTTTTTTCTAAAGGCCTGTCAAACATCTTCCTCACTAAAACACCCATAGCGCCGTTCGGGGGCCAGTTACCCCAACAATTGTGGTGTCGTTATAGAGCTTCGACTCTGGGCCTTCTTAGTGCCAAGTTGGATCGAGAAACAATGAAAGGGGCGGCTACACCGGCTTTTAAACTTGTAAGGCTGATTTTTTCTAAAAGCCTGTCAAACATGACGTCACTAAAACACCCATAGCGCCGTTCGTGTACCACGTACGCCAACAACTGGGGTGTCGTTAGAAAGCCTAGACTTTGGGCTTTATTAGCGCCAAGCTTGGTCGAGAAAGAATCACAGGGGGCGTCTACAGGGGCTTTTAAACATGTAAGGCTGATTTTTTTCCTAAAGGCCTGTCAAATATGACGTCACTAAAACACCCATAGCGCCGTTCGGAAGCTACGAACGCCAACAATTGTGGTGTCGTTAGAAAGCTTAAATTTTCGGCTTTGTTAGTGCCAAGTTTTATTGAGAATGATTACAAGGAAGAGGCTCCAGGGGCTTTTTCGCACATGGAAGACTAAAAGCCTGTCAAACATGACGTCACTAAAACATCCATAGCGCCGTTCGTGTACCACGTACGCCAACAAATGCTTAGACTTTGGGCTTTGATAATGCCAAGTTTGATCGAGAAAGAATCAGAGGGAGAGGCTCCAGGGGCTTTTTCGCACATGGAAGGCTGATTTTTTTTTTTCTAAAGGCCTGTCAAACATGAAGTCACTGAAACACCCATAGCGCCGTTCGTGGGCCACTTACCCCAACAATTGTGGTGTCGTTGGAAAGCTTAGACTTTGGGCTTTATTAGTGCCAAGCTTGGTCGAGAAAGAGTCACAGGGGGCGTCTACAGGGGCTTTTAAACATGTAAGGCTGATTTTTTTCCTAAAGGCCTGTCAAATATGACGTCACTAAAACACCCATAGCGCCGTTCGGAAGCCACAAAAGCCAACAATTAAGGTGTCGTTAGAAAGCTTAGACTTTGGGCTTTGACACTGCCAAGCTTGATCGAGAAAGAATCAGAGGGAGAGGCTCCAGGGGCTTTTTCGCACATGGAAGGCTGATTTTTTTTTTCTAAAGGCCTGTCAAACATGAAGTCACTGAAAAACCAATAGCGCCGTTCGGGGGCCACGTACCCCAACAATTGTGGTGTCGTTATAGAGATTCGACTCTGGGCCTTCTTAGCGCCAAGTTGGATCGAGAAAGAATGAAAGGGACGGCCACAGCGGCTTTTAAACATGTAAGGCTGATTTTTTTCCTAAAGGCCAGTCAAATATGACGTCACTAAAACACCCATAACGCCGTTCGGAAGCTACGAACGCCAACAGTTGTGGTGTCGTTAGAAAGCTTAGATTTTCGGCTTTGTTAGTGCCAAGTTTGATTGAGAATGATGACAAGGGAGAGGCTCCAGGGGCTTTTTGCACATGGAAGACTAAAAGCCTGTCAAACATGACGTCACTAAAACATCCATAGCGCCGTTCGTGTACCACGTACGCCAACAAATGGGATGTCGTTAGAAAGCTTAGGCTTTGGGCTTTGATAATGCCTAGTTTGATCGAGAAAGAATCAGAGGGAGAGGCTCCAGGGGCTTTTTCGCACATGAAAGGCTGATTTTTTTTTTCTAAAGGCCTGTCAAACATGAAGTCACTGAAACACCCATAGTGCCGTTCGGGGGCCACCTACCCCAACAATTGTGGTGTCGTTGGAAAGCTTAGATTTTGGGCTTTATTAGTGCCAAGCTTGGTAGAGAAAGAGTCACAGGGGGCGTCTACAGGGGCTTTTAAACATGCAAGGCTGATTTTTTTCCTAAAGGCCTTTCAAATATGACGTCACTAAAACACCCATAGCGCCGTTCGTGTACCACGTACGCCAACAAGTGGGGTGTCGTTAGAAAGCTTAGACTTTGGGCTTTGATAATGCCAAGATTGATCGAGAAAGAATCTGAGGGAGAGGCTCCAGGGGCTGTTTCACACATGGAAGGCTGATTTTTTTTTTCTAAAGGCCTGTCAAACATGAAGTCACTTAAACACCCATAGCGCCGTTCGGGGGCCACGTACCCCAACAGTTGTGGTGTTGTTGGAAAGCTTAGACTTTGGGCTTTATTAGTGCGAAGCTTGGTCGACAAAGAGTCACAGGGGGCGTCTACAGGGGCTTTTAAACATGTAAGGCTGATTTTTTTCCTAAAGGCCTGTCAAATATGACGTCACTAAAACACCCATAGCGCCGTTCGGAAGCCACAAAAGCCAACAATTGTAGTGTCGTTAGAAAGCTTAGATTTTGGGCGTTGCAAGTGCCAAGTTTGATTGAGAATGAATCAAAGGGAGAGGCTCCAGGGGCTTTTTCGCACATGGAAGACTGATTTTTTTTTCTAAAGGCCTGTCAAACATCTTCATCACTAAAACACCCATAGCGCCGTTCGGGGGCCACTTATCCCAACGATTTTGGTGTCGTTAAAGAGCTTCGATTCTGGGCCTTCTTATTGCTAAGTTGGATCGAGAAAGAATGAAACGGGGCGGCTACAGCGGCTTTTAAACATGTAAGGCTGATTTTTTTCTAAAAGCCTGTCAAACATGACGTCACTAAAACACCCATAGCGCCGTTCGTGTACCACGTACGCCAAAAAGTGGGGTGTCGTTAGAAAGCTTAGACTTTGGGCTTTGATAATGCCAAGATTGATCGAGAAAGAATCTGAGGGAGAGGCTCCAGGGGCTGTTTCACACATGTAAGGCTGATTTTTTTCTAAAAGCCTGTCAAACATGACGTCACTAAAACACCCATAGCGCCGTTCGTGTACCACGTACGCCAAAAAGTCGGGTGTCGTTAGAAAGCTTAGACTTTGGGCTTTATTAGTGCCAAGCTTGGTCGAGAAAAAGTCACAGGGCGCGTCTACAGGGGCTTTTAAACATGTAAGGCTGATTTTTTCCTAAAGGCCTGTCAAATATGACGTCACTAAAACACCCATAGCGCCGTTCATGTACCACGTACGCCAACAAGTGGGGTGTCGTTAGAAAGCTTAGATTTTGGGCTTTATTATTGCCAAGTTTGATCGAGAAAGAATCAGAGGGAGAGGCTCCAGGGGTTTTTTCGCACATGGAAGGCTGATTTTTTTTTCTAAAGGCCTGTCAAACATGAAGTCACTGAAACACCCATAGCGCCGTTCGGGGGCCACGTAACCGAACAATTGTGGTGTCGTTGGAAAGCTTAGACTTTGGGCTTTATTAGTGCCAAGCGTGGTCGAGAAAGAGTCACAGGGGGCGTCTACAGGGGCTTTTAAACATGTAAGGCTGATTTTTTTCCTAAAGGCCTGTCAAATATGACGTCACTAAAACACCCATAGCGCCGTTCGTGTACCACGTACGCCAACAGGTGGGGTGTCGTTAGAAAGCTTAGACCTTGGGCTTTGACAATGCCAAGTTTGATCGAGAAAGAATCAGAGGGAGAGGCTCCAGGGGCTTTTTCGCACATGGAAGGCTGATTTTTTTTTTCTAAAGGCCTGTCAAACATGAAGTCACTGAAACACCCATAGCGCCGTTCGGGGGCCACGTAACCCAACAATTGTGGTGTCGTTGGAAAGCTTAGACTTTGGGCTTTATTAGTGCCAAGCGTGGTCGAGAAAGACTCACAGGGGGCGTCTACAGGGGCTTTTAAACATGTAAGGCTGATTTTTTTCTAAAAGCCTGTCAAACATGACGTCACTAAAACACCCATAGCGCCGTTCGTGTACCACGTACGCCAAAAAGTGGGGTGTCGTTAGAAAGCTTAGACTTTGGGCTTTGATCAAGCCAAGTTTGATCGAGAAAGAATCAGAGGGAGAGGCTCCAGGGGCTTTTTCGCACTTGGAAGGCTGATTTTTTTTTCTAAAGGCCTGTGAAACATGAAGTCACTGAAACACCCATAGCGCCGTTCGGGGGCCACGTACCTCAACAATTGTAGTGTCGTTGGAAAGCTTAGACTTTGGGCTTTATTAGTGCCAAGCGTGGTCGAGAAACAGTTACAGGGGGCGTCTACAGGTGCTTTTAAACATGTAAGGCTGATTTTTTTCCTAAAGGCCTGTCAAATATGACGTCACTAAAACACCCATAGCGCCGTTCCGAAGCCACAAAAGCCAACAATTCGACTCTGGGCCTTCTAAGTGCCAAGTTGGATCGAGAAAGAATGAAAGGGGGCGTCTACAGGGGCTTTTAAACATGTAAGGCTGATTTTTTTCCTAAAGGCCTGTCAAATATGACGTCACTAAAAGACCCATACCGCCGTTCGTCTACCACGTACGCCAACAAGTGGGGTGTCTTTAGAAAGCTTAGACTTTGGGCTTTGATAATCATAAGTTTGATCGAGAAAGAATCAGAGGGAGAGGCTCCAGGGGCTTTTTCGCACATGGAAGGCTGATTTTTTTTTCTAAAGG
Source organism: Microchrysa polita (assembly GCA_949715475.1). Taxonomy (NCBI): domain Eukaryota; kingdom Metazoa; phylum Arthropoda; class Insecta; order Diptera; family Stratiomyidae; genus Microchrysa; species Microchrysa polita. Next base: position 43,725,725 of record OX454420.1, read on the forward strand.
CCTGTCAAACATGAAGTCACTGAAACACCAATAGCGCCGTTCGGGGGCCACGTACCTCAACAATTGTGGTGTCGTTGGAAAGCTTAGACTTTGGGCTTTATTAGTGCCAAGCTTGGTCGACAAAGAGTCACAGGGGGCGTCTACAGGGGCATTTAAACATGAAAGGCTGATTTTTTTCCTAAAGGCCTGTCAAATATGACGTCACTAAAACACCCATAGCGCCGTTCGGGGGCACTTACCCTAACAACTGTGGTGTTGTTAGAGAGCCTCGACTCTGGGCCTTCTTAGTGCCAAGTTGGATCGAGAAAGAATGAAAGGGGGCGGCTACAGCGGCTTTTAAACATGTAAGGCTGATTTTTTTCCTAAAAGCCTGTCAAACTAGACGTCAGCCTGTCAAACATGAAGTCACTGAAACACCCATAGCGCCGTTCGGGGGCCACGTACCTCAACAATTGTGGTGTCGTTGGAAAGCTTAGACTTTGGGCTTTATTAGTGCCAAGCTTGGTCGACAAAGAGTCACAGGGGGCGTCTACAGGGGCATTTAAACATGAAAGGCTGATTTTTTTCCTAAAGGCCTGTCAAATATGACGTCACTAAAACACCCATAGCGCCGTTCGGGGGCACTTACCCTAACAACTGTGGTGTTGTTAGAGAGCCTCGACTCTGGGCCTTCTTAGTGCCAAGTTGGATCGAGAAAGAATGAAAGGGGGCGGCTACAGCGGCTTTTAAACATGTAAGGCTGATTTTTTTCCTAAAAGCCTGTCAAACTAGACGTCACTAAAACACCCATAGCGCCGTTCGTGTACGACGTACGCCAACAAGTGGGGTGTCGTTAGAAAGCTTCGACTTTGGGCTTTGACAATGCCAAGTTTCATCGAGAAAGATTTAGAGGGAGAGGCTCCAGGGGCTTTTTCGCACATGGAAGGCTGATTTTTTTTTTCTAAAGGCCTGTTTTTCTTAAAGCCTGTCAAACATGACGTCACTAAAACACCCATTGCGCCGTTCGTGTACCACGTACGCCAACAAGTTGGGTGTCGTTAGAAAGCTTAGACTTTGGGCTTTGATAATGCTAAGTTTGATCGAGAAAGAATCAGAAAAAGAGGCTCCAGGGGCATTTTCGCACATGGAAGGCTGATTTTTTTTTCTAAAGGCCTGTCAAACATGAAGTCACTGAAACACCCATAGCGCCGTTCGGGGGCCACGTACCCCAACAATTGTGGTGTCGTTGGAAAGCCAAGCTTGGTCGAGAAAGAGTCACAGGGGGCGTCTACAGGGGCTTTTAAACATGTAAGGCTGATTTTTTTCCTAAAGGCCTGTCAAATATGACGTCACTAAAACACCGATAGCGCCGTTCGTGTGCCACGTACGCCAACAAGTGGGGTGTCGTTAGAAAGCTTCGACTTTGGGCTTTGACAATGCCAAGTTTCATCGAGAAAGATTTAGAGGGAGAGGCTCCAGGGGCTTTTTCGCACATGGAAGGCTGATTTTTTTTTTCTAAAGGCCTGTTTTTCTAAAAGCCTGTCAAACATGACGTCACTAAAACACCCATAGCGCCGTTCGTGTACCACGTACGCCAACAAGTGGGGTGTCGTTAGAAAGCTTAGACTTTGGGCTTTGATAATGCTAAGTTTGATCGAGAAAGAATCAGAAAAAGAGGCTCCAGGGGCTTTTTCGCACATGGAAGGCTGATTTTTTTTTCTAATGGCCTGTCAAACATGAAGTCACTAAAACACCCATAGCGCCCTTCGGGGCTACTTACCCCAACAATTGTGGTGTTGTTAGAGAGCTTCGACTCTGGGCCTTCTTAGTGCCAAGTTGGATCGAGAAAGAATGAAAGGGGGCGGCTACAGCGGCTTTTAAACATGTAAGGCTGATTTTTTTCTAAAAGGCCTGTCAAATATGACGTCACTAAAACACCCGTAGCGCCGTTCGTGGCCCACGTACGGCAACAAAACGGGTGTTGTTAGAAAGCTTAGACTTTGGGCTTTATTAGTGCAAAGTTTGATCGAGAAAGAGTCAAAGGGAGAGGCTCCAGGTGCTTTTTCGCACATGGAAGGTTAATTTTATTTTCTAAAGGCCTGTCAAACATGACGTCTCTGAAACACATACAGCGCCGTTCGTGGGCCACGTACCCCAACAATTGTGGTGTCGTTAGAAAGCTTAGACTTTGGGCTTTATTAGTACCAAGTTTGATCGAGAAAGAGTGAAAGGGGGCGTCTACAGGGGATTTTAAATATGTAAGGCTGATTTTATTCCTAGAGGCCTATCAAATATGACGTCACTAAAACACCCATAACGCCGTTGGTGTGCCACGTACGGCAACAAGTTGGGTGTCGTTAGAAAGCTTAGACTTTGGGCTTTATTAGTGCCAAGCTTGATCGAGAAAGAATCAAAGTTGGCGTCTACAGGGGCTTTTAAACATGCAAGGCTGATTTTTTCCTAAAGGCCTGTCAAATATGACGTCACTAAAACACCCATAGCGCCGTTCGTGTACCACGTACGCCAACAAGTGGGGTGTCGCTAGAAGGCTTAGACTTTGGGCTTTATTAGTGCAAAGTTTGATCGAGAAAGAGTCAAAGGGAGAGGCTCCAGGTGCTTTTTCGCACATGGAAGGTTAATTTTATTTTCTAAAGGCCTGTCAAACATGACGTCTCTGAAACACATACAGCGCCGTTCGTTGGCCACGTACCTCAACAATTGTGGTGTCGTTAGAAAGCTTAGACTTTGGGCTTTATTAATACCAAGTTTGATCGAGAAAGAGTGAAAGGGGGCGTCTACAGGGGATTTTAAACATGCAAGGCTGATTTTTTCCTAAAGGCCTGTGAAATATGACGTCACTAAAACACCCATAGCGCCGTTCGTGTACCACGTACGCCAACAAGTGGGGTGTCGTTAGAAAGCTTAGACTTTGGGCTTTGACATTGCCAAGTTTCATCGAGAAAGATTTAGAGGGAGAGGCTCCAGGGGCTTTTTCGCACATGGAAGGCTGATTTTTTTTTCTAAAGGCCTGTTTTTCTAAAAGCCTGTCAAACATGACGTCACCAAAACACCCATAGTGCCGTTCGTGTACCACGTACGCCAACAAGTGGGGTGTCGTTAGAAAGCTTAGACTTTGGGCTTTGATAATGCTAAGTTTGATCGAGAAAGAATCAGAAAAAGAGGCTCCAGGGGCTTTTTCGCACATGGAAGGCTGATTTTTTTTTCTAATGGCCTGTCAAACATGAAGTCACTAAAACACCCACTCTGAAACACATACAGCGCCGTTCGTGGGCCACGTACCCCAACAATTGTGGTGTCGTTAGAAAGCTTAGACTTTGGGCTTTATTAATACCAAGTTTGATCGAGAAAGAGTGAAAGGGGGCGTCTACAGGGGATTTTAAATATGTAAGGCTGATTTTATTCCTAAAGGCCTATCAAATATGACGTCACTAAAACACCCATAACGCCGTTGGTGTGCCAGGTACGGCAACAAGTTGGGTGTCGTTAGAAAGCTTAGACTTTGGGCTTTATTAGTGCCAAGCTTGATCGAGAAAGAATCAAAGTTGGCGTCTACAGGGGCTTTTAAACATGCAAGGCTGATTTTTTCCTAAAGGCCTGTCAAATATGACGTCACTAAAACACCCATAGCGCCGTTCGTGTACCACGTCCGCCAACAAGTGGGGTGTCGTTAGAAAGCTTAGACTTTGGGCTTTGACAATGCCAAGTTTCATCGAGAAAGATTTAGAGGGAGAGGCTCCAGGGGCTTTTTCGCACATGGAAGGCTGATTTTTTTTTCTAAAGGCCTGTTTTTCTAAAAGCCTGTCAAACATGACGTCACTAAAACACCCATAGCGCCGTTCGTGTGCCACGTACGCCAACAAGTGGGGTGTCGTTAGAAAGCTTAGACTTTGGGCTTTGATAATGCTAAGTTTGATCGAGAAAGAATCAGAAAAAGAGGCTCCAGGGGCTTTTTCGCACATGGAAGGCTGATTTTTTTTTCTAATGGCCTGTCAAACATGAAGTCACTAAAACACCCATAGCGCCGTTCGGGGGCCACGTACCCCAACAATTGTGGTGTCGTTGGAAAGCCAAGCTTGGTCGAGAAAGAGTCACAGGGGGCGTCTACAGGGGCTTTTAAACATGTAAGGCTGATTTTTTTCCTAAAGGCCTGTCAAATATGACGTCACTAAAACACCCATAGCGCCGTTCGTGTGCCACGTACGCCAACAAGTGGGGTGTCGTTAGAAAGCTTCGACTTTGGGCTTTGACAATGCCAAGTTTCATCGAGAAAGATTTAGAGGGAGAGGCTCCAGGGGCTTTTTCGCACATGGAAGGCTGATTTTTTTTTTCTAAAGGCCTGTTTTTCTAAAAGCCTGTCAAACATGACGTCACTAAAACACCCATAGCGCCGTTCGTGTACCACGTACGCCAACAAGTGGGGTGTCGTTAGAAAGCTTAGACTTTGGGCTTTGATAATGCTAAGTTTGATCGAGAAAGAATCAGAAAAAGAGGCTCCAGGGGCTTTTTCGCACATGGAAGGCTGATTTTTTTTTCTAATGGCCTGTCAAACATGAAGTCACTAAAACACCCATAGCGCCCTTCGGGGCTACTTACCCCAACAATTGTGGTGTTGTTAGAGAGCTTCGACTCTGGGCCTTCTTAGTGCCAAGTTGGATCGAGAAAGAATGAAAGGGGGCGGCTACAGCGGCTTTTAAACATGTAAGGCTGATTTTTTTCTAAAAGGCCTGTCAAATATGACGTCACTAAAACACCCGTAGCGCCGTTCGTGGCCCACGTACGGCAACAAAACGGGTGTTGTTAGAAAGCTTAGACTTTGGGCTTTATTAGTGCAAAGTTTGATCGAGAAAGAGTCAAAGGGAGAGGCTCCAGGTGCTTTTTCGCACATGGAAGGTTAATTTTATTTTCTAAAGGCCTGTCAAACATGACGTCTCTGAAACACATACAGCGCCGTTCGTGGGCCACGTACCCCAACAATTGTGGTGTCGTTAGAAAGCTTAGACTTTGGGCTTTATTAGTACCAAGTTTGATCGAGAAAGAGTGAAAGGGGGCGTCTACAGGGGATTTTAAATATGTAAGGCTGATTTTATTCCTAGAGGCCTATCAAATATGACGTCACTAAAACACCCATAACGCCGTTGGTGTGCCACGTACGGCAACAAGTTGGGTGTCGTTAGAAAGCTTAGACTTTGGGCTTTATTAGTGCCAAGCTTGATCGAGAAAGAATCAAAGTTGGCGTCTACAGGGGCTTTTAAACATGCAAGGCTGATTTTTTCCTAAAGGCCTGTCAAATATGACGTCACTAAAACACCCATAGCGCCGTTCGTGTACCACGTACGCCAACAAGTGGGGTGTCGCTAGAAGGCTTAGACTTTGGGCTTTATTAGTGCAAAGTTTGATCGAGAAAGAGTCAAAGGGAGAGGCTCCAGGTGCTTTTTCGCACATGGAAGGTTAATTTTATTTTCTAAAGGCCTGTCAAACATGACGTCTCTGAAACACATACAGCGCCGTTCGTGGGCCACGTACCCCAACAATTGTGGTGTCGTTAGAAAGCTTAGACTTTGGGCTTTATTAGTACCAAGTTTGATCGAGAAAGAGTGAAAGGGGGCGTCTACAGGGGATTTTAAATATGTAAGGCTGATTTTATTCCTAGAGGCCTATCAAATATGACGTCACTAAAACACCCATAACGCCGTTGGTGTGCCACGTACGGCAACAAGTTGGGTGTCGTTAGAAAGCTTAGACTTTGGGCTTTATTAGTGCCAAGCTCGATCGAGAAAGAATCAAAGTTGGCGTCTACAGGGGCTTTTAAACATGCAAGGCTGATTTTTTCCTAAAGGCCTGTCAAATATGACGTCACTAAAACACCCATGGCGCCGTTCGTGTACCACGTACGCCAACAAGTGGGGTGTCGCTAGAAGGCTTAGACTTTGGGCTTTATTAGTGCAAAGTTTGATCGAGAAAGAGTCAAAGGGAGAGGCTCCAGGTGCTTTTTCGCACATGGAAGGTTAATTTTATTTTCTAAAGGCCTGTCAAACATGACGTCTCTGAAACACATACAGCGCCGTTCGTTGGCCGCGTACCTCAACAATTGTGGTGTCGTTAGAAAGCTTAGACTTTGGGCTTTATTAATACCAAGTTTGATCGAGAAAGAGTGAAAGGGGGCGTCTACAGGGGATTTTAAACATGCAAGGCTGATTTTTTTCCTAAAGGCCTGTGAAATATGACGTCACTAAAACACCCATAGCGCCGTTCGTGTACCACGTACGCCAACAAGTGGGGTGTCGTTAGAAAGCTTAGACTTTGGGCTTTGACATTGCCAAGTTTCATCGAGAAAGATTTAGAGGGAGAGGCTCCAGGGGCTTTTTCGCACATGGAAGGCTGATTTTTTTTTCTAAAGGCCTGTTTTTCTAAAAGCCTGTCAAACATGACGTCACCAAAACACCCATAGTGCCGTTCGTGTACCACGTACGCCAACAAGTGGGGTGTCGTTAGAAAGCTTAGACTTTGGGCTTTGATAATGCTAAGTTTGATCGAGAAAGAATCAGAAAAAGAGGCTCCAGGGGCTTTTTCGCACATGGAAGGCTGATTTTTTTTTCTAATGGCCTGTCAAACATGAAGTCACTAAAACACCCACTCTGAAACACATACAGCGCCGTTCGTGGGCCACGTACCCCAACAATTGTGGTGTCGTTAGAAAGCTTAGACTTTGGGCTTTATTAATACCAAGTTTGATCGAGAAAGAGTGAAAGGGGGCGTCTACAGGGGATTTTAAATATGTAAGGCTGATTTTATTCCTAAAGGCCTATCAAATATGACGTCACTAAAACACCCATAACGCCGTTGGTGTGCCAGGTACGGCAACAAGTTGGGTGTCGTTAGAAAGCTTAGACTTTGGGCTTTATTAGTGCCAAGCTTGATCGAGAAAGAATCAAAGTTGGCGTCTACAGGGGCTTTTAAACATGCAAGGCTGATTTTTTCCTAAAGGCCTGTCAAATATGACGTCACTAAAACACCCATAGCGCCGTTCGTGTACCACGTCCGCCAACAAGTGGGGTGTCGTTAGAAAGCTTAGACTTTGGGCTTTGACAATGCCAAGTTTCATCGAGAAAGATTTAGAGGGAGAGGCTCCAGGGGCTTTTTCGCACATGGAAGGCTGATTTTTTTTTCTAAAGGCCTGTTTTTCTAAAAGCCTGTCAAACATGACGTCACTAAAACACCCATAGCGCCGTTCGTGTGCCACGTACGCCAACAAGTGGGGTGTCGTTAGAAAGCTTAGACTTTGGGCTTTGATAATGCTAAGTTTGATCGAGAAAGAATCAGAAAAAGAGGCTCCAGGGGCTTTTTCGCACATGGAAGGCTGATTTTTTTTTCTAATGGCCTGTCAAACATGAAGTCACTAAAACACCCATAGCGCCGTTCGGGGCTACTTACCCCAACAATTGTGGTGTTGTTAGAGAGCTTCGACTCTGGGCCTTCTTAGTGCCAAGTTGGATCGAGAAAGAATGAAAGGGGGCGGCTACAGCGGCTTTTAAACATGTAAGGCTGATTTTTTTCTAAAAGGCCTGTCAAATATGACGTCACTGAAACACCCGTAGCGCCGTTCGTGGCCCACGTACGGCAACAAAATGGGTGTCGTTAGAAAGCTTAGACTTTGGGCTTTATTAGTGCAAAGTTTGATCGAGAAAGAGTCAAAGGGAGAGGCTCCAGGTGCTTTTTCGCACATGGAAGGTTAATTTTATTTTCTAAAGGCCTGTCAAACATGACGTCTCTGAAACACATACAGCGCCGTTCGTGGGCCACGTACCCCAACAATTGTGGTGTCGTTAGAAAGCTTAGACTTTGGGCTTTATTAGTACCAAGTTTGATCGAGAAAGAGTCAAAGGGGGCGTCTACAGGGGATTTTAAATATGTAAGGCTGATTTTATTCCTAAAGGCCTGTCAAATATGACGTCACTAAAACACCCATAGCGCCGTTCGTGTACCACGTACGCCCACAAGTGGGGTGTCGTTAGAAAGCTTAGATTTTGGGCTTTGACAATGCCAAGTTTCATCGAGAAAGATTTAGAGGGAGAGGCTCCAGGGGCTTTTTCGCAAATGGAAGGCTGATTTTTTTTTCTAAAGGCCTGTTTTTCTAAAAGCCTGTCAAACATGACGTCACTAAAACACCCATAGCGCCGTTCGTGTACCACGTACGCCAACAAGTGGGGTGTCGTTAGAAAGCTTAGACTTTGGGCTTTGATAATGCTAAGTTTGATCGAGAAAGAATCAGAAAAAGAGGCTCCAGGGGCTTTTTCGCACATGGAAGGCTGTTTTTTTTTTTCTAATGGCCTGTCAAACATGAAGTCACTAAAACACCCATAGCGCCGTTCGGGGCTACTTACCCCAACAATTGTGGTGTTGTTAGAGAGCTTCGACTCTGGGCCTTCTTAGTGCCAAGTTGGATCGAGAAAGAATGAAAGGGGGCGGCTACAGCGGCTTTTAAACATGTAAGGCTGATTTTTATCTAAAAGGCCTGTCAAATATGACGTTACTGAAACACCCGTAGCGCCGTTCGTGGCCCACGTACGGCAACAAAATGGGTGTAGTTAGAAAGCTTAGACTTTGGGCTTTATTAGTGCAAAGTTTGATCGAGAAAGAGTCAAAGGGAGAGGCTCCAGGTGCTTTTTCGCACATGGAAGGTTAATTTTATTTTCTAAAGGCCTGTCAAACATGACGTCTCTGAAACACATACAGCGCCGTTCGTGGGCCACGTACCCCAACAATTGTGGTGTCGTTAGAAAGCTTAGACTTTGGGCTTTATTAGTACCAAGTTTGATCGAGAAAGAGTCAAAGGGGGCGTCTACAGGGGATTTTAAATATGTAAGGCTGATTTTATTCCTAAAGGCCTATCAAATATGACGTCACTAAAACACCCATAACGCCGTTGGTGTGCCACGTACGGCAACAAGTTGGGTGTCGTTAGAAAGCTTAGACTTTGGGCTTTATTAGTGCCAAGCTTGATCGAGAAAGAATCAAAGTTGGCGTCTACAGGGGCTTTTAAACATGCAAGGCTGATTTTTTCCTAAAGGCCTGTCAAATATGACGTCACTAAAACACCCATAGCGCCGTTCGTGTACCACGTACGCCAATAAGTGGGGTGTCGTTAGAAAGCTTAAACTTTGGGCTTTGACAATGCCAAGTTTCATCGAGAAAGATTTAGAGGGAGAGGCTCCAGGGGCTTTTTCGCACCTGGAAGGCTGATTTTTTTTTTCTAAAGGCCTGTTTTTCTAAAAGCCTTGTCAAACATGACGTCACTAAAACACCCATAGCGCCGTTCGTGTACCACGTACGCCAACAAGTGGGGTGTCGTTAGAAAGCTTAGACTTTGGGCTTTGATAATGCTAAGTTTGATCGAGAAAGAATCAGAAAAGAGGCTCCAGGGGCTTTTTCGCACATGGAAGGCTGTTTTTTTTTCTAATGGCCTGTCAAACATGAAGTCACTAAAACACCCATAGCGCCGTTCGGGGCTACTTACCCCAACAATTGTGGTGTTGTTAGAGAGCTTCGACTCTGGGCCTTCTTAGTGCCAAGTTGGATCGAGAAAGAATGAAAGGGGGCGGCTACAGCGGCTTTTAAACATGTAAGGCTGATTTTTTTCTAAAAGGCCTGTCAAATATGACGTCACTGAAACACCCGTAGCGCCGTTCGTGGCCCACGTACGGCAACAAAATGGGTGTCGTTAGAAAGCTTAGACTTTGGGCTTTATTAGCGCAAAGTTTGATCGAGAAAGAGTCAAAGGGAGAGGCTCCAGGTGCTTTTTCGCACATGGAAGGTTAATTTTATTTTCTAAAGGCCTGTCAAACATGACGTCTCTGAAACACATACAGCGCCGTTCGTGGGCCATGTACCCCAACAATTGTGGTGTCGTTAGGAAGCTTAGACCTTGGGCTTTATTAGAACCAAGTTTGATCGAGAAAGAGTCAAAGGGGGCGTCTACAGGGGATTTTAAATATGTAAGGCTGATTTTATTCCTAAAGGCCTATCAAATATGACGTCACTAAAACACCCATAACGCCGTTGGTGTGCCACGTACGGCAACAAGTTGGGTGTCGTTAGAAAGCTTAGACTTTGGGCTTTATTAGTGCCAAGCTTGATCGAGAAAGAATCAAAGTTGGCGTCTACAGGGGCTTTTAAACATGCAAGGCTGATTTTTTCCTAAAGGCCTGTCAAATATGACGTCACTAAAACACCCATAGCGCCGTTCGTGTACCACGTACGCCAATAAGTGGGGTGTCGTTAGAAAGCTTAAACTTTGGGCTTTGACAATGCCAAGTTTCATCGAGAAAGATTTAGAGGGAGAGGCTCCAGGGGCTTTTTCGCACCTGGAAGGCTGATTTTTTTTTTCTAAAGGCCTGTTTTTCTAAAAGCCTTGTCAAACATGACGTCACTAAAACACCCATAGCGCCGTTCGTGTACCACGTACGCCAACAAGTGGGGTGTCGTTAGAAAGCTTAGACTTTGGGCTTTGATAATGCTAAGTTTGATCGAGAAAGAATCAGAAAAGAGGCTCCAGGGGCTTTTTCGCACATGGAAGGCTGTTTTTTTTTCTAATGGCCTGTCAAACATGAAGTCACTAAAACACCCATAGCGCCGTTCGGGGCTACTTACCCCAACAATTGTGGTGTTGTTAGAGAGCTTCGACTCTGGGCCTTCTTAGTGCCAAGTTGGATCGAGAAAGAATGAAAGGGGGCGGCTACAGCGGCTTTTAAACATGTAAGGCTGATTTTTTTCTAAAAGGCCTGTCAAATATGACGTCACTGAAACACCCGTAGCGCCGTTCGTGGCCCACGTACGGCAACAAAATGGGTGTCGTTAGAAAGCTTAGACTTTGGGCTTTATTAGCGCAAAGTTTGATCGAGAAAGAGTCAAAGGGAGAGGCTCCAGGTGCTTTTTCGCACATGGAAGGTTAATTTTATTTTCTAAAGGCCTGTCAAACATGACGTCTCTGAAACACATACAGCGCCGTTCGTGGGCCATGTACCCCAACAATTGTGGTGTCGTTAGGAAGCTTAGACCTTGGGCTTTATTAGTGCCAAGCTTGATCGAGAAAGAATCAAAGTTGGCGTCTACAGGGGCTTTTAAACATGCAAGGCTGATTTTTTCCTAAAGGCCTGTCAAATATGACGTTACTAAAACACCCATAGCGCCGTCCGTGTACCACGTACGCCAACAAGTGGGGTGTCGTTAGAAAGCTTAGACTTTGGGCTTTGACAATGCCAAGTTTCATCGAGAAAGATTTAGAGGGAGAGGCTCCAGGGGCTTTTTCGCACATGGAAGGCTGATTTTTTTTTCTAAAGGCCTGTTTTTCTAAAAGCCTTGTCAAACATGACGTCACTAAAACACCCATAGCGCCGTTCGTGTACCACGTACGCCAACAAGTGGGGTGTCGTTAGAAAGCTTAGACTTTGGGCTTTGATAATGCTAAGTTTGATCGAGAAAGAATCAGAAAAAGAGGCTCCAGGGGCTTTTTCGCACATGGAAGGCTGTTTTTTTTTCTAATGGCCTGTCAAACATGAAGTCACTAAAACACCCATAGCGCCGTTCGGGGCTACTTACCCCAACAATTGTGGTGTTGTTAGAGAGCTTCGACTCTGGGCCTTCTTAGTGCCAAGTTGGATCGAGAAAGAATGAAAGGGGGCGGCTACAGCGGCTTTTAAACATGTAAGGCTGATTTTTATCTAAAAGGCCTGTCAAATATGACGTTACTGAAACACCCGTAGCGCCGTTCGTGGCCCACGTACGGCAACAAAATGGCTGTCGTTAGAAAGCTTAGACTTTGGGCTTTATTAGTGCAAAGTTTGATCGAGAAAGAGTCAAAGGGAGAGGCTCCAGGTGCTTTTTCGCACATGGAAGGTTAATTTTATTTTCTAAAGGCCTGTCAAACATGACGTCTCTGAAACACATACAGCGCCGTTCGTGGGCCACGTACCCCAACAATTGTGGTGTCGTTAGAAAGCTTAGACTTTGGGCTTTATTAGTACCAAGTTTGATCGAGAAAGAGTCAAAGGGGGCGTCTACAGGGGATTTTAAATATGTAAGGCTGATTTTATTCCTAAAGGCCTATCAAATATGACGTCACTAAAACACCCATAACGCCGTTGGTGTGCCACGTACGGCAACAAGTTGGGTGTCGTTAGAAAGCTTAGACTTTGGGCTTTATTAGTGCCAAGCTTGATCGAGAAAGAATCAAAGTTGGCGTCTACAGGGGCTTTTAAACATGCAAGGCTGATTTTTTCCTAAAGGCCTGTCAAATATGACGTTACTAAAACACCCATAGCGCCGTTCGCGTACCAGGTACGCCAATAAGTGGGGTGTCGTTAGAAAGCTTAAACTTTGGGCTTTGAGAATGCCAAGTTTCATCGAGAAAGATTTAGAGGGAGAGGCTCCAGGGGCTTTTTCGCACCTGGAAGGCTGATTTTTTTTTTCTAAAGGCCTGTTTTTCTAAAAGCCTTGTCAAACATGACGTCACTAAAACACCCATAGCGCCGTTCGTGTACCACGTACGCCAACAAGTGGGGTGTCGTTAGAAAGCTTAGACTTTGGGCTTTGATAATGCTAAGTTTGATCGAGAAAGAATCAGAAAAAGAGGCTCCAGGGGCTTTTTCGCACATGGAAGGCTGTTTTTTTTTTCTAATGGCCTGTCAAACATGAAGTCACTAAAACACCCATAGCGCCGTTCGGGGCTACTTACCCCAACAATTGTGGTGTTGTTAGAGAGCTTCGACTCTGGGCCTTCTTAGTGCCAAGTTGGATCGAGAAAGAATGAAAGGGGGCGGCTACAGCGGCTTTTAAACATGTAAGGCTGATTTTTTTCTAAAAGGCCTGTCAAATATGACGTCACTGAAACACCCGTAGCGCCGTTCGTGGCCCACGTACGGCAACAAAATGGGTGTCGTTAGAAAGCTTAGACTTTGGGCTTTATTAGTGCAAAGTTTGATCGAGAAAGAGTCAAAGGGAGAGGCTCCAGGTGCTTTTTCGCACATGGAAGGTTAATTTTATTTTCTAAAGGCCTGTCAAACATGACGTCTCTGAAACACATACAGCGCCGTTCGTGGGCCATGTACCCCAACAATTGTGGTGTCGTTAGGAAGCTTAGACCTTGGGCTTTATTAGTACCAAGTTTGATCGAGAAAGAGTCAAAGGGGTCTACAGGGGATTTTAAATATGTAAGGCTGATTTTATTCCTAAAGGCCTATCAAATATGACGTCACTAAAACACCCATAACGCCGTTGGTGTGCCACGTACGGCAACAAGTTGGGTGTCGTTAGAAAGCTTAGACTTTGGGCTTTATTAGTGCCAAGCTTGATCGAGAAAGAATCAAAGTTGGCGTCTACAGGGGCTTTTAAACATGCAAGGCTGATTTTTTCCTAAAGGCCTGTCAAATATGACGTTACTAAAACACCCATAGCGCCGTCTGTGTACCACGTACGCCAACAAGTGGGGTGTCGTTAGAAAGCTTAGACTTTGGGCTTTGACAATGCCAAGTTTCATCGAGAAAGATTTAGAGGGAGAGGCTCCAGGGGCTTTTTCGCACATGGAAGGCTGATTTTTTTTTCTAAAGGCCTGTTTTTCTAAAAGCCTTGTCAAACATGACGTCACTAAAACACCCATAGCGCCGTTCGTGTACCACGTACGCCAACAAGTGGGGTGTCGTTAGAAAGCTTAGACTTTGGGCTTTGATAATGCTAAGTTTGATTGAGAAAGAATCAGAAAAAGAGGCTCCAGGGGCTTTTTCGCACATGTAAGGCTGTTTTTTTTTTCTAATGGCCTGTCAAACATGAAGTCACTAAAACACCCATAGCGCCGTTCGGGGCTACTTACCCCAACAATTGTGGTGTTGTTAGAGAGCTTCGACTCTGGGCCTTCTTAGTGCCAAGTTGGATCGAGAAAGAATGAAAGGGGGCGGCTACAGCGGCTTTTAAACATGTAAGGCTGATTTTTTTCTAAAAGGCCTGTCAAATATGACGTCACTAAAACACCCGTAGCGCCGTTCGTGGCCCACGTACGGCAACAAAATGGGTGTCGTTAGAAAGCTTAGACTTTGGGCTTCATTAGCGCAAAGTTTGATCGAGAAAGAGTCAAAGGGAGAGGCTCCAGGTGCTTTTTCGCACATGGAAGGTTAATTTTATTTTCTAAAGGCCTGTCAAACATGACGTCTCTGAAACACATACAGCGCCGTTCGTGGGCTACGTACCCCAACAATTGTGGTGTCGTTAGAAAGCTTAGACTTTGGGCTTTATTAGTAGTAAGTTTGATCGAGAAAGAGTCAAAGGGGGCGTCTACAGGGGATTTTAAATATGTAAGGCTGATGTTATTCCTAAAGGCCTATCAAATATGACGTCACTAAAACACCCATAACACCGTTGGTGTGCCACGTACGGCAACAAGTTGGGTGTCGTTAGAAAGCTTAGACTTTGGGCTTTATTAGTGCCTAGCTTGATCGAGAAAGAATCAAAGTTGGCGTCTACAGGGGCTTTTAAACATGCAAGGCTGATTTTTTCCTAAAGGCCTGTCAAATATGACGTCACTAAAACACCCATAACGCGTTGGTGTGCCACGTACGGCAACAAGTGGCGTGTCGTTAGAAAGCTTAGACTTTGGGCTTTATTAGTGCCAAGCTTGATCGAGAAAGAATCAAAGTTGGCGTCTACAGGGGCTTTTAAACATGCAAGGCTGATTTTTTCCTAAAGGCCTGTCAAATATGACGTCACTAAAACACCCATAGCGCCGTTCGTGTACCACGTACGCCAACAAGTGGGGTGTCGTTAGAAAGCTTAGACTTTGGGCTTTGACAATGCCAAGTTTCATCTAGAAAGATTTAGAGGGAGAGGCTCCAGGGGCTTTTTCGCACATGGAAGGCTGATTTTTTTTCTAAAGGCCTGTTTTTCTAAAAGCCTGTCAAACATGACGTCACTAAAACACCCATAGCGCCGTTCGTGTACCACGTACGCCCACAAGTGGGGTGTCGTTAGAAAGCTTAGACTTTGGGCTTTGATAATGCTAAGTTTGATCGAGAAAGAATCAGAAAAAGAGGCTCCAGGGGCTTTTTCGCACATGGAAGGCTGTTTTTTTTTCTAATGGCCTGTCAAACATGAAGTCACTAAAACACCCATAGCGCCGTTCGGGGCTACTTACCCCAACAATTGTGGTGTTGTTAGAGAGCTTCGACTCTGGGCCTTCTTAGTGCCAAGTTGGATCGAGAAAGAATGAAAGGGGGCGGCTACAGCGGCTTTTAAACATGTAAGGCTGATTTTTTTCTAAAAGGCCTGTCAAATATGACGTCACTGAAACACCCGTAGCGCCGTTCGTGGCCCACGTACGGCAACAAAATGGGTGTCGTTAGAAAGCTTAGACTTTGGGCTTTATTAGTGCAAAGTTTGATCGAGAAAGAGTCAAAGGGAGAGGCTCCAGGTGCTTTTTTGCACATGGAAGGTTAATTTTATTTTCTAAAGGCCTGTCAAACATGACGTCTCTGAAACACATACAGCGCCGTTCGTGGGCCACGTACCCCAACAATTGTGGTGTCGTTAGAAAGCTTAGACTTTGGGCTTTATTAGTACCAAGTTTGATCGAGAAAGAGTCAAAGGGGGCGTCTACAGGGGATTTTAAATATGTAAGGCTGATTTTATTCCTAAAGGCCTATCAAATATGACGTCACTAAAACACCCATAACGCCGTTGGTGTGCCACGTACGGCAACAAGTTGGGTGTCGTTAGAAAGCTTAGACTTTGGGCTTTATTAGTGCCAAGCTTGATCGAGAAAGAATCAAAGTTGGCGTCTACAGGGGCTTTTAAACATGCAAGGCTGATTTTTTCCTAAAGGCCTGTCAAATATGACGTTACTAAAACACCCATAGCGCCGTTCGTGTACCACGTACGCCAACAAGTGGGGTGTCGTTAGAAAGCTTAGACTTTGGGCTTTGACAATGGCAAGTTTCATCGGGAAAGATTTAGAGGGAGAGGCTCCAGGGGCTTTTTCGCACATGGAAGGCTGATTTTTTTTTTCTAAAGGCCTGCTTTTCTAAAAGCCTTGTCAAACATGACGTCACTAAAACACCCATAGCGCCGTTCGTGTACAACGTACGCCAACAATTGGGGTGTCGTTAGAAAGCTTAGACTTCGGGCTTTGATAGTGCTAAGTTTGATCGAGAAAGAATCAGAAAAAGAGGCTCCAGGGGCTTTTTCGCACATGGAAGGCTGTTTTTTTTTTCTAATGGCCTGTCAAACATGAAGTCACTAAAACACCCATAGCGCCGTTCGGGGCTACTTACCCCAACAATTGTGGTGTTGTTAGAGAGCTTCGACTCTGGGCCTTCTTAGTGCCAAGTTGGATCGAGAAAGAATGAAAGGGGGCGGCTACAGCGGCTTTTAAACATGTAAGGCTGATTTTTTTCTAAAAGGCCTGTCAAATATGACGTCACTAAAACACCCGTAGCGCCGTTCGTGGCCCACGTACGGCAACAAAATGGGTGTCGTTAGAAAGCTTAGACTTTGGGCTTTATTAGTGCAAAGTTTGATCGAGAAAGAGTCAAAGGGGGCGTCTACAGGGGATTTTAAATATGTAAGGCTGATGTTATTCCTAAAGGCCTATCAAATATGACGTCACTAAAACACCCATAACGCCGTTGGTGTGCCACGCACGGCAACAAGTTGGGTGTCGTTAGAAAGCTTAGACTTTGGGCTTTATTAGTGCCAAGCTTGATCGAGAAAGAATCAAAGTTGGCGTCTACAGGGGCTTTTAAACATGCAAGGCTGATTTTTTCCTAAAGGCCTGTCAAATATGACGTCACTAAAACACCCATAACGCGTTGGTGTGCCACGTACGGCAACAAGTGGGGTGTCGTTAGAAAGCCTAGACTTTGGGCTTTATTAGTGCCAAGCTTGATCGAGAAACAATCAAAGTTGGCGTCTACAGGGGCTTTTAAACATGCAAGGCTGATTTTTTCCTAAAGGCCTGTCAAATATGACGTCACTAAAACACCCATAACGCGTTGGTGTGCCACGTACGGCAACAAGTTGGGTGTCGTTAGAAAGCTTAGACTTTGGGCTTTATTAGTGCCAAGCTTGATCGAGAAAGAATCAAAGTTGGCGTCTACAGGGGCTTTTAAACATGCAAGGCTGATTTTTTCCTAAAGGCCTGTCAAATATGACGTCACTAAAACACCCATAGCGCCGTTCGTGTACCACGTACGCCAACAAGTGGGGTGTCGTTAGAAAGCTTAGACTTTGGGCTTTGACAATGCCAAGTTTCATCGAGAAACATTTAGAGGGAGAGGCTCCAGGGGCTTTTTCGCACATGGAAGGCTGATTTTTTTTTTTCTAAAGGCCTGTTTTTCTAAAAGCCTGTCAAACGTGACGTCACTAAAACACCCATAGCGCCGTTCGTGTACCACGTACGCCAAGAAGTGGGGTGTCGTTAGAAAGCTTAGACTTTGGGCTTTGATAATGCTAAGTTTGATCGAGAAAGAATCAGAGAAAGAGGCTCCAGGGGCTTTTTCGCACATGGAAGGCTGATTGTTTTTTCTAATGGCCTGTCAAACATGAAGTCACTAAAACACCCATAGCGCCGTTCGGGGCTACTTACCCCAACAATTGTGGTGTTGTTAGAGAGCTTCGACTCTGGGCCTTCTTAGTGAAAAGTTGGATCGAGAAAGAATGAAAGGGGGCGGCTACAGCGGCTTTTAAACAAGTAAGGCTGATTTTTTTCTAAAAGGCCTGTCAAATATGACGTCACTAAAACACCCGTAGCGCCGTTCGTGGCCCACGTACGGCAACAAATTGGGTGTCGTTCGAAAGCTTAGACTTTGGGCTTTATTAGTGCAAAGTTTGATCGAGAAAGAGTCAAAGGGAGAGGCTCCAGGTGCTTTTTTGCACATGGAAGGTTAATTTTATTTTCTAAAGGCCTGTCAAACATGACGGCTCTGAAACACATACAGCGCCGTTCGTGGGCCACGTACCCCAACAATTGTGGTGTCGTTAGAAAGCTTAGACTTTGGGCTTTATTAGTACCAAGTTTAATCGAGAAAGAGTCAAAGGGGGCGTCTACAGGGGATTTTAAATATGTAAGGCTGATTTTATTCCTAAAGGCCTATCAAATATGACGTCACTAAAACACCCATAACGCCGTTGGTGTGCCACGTACGGCAACAAGTTGGGTGTCGTTAGAAAGCTTAGACTTTGGGCTTTATTAGTGCCAAGCTTGATCGAGAAAGAATCAAAGTTGGCGTCTACAGGGGCTTTTAAACATGCAAGGCTGATTTTTTCCTAAAGGCCTGTCAAATATGACGTCACTGAAACACCCATAGCGCCGTTCGTGTACCACGTACGCCAACAAGTGGGGTGTCGTTAGAAAGCTTAGACTTTGGGCTTTGACAATGCCAAGTTTCATCGAGAAACATTTAGAGGGAGAGGCTCCAGTGGCTTTTTCGCACATGGAAGGCTGATTTTTTTTTCTAAAGGCCTGTTTTTCTAAAAGCCTGTCAAACATGACGTCACTAAAACACCCATAGCGCCGTTCGTGTACCACGTACGCCAACAAGTGGCGTGTCGTTAAAAAGCTTAGACTTTGGGCTTTGATAATGCTAAGTTTGATCGAGAAAGAATCAGAAAAAGAGGCTCCAGGGGCTTTTTCGCACATGGAAGGCTGATTTTTTTTTCTAATGGCCTGTCAAACATGAAGTCACTAAAACACCCATAGCGCCCTTCGGGGCTACTTACCCCAACAATTGTGGTGTTGTTAGGGAGCTTCGACTCTGGGCCTTCTTAGTGCCAAGTTGGATCGAGAAAGAATGAAAGGGGGCGGCTACAGCGGCTTTTAAACATGTAAGGCTGATTTTTTTCTAAAAGGCCTGTCAAATATGACGTCACTAAAACACCCGTAGCGCCGTTCGTGGCCCACGTACGGCAACAAAATGGGTGTCGTTAGAAAGCTTAGACTTTGGGCTTTATTAGTGCAAAGTTTGATCGAGAAAGAGTCAAAGGGAGAGGCTCCAGGTGCTTTTTCGCACATGGAAGGTTAATTTTATTTTCTAAAGGCCTGTCAAACATGACGTCTCTGAAACACATACAGCGCCGTTCGTGGGCCACGTACCCCAACAATTGTGGTGTCGTTAGAAAGCTTAGACTTTGGGCTTTATTAGTACCAAGTTTGATCGAGAAAGAGTGAAAGGGGGCGTCTACAGGGGTTTTTAAATATGTAAGGCTGATTTTATTCCTAAAGGCCTATCAAATATGACGTCACTAAAACACCCATAACGCCGTTGGTGTGCCACGTACGGCAACAAGTTGGGTGTCGTTAGAAAGCTTAGACTTTGGGCTTTATTAGTGCCAAGCTTGATCGAGAAAGAATCAAAGTTGGCGCCTACAGGGGCTTTTAAACATGCAAGGCTGATTTTTTCCTAAAGGCCTGTCAAATATGACGTCACTAAAACACCCATAGCGCCGTTCGTGTACCACGTACGCCAACAAGTGGGGTGTCTTTAGAAAGCTTAGACATTGGGCTTTGACAATGCCAAGTTTCATCGAGAAAGATTTAGACGGAGAGGCTCCAGGGGCTTTTTCGCACATGGAAGGCTGATTTTTTTTTCTAAAGGCCTGTTTTTCTAAAAGCCTGTCAAACATGACGTCACTAAAACACCCATAGCGCCGTTCGTGTACCACGTACGCCAACAAGTGGGGGGTCGTTAGAAAGCTTAGACTTTGGGCTTTGATAATGCTAAGTTTGATCGAGAAAGAATCAGAAAAAGAGGCTCCAGGGGCTTTTTCGCACATGGAAGGCTGTTTTTTTTTTCTAATGGCCTGTCAAACATGAAGTCACTAAAACACCCATAGCGCCGTTCGGAGCTACTTACCCCAACAATTGTGGTGTTGTTAGAGAGCTTCGACTCTGGGCCTTCTTAGTGTCAAGTTGGATCGAGAAAGAATGAAAGGGGGCGGCTACAGCGGCTTTTAAACATGTAAGGCTGATTTTTTTCTAAAAGGCCTGTCAAATATGACGTCACTAAAACAGCCGTAGCGCCGTTCGTGGCCCACGTACGGCAACAAAATGGGTGTCGTTAGAAAGCTTAGACTTTGGGCTTTATTAGTGCAAAGTTTGATCGAGAAAGAGTCAAAGGGAGAGGCTCCAGGTGCTTTTTCGCACATGGAAGGTTAATTTTATTTTCTAAAGGCCTGTCAAACATGACGTCTCTGAAACACATACAGCGCCGTTCGTGGGCCACGTACCGCAACAATTGTGGTGTCGTTAGAAAGCTTAGACTTTGGGCTTTATTAGTACCAAGTTTGATCGAGAAAGAGTCAAAGGGGGCGTCTACAGGGGATTTTAAATATGTAAGGCTGATTTTATTCCTAAAGGCCTATCAAATATGACGTCACTAAAACACCCATAACGCCGTTGGTGTGCCACGTACGGCAACAAGTTGGGTGTCGTTAGAAAGCTTAGACCTTGGGCTTTATTATTGCCAAGCTTGATCGAGAAAGAATCAAAGTTGGCGTCTACAGGGGCTTTTAAACATGCAAGGCTGATTTTTTCCTAAAGGCCTGTCAAATATGACGTCACTAAAACACCCATAACGCGTTGGTGTGCCACGTACGGCAACAAGTGGGGTGTCGTTAGAAAGCTTAGACTTTGGGCTTTATCAGTGCCAAGTTTGATCGAGAAAGAATCAAAGTTGGCGTCTACAGGGGCTTTTAAACATGCAAGGCTGATTTTTTCCTAAAGGCCTGTCAAATATGACGTCGCTAAAACACCCATAACGCGTTGGTGTGCCACGTACGGCAACAAGTTGGATGTCGTTAGAAAGCTTAGACTTTGGGCTTTATTAGTGCCAAGCTTGATCGAGAAAGAATCAAAGTTGGCGTCTACAGGGGCTTTTAAACATGCAAGGCTGATTTTTTCCTAAAGGCCTGTCAAATATGACGTCACTAAAACACCCATAACGCGTTGGTGTGCCACGTACGGCAACAAGTGGGGTGTCGTTAGAAAGCTTAGACTTTGGGCTTTATTAGTGCCAAGCTTGATCGAGAAAGAATCAAAGTTGGCGTCTACAGGGGCTTTTAAACATGCAAGGCTGATTTTTTCCTAAAGGCCTGTCAAATATGACGTCGCTAAAACACCCATAACGCGTTGGTGTGCCACATACGGCAACAAGTTGGGTGTCGTTAGAAAGCTTAGACTTTGGGCTTTATTAGTGCCAAGCTTGATCGAGAAAGAATCAAAGTTGGCGTCTACAGGGGCTTTTAAACATGTAAGGCTGATTTTATTCCTAAAGGCCTATCAAATATGACGTCACTAAAACACCCATAACGCCGTTGGTCTGCCACGTACGGCAACAAGTTGGGTGTCGTTAGAAAGCTTAGACCTTGGGCTTTATTAGTGCCAAGCTTGATCGAGAAAGAATCAAAGTTGGCGTCTACAGGGGCTTTTAAACATGCAAGGCTGATTTTTTCCTAAAGGCCTGTCAAATATGACGTCACTAAAACACCCATAACGCGTTGGTGTGCCACGTACGGCAACAAGTGGGGTGTCGTTAGAAAGCTTAGACTTTGGGCTTTATTAGTGCCAAGCTTGATCGAGAAAGAATCAAAGTTGGCGTCTACAGGGGCTTTTAAACATGCAAGGCTGATTTTTTCCTAAAGGCCTGTCAAATATGACGTCACTAAAACACCCATAGCGCCGTTCGTGTACCACGTACGCCAACAAGTGGGGTGTCGTTAGAAAGCTTAGACTTTGGGCTTTGACATTGCCAAGTTTCATCGAGAAAGATTTAGAGCGAGAGGCTCCAGGGGCTTTTTCGCACATGGAAGGCTGATTTTTTTTTTCTAAAGGCCTGTTTTTCTAAAAGCCTGTCAAACGTGACGTCACTAAAACACCCATAGCGCCGTTCGTGTACCACGTACGCCAACAAGTGGGGTGTCGTTAGAAAGCTTAGACTTTGGGCTTTGATAATGCTAAGTTTGATCGAGAAAGAATCAGAAAAAGAGGCTCCAGGGGCTTTTTCGCACATGTAAGGCTGTTTTTTTTTTCTAATGGCCTGTCAAACATGAAGTCACTAAAACACCCATAGCGCCGTTCGGGGCTACTTACCCCAACAATTGTGGTGTTGTTAGAGAGCTTCGACTCTGGGCCTTCTTAGTGCCAAGTTGGATCGAGAAAGAATGAAAGGGGGCGGCTACAGCGGCTTTTAAACATGTAAGGCTGATTTTTTTCTAAAAGGCCTGTCAAATATGACGTCACTAAAACACCCGTAGCGCCGTTCGTGGCCCACGTACGGCAACAAAATGGGTGTCGTTAGAAAGCTTAGACTTTGGGCTTCATTAGTGCAAAGTTTGATCGCGAAAGAGTCAAAGGGAGAGGCTCCAGGTGCTTTTTCGCACATGGAAGGTTAATTTTATTTTCTAAAGGCCTGTCAAACATGACGTCTCTGAAACACATACAGCGCCGTTCGTGGGCTACGTACCCCAACAATTGTGGTGTCGTTAGAAAGCTTAGACTTTGGGCTTTATTAGTAGTAAGTTTGATCGAGAAAGAGTCAAAGGGGGCGTCTACAGGGGATTTTAAATATGTAAGGCTGATGTTATTCCTAAAGGCCTATCAAATATGACGTCACTAAAACACCCATAACACCGTTGGTGTGCCACGTACGGCAACAAGTTGGGTGTCGTTAGAAAGCTTAGACTTTGGGCTTTATTAGTGCCTAGCTTGATCGAGAAAGAATCAAAGTTGGCGTCTACAGGGGCTTTTAAACATGCAAGGCTGATTTTTTCCTAAAGGCCTGTCAAATATGACGTCACTAAAACACCCATAACGCGTTGGTGTGCCACGTACGGCAACAAGTGGCGTGTCGTTAGAAAGCTTAGACTTTGGGCTTTATTAGTGCCAAGCTTGATCGAGAAAGAATCAAAGTTGGCGTCTACAGGGGCTTTTAAACATGCAAGGCTGATTTTTTCCTAAAGGCCTGTCAAATATGACGTCACTAAAACACCCATAGCGCCGTTCGTGTACCACGTACGCCAACAAGTGGGGTGTCGTTAGAAAGCTTAGACTTTGGGCTTTATTAGTGCAAAGTTTGATCGAGAAAGAGTCAAAGGGAGAGGCTCCAGGTGCTTTTTTGCACATGGAAGGTTAATTTTATTTTCTAAAGGCCTGTCAAACATGACGTCTCTGAAACACATACAGCGCCGTTCGTGGGCCACGTACCCCAACAATTGTGGTGTCGTTAGAAAGCTTAGACTTTGGGCTTTATTAGTACCAAGTTTGATCGAGAAAGAGTCAAAGGGGGCGTCTACAGGGGATTTTAAATATGTAAGGCTGATTTTATTCCTAAAGGCCTATCAAATATGACGTCACTAAAACACCCATAACGCCGTTGGTGTGCCACGTACGGCAACAAGTTGGGTGTCGTTAGAAAGCTTAGACTTTGGGCTTTATTAGTGCCAAGCTTGATCGAGAAAGAATCAGAAAAAGAGGCTCCAGGGGCTTTTTCGCACATGGAAGGCTGTTTTTTTTTTCTAATGGCCTGTCAAACATGAAGTCACTAAAACACCCATAGCGCCGTTCGGGGCTACTTACCCCAACAATTGTGGTGTTGTTAGAGAGCTTCGACTCTGGGCCTTCTTAGTGCCAAGTTGGATCGAGAAAGAATGAAAGGGGGCGGCTACAGCGGCTTTTAAACATGTAAGGCTGATTTTTTTCTAAAAGGCCTGTCAAATATGACGTCACTGAAACACCCGTAGCGCCGTTCGTGGCCCACGTACGGCAACAAAATGGGTGTCGTTAGAAAGCTTAGACTTTGGGCTTTATTAGTGCAAAGTTTGATCGAGAAAGAGTCAAAGGGAGAGGCTCCAGGTGCTTTTTTGCACATGGAAGGTTAATTTTATTTTCTAAAGGCCTGTCAAACATGACGTCTCTGAAACACATACAGCGCCGTTCGTGGGCCACGTACCCCAACAATTGTGGTGTCGTTAGAAAGCTTAGACTTTGGGCTTTATTAGTACCAAGTTTGATCGAGAAAGAGTCAAAGGGGGCGTCTACAGGGGATTTTAAATATGTAAGGCTGATTTTATTCCTAAAGGCCTATCAAATATGACGTCACTAAAACACCCATAACGCCGTTGGTGTGCCACGTACGGCAACAAGTTGGGTGTCGTTAGAAAGCTTAGACTTTGGGCTTTATTAGTGCCAAGCTTGATCGAGAAAGAATCAAAGTTGGCGTCTACAGGGGCTTTTAAACATGCAAGGCTGATTTTTTCCTAAAGGCCTGTCAAATATGACGTTACTAAAACACCCATAGCGCCGTTCGTGTACCACGTACGCCAACAAGTGGGGTGTCGTTAGAAAGCTTAGACTTTGGGCTTTGACAATGGCAAGTTTCATCGGGAAAGATTTAGAGGGAGAGGCTCCAGGGGCTTTTTCGCACATGGAAGGCTGATTTTTTTTTTCTAAAGGCCTGCTTTTCTAAAAGCCTTGTCAAACATGACGTCACTAAAACACCCATAGCGCCGTTCGTGTACCACGTACGCCAACAATTGGGGTGTCGTTAGAAAGCTTAGACTTCGGGCTTTGATAGTGCTAAGTTTGATCGAGAAAGAATCAGAAAAAGAGGCTCCAGGGGCTTTTTCGCACATGGAAGGCTGTTTTTTTTTTCTAATGGCCTGTCAAACATGAAGTCACTAAAACACCCATAGCGCCGTTCGGGGCTACTTACCCCAACAATTGTGGTGTTGTTAGAGAGCTTCGACTCTGGGCCTTCTTAGTGCCAAGTTGGATCGAGAAAGAATGAAAGGGGGCGGCTACAGCGGCTTTTAAACATGTAAGGCTGATTTTTTTCTAAAAGGCCTGTCAAATATGACGTCACTAAAACACCCGTAGCGCCGTTCGTGGCCCACGTACGGCAACAAAATGGGTGTCGTTAGAAAGCTTAGACTTTGGGCTTTATTAGTGCAAAGTTTGATCGAGAAAGAGTCAAAGGGGGCGTCTACAGGGGATTTTAAATATGTAAGGCTGATGTTATTCCTAAAGGCCTATCAAATATGACGTCACTAAAACACCCATAACGCCGTTGGTGTGCCACGCACGGCAACAAGTTGGGTGTCGTTAGAAAGCTTAGACTTTGGGCTTTATTAGTGCCAAGCTTGATCGAGAAAGAATCAAAGTTGGCGTCTACAGGGGCTTTTAAACATGCAAGGCTGATTTTTTCCTAAAGGCCTGTCAAATATGACGTCACTAAAACACCCATAACGCGTTGGTGTGCCACGTACGGCAACAAGTGGGGTGTCGTTAGAAAGCCTAGACTTTGGGCTTTATTAGTGCCAAGCTTGATCGAGAAAGAATCAAAGTTGCCGTCTACAGGGGCTTTTAAACATGCAAGGCTGATTTTTTCCTAAAGGCCTGTCAAATATGACGTCACTAAAACACCCATAACGCGTTGGTGTGCCACGTACGGCAACAAGTTGGGTGTCGTTAGAAAGCTTAGACTTTGGGCTTTATTAGTGCCAAGCTTGATCGAGAAAGAATCAAAGTTGGCGTCTACAGGGGCTTTTAAACATGCAAGGCTGATTTTTTCCTAAAGGCCTGTCAAATATGACGTCACTAAAACACCCATAGCGCCGTTCGTGTACCACGTACGCCAACAAGTGGGGTGTCGTTAGAAAGCTTAGACTTTGGGCTTTGACAATGCCAAGTTTCATCGAGAAACATTTAGAGGGAGAGGCTCCAGGGGCTTTTTCGCACATGGAAGGCTGATTTTTTTTTTTCTAAAGGCCTGTTTTTCTAAAAGCCTGTCAAACGTGACGTCACTAAAACACCCATAGCGCCGTTCGTGTACCACGTACGCCAAGAAGTGGGGTGTCGTTAGAAAGCTTAGACTTTGGGCTTTGATAATGCTAAGTTTGATCGAGAAAGAATCAGAAAAAGAGGCTCCAGGGGCTTTTTCGCACATGGAAGGCTGATTGTTTTTTCTAATGGCCTGTCAAACATGAAGTCACTAAAACACCCATAGCGCGGTTCGGGGCTACTTACCCCAACAATTGTGGTGTTGTTAGAGAGCTTCGACTCTGGGCCTTCTTAGTGAAAAGTTGGATCGAGAAAGAATGAAAGGGGGCGGCTACAGCGGCTTTTAAACAAGTAAGGCTGATTTTTTTCTAAAAGGCCTGTCAAATATGACGTCACTAAAACACCCGTAGCGCCGTTCGTGGCCCACGTACGGCAACAAAATGGGTGTCGTTAGAAAGCTTAGACTTTGGGCTTTATTAGTGCAAAGTTTGATCGAGAAAGAGTCAAAGGGAGAGGCTCCAGGTGCTTTTTCGCACATGGAAGGTTAATTTTATTTTCTAAAGGCCTGTCAAACATGACGGCTCTGAAACACATACAGCGCCGTTCGTGGGCCACGTACCCCAACAATTGTGGTGTCGTTAGAAAGCTTAGACTTTGGGCTTTATTAGTACCAAGTTTAATCGAGAAAGAGTCAAAGGGGGCGTCTACAGGGGATTTTAAATATGTAAGGCTGATTTTATTCCTAAAGGCCTATCAAATATGACGTCACTAAAACACCCATAACGCCGTTGGTGTGCCACATACGGCAACAAGTTGGGTGTCGTTAGAAAGCTTAGACTTTGGGCTTTATTAGTGCCAAGCTTGATCGAGAAAGAATCAAAGTTGGCGTCTACAGGGGCTTTTAAACATGCAAGGCTGATTTTTTCCTAAAGGCCTGTCAAATATGACGTCACTGAAACACCCATAGCGCCGTTCGTGTACCACGTACGCCAACAAGTGGGGTGTCGTTAGAAAGCTTAGA
Organism: Microchrysa polita; assembly: GCA_949715475.1. Lineage (NCBI taxonomy): Eukaryota > Metazoa > Arthropoda > Insecta > Diptera > Stratiomyidae > Microchrysa > Microchrysa polita. Next base: position 43,752,556 of record OX454420.1, read on the forward strand.
CTTTGGGCTTTGACAATGCCAAGTTTCATCGAGAAACATTTAGAGGGAGAGGCTCCAGTGGCTTTTTCGCACATGGAAGGCTGATTTTTTTTTTCTAAAGGCCTGTTTTTCTAAAAGCCTGTCAAACATGACGTCACTAAAACACCCATAGCGCCGTTCGTGTACCACGTACGCCAACAAGTGGCGTGTCGTTAAAAAGCTTAGACTTTGGGCTTTGATAATGCTAAGTTTGATCGAGAAAGAATCAGAAAAAGAGGCTCCAGGGGCTTTTTCGCACATGGAAGGCTGATTTTTTTTTCTAATGGCCTGTCAAACATGAAGTCACTAAAACACCCATAGCGCCCTTCGGGGCTACTTACCCCAACAATTGTGGTGTTGTTAGGGAGCTTCGACTCTGGGCCTTCTTAGTGCCAAGTTGGATCGAGAAAGAATGAAAGGGGGCGGCTACAGCGGCTTTTAAACATGTAAGTCTGATTTTTTTCTAAAAGGCCTGTCAAATATGACGTCACTAAAACACCCGTAGCGCCGTTCGTGGCCCACGTACGGCAACAAAATGGGTGTCGTTAGAAAGCTTAGACTTTGGGCTTTATGAGTGCAAAGTTTGATCGAGAAAGAGTCAAAGGGAGAGGCTCCAGGTGCTTTTTCGCACATGGAAGGTTAATTTTATTTTCTAAAGGCCTGTCAAACATGACGTCTCTGAAACACATACAGCGCCGTTCGTGGGCCACGTACCCCAACAATTGTGGTGTCGTTAGAAAGCTTAGACTTTGGGCTTTATTAGTACCAAGTTTGATCGAGAAAGAGTGAAAGGGGGCGTCTACAGGGGTTTTTAAATATGTAAGGCTGATTTTATTCCTAAAGGCCTATCAAATATGACGTCACTAAAACACCCATAACGCCGTTGGTGTGCCACGTACGGCAACAAGTTGGGTGTCGTTAGAAAGCTTAGACTTTGGGCTTTATTAGTGCCAAGCTTGATCGAGAAAGAATCAAAGTTGGCGCCTACAGGGGCTTTTAAACATGCAAGGCTGATTTTTTCCTAAAGGCCTGTCAAATATGACGTCACTAAAACACCCATAGCGCCGTTCGTGTACCACGTACGCCAACAAGTGGGGTGTCTTTAGAAAGCTTAGACATTGGGCTTTGACAATGCCAAGTTTCATCGAGAAAGATTTAGACGGAGAGGCTCCAGGGGCTTTTTCGCACATGGAAGGCTGATTTTTTTTTCTAAAGGCCTGTTTTTCTAAAAGCCTGTCAAACATGACGTCACTAAAACACCCATAGCGCCGTTCGTGTACCACGTACGCCAACAAGTGGGGGGTCGTTAGAAAGCTTAGACTTTGGGCTTTGATAATGCTAAGTTTGATCGAGAAAGAATCAGAAAAAGAGGCTCCAGGGGCTTTTTCGCACATGGAAGGCTGTTTTTTTTTTCTAATGGCCTGTCAAACATGAAGTCACTAAAACACCCATAGCGCCGTTCGGAGCTACTTACCCCAACAATTGTGGTGTTGTTAGAGAGCTTCGACTCTGGGCCTTCTTAGTGTCAAGTTGGATCGAGAAAGAATGAAAGGGGGCGGCTACAGCGGCTTTTAAACATGTAAGGCTGATTTTTTTCTAAAAGGCCTGTCAAATATGACGTCACTAAAACACCCGTAGCGCCGTTCGTGGCCCACGTACGGCAACAAAATGGGTGTCGTTAGAAAGCTTAGACTTTGGGCTTTATTAGTGCAAAGTTTGATCGAGAAAGAGTCAAAGGGAGAGGCTCCAGGTGCTTTTTCGCACATGGAAGGTTAATTTTATTTTCTAAAGGCCTGTCAAACATGACGTCTCTGAAACACATACAGCGCCGTTCGTGGGCCACGTACCGCAACAATTGTGGTGTCGTTAGAAAGCTTAGACTTTGGGCTTTATTAGTACCAAGTTTGATCGAGAAAGAGTCAAAGGGGGCGTCTACAGGGGATTTTAAATATGTAAGGCTGATTTTATTCCTAAAGGCCTATCAAATATGACGTCACTAAAACACCCATAACGCCGTTGGTGTGCCACGTACGGCAACAAGTTGGGTGTCGTTAGAAAGCTTAGACCTTGGGCTTTATTATTGCCAAGCTTGATCGAGAAAGAATCAAAGTTGGCGTCTACAGGGGCTTTTAAACATGCAAGGCTGATTTTTTCCTAAAGGCCTGTCAAATATGACGTCACTAAAACACCCATAACGCGTTGGTGTGCCACGTACGGCAACAAGTGGGGTGTCGTTAGAAAGCTTAGACTTTGGGCTTTATCAGTGCCAAGTTTGATCGAGAAAGAATCAAAGTTGGCGTCTACAGGGGCTTTTAAACATGCAAGGCTGATTTTTTCCTAAAGGCCTGTCAAATATGACGTCGCTAAAACACCCATAACGCGTTGGTGTGCCACGTACGGCAACAAGTTGGATGTCGTTAGAAAGCTTAGACTTTGGGCTTTATTAGTGCCAAGCTTGATCGAGAAAGAATCAAAGTTGGCGTCTACAGGGGCTTTTAAACATGCAAGGCTGATTTTTTCCTAAAGGCCTGTCAAATATGACGTCACTAAAACACCCATAACGCGTTGGTGTGCCACGTACGGCAACAAGTGGGGTGTCGTTAGAAAGCTTAGACTTTGGGCTTTATTAGTGCCAAGCTTGATCGAGAAAGAATCAAAGTTGGCGTCTACAGGGGCTTTTAAACATGCAAGGCTGATTTTTTCCTAAAGGCCTGTCAAATATGACGTCGCTAAAACACCCATAACGCGTTGGTGTGCCACATACGGCAACAAGTTGGGTGTCGTTAGAAAGCTTAGACTTTGGGCTTTATTAGTGCCAAGCTTGATCGAGAAAGAATCAAAGTTGGCGTCTACAGGGGCTTTTAAACATGTAAGGCTGATTTTATTCCTAAAGGCCTATCAAATATGACGTCACTAAAACACCCATAACGCCGTTGGTCTGCCACGTACGGCAACAAGTTGGGTGTCGTTAGAAAGCTTAGACCTTGGGCTTTATTAGTGCCAAGCTTGATCGAGAAAGAATCAAAGTTGGCGTCTACAGGGGCTTTTAAACATGCAAGGCTGATTTTTTCCTAAAGGCCTGTCAAATATGACGTCACTAAAACACCCATAACGCGTTGGTGTGCCACGTACGGCAACAAGTGGGGTGTCGTTAGAAAGCTTAGACTTTGGGCTTTATTAGTGCCAAGCTTGATCGAGAAAGAATCAAAGTTGGCGTCTACAGGGGCTTTTAAACATGCAAGGCTGATTTTTTCCTAAAGGCCTGTCAAATATGACGTCACTAAAACACCCATAGCGCCGTTCGTGTACCACGTACGCCAACAAGTGGGGTGTCGTTAGAAAGCTTAGACTTTGGGCTTTGACATTGCCAAGTTTCATCGAGAAAGATTTAGAGCGAGAGGCTCCAGGGGCTTTTTCGCACATGGAAGGCTGATTTTTTTTTTCTAAAGGCCTGTTTTTCTAAAAGCCTGTCAAACGTGACGTCACTAAAACACCCATAGCGCCGTTCGTGTACCACGTACGCCAACAAGTGGGGTGTCGTTAGAAAGCTTAGACTTTGGGCTTTGATAATGCTAAGTTTGATCGAGAAAGAATCAGAAAAAGAGGCTCCAGGGGCTTTTTCGCACATGGAAGGCTGATTTTTTTTTCTAATGGCCTGTCAAACATGAAGTCACTAAAACACCCATAGCGCCGTTCGGGGCTACTTACCCCAACAATTGTGGTGTTGTTAGAGAGCTTCGACTCTGGGCCTTCTTAGTGAAAAGTTGGATCGAGAAAGAATGAAAGGGGGCGGCTACAGCGGCTTTTAAACAAGTAAGTCTGATTTTTTTCTAAAAGGCCTGTCAAATATGACGTCACTAAAACACCCGTAGCGCCGTTCGTGGCCCACGTACGGCAACAAAATGGGTGTCGTTAGAAAGCTTAGACTTTGGGCTTTATTAGTGCAAAGTTTGATCGAGAAAGAGTCAAAGGGAGAGGCTCCAGGTGCTTTTTCGCACATGGATGGTTAATTTTATTTTCTAAAGGCCTGTCAAACATGACGTCTCTGAAACACATACAGCGCCGTTCGTGGGCCACGTACCCCAACAATTGTGGTGTCGTTAGAAAGCTTAGACTTTGGGCTTTATTAGTACCAAGTTTGATCGAGAAAGAATCAAAGGTGGCGTCTACAGGGGCTTTTAAACATGCAAGGCTGATTTTTTCCTAAAGGCCTGTCAAATATGACGTCACTGAAACACCCATAGCGCCGGTCGTGTACCACGTACGCCAACAAGTGGGGTGTCGTTAGAAAGCTTAGACTTTGGGCTTTGACAATGCCAAGTTTCATCGAGAAAGATTTAGAGGGAGAGGCTCCAGGGGCTTTTTCGCACATGGAAGGCTGATTTTTTTTTTCTAAAGGCCTGTTTTTCTAAAAGCCTGTCAAACATGACGTCACTAAAACACCCATAGCGCCGTTCGTGTACCACGTACGCCAACAAGTGGGGTGTCGTTAGAAAGCTTAGACTTTGGGGTTTGATAATGCTAAGTTTGATCGAGAAAGAGTCAAAGGGGGCGTCTACAGGGGATTTTAAATATGTAAGGCTGATTTTATTCCTAAAGGCCTATCAAATATGACGTCACTAAAACACCCATAACGCCGTTGGTGTGCCACGTACGGCAACAAGTTGGGTGTCGTTAGAAAGCTTAGACTTTGGGCTTTATTAGTGCCAAGTTTGATCGAGAAAGAATCAAAGGTGGCGTCTACAGGGGCTTTTAAACATGCAAGGCTGATTTTTTCCTAAAGGCCTGTCAAATATGACGTCACTGAAACACCCATAGCGCCGGTCGTGTACCACGTACGCCAACAAGTGGGGTGTCGTTAGAAAGCTTAGACTTTGGGCTTTGACAATGCCAAGTTTCATCGAGAAAGATTTAGAGGGAGAGGCTCCAGGGGCTTTTTCGCACATGGAAGGCTGATTTTTTTTTTCTAAAGGCCTGTTTTTCTAAAAGCCTGTCAAACATGACGTCACTAAAACACCCATAGCGCCGTTCGTGTACCACGTACGCCAACAAGTGGGGTGTCGTTAGAAAGCTTAGACTTTGGGCTTTGATAATGCTAAGTTTGATCGAGAAAGAATCAGAAAAAGAGGCTCCAGGGGCTTTTTCGCACATGGAAGGCTGATTTTTTTTTCTAATGGCCTGTCAAACATGAAGTCACTAAAACACCCATAGCGCCCTTCGGGGCTACTTACCCCAACAATTGTGGTGTTGTTAGGGAGCTTCGACTCTGGGCCTTCTTAGTGCCAAGTTGGATCGAGAAAGAATGAAAGGGGGCGGCTACAGCGGCTTTTAAACATGTAAGGCTGATTTTTTTCTAAAAGGCCTGTCAAATATGACGTCACTAAAACACCCGTAGCGCCGTTCGTGGCCCACGTACGGCAACAAAATGGGTGTCGTTAGAAAGCTTAGACTTTGGGCTTTATTAGTGCAAAATTTGATCGAGAAAGAGTCAAAGGGAGAGGCTCCGGTTGCTTTTTCGCACATGGAAGGTTAATTTTATTTTCTAAAGGCCTGTCAAACATGACGTCTCTGAAACACATACAGCGCCGTTCGTGGGCCACGTACCCCAACAATTGTGGTGTCGTTAGAAAGCTTAGACTTTGGGCTTTATTAGTACCAAGTTTGATCGAGAAAGAGTCAAAGGGGGCGTCTACAGGGGATTTTAAATATGTAAGGCTGATTTTATTCCTAAAGGCCTATCAAATATGACGTAACTAAAACACCCATAACGCCGTTGGTGTGCCACGTACGGCAACAAGTTGGGTGTCGTTAGAAAGCTTAGACTTTCGGCTTCATTAGTGCCAAGCTTGATCGAGAAAGAATCAAAGTTGGCGTCTACAGGGGCTTTTAAACATGCAAGGCTGATTTTTTCCTAAAGGCCTGTCAAATATGACGTCACTAAAACACCCATAGCGCCGTTCGTGTACTACGTACGCCAACAAGTGGGGTGTCGTTAGAAAGCTTAGACTTCGGGCTTTGACAATGCCAAGTTTCATCGAGAAAGATTTAGAGGGAGAGGCTCCAGGGGCATTTTCGCACATGGAAGGCTGATTTTTTTTTTCTAAAGGCCTGTTTTTCTAAAAGCCTGTCAAACATGACGTCACTAAAACACCCATAGCGCCGTTCGTGTACCACGTACGCCAACAAGTGGGGCGTCGTTAGAAAGCTTAGACTTTGGGCTTTGATAATGCTAAGTTTGATCGAGAAAGAATCAGAAAAAGAGGCTCCAGGGGCTTTTTCGCACATGGAAGGCTGTTTTTTTTTTTCTAATGGCCTGTCAAACATGAAGTCACTAAAACACCCATAGCGCCGTTCGGGGCTACTTACCCCAACAATTGTGGTGTTGTTAGAGAGCTTCGACTCTGGGCCTTCTTAGTGCCAAGTTAAATCGAGAAAGAATGAAAGGGGGCGGCTACAGCGGCTTTTAAACATGTAAGGCTGATTTTTTTCTAAAAGGCCTGTCAAATATGACGTCACTAAAACACCCGTAGCGCCGTTCGTGGCCCACGTACGGCAACAAAATGGGTGTCGTTAGAAAGCTTAGACTTTGGGCTTTATTAGTGCAAAATTTGATCGAGAAAGAGTCAAAGGGAGAGGCTCCAGGTGCTTTTTCGCACATGGAAGGTTAATTTTATTTTCTAAAGGCCTGTCAAACATGACGTCTCCGAAACACATACAGCGCCGTTCGTGGGCCACGCACCCCAACAATTGACGTGTCGTTAGAAAGCTTAGACTTTGGGCTTTATTAGTACCAAGTTTGATCGAGAAAGAGTCAAAGGTGGCGTCTACAGGGGATTTTAAATATGTAAGGCTGATTTTATTCCTAAAGGCCTATCAAATATGACGTCACTAAAACACCCATAACGCCGTTGGTGTGCCACGTACGGCAACAAGTTGGGTGTCGTTAGAAAGCTTAGACTTTGGGCTTTATTAGTGCCAAGCTTGATCGAGAAAGAATCAAAGTTGGCGTCTACAGGGGCTTTTAAACATGCAAGGCTGATTTTTTCCTAAAGGCCTGTCAAATATGACGTTACTAAAACACCCATAACGCGTTGGTGTGCCACGTACGGCAACAAGTGGGGTGTCGTTAGAAAGCTTAGACTTTGGGCTTTATTCGTGCCAAGCTTGATCGAGAAAGAATCAAAGTTGGCGTCTACAGGGGCTTTTAAACATGCAAGGCTGATTTTTTCCTAAAGGCCTGTCAAATATGACGTCACTAAAACACCCATAACGCGTTGGTGTGCCACGTACGGCAACAAGTTGGGTGTCGTTAGAAAGCTTAGACTTTGGGCTTTATTAGTGCCAAGCTTGATCGAGAAAGAATCAAAGTTGGCGTCTACAGGGGCTTTTAAACATGCAAGGCTGATTTTTTCCTAAAGGCCTGTCAAATATGACGTCACTAAAACACCCATAGCGCCGTTCGTGTACCACGTACGCCAACAAGTGGGGTGTCGTTAGAAAGCTTAGACTTTGGGCTTTGACAATGCCAAGTTTCATCGAGAAAGATTTAGAGGGAGAGGCTCCAGGGGCTTTTTCGCACATGGAAGGCTGATTTTTTTTTTCTAAAGGCCTGTTTTTCTAAAAGCCTGTCAAACGTGACGTCACTAAAACACCCATAGCGCCGTTCGTGTACCACGTACGCCAACAAGTGGGGTGTCGTTAGAAAGCTTAGACTTTGGGCTTTGATAATGCTAAGTTTGATCGAGAAAGAATCAGAAAAAGAGGCTCCAGGGGCTTTTTCGCACATGGAAGGCTGATTTTTTTTCTAATGGCCTGTCAAACATGAAGTCACTAAAACACCCATAGCGCCGTTCGGGGCTACTTACCCCAACAATTGTGGTGTTGTTAGAGAGCTTCGACTCTGGGCCTTCTTAGTGAAAAGTTGGATCGAGAAAGAATGAAAGGGGGCGGCTACAGCGGCTTTTAAACAAGTAAGGCTGATTTTTTTCTAAAAGGCCTGTCAAATATGACGTCACTAAAACACCCGTAGCGCCGTTCGTGGCCCACGTACGGCAACAAAATGGGTGTCGTTAGAAAGCTTAGACTTTGGGCTTTATTAGTGCAAAGTTTGATCGAGAAAGAGTCAAAGGGAGAGGCTCCAGGTGCTTTTTCGCACATGGAAGGCTGATTTTTTTTTCTAATAGCCTGTCAAACATGAAGTCACTAAAACACCCATAGCGCCGTTCGGGGCTACTTACCCCAACAATTGTGGTGTTGTTAGAGAGCTTCGACTCTGGGCCTTCTTAGTGCCAAGTTGAATCGAGAAAGAATGAAAGGGGGCGGCTACAGCGGCTTTTAAACATGTAAGTCTGATTTTTTTCTAAAAGGCCTGTCAAATATGACGTCACTGAAACACCCGTAGCGCCGTTCGTGGCCCACGTACGGCAACAAAATGGGTGTCGTTAGAAAGCTTAGACTTTGGGCTTTATTAGTGCAAAGTTTGATCGAGAAAGAGTCAAAGGGAGAGGCTCCAGGTGCTTTTTCGCACATGGAAGGTTAATTTTATTTTCTAAAGGCCTGTCAAACATGACGTCTCTGAAACACATACAGCGCCGTTCGTGGGCCACTTACCCCAACAATTGTGGTGTCGTTAGAAAGCTTAGACTTTGGGCTTTATTAGTACCAAGTTTGATCGAGAAAGAGTCAAAGGGGGCGTCTACAGGGGATTTTAAATATGTAAGGCTGATTTTATTCCTAAAGGCCTATCAAATATGACGTCACTAAAACACCCATAACGCCGTTGGTGTGCCACGTACGGCAACAAGTTGGGTGTCGTTAGAAAGCTTAGACTTTGGGCTTTATTAGTGCCAAGTTTGATCGAGAAAGAATCAAAGTTGGCGTCTACAGGGGCTTTTAAACATGCAAGGCTGATTTTTTCCTAAAGGCCTGTCAAATATGACGTCACTGAAACACCCATAGCGCCGGTCGTGTACCACGTACGCCAACAAGTGGGGTGTCGTTAGAAAGCTTAGACTTTGGGCTTTGACAATGCCAAGTTTCATCGAGAAAGATTTAGAGGGAGAGGCTCCAGGGGCTTTTTCGCACATGGAAGGCTGATTTTTTTTTTCTAAAGGCCTGTTTTTCTAAAAGCCTGTCAAACATGACGTCACTTAAACACCCATAGCGCCGTTCGTGTACCACGTACGCCAACAAGTGGGGTGTCGTTAGAAAGCTTAGACTTTGGGCTTTGATAATGCTAAGTTTGATCGAGAAAGAATCAGAAAAAGAGGCTCCAGGGGCTTTTTCGCACATGGAAGGCTGTTTTTTTTTTTCTAATGGCCTGTCAAACATGAAGTCACTAAAACACCCATAGCGCCGTTCGGGGCTACTTACCCCAACAATTGTGGTGTTGTTAGAGAGCTTCGACTCTGGGCCTTCTTAGTGCCAAGTTAAATCGAGAATGAATGAAAGGGGGCGGCTACAGCGGCTTTTAAACATGTAAGGCTGATTTTTTTCTAAAAGGCCTGTCAAATATGACGTCACTAAAACACCCGTAGCGCCGTTCGTGGCCCACGTACGGCAACAAAATGGGTGTCGTTAGAAAGCTTAGACTTTGGGCTTTATTAGTGCAAAGTTTGATCGAGAAAGAGTCAAAGGGAGAGGCTCCAGGTGCTTTTTCGCACATGGAAGGTTAATTTTATTTTCTAAAGGCCTGTCAAACATGACGTCTCTGAAACACATACAGCGCCGTTCGTGGGCCACGCACCCCAACAATTGACGTGTCGTTAGAAAGCTTAGACTTTGGGCTTTATTAGTACCAAGTTTGATCGAGAAAGAGTCAAAGGTGGCGTCTACAGGGGATTTTAAATATGTAAGGCTGATTTTATTCCTAAAGGCCTATCAAATATGACGTCACTAAAACACCCATAACGCCGTTGGTGTGCCACGTACGGTGTCGTTAGAAAGCTTAGACTTTGGGCTTTATTAGTGCCAAGCTTGATCGAGAAAGAATCAAAGTTGGCGTCTACAGGGGCTTTTAAACATGCAAGGCTGATTTTTTCCTAAAGGCCTGTCAAATATGACGTCACTAAAACACCCATAACGCGTTGGTGTGCCACGTACGGCAACAAGTGGGGTGTCGTTAGAAAGCTTAGACTTTGGGCTTTATTCGTGCCAAGCTTGATCGAGAAAGAATCAAAGTTGGCGTCTACAGGGGCTTTTAAACATGCAAGGCTGATTTTTTCCTAAAGGCCTGTGGCCTATGACGTCACTAAAACACCCATAACGCGTTGGTGTGCCACGTACGGCAACAAGTTGGGTGTCGTTAGAAAGCTTAGACTTTGGGCTTTATTAGTGCCAAGCTTGATCGAGAAAGAATCAAAGTTGGCGTCTACAGGGGCTTTTAAACATGCAAGGCTAATTTTTTCCTAAAGGCCTGTCAAATATGACGTCACTAAAACACCCATAGCGCCGTTCGTGTACCACGTACGCCAACAAGTGGGGTGTCGTTAGAAAGCTTAGACTTTGGGCTTTGACAATGCCAAGTTTCATCGAGAAAGATTTAGAGGGAGAGGCTCCAGGGGCTTTTTCGCACATGGAAGGCTGATTTTTTTTTTCTAAAGGCCTGTTTTTCTAAAAGCCTGTCAAACGTGACGTCACTAAAACACCCATAGCGCCGTTCGTGTACCACGTACGCCAACAAGTGGGGTGTCGTTAGAAAGCTTAGACTTTGGGCTTTGATAATGCTAAGTTTGATCGAGAAAGAATCAGAACAAGAGGCTCCAGGGGCTTTTTCGCCCATGGAAGGCTGATTTTTTTTTCTAATGGCCTGTCAAACATGAAGTCACTAAAACACCCATAGCGCCGTTCGGGGCTACTTACCCCAACAATTGTGGTGTTGTTAGAGAGCTTCGACTCTGGGCCTTCTTAGTGAAAAGTTGGATCGAGAAAGAATGAAAGGGGGCGGCTACAGCGGCTTTTAAACAAGTAAGGCTGATTTTTTTCTAAAAGGCCTGTCAAATATGACGTCACTAAAACACCCGTAGCGCCGTTCGTGGCCCACGTACGGCAACAAAATGGGTGTCGTTAGAAAGCTTAGACTTTGGGCTTTATTAGTGCAAAGTTTGATCGAGAAAGAGTCAAAGGGAGAGGCTCCAGGTGCTTTTTCGCACATGGAAGGTTAATTTTATTTTCTAAAGGCCTGTCAAACATGACGTCTCTGAAACACATACAGCGCCGTTCGTGGGCCACGTACCCCAACAATTGTGGTGTCGTTAGAAAGCTTAGACTTTGGGCTTTATTAGTACCAAGTTTGATCGAGAAAGAGTCAAAGGGGGCGTCTACAGGGGATTTTAAATATGTAAGGCTGATTTTATTCCTAAAGGCCTATCAAATATGACGTCACTAAAACACCCATAACGCCGTTGGTGTGCCACGTACGGCAACAAGTTGGGTGTCGTTAGAAAGCTTAGACTTTGGGCTTCATTAGTGCCAAGCTTTATCGAGAAAGAATCAAAGTTGGCGTCTACAGGGGCTTTTAAACATGCAAGGCTGATTTTTTCCTAAAGGCCTGTCAAATATGACGTCACTAAAACACCCATAGCGCCGTTCGTGTACCACGTACGCCAACAAGTGGGGTGTCGTTAGAAAGCTTAGACTTTGGGCTTTGACAATGCCAAGTTTCATCGAGAAAGATTTAGAGGGAGAGGCTCCAGGGGCTTTTTCGCACATGGAAGGCTGATTTTTTTTTTCTAAAGGCCTGTTTTTCTAAAAGCCTGTCAAACATGACGTCACTAAAACACCCATAGCGCCGTTCGTGTACCACGTACGCCAACAAGTGGGGTGTCGTTAGAAAGCTTAGACTTTGGGCTTTGATAATGCTAAGTTTGATCGAGAAAGAATCAGAAAAAGAGGCTCCAGGGGCTTTTTCGCACATGGAAGGCTGATTTTTTTTTCTAATGGCCTGTCAAACATGAAGTCACTAAAACACCCGTAGCGCCGTTCGGGGCTACTTACCCCAACAATTGTGGTGCTGTTAGAGAGCTTCGACTCTGGGCCTTCTTAGTGCCAAGTTGGATCGAGAAAGAATGAAAGGGGGCGGCTACAGCGGCTTTTAAACATGTAAGGCTGATTTTTTTCTAAAAGGCCTGTCAAATATGACGTCACTAAAACACCCGTAGCGCCGTTCGTGGCCCACGTACGGCAACAAAATGGGTGTCGTTAGAAAGCTTAGACTTTGGGCTTTATTAGTGCAAAGTTTGATCGAGAAAGAGTCAAAGGGAGAGGCTCCAGGTGCTTTTTCGCACATGGAAGGTTAATTTTATTTTCTAAAGGCCTGTCAAACATGACGTCTCTGAAACACATACAGCGCCGTTCGTGGGCCACGTACCCCAACAATTGTGGTGTCGTTAGAAAACCTAGACTTTGGGCTTTACTAGTACCAAGCTTGATCGAGAAAGAGTCAAAGGGGGCGTCTACAGGGGATTTTAAATATGTAAGGCTGATTTTATTCCTAAAGGCCTATCAAATATGACGTCACTAAAACACCCATAACGCCGTTGGTGTGCCACGTACGGCAACAAGTTGGGTGTCGTTAGAAAGCCTAGACTTTGGGCTTTATTAGTGCCAAGCTTGATCGAGAAAGAATCAAAGTTGGCGTCTACAGGGGCTTTTAAACATGCAAGGCTGATTTTTTCCTAAAGGCCTGTCAAATATGACGTCACTAAAACACCCATAGCGCCGTTCGTGTACCACGTACGCCAACAAGTGGGGTGTCGTTAGAAAGCTTAGACTTTGGGCTTTGACAATGCCAAGTTTCATCGGGAAAGATTTAGAGGGAGAGGCTCCAGGGGCTTTTTCGCACATGGAAGGCTGATTTTTTTTTTCTAAAGGCCTGTTTTTCTAAAAGCCTGTCAAACATGACGTCACTAAAACACCCATAGCGCCGTTCGTGTACCACGTACGCCAACAAGTGGGGTGTCGTTAGAAAGCTTAGACTTTGGGCTTTGATAATGCTAAGTTTGATCGAGAAAGAATCAGAAAAAGAGGCTCCAGGGGCTTTTTCGCACATGGAAGGCTGATTTTTGTTTCTAATGGCCTGTCAAACATGAAGTCACTAAAACCACCCATAGCGCCGTTCCGGGCTACTTACCCCAACAATTGAGGTGTTGTTAGAGAGCTTCGACTCTGGGCCTTCTTAGTGCCAAGTTAAATCGAGAAAGAATGAAAGGGGGCGGCTACAGCGGCTTTTAAACATGTAAGGCTGATTTTTTTCTAAAAGGCCTGTCAAATATGACGTCACTAAAACACCTGTAGCGCCGTTCGTGGCCCACGTACGGCAACAAAATGGGTGTCGTTAGAAAGCTTAGACTTTGGGCTTTATTAGTGCAAAGTTTGATCGAGAAAGAGTCAAAGGGAGAGGCTCCAGGTGCTTTTTCGCACATGGAAGGTTAATTTTATTTTCTAAAGGCCTGTCAAACATGACGTCTCTGAAACACATACAGCGCCGTTCGTGGGCACCTACCCCAAGAATTGTGGTGTCGTTAGAAAGCTTAGACTTTGGGCTTTATTAGTACCAAGTTTGATCGAGAAAGAGTCAAAGGGGGCGTCTACAGGGGATTTTAAATATGTAAGGCTGATTTTATTCCTAAAGGCCTATCAAATATGACGTCACTAAAACACCCATAACGCCGTTGGTGTGCCACGTACGGCAACAAGTTGGGTGTCGTTAGAAAGCTTAGACTTTGGGCTTTATTAGTGCCAAGCTTGATCGAGAAGGAATCAAAGTTGGCGTCTACAGGGGCTTTTAAACATGCAAGGCTGATTTTTTCCTAAAGGCCTGTCAAATATGACGTCACTAAAACACCCATAACGCGTTGGTGTGCCACGTACGGCAACCAGTTGGGTGTCGTTAGAAAGCTTAGACTTTGGGCTTTATTAGTGCCAAGCTTGATCGAGAAAGAATCAAAGTTGGCGTCTACAGGGGCTTTTAAACATGCAAGGCTGATTTTTTCCTAAAGGCCTGTCAAATATGACGTCACTAAAACACCCATAACGCGTTGGTGTGCCACGTACGGCAACAAGTTGGGTGTCGTTAGAAAGCTTAGACTTTGGGCTTTATTAGTGCCAAGCTTGATCGAGAAAGAATCAAAGTTGGCGTCTACAGGGGCTTTTAAACATGCAAGGCTGATTTTTTCCTAAAGGCCTGTCAAATATGACGTCACTAAAACACCCATAGCGCCGTTCGTGTACCACGTACGCCAACAAGTGCGGTGTCGTTAGAAAGCTTAGACTTTGGGCTTTGACAATGCCAAGTTTCATCGAGAAAGATTTAGAGGGAGAGGCTCCAGGGGCTTTTTCGCACATGGAAGGCTGATTTTTTTTTTCTAAAGGCCTGTTTTTCTAAAAGCCTGTCAAACGTGACGTCACTAAAACACCCATAGCGCCGTTCGTGTAACACGTACGCCAACAAGTGGGGTGTCGTTAGAAAGCTTAGACTTTGGCCTTTGATAATGCTAAGTTTGATGGAGAAAAAATCAGAAAAATAGGCTCCAGGGGCTTTTTCGCACATGGAAGGCTGATTTTTTTTCTAATGGCCTGTCAAACATGAAGTCACTAAAACACCCATAGCGCCGTTCGGGGCTACTTACCCCAACAATTGTGGTGTTGTTAGAGAGCTTCGACTCTGGGCCTTCTTAGTGAAAAGTTGGATCGAGAAAGAATGAAAGGGGGCGGCTACAGCGGCTTTTAAACAAGTAAGGCTGATTTTTTTCTAAAAGGCCTGTCAAATATGACGTCACTAAAACACCCGTAGCGCCGTTCGTGGCCCACGTACGGCAACAAAATGGGTGTCGTTAGAAAGCTTAGACTTTGGGATTTATTAGTGCAAAGTTTGATCGAGAAAGAGTCAAAGGGAGAGGCTCCAGGTGCTTTTTCGCACATGGAAGGTTAATTTTATTTTCTAAAGGCCTGTCAAACATGACGTCTCTGAAACACATACAGCGCCGTTCGTGGGCCACGTACCCCAACAATTGTGGTGTCGTTAGAAAGCTTAGACTTTGGGCTTTATTAGTACCAAGTTTGATCGAGAAAGAGTCAAAGGGGGCGTCTACAGGGGATTTTAAATATGTAAGGCTGATTTTATTCCTAAAGGCCTATCAAATATGACGTCACTAAAACACCCATAACGCCGTTGGTGTGCCACGTACGGCAACAAGTTGGGTGTCGTTAGAAAGCTTAGACTTTGGGCTTTATTAGTGCCAAGCTTGATCGAGAAAGAATCAAAGTTGGCGTCTACAGGGGCTTTTAAACATGCAAGGCTGATTTTTTCCTAAAGGCCTGTCAAATATGACGTCACTGAAACCACCCATAGCGCCATTCGTGTACCACGTACGCCAACAAGTGGGGTGTCGTTAGAAAGCTTAGACTTTGGGCTTTGACAATGCCAAGTTTCATCGAGAAAGATTTAGAGGGAGAGGCTCCAGGGGCTTTTTCGCACATGGAAGGCTGATTTTTTTTTTCTAAAGGCCTGTTTTTCTAAAAGCCTGTCAAACATGACGTCACTAAAACACCCATAGCGCCGTTCGTGTACCACGTACGCCAACAAGTGGGGTGTCGTTAGAAAGCTTAGACTTTGGGCTTTGATAATGCTAAGTTTGATCGAGAAAGAATCAGAAAAAGAGGCTCCAGGGGCTTTTTCGCACATGCAAGGCTGATTTTTTTTTCTAATGGCCTGTCAAACGTGAAGTCACTAAAACACCCATAGCGCCGTTCGGGGCTACTTACCCCAACAATTGTGGTGTTGTTAGAGAGCTTCGACTCTGGGCCTTCTTAGTGCCAAGTTGGATCGAGAAAGAATGAAAGGGGGCGGCTACAGCGGCTTTTAAACATGTAAGGCTGATTTTTTTCTAAAAGGCCTGTCAAATATGACGTCACTAAAACACCCGTAGCGCCGTTCGTGGCCCACGTACGGCAACAAAATGGGTGTCGTTAGAAAGCTTAGACTTTGGGCTTTATTAGTGCAAAGTTTGATCGAGAAAGAGTCAAAGGGAGAGGCTCCAGGTGCTTTTTCGCACATGGAAGGTTAATTTTATTTTCTAAAGGCCTGTCAAACATGACGTCTCTGAAACACATACAGCGCCGTTTGTGGGCCACGTACCCCAACAATTGTGGTGTCGTTAGAAAGCTTAGACTTTGGGCTTTATTAGTACCAAGTTTGATCGAGAAAGAGTGAAAGGGGGCGTCTACAGGGGATTTTAAATATGTAAGGCTGATTTTATTCCTAAGGGCCTATCAAATATGACGTCACTAAAACACCCATAACGCCGTTGGTGTGCCACGTACGGCAACAAGTTGGGTGTCGTTAGAAAGCTTAGACTTTGGGCTTTTTTAGTGCCAAGCTTGATCGAGAAAGAATCAAAGTTGGCGTCTACAGGGGCTTTTAAACATGCAAGGCTGATTTTTTCCTAAAGGCCTGTCAAATATGACGTCACTAAAACACCCATAGCGCCGTTCGTGTACCACGTACGCCAACAAGTGGGGTGTCGTTAGAAAGCTTAGACTTTGGGCTTTGACAATGCCAAGTTTCATCGAGAAAGATTTAGAGGGAGAGGCTCCAGGGGCTTTTTCGCACATGGAAGGCTGATTTTTTTTTTCTAAAGGCCTGTTTTTCTAAAAGCCTGTCAAACATGACGTCACTAACACACCCATAGCGCCGTTCGTGTACCATGTACGCCAACAAGTGGGGTGTCGTTAGAAAGCTTAGACTTTGGGCTTTGATAATGCTAAGTTTGATCGAGAAAGAATCAGAAAAAGAGGCTCCAGGGGCTTTTTCGCACATGGAAGGCTGATTTTTTTTTCTAATGGCCTGTCAAACATGAAGTCACTAAAACACCCATAGCGCCGTTCGGGGCTACTTACCCCAACAATTGTGGTGTTGTTAGAGAGCTTCGACTCTGGGCCTTCTTAGTGCCAAGTTGGATCGAGAAAGAATGAAAGGGGGCGGCTACAGCGGCTTTTAAACATGTAAGGCTGATTTTTTTCTAAAAGGCCTGTCAAATATGACGTCACTAAAACACCCGTAGCGCCGTTCGTGGCCCACGTACGGCAACAAAATGGGTGTCGTTAGAAAGCTTAGACTTTGGGCTTTATTAGTGCAAAGTTTGATCGAGAAAGAGTCAAAGGGAGAGGCTCCAGGTGCTTTTTCGCACATGGAAGGTTAATTTTATTTTCTAAAGGCCTGTCAAACATGACGTCTCTGAAACACATACAGCGCCGTTCGTGGGCCACGTACTTCAACAATTGTGGTGTCGTTAGAAAGCTTAGACTTTGGGCTTTATTAGTACCAAGTTTGATCGAGAAAGAGTCAAAGGGGGCGTCTACAGGGGATTTTAAATATGTAAGGCTGATTTTATTCCTAAAGGCCTATCAAATATGACGTCACTAAAACACCCATAACGCCGTTGGTGTGCCACGTACGGCAACAAGTTGGGTGTCCTTAGAAAGCTTAGACTTTGGGCTTTATTAGTGCCAAGCTTGATCGAGAAAGAATCGAAGTTGGCGTCTACAGGGGCTTTTAAACATGCAAGGCTGATTTTTTCCTAAAGGCCTGTCAAATATGACGTCACTAAAACACCCATAGCGCCGTTCGTGTACCACGTACGCCAACAAGTGGGGTGTCGTTAGAAAGCTTAGACTTTGGGCTTTGACAGTGCCAAGTTTCATCGAGAAAGATTTAGAGGGAGAGGCTCCAGGGGCTTTTTCGCACATGGAAGGCTGATTTTTTTTTCTAAAGGCCTGTTTTTCTAAAAGCCTGTCAAACATGACGTCACTAAAACACCCATAGCGCCGTTCGTGTACCACGTACGCCAACAAGTGGGGTGTCGTTAGAAAGCTTAGACTTTGGGCTTTGATAATGCTAAGTTTGATCGAGAAAGAATCAGAAAAAGAGGCTCCAGGGGCTTTTTCGCACATGGAAGGCTGATTTTTTTTTCTAATGGCCTGTCAAACATGAAGTCACTAAAACACCCATAGCGCCGTTCGGGGCTACTTACCCCAACAATTGTGGTGTTGTTAGAGAGCTTCGACTCTGGGCCTTCTTAGTGCCAAGTTGGATCGAGAAAGAATGAAAGGGGGCGGCTACAGCGGCTTTTAAACATGTAAGGCTGATTTTTTTCTAAAAGGCCTGTCAAATATGACGTCACTAAAACACCCGTAGCGCCGTTCGTGGCCCACGTACGGCAACAAAATGGGTGTTGTTAGAAAGCTTAGACTTTGGGCTTTATTAGTGCAAAGTTTGATCGAGAAAGAGTCAAAGGGAGAGGCTCCAGGTGCTTTTTCGCACATGGAAGGTTAATTTTATTTTCTAAAGGCCTGTCAAACATGACGTCTCTGAAACACATACAGCGCCGTTCGTGGGCCACGTACCCCAACAATTGTGGTGTCGTTAGAAAGCTTAGACTTTGGGCTTTATTAGTACTAAGTTTGATCGAGAAAGAGTCAAAGGGGGCGTCTACAGGGGATCGAGAAAGAATCAGAAAAAGAGGCTCCAGGGGCTTTTTCGCACATGGAAGGCTGATTTTTTTTTCTAATGGCCTGTCAAACATGAAGTCACTAAAACACCCATAGCGCCGTTCGGGGCTACTTACCCCAACAATTGTGGTGTTGTTAGAGAGCTTCGACTCTGGGCCTTCTTAGTGCCAAGTTGGATCGAGAAAGAATGAAAGGGGGCGGCTACAGCGGCTTTTAAACATGTAAGGCTGATTTTTTTCTAAAAGGCCTGTCAAATATGACGTCACTAAAACACCCGTAGCGCCGTTCGTGGCCCACGTACGGCAACAAAATGGGTGTCGTTAGAAAGCTTAGACTTTGGGCTTTATTAGTGCAAAGTTTGATCGAGAAAGAGTCAAAGGGAGAGGCTCCAGGTGCTTTTTCGCACATGGAAGGTTAATTTTATTTTCTAAAGGCCTGTCAAACATGACGTCTCTGAAACACATACAGCGCCGTTCGTGGGCCACGTACTTCAACAATTGTGGTGTCGTTAGAAAGCTTAGACTTTGGGCTTTATCAGTACCAAGTTTGATCGAGAAATAGTCAAAGGGGGCGTCTACAGGGGATTTTAAATATGTAAGGCTGATTTTATTCCTAAAGGCCTATCAAATATGACGTCACTAAAACACCCATAACGCCGTTGGTGTGCCACGTACGGCAACAAGTTGGGTGTCGTTAGAAAGCTTAGACTTTGGGCTTTATTAGTGCCAAGCTTGATCGAGAAAGAATCAAAGTTGGCGTCTACAGGGGCTTTTAAACATGCAAGGCTGATTTTTTCCTAAAGGCCTGTCAAATATGACGTCACTAAAACACCCATAGCGCCGTTCGTGTACCACGTACGCCAACAAGTGGGGTGTCGTGAGAAAGCTTAGACTTTGGGCTTTGACAATGCCAAGTTTCATCGAGAAAGATTTAGAGGGAGAGGCTCCAGGGGCTTTTTCGCACATGGAAGGCTGATTTTTTTTTTCTAAAGGCCTGTTTTTCTAAAAGCCTGTCAAACATGACGTCACTAAAACACCCATAGCGCCGTTCGTGTACCACGTACGCCAACAAGTGGGGTGTCGTTAGAAAGCTTAGACTTTGGGCTTTGATAATGCTAAGTTTGATCGAGAAAGAATCAGAAAAAGAGGCTCCAGGGGCTTTTTCGCACATGGAAGGCTGATTTTTTTTTCTAATGGCCTGTCAAACATGAAGTCACTAAAACACCCATAGCGCCGTTCGGGGCTACTTACCCCAACAATTGTGGTGTTGTTAGAGAGCTTCGACTCTGGGCCTTCTCAGTGCCGAGTTGGATCGAGAAAGAATGAAAGGGGGCGGCTACAGCGGCTTTTAAACATGTAAGGCTGATTTTTTTCTAAAAGGCCTGTCAAATATGACGTCACTAAAACACCCGTAGCGCCGTTCGTGGCCCACGTACGGCAACAAAATGGGTGTCGTTAGAAAGCTTAGACTTTGGGCTTTATTAGCGCAAAGTTTGATCGAGAAAGAGTCAAAGGGAGAGGCTCCAGGTGCTTTTTCGCACATGGAAGGTTAATTTTATTTTCTAAAGGCCTGTCAAACATGACGTCTCTGAAACACATACAGCGCCGTTCGTGGGCCACGTACGCCAACAAGTGGGGTGTCGTTAGAAAGCTTAGACTTTGGGCTTTGATAATGCTAAGTTTGATCGAGAAAGAATCAGAAAAAGAGGCTCCAGGGGCTTTTTCGCACATGGAAGGCTGATTTTTTTTTCTAATGGCCTGTCAAACATGAAGTCACTAAAACACCCATAGCGCCGTTCGGGGCTACTTACCCCAACAATTGTGGTGTTGTTAGAGAGCTTCGACTCTGGGCCTTCTTAGTGCCGAGTTGGATCGAGAAAGAATGAAAGGGGGCGGCTACAGCGGCTTTTAAACATGTAAGGCTGATTTTTTCCTAAAGGCCTGTCAAATATGACGTCACTAAAACACCCATAGCGCCGTTCGTGTACCACGTACGCCAACAAGTGGGGTGTCGTTAGAAAGCTTAGACTTTGGGCTTTGACAATGCCAAGTTTCATCGAGAAAGATTTAGAGGGAGAGGCTCCAGGGGCTTTTTCGCACATGGAAGGCTGATTTTTTTTTCTAAAGGCCTGTTTTTCTAAAAGCCTGTCAAACATGACGTCACTAAAACACCTATAGCGCCGTTCGTGTACCACGTACGCCAACAAGTGGGGTGTCGTTAGAAAGCTTAGACTTTGGGCTTTGATAATGCTACGTTTGATCGAGAAAGAATCAGAAAAAGAGGCTCCAGGGGCTTTTTCGCACATGGAAGGCTGATTTTTTTTTCTAATGGCCTGTCAATGGCTTCGACTCTGGGCCTTCTTAGTGCCAAGTTGGATCGAGAAAGAATGAAAGGGGGCGGCTACAGCGGCTTTTAAACATGTAAGGCTGATTTTTTTCGAAAAGGCCTGTCAAATATGACGTCACTAAAACACCCGTAGCGCCGTTCGTGGCCCACGTACGGCAACAAAATGGGTGTCGTTAGAAAGCTTAGACTTTGGGCTTTATTACTGCAAAGTTTGATCGAGAAAGAGTCAAAGGGAGAGGCTCCAGGTGCTTTTTCGCACATGGAAGGTTAATTTTATTTTCTAAAGGCCTGTCAAACATGACGTCTCTGAAACACATACAGCGCCGTTCGTGGGCCACGTACCCCAACAATTGTGGTGTCGTTAGAAAGCTTAGACTTTGGGCTTTATTAGTACCAAGTTTGATCGAGAAAGAGTCAAAGGGGGCGTCTACAGGGGATTTTAAATATGTAAGGCTGATTTTATTCCTAAAGGCCTATCAAATATGACGTCACTAAAACACCCATAACGCCGTTGGTGTGCCACGTACGGCAACAAGTTGGGTGTCGTTAGAAAGCTTAGACTTTGGGCTTTATTAGTGCCAAGCTTGATCGAGAAAGAATCAAAGTTGGCGTCTACTGGGGCTTTTAAACATGCAAGGCTGATTTTTTCCTAAAGGCCTGTCAAATATGACGTCACTAAAACACCCATAGCGCCGTTCGTGTACCACGTACGCCAACAAGTGGGGTGTCGTTAGAAAGCTTAGACTTTGGGCTTTGACAGTGCCAAGTTTCATCGAGAAAGATTTAGAGGGAGAGGCTCCAGGGGCTTTTTCGCACATGGAAGGCTGATTTTTTTTTTCTAAAGGCCTGTTTTTCTAAAAGCCTGTCAAACATGACGTCACTAAAACACCCATAGCGCCGTTCGTGTACCACGTACGCCAACAAGTGGGGTGTCGTTAGAAAGCTTAGACTTTGGGCTTTGATAATGCTAAGTTTGATCGAGAAAGAATCAGAAAAAGAGGCTCCAGGGGCTTTTTCGCACATGGAAGGCTGATTTTTTTTCTAATGGCCTGTCAAACATGAAGTCACTAAAACACCCATAGCGCCGTTCGGGGCTACTTACCCCAACAATTGTGGTGTTGTTAGAGAGCTTCGACTCTGGGCCTTCTTAGTGCCAAGTTGGATCGAGAAAGAATGAAAGGGGGCGGCTACAGCGGCTTTTAAACATGTAAGGCTGATTTTTTTCTAAAAGGCCTGTCAAATATGACGTCACTAAAACACCCGTAGCGCCGTTCGTGGGCCACGTACGGCAACAAAATGGGTGTCGTTAGAAAGCTTAGACTTTGGGCTTTATTAGCGCAAAGTTTGATCGACAAAGAGTCAAAGGGAGAGGCT
Organism: Microchrysa polita; assembly: GCA_949715475.1. Lineage (NCBI taxonomy): Eukaryota > Metazoa > Arthropoda > Insecta > Diptera > Stratiomyidae > Microchrysa > Microchrysa polita. The sequence goes on from OX454420.1 coordinate 43,774,801, forward strand.
CCAGGTGCTTTTTCGCACATGGAAGGTTAATTTTATTTTCTAAAGGCCTGTCAAACATGACGTCTCTGAAACACATACAGCGCCGTTCGTGGGCCACGTACCCCAACAACTGTGGTGTCGTTAGAAAGCTTAGACTTTGGGCTTTATTAGTACCAAGTTTGATCGAGAAAGAGTCAAAGGGGGCGTCTACAGGGGATTTTAAACATGTAAGGCTGATTTTATTCCTAAAGGCCTATCAAATATGACGTCACTAAAACACCCATAACGCCGTTGGTGTGCCACGTACGGCAACAAGTTGGGTGTTGTTAGAAAGCTTAGACTTTGGGCTTTATTAGTGCCAAGCTTGATCGAGAAAGAATCAAAGTTGGCGTCTACAGGGGCTTTTAAACATGCAAGGCTGATTTTTTCCTAAAGGCCTGTCAAATATGACGTCACTAAAACACCCATAGCGCCGTTCGTGTACCACGTACGCCAACAAGTGGGGTGTCGTGAGAAAGCTTAGACTTTGGGCTTTGACAATGCCAAGTTTCATCGAGAAAGATTTAGAGGGAGAGGCTCCAGGGGCTTTTTCGCACATGGAAGGCTGATTTTTTTTTTCTAAAGGCCTGTTTTTCTAAAAGCCTGTCAAACATGACGTCACTAAAACACCCATAGCGCCGTTCGTGTACCACGTACGCCAACAAGTGGGGTGTCGTTAGAAAGCTTAGACTTTGGGCTTTGACAATGCCAAGTTTCATCGAGAAAGATCTAGAGGGAGAGGCTCCAGGGGCTTTTTCGCACATGGAAGGCTGATTTTTTTTTTCTAAAGGCCTGTTTTTCTAAAAGCCTGTCAAACATGACGTCACTAAAACACCCATAGCGCCGTTCGTGTACCACGTACGCCAACAAGTGGGGTGTCGTTAGAAAGCTTAGACTTTGGGCTTTGACAATGCCAAGTTTCATCGAGAAAGATTTAGAGGGAGAGGCTCCAGGGGCTTTTTCGCACATGGAAGGCTGATTTTTTTTTTCTAAAGGCCTGTTTTTCTAAAAGCCTGTCAAACATGACGTCACTAAAACACCCATAGCGCCGTTCGTGTACCACGTACGCCAACAAGTGGGGTGTCGTTAGAAAGCTTAGACTTTGGGTTTTGATAATGCTAAGTTTGATCGAGAAAGAATCAGAAAAAGAGGCTCCAGGGGCTTTTTCGCACATGGAAGGCTGATTTTTTTTTCTAATGGCCTGTCAAACATGAAGTCACTAAAACACCCATAGCGCCGTTCGGGGCTACTTACCCCAACAATTGTGGTGTTGTTAGAGAGCTTCGACTCTGGGCCTTCTTAGTGCCGAGTTGGATCGAGAAAGAATGAAAGGGGGCGGCTACAGCGGCTTTTAAACATGTAAGGCTGATTTTTTTCTAAAAGGCCTGTCAAATATGACGTCACTAAAACACCCGTAGCGCCGTTCGTGGCCCACGTACGGCAACAAAATGGGTGTCGTTAGAAAGCTTAGACTTTGGGCTTTATTAGCGCAAAGTTTGATCGAGAAAGAGTCAAAGGGAGAGGCTCCAGGTGCTTTTTCGCACATGGAAGGTTAATTTTATTTTCTAAAGGCCTGTCAAACATGACGTCTCTGAAACACATACAGCGCCGTTCGTGGGCCACGTACGCCAACAAGTGGGGTGTCGTTAGAAAGCTTAGACTTTGGGCTTTGATAATGCTAAGTTTGATCGAGAAAGAATCAGAAAAAGAGGCTCCAGGGGCTTTTTCACACATGGAAGGATGATTTTTTTTTCTAATGGCCTGTCAAACATGAAGTCACTAAAACACCCATAGCGCCGTTCGGGGCTACTTACCCCAACAATTGTGGTGTTGTTAGAGAGCTTCGACTCTGGGCCTTCTTAGTGCCGAGTTGGATCGAGAAAGAATGAAAGGGGGCGGCTACAGCGGCTACAGCGGCTTTTAAACATGTAAGGCTGATTTTTTCCTAAAGGCCTGTCAAATATGACGTCACTAAAACACCCATAGCGCCGTTCGTGTACCACGTACGCCAACAAGTGGGGTGTCGTTAGAAAGCTTAGACTTTGGGCTTTGACAATGCCAAGTTTCATCGAGAAAGATTCAGAGGGAGAGGCTCCAGGGGCTTTTTCGCACATGGAAGGCTGATTTTTTTTTCTAAAGGCCTGTTTTTCTAAAAGCCTGTCAAACATGACGTCACTAAAACACCTATAGCGCCGTTCGTGTACCACGTACGCCAACAAGTGGGGTGTCGTTAGAAAGCTTAGACTTTGGGCTTTGATAATGCTACGTTTGATCGAGAAAGAATCAGAAAAAGAGGCTCCAGGGGCTTTTTCGCACATGGAAGGCTGATTTTTTTTTCTAATGGCCTGTCAATGGCTTCGACTCTGGGCCTTCTTAGTGCCAAGTTGGATCGAGAAAGAATGAAAGGGGGCGGCTACAGCGGCTTTTAAACATGTAAGGCTGATTTTTTTCGAAAAGGCCTGTCAAATATGACGTCACTAAAACACCCGTAGCGCCGTTCGTGGCCCACGTACGGCAACAAAATGGGTGTCGTTAGAAAGCTTAGACTTTGGGCTTTATTAGTGCAAAGTTTGATCGAGAAAGAGTCAAAGGGAGAGGCTCCAGGTGCTTTTTCGCACATGGAAGGTTAATTTTATTTTCTAAAGGCCTGTCAAACATGACGTCTCTGAAACACATACAGCGCCGTTCGTGGGCCACGTACCCCAACAATTGTGGTGTCGTTAGAAAGCTTAGACTTTGGGCTTTATTAGTACCAAGTTTGATCGAGAAAGAGTCAAAGGGGGCGTCTACAGGGGATTTTAAATATGTAAGGCTGATTTTATTCCTAAAGGCCTATCAAATATGACGTCACTAAAACACCCATAACGCCGTTGGTGTGCCACGTACGGCAACAAGTTGGGTGTCGTTAGAAAGCTTAGACTTTGGGCTTTATTAGTGCCAAGCTTGATCGAGAAAGAATCAAAGTTGGCGTCTACTGGGGCTTTTAAACATGCAAGGCTGATTTTTTCCTAAAGGCCTGTCAAATATGACGTCACTAAAACACCCATAGCGCCGTTCGTGTACCACGTACGCCAACAAGTGGGGTGTCGTTAGAAAGCTTAGACTTTGGGCTTTGACAATGCCAAGTTTCATCGAGAAAGATTTAGAGGGAGAGGCTCCAGGGGCTTTTTCGCACATGGAAGGCTGATTTTTTTTTTCTAAAGGCCTGTTTTTCTAAAAGCCTGTCAAACATGACGTCACTAAAACACCCATAGCGCCGTTCGTGTACCACGTACGCCAACAAGTGGGGTGTCGTTAGAAAGCTTAGACTTTGGGCTTTGATAATGCTAAGTTTGATCGAGAAAGAATCAGAAAAAGAGGCTCCAGGGGCTTTTTCGCACATGGAAGGCTGATTTTTTTTCTAATGGCCTGTCAAACATGAAGTCACTAAAACACCCATAGCGCCGTTCGGGGCTACTTACCCCAACAATTGTGGTGTTGTTAGAGAGCTTCGACTCTGGGCCTTCTTAGTGCCAAGTTGGATCGAGAAAGAATGAAAGGGGGCGGCTACAGCGGCTTTTAAACATGTAAGGCTGATTTTTTTCTAAAAGGCCTGTCAAATATGACGTCACTAAAACACCCGTAGCGCCGTTCGTGGGCCACGTACGGCAACAAAATGGGTGTCGTTAGAAAGCTTAGACTTTGGGCTTTATTAGCGCAAAGTTTGATCGAGAAAGAGTCAAAGGGAGAGGCTCCAGGTGCTTTTTCGCACATGGAAGGTTAATTTTATTTTCTAAAGGCCTGTCAAACATGACGTCTCTGAAACACATACAGCGCCGTTCGTGGGCCACGTACCCCAACAATTGTGGTGTCGTTAGAAAGCTTAGACTTTGGGCTTTATTAGTACCAAGTTTGATCGAGAAAGAGTCAAAGGGGGCGTCTACAGGGGATTTTAAACATGTAAGGCTGATTTTATTCCTAAAGGCCTATCAAATATGACGTCACTAAAACACCCATAACGCCGTTGGTGTGCCACGTACGGCGACAAGTTGGGTGTTGTTAGAAAGCCTAGACTTTGGGCTTTATTAGTGCCAAGCTTGATCGAGAAAGAATCAAAGTTGGCGTCTACAGGGGCTTTTAAACATGCAAGGCTGATTTTTTCCTAAAGGCCTGTCAAATATGACGTCACTAAAACACCCATAGCGCCGTTCGTGTACCACGTACGCCAACAAGTGGGGTGTCGTTAGAAAGCTTAGACTTTGGGCTTTGACAATGCCAAGTTTCATCGAGAAAGATTTAGAGGGAGAGGCTCCAGGGGCTTTTTCGCACATGGAAGGCTGATTTTTTTTTTCTAAAGGCCTGTTTTTCTAAAAGCCTGTCAAACATGACGTCACTAAAACACCCATAGCGCCGTTCGTGTACCACGTACGCCAACAAGTGGGGTGTCGTTAGAAAGCTTAGACTTTGGGCTTTGATAATGCTAAGTTTGATCGAGAAAGAATCAGAAAAAGAGGCTCCAGGGGCTTTTTCGCACATGGAAGGCTGATTTTTTTTTCTAATGGCCTGTCAAACATGAAGTCACTAAAACACCCATAGCGCCGTTCGGGGCTACTTACCCCAACAATTGTGGTGTTGTTAGAGAGCTTCGACTCTGTTCCTTCTTAGTGCCAAGTTGGATCGAGAAAGAATGAAAGGGGGCGGCTACAGCGGCTTTTAAACATGTAAGGCTGATTTTTTTCTAAAAGGCCTGTCAAATATGACGTCACTAAAACACCCGTAGCGCCGTTCGTGGCCCACGTACGGCAACAAAATGGGTGTCGTTAGAAAGCTTAGACTTTGGGCTTTATTAGTGCAAAGTTTGATCGAGAAAGAGTCAAAGGGAGAGGCTCCAGGTGCTTTTTCGCACATGGAAGGTTAATTTTATTTTCTAAAGGCCTGTCAAACATGACGTCTCTGAAACACATACAGCGCCGTTCGTGGGCCACGTACCCCAACAATTGTGGTGTCGTTAGAAAGCTTAGACTTTGGGCTTTATTAGTACCAAGTTTGATCGAGAAAGAGTCAAAGGGGGCGTCTACAGGGGATTTTAAATATGTAAGGCTGATTTTATTCCTAAAGGCCTATCAAATATGACGTCACTAAAACACCCATAACGCCGTTGGTGTGCCACGTACGGCAACAAGTTGGGTGTTGTTAGAAAGCTTAGACTTTGGGCTTTATTATTGCCAAGCTTGATCGAGAAAGAATCAAAGTTGGCGTCTACAGGGGCTTTTAAACATGCAAGGCTGATTTTTTCCTAAAGGCCTGTCAAATATGACGTCACTAAAACACCCATAGCGCCGTTCGTGTACCACGTACGCCAACAAGTGGGGTGTCGTTAGAAAGCTTAGACTTTGGGCTTTGACAATGCCAAGTTTCATCGAGAAAGATTTAGAGGGAGAGGCTCCAGGGGCTTTTTCGCACATGGAAGGCTGATTATTGTTTTCTAAAGGCCTGTTTTTCTAAAAGCCTGTCAAACATGACGTCACTAAAACACCCATAACGCCGTTCGTGTACCACGTACGCCAACAAGTGGGGTGTCGTTAGAAAGCTTAGACTTTGGGCTTTGATAATGCTAAGTTTGATCGAGAAAGAATCAGAAAAAGAGGCTCCAGGGGCTTTTTCGCACATGGAAGGCTGATTTTTTTTTCTAATGGCCTGTCAAACATGAAGTCACTAAAACACCCATAGCGCCGTTCGGGGCTACTTACCCCAACAATTGTGGTGTTGTTAGAGAGCTTCGACTCTGGGCCTTCTTAGTGCCAAGTTGGATCGAGAAAGAATGAAAGGGGGCGGCTACAGCGGCTTTTAAACATGTAAGGCTGATTTTTTTCTAAAAGGCCTGTCAAATATGACGTCACTAAAACACCCGTAGCGCCGTTCGTGGCCCACGTACGGCAACAAAATGGGTGTCGTTACAAAGCTTAGACTCTGGGCTTTATTAGTGCAACGTTTGATCGAGAAAGAGTCAAAGGGAGAGGCTCCAGGTGCTTTTTCGCACATGGAAGGTTAATTTTATTTTCTAAAGGCCTGTCAAACATGACGTCTCTGAAACACATACAGCGCCGTTCGTGGGCCACGTACCCCAACAATTGTGGTGTCGTTAGAAAGCTTAGACTTTGGGCTTTATTAGTACCAAGTTTGATCGAGAAAGAGTCAAAGGGGGCGTCTACAGGGGATTTTAAATATGTAAGGCTGATTTTATTCCTAAAGGCCTATCAAATATGACGTCACTAAAACACCCATAACGCCGTTGGTGTGCCACGTACGGCAACAAGTTGGGTGTCGTTAGAAAGCTTAGACTTTGGGCTTTTTTAGTGCCAAGCTTGATCGAGAAAGAATCAAAGTTGGCGTCTACAGGGGCTTTTAAACATGCAAGGCTGATTTTTTCCTAAAGGCCTGTCAAATATGACGTCACTAAAACACCCGTAGCGCCGTTCGTGGCCCACGTACGGCAACAAAATGGGTGTCGTTAGAAAGCTTAGACTTTAGGCTTTATTAGTGCAAAGTTTGATCGAGAAAGAGTCAAAGGGAAAGGCTCCAGGTGCTTTTTCGCCCATGGAAGGTTAATTTTATTTTCTAAAGGCCTGTCAAACATGACGTCTCTGAAACACATACAGCGCCGTTCGTGGGCCACGTACCTCAACAGTTGTGGTGTCGTTAGAAAGCCTAGACTTTGGGCTTTATTAATACCAAGTTGGATCGAGAAAGAATGAAAGGGGGCGGCTACAGCGGCTTTTAAACATGTAAGGCTGATTTTTTTCTAAAAGGCCTGTCAAATATGACGTCACTAAAACACCCGTAGCGCCGTTCGTGGCCCACGTACGGCAACAAAATGGGTGTCGTTAGAAAGCTTAGACTCTGGGCTTTATTAGTGCAACGTTTGATCGAGAAAGAGTCAAAGGGAGAGGCTCCAGGGGCTTTTTCGCACATGGAAGGCTGATTTTTTTTTCTAATGGCCTGTCAAACATGAAGTCACTAAAACACCCATAGCGCCGTTCGGGGCTACTTACCCCAACAATTGTGGTGTTGTTAGAGAGCTTCGACTCTGGGCCTTCTTAGTGCCAAGTTGGATCGGGAAAGAATGAAAGGGGGCGGCTACAGCGGCTTTTAAACATGTAAGGCTGATTTTTTTCTAAAAGGCCTGTCAAATATGACGTCACTAAAACACCCGTAGCGCCGTTCGTGGCCCATGTACGGCAACAAAATGGGTGTCGTTAGAAAGCTTAGACTTTGGGCTTTATTAGTGCAAAGTTTGATCGAGAAAGAGTCAAAGGGAGAGGCTCCAGGTGCTTTTTCGCACATGGAAGGTTAATTTTATTTTCTAAAGGCCTGTCAAACATGACGTCTCTGAAACACATACAGCGCCGTTCGTGGGCCACGTACCCCAACAATTGTGGTGTCGTTAGAAAGCTTAGACTTTGGGCTTTATTAGTGCCAAGCTTGATCGAGAAAGAATCAAAGTTGGCGTCTACAGGGGCTTTTAAACATGCAAGGCTGATTTTTTCCTAAAGGCCTGTCAAATATGACGTCACTAAAACACCCATAGCGCCGTTCGTGTACCACGTACGCCAACAAGTGGGGTGTCGTTAGAAAGCTTAGACTTTGGGCTTTGACAATGCCAAGTTTCATCGAGAAAGATTTAGAGGGAGAGGCTCCAGGGGCTTTTTCGCACATGGAAGGCTGATTTTTTTTTCTAAAGGCCTGTTTTTCTAAAAGCCTGTCAAACATGACGTCACTAAAACACCCATAGCGCCGTTCGTGTACCACGTACGCCAACAAGTGGGGTGTCGTTAGAAAGCTTAGACTTTGGGCTTTGATAATGCTAAGTTTGATCGAGAAAGAATCAGAAAAAGAGGCTCCAGGGGCTTTTTCGCACATGGAAGGCTGTCAAACATGAAGTCACTAAAACACCCATAGCGCCGTTCGGGGCTACTTACCCCAACAATTGTGGTGTTGTTAGAGAGCTTCGACTCTGGGCCTTCTTAGTGCCAAGTTGGATCGAGAAAGAATGAAAGGGGGCGGCTACAGCGGCTTTTAAACATGTAAGGCTGATTTTTTTCGAAAAGGCCTGTCAAATATGACGTCACTAAAACACCCGTAGCGCCGTTCGTGGCCCACGTACGGCAACAAAATGGGTGTCGTTAGAAAGCTTAGACTTTGGGCTTTATTAGTGCAAAGTTTGATCGAGAAAGAGTCAAAGGGAGAGGCTCCAGGTGCTTTTTCGCACATGGAAGGTTAATTTTATTTTCTAAAGGCCTGTCAAACATGACGTCTCTGAAACACATACAGCGCCGTTCGTGGGCCACGTACCCCAACAATTGTGGTGTCGTTAGAAAGCTTAGACTTTGGGCTTTATTAGTACCAAGTTTGATCGAGAAAGAGTCAAAGGGGGCGTCTACAGGGGATTTTAAATATGTAAGGCTGATTTTATTCCTAAAGGCCTATCAAATATGACGTCACTAAAACACCCATAACGCCGTTGGTGTGCCACGTACGGCAACAAGTTGGGTGTCGTTAGAAAGCTTAGACTTTGGGCTTTATTAGTGCCAAGCTTGATCGAGAAAGAATCAAAGTTGGCGTCTACAGGGGCTTTTAAACATGCAAGGCTGATTTTTTCCTAAAGGCCTGTCAAATATGACGTCACTAAAACACCCATAGCGCCGTTCGTGTACCACGTACGCCAACAAGTGGGGTGTCGTTAGAAAGCTTAGACTTTGGGCTTTGACAATGCCAAGTTTCATCGAGAAAGATTTAGAGGGAGAGGCTCCAGGGGCTTTTTCGCACATGGAAGGCTGATTTTTTTTTTCTAAAGGCCTGTTTTTCTAAAAGCCTGTCAAACATGACGTCACTAAAACACCCATAGCGCCGTTCGTGTACCACGTACGCCAACAAGTGGGGTGTCGTTAGAAAGCTTAGACTTTGGGCTTTGATAATGCTAAGCTTGATCGAGAAAGAATCAGAAAAAGAGGCTCCAGGGGCTTTTTCGCACATGGAAGGCTGATTTTTTTTCTAATGGCCTGTCAAACATGAAGGCACTAAAACACCCATAGCGCCGTTCGGGGCTACTTACCCCAACAATTGTGGTGTTGTTAGAGAGCTTCGACTCTGGGCCTTCTTAGTGCCAAGTTGGATCGAGAAAGAATGAAAGGGGGCGGCTACAGCGGCTTTTAAACATGTAAGGCTGATTTTTTTCTAAAAGGCCTGTCAAATATGACGTCACTAAAACACCCGTAGCGCCGTTCGTGGGCCACGTACGGCAACAAAATGGGTGTCGTTAGAAAGCTTAGACTTTGGGCTTTATTAGCGCAAAGTTTGATCGAGAAAGAGTCAAAGGGAGAGGCTCCAGGTGCTTTTTCGCACATGGAAGGTTAATTTTATTTTCTAAAGGCCTGTCAAACATGACGTCTCTGAAACACATACAGCGCCGTTCGTGGGCCACGTACCCCAACAATTGTGGTGTCGTTAGAAAGCTTAGACTTTGGGCTTTATTAGTACCAAGTTTGATCGAGAAAGAGTCAAAGGGGGCGTCTACAGGGGATTTTAAACATGTAAGGCTGATTTTATTCCTAAAGGCCTATCAAATATGACGTCACTAAAACACCCATAACGCCGTTGGTGTGCCACGTACGGCAACAAGTTGGGTGTTGTTAGAAAGCTTAGACTTTGGGCTTTATTAGTGCCAAGCTTGATCGAGAAAGAATCAAAGTTGGCGTCTACAGGGGCTTTTAAACATGCAAGGCTGATTTTTTCCTAAAGGCCTGTCAAATATGACGTCACTAAAACACCCATAGCGCCGTTCGTGTACCACGTACGCCAACAAGTGGGGAGTCGTTAGAAAGCTTAGACTTTGGGCTTTGACAATGCCAAGTTTCATCGAGAAAGATTTAGAGGGAGAGGCTCCAGGGGCTTTTTCGCACATGGAAGGCTGATTTTTTTTTTTCTAAAGGCCTGTTTTTCTAAAAGCCTGTCAAACATGACGTCACTAAAACACCCATAGCGCCGTTCGTGTACCACGTACGCCAACAAGTGGGGTGTCGTTAGAAAGCTTAGACTTTGGGCTTTGATAATGCTAAGTTTGATCGAGAAAGAATCAGAAAAAGAGGCTCCAGGGGCTTTTTCGCACATGGAAGGCTGATTTTTTTTTCTAATGGCCTGTCAAACATGAAGTCACTAAAACACCCATAGCGCCGTTCGGGGCTACTTACCCCAACAATTGTGGTGTTGTTAGAGAGCTTCGACTCTGTTCCTTCTTAGTGCCAAGTTGGATCGAGAAAGAATGAAAGGGGGCGGCTACAGCGGCTTTTAAACATGTAAGGCTGATTTTTTTCTAAAAGGCCTGTCAAATATGACGTCACTAAAACACCCGTAGCGCCGTTCGTGGCCCACGTACGGCAACAAAATGGGTGTCGTTAGAAAGCTTAGACTTTGGGCTTTATTAGTGCAAAGTTTGATCGAGAAAGAGTCAAAGGGAGAGGCTCCAGGTGCTTTTTCGCACATGGAAGGTTAATTTTATTTTCTAAAGGCCTGTCAAACATGACGTCTCTGAAACACATACAGCGCCGTTCGTGGGCCACGTACCCCAACAATTGTGGTGTCGTTAGAAAGCTTAGACTTTGGGCTTTATTAGTACCAAGTTTGATCGAGAAAGAGTCAAAGGGGGCGTCTACAGGGGATTTTAAATATGTAAGGCTGATTTTATTCCTAAAGGCCTATCAAATATGACGTCACTAAAACACCCATAACGCCGTTGGTGTGCCACGTACGGCAACAAGTTGGGTGTTGTTAGAAAGCTTAGACTTTGGGCTTTATTATTGCCAAGCTTGATCGAGAAAGAATCAAAGTTGGCGTCTACAGGGGCTTTTAAACATGCAAGGCTGATTTTTTCCTAAAGGCCTGTCAAATATGACGTCACTAAAACACCCATAGCGCCGTTCGTGTACCACGTACGCCAACAAGTGGGGTGTCGTTAGAAAGCTTAGACTTTGGGCTTTGACAATGCCAAGTTTCATCGAGAAAGATTTAGAGGGAGAGGCTCCAGGGGCTTTTTCGCACATGGAAGGCTGATTATTGTTTTCTAAAGGCCTGTTTTTCTAAAAGCCTGTCAAACATGACGTCACTAAAACACCCATAACGCCGTTCGTGTACCACGTACGCCAACAAGTGGGGTGTCGTTAGAAAGCTTAGACTTTGGGCTTTGATAATGCTAAGTTTGATCGAGAAAGAATCAGAAAAAGAGGCTCCAGGGGCTTTTTCGCACATGGAAGGCTGATTTTTTTTTCTAATGGCCTGTCAAACATGAAGTCACTAAAACACCCATAGCGCCGTTCGGGGCTACTTACCCCAACAATTGTGGTGTTGTTAGAGAGCTTCGACTCTGGGCCTTCTTAGTGCCAAGTTGGATCGAGAAAGAATGAAAGGGGGCGGCTACAGCGGCTTTTAAACATGTAAGGCTGATTTTTTTCTAAAAGGCCTGTCAAATATGACGTCACTAAAACACCCGTAGCGCCGTTCGTGGCCCACGTACGGCAACAAAATGGGTGTCGTTACAAAGCTTAGACTCTGGGCTTTATTAGTGCAACGTTTGATCGAGAAAGAGTCAAAGGGAGAGGCTCCAGGTGCTTTTTCGCACATGGAAGGTTAATTTTATTTTCTAAAGGCCTGTCAAACATGACGTCTCTGAAACACATACAGCGCCGTTCGTGGGCCACGTACCCCAACAATTGTGGTGTCGTTAGAAAGCTTAGACTTTGGGCTTTATTAGTACCAAGTTTGATCGAGAAAGAGTCAAAGGGGGCGTCTACAGGGGATTTTAAATATGTAAGGCTGATTTTATTCCTAAAGGCCTATCAAATATGACGTCACTAAAACACCCATAACGCCGTTGGTGTGCCACGTACGGCAACAAGTTGGGTGTCGTTAGAAAGCTTAGACTTTGGGCTTTTTTAGTGCCAAGCTTGATCGCGAAAGAATCAAAGTTGGCGTCTACAGGGGCTTTTAAACATGCAAGGCTGATTTTTTCCTAAAGGCCTGTCAAATATGACGTCACTAAAACACCCGTAGCGCCGTTCGTGGCCCACGTACGGCAACAAAATGGGTGTCGTTAGAAAGCTTAGACTTTAGGCTTTATTAGTGCAAAGTTTGATCGAGAAAGAGTCAAAGGGAGAGGCTCCAGGTGCTTTTTCGCCCATGGAAGGTTAATTTTATTTTCTAAAGGCCTGTCAAACATGACGTCTCTGAAACACATACAGCGCCGTTCGTGGGCCACGTACCTCAACAGTTGTGGTGTCGTTAGAAAGCCTAGACTTTGGGCTTTATTAATACCAAGTTGGATCGAGAAAGAATGAAAGGGGGCGGCTACAGCGGCTTTTAAACATGTAAGGCTGATTTTTTTCTAAAAGGCCTGTCAAATATGACGTCACTAAAACACCCGTAGCGCCGTTCGTGGCCCACGTACGGCAACAAAATGGGTGTCGTTAGAAAGCTTAGACTCTGGGCTTTATTAGTGCAACGTTTGATCGAGAAAGAGTCAAAGGGAGAGGCTCCAGGGGCTTTTTCGCACATGGAAGGCTGATTTTTTTTTCTAATGGCCTGTCAAACATGAAGTCACTAAAACACCCATAGCGCCGTTCGGGGCTACTTACCCCAACAATTGTGGTGTTGTTAGAGAGCTTCGACTCTGGGCCTTCTTAGTGCCAAGTTGGATCGGGAAAGAATGAAAGGGGGCGGCTACAGCGGCTTTTAAACATGTAAGGCTGATTTTTTTCTAAAAGGCCTGTCAAATATGACGTCACTAAAACACCCGTAGCGCCGTTCGTGGCCCATGTACGGCAACAAAATGGGTGTCGTTAGAAAGCTTAGACTTTGGGCTTTATTAGTGCAAAGTTTGATCGAGAAAGAGTCAAAGGGAGAGGCTCCAGGTGCTTTTTCGCACATGGAAGGTTAATTTTATTTTCTAAAGGCCTGTCAAACATGACGTCTCTGAAACACATACAGCGCCGTTCGTGGGCCACGTACCCCAACAATTGTGGTGTCGTTAGAAAGCTTAGACTTTGGGCTTTATTAGTGCCAAGCTTGATCGAGAAAGAATCAAAGTTGGCGTCTACAGGGGCTTTTAAACATGCAAGGCTGATTTTTTCCTAAAGGCCTGTCAAATATGACGTCACTAAAACACCCATAGCGCCGTTCGTGTACCACGTACGCCAACAAGTGGGGTGTCGTTAGAAAGCTTAGACTTTGGGCTTTGACAATGCCAAGTTTCATCGAGAAAGATTTAGAGGGAGAGGCTCCAGGGGCTTTTTCGCACATGGAAGGCTGATTTTTTTTTCTAAAGGCCTGTTTTTCTAAAAGCCTGTCAAACATGACGTCACTAAAACACCCATAGCGCCGTTCGTGTACCACGTACGCCAACAAGTGGGGTGTCGTTAGAAAGCTTAGACTTTGGGCTTTGTTAGTGCCAAGCTTGATTGAGAATGATTCAAAGGGAGAGGCTCCAGGGGCTTTTTCGCACATGGAAGGCTGATTTTTTTTCTAAAGGCCTGTCAAACATCTTCAACACTAAAACACCCATAGCGCCGTTCGGGGGCCACGTACCTCAACAACTGTGGTGTCTTTGGAAAGCTTAGACTTTGGGCTTTATTAGTGCTAAGCTTGGTCGAAAAAGAATCACAGGGGGCGTCTACAGGGGCTTTTAAACATGCAAGGCTGATTTTTTCCTAAAGGCCTGTCAAATATGACGTCACTAAAACACCCATAGCGCCGTTCGTGTACCACGTACGCCAACAAGTGGGGTGTCGTTAGAAAGCTTAGACTTTGGGCTTTGACAATGCCAAGTTTCATCGAGAAAGATTTAGAGGGAGAGGCTCCAGGGGCTTTTTCGCACATGGAAGGCTGATTTTTTTTTCTAAAGGCCTGTTTTTCTAAAAGCCTGTCAAACATGACGTCACTAAAACACCCATAGCGCCGTTCGTGTACCACGTACGCCAACAAGTGGGGTGTCGTTAGAAAGCTTAGACTTTGGGCTTTGATAATGCCAAGTTTCATCGAGAAAGATTTAGAGGGAGAGGCTCCAGGGGCTTTTTCGCACATGGAAGGCTGATTTTTTTTTCTAAAGGCCTGTTTTTCTAAAAGCCTGTCAAACATGACGTCACTAAAACACCCATAGCGCCGTTCGTGTACCACGTACGCCAACAAGTGGGGTGTCGTTAGAAAGCTTAGACTTTGGGCTTTGACAATGCCAAGTTTCATCGAGAAAGATTTAGAGGGAGAGGCTCCAGGGGCTTTTTCGCACATGGAAGGCTGATTTTTTTTTCTAAAGGCCTGTTTTTCTAAAAGCCTGTCAAACATGACGTCACTAAAACACCCATAGCGCCGTTCGTGTACCACGTACGCCAACAAGTGGGGTGTCGTTAGAAAGCTTAGACTTTGGGCTTTGATAATGCTAAGTTTGATCGAGAAAGAATCAGAAAAAGAGGCTCCAGGGGCTTTTTCGCACATGGAAGGCTGATTTTTTTTTCTAATGGCCTGTCAAACATGAAGTCACTAAAACACCCATAGCGCCGTTCGGGGCTACTTACCCCAACAATTGTGGTGTTGTTAGAGAGCTTCGACTCTGGGCCTTCTTAGTGCCAAGTTGGATCGAGAAAGAATGAAAGAGGGCGGCTACAGCGGCTTTTAAACATGTAAGGCTGATTTTTTTCTAAAAGGCCTGTCAAATATGACGTCACTAAAACACCCGTAGCGCCGTTCGTGGCCCACGTACGGCAACAAAATGGGTGTCGTTAGAAAGCTTAGACTTTGGGCTTTATTAGTGCAAAGTTTGATCGAGAAAGAGTCAAAGGGAGAGGCTCCAGGTGCTTTTTCGCACATGGAAGGTTAATTTTATTTTCTAAAGGCCTGTCAAACATGACGTCTCTGAAACACATACAGCGCCGTTCGTGGGCCACGTACCCCAACAATTGTGGTGTCGTTAGAAAGCTTAGACTTTGGGCTTTATTAGTACCAAGTTTGATCGAGAAAGAGTCAAAGGGGGCGTCTACAGGGGATTTTAAATATGTAAGGCTGATTTTATTCCTAAAGGCCTATCAAATATGACGTCACTAAAACACCCATAACGCCGTTGGTGTGCCACGTACGGCAACAAGTTGGGTGTCGTTAGAAAGCTTAGACTTTGGGCTTTATTAGTGCCAAGCTTGATCGAGAAAGAATCAAAGTTGGCGTCTACAGGGGCTTTTAAACATGCAAGGCTGATTTTTTCCTAAAGGCCTGTCAAATATGACGTCACTAAAACACCCATAGCGCCGTTCGTGTACCACGTACGCCAACAAAATGGGTGTCGTTAGAAAGCTTAGACTTTGGGCTTTATTAGTGCAAAGTTTGATCGAGAAAGAGTCAAAGGGAGAGGCTCCAGGTGCTTTTTCGCACATGGAAGGTTAATTTTATTTTCTAAAGGCCTGTCAAACATGACGTCTCTGAAACACATACAGCGCCGTTCGTGGGCCACGTACCCCAACAATTGTGGTGTCGTTAGAAAGCTTAGACTTTGGGCTTTGATAATGCTAAGTTTGATCGAGAAAGAATCAGAAAAAGAGGCTCCAGGGGCTTTTTCGCACATGGAAGGCTGATTTTTTTTTCTAATGGCCTGTCAAACATGAAGTCACTAAAACACCCATAGCGCCGTTCGGGGCTACTTACCCCAACAATTGTGGTGTTGTTAGAGAGCTTCGACTCTGGGCCTTCTTAGTGCCAAGTTGGATCGAGAAAGAATGAAAGAGGGCGGCTACAGCGGCTTTTAAACATGTAAGGCTGATTTTTTTCTAAAAGGCCTGTCAAATATGACGTCACTAAAACACCCGTAGCGCCGTTCGTGGCCCACGTACGGCAACAAAATGGGTGTCGTTAGAAAGCTTAGACTTTGGGCTTTATTAGTGCAAAGTTTGATCGAGAAAGAGTCAAAGGGAGAGGCTCCAGGTGCTTTTTCGCACATGGAAGGTTAATTTTATTTTCTAAAGGCCTGTCAAACATGACGTCTCTGAAACACATACAGCGCCGTTCGTGGGCCACGTACCCCAACAATTGTGGTGTCGTTAGAAAGCTTAGACTTTGGGCTTTATTAGTACCAAGTTTGATCGAGAAAGAGTCAAAGGGGGCGTCTACAGGGGATTTTAAATATGTAAGGCTGATTTTATTCCTAAAGGCCTGTCAAATATGACGTCACTAAAACACCCATAGCGCCGTTCGTGGGCCACGTACCCCAACAATTGTGGTGTCGTTAGAAAGCTTAGACTTTGGGCTTTATTAGTACCAAGTTTGATCGAGAAAGAGTCAAAGGGGGCGTCTACAGGGGATTTTAAATATGTAAGGCTGATTTTATTCCTAAAGGCCTATCAAATATGACGTCACTAAAACACCCATAACGCCGTTGGTGTGCCACGTACGGCAACAAGTTGGGTGTCGTTAGAAAGCTTAGACTTTGGGCTTTATTAGTGCCAAGCTTGATCGAGAAAGAATCAAAGTTGGCGTCTACAGGGGCTTTTAAACATGCAAGGCTGATTTTTTCCTAAAGGCCTGTCAAATATGACGTCACTAAAACACCCATAGCGCCGTTCGTGTACCACGTACGCCAACAAGTGGGGTGTCGTTAGAAAGCTTAGACTTTGGGCTTTGACAATGCTAAGTTTGATCGAGAAAGAATCAGAAAAAGAGGCTCCAGGGGCTTTTTCGCACATGGAAGGCTGATTTTTTTTTCTAATGGCCTGTCAAACATGAAGTCACTAAAACACCCATAGCGCCGTTCGGGGCTACTTACCCCAACAATTGTGGTGTTGTTAGAGAGCTTCGACTCTGGGCCTTCTTAGTGCCAAGTTGGATCGGGAAAGAATGAAAGGGGGCGGCTACAGCGGCTTTTAAACATGTAAGGTTGATTTTTTTCTAAAAGGCCTGTCAAATATGACGTCACTAAAACACCCGTAGCGCCGTTCGTGGCCCACGTACGGCAACAAAATGGGTGTCGTTAGAAAGCTTAGACTTTGGGCTTTATTAGTGCAATGTTTGATCGAGAAAGAGTCCAAGGGAGAGGCTCCAGGTGCTTTTTCGCACATGGAAGGTTAATTTTATTTTCTAAAGGCCTGTCAAACATGACGTCTCTGAAACACATACAGCGCCGTTCGTAGGCCACGTACCTCAACAGTTGTGGTGTCGTTAGGAAGCTTAGACTTTGATCTTTATTAGTGCCAAGTTGGATCGAGAAAGAATGAAAGGGGGCGGCTACAGCGGCTTTTAAACATGTAAGGCTGATTTTTTTCTAAAAGGCCTGTCAAATATGACGTCACTAAAACACCCGTAGCGCCGTTCGTGGGCCACGTACGGCAACAAAATGGGTGTCGTTAGAAAGCTTAGACTCTGGGCTTTATTAGTGCAACGTTTGATCGAGAAAGAGTCAAAGGGAGAGGCTCCAGGGGCTTTTTCGCACATGGAAGGCTGATTTTTTTTTCTAATGGCCTGTCAAACATGAAGTCACTAAAACACCCATAGCGCCGTTCGGGGCTACTTACCCCAACAATTGTGGTGTTGTTAGAGAGCTTCGACTCTGGGCCTTCTCAGTGCCAAGTTGGATCGGGAAAGAATGAAAGGGGGCGGCTACAGCGGCTTTTAAACATGTAAGGCTGATTTTTTTCTAAAAGGCCTGTCAAATATGACGTCACTAAAACACCCGTAGCGCCGTTCGTGGCCCACGTACGGCAACAAAATGGGTGTCGTTAGAAAGCTTAGACTTTGGGCTTTATTAGTGCAAAGTTTGATCGAGAAAGAGTCAAAGGGAGAGGCTCCAGGTGCTTTTTCGCACATGGAAGGTTAATTTTATTTTCTAAAGGCCTGTCAAACATGACGTCTCTGAAACACATACAGCGCCGTTCGTGGGCCACGTACCCCAACAATTGTGGTGTCGTTAGAAAGCTTAGACTTTGGGCTTTATTAGTACCAAGTTTGATCGAGAAAGAGTCAAAGGGGGCGTCTACAGGGGATTTTAAATATGTAAGGCTGATTTTATTCCTAAAGGCCTATCAAATATGACGTCACTAAAACACCCATAACGCCGTTGGTGTGCCACGTACGGCAACAAGTTGGGTGTCGTTAGAAAGCTTAGACTTTGGGCTTTATTAGTGCCAAGCTTGATCGAGAAAGAATCAAAGTTGGCGTCTACAGGGGCTTTTAAACATGCAAGGCTGATTTTTTCCTAAAGGCCTGTCAAATATGACGTCACTAAAACACCCATAGCGCCGTTCGTGTACCACGTACGCCAACAAGTGGGGTGTCGTTAGAAAGCTTAGACTTTGGGCTTTGACAATGCCAAGTTTCATCGAGAAAGATTTAGAGGGAGAGGCTCCAGGGGCTTTTTCGCACATGGAAGGCTGATTTTTTTTTCTAAAGGCCTGTTTTTCTAAAAGCCTGTCAAACATGACGTCACTAAAACACCCATAGCGCCGTTCGTGTACCACGTACGCCAACAAGTGGGGTGTCGTTAGAAAGCTTAGACTTTGGGCTTTTATAATGCTAAGTTTGATCGAGAAAGAATCAGAAAAAGAGGCTCCAGGGGCTTTTTCGCACATGGAAGGCTGATTTTTTTTTCTAATGGCCTGTCAAACATGAAGTCACTAAAACACCCATAGCGCCGTTCGGGGCTACTTACCCCAACAATTGTGGTGTTGTTAGAGAGCTTCGACTCTGGGCCTTCTTAGTGCCAAGTTGGATCGAGAAAGAATGAAAGGGGGCGGCTACAGCGGCTTTTAAACATGTAAGGCTGATTTTTTTCGAAAAGGCCTGTCAAATATGACGTCACTAAAACACCCGTAGCGCCGTTCGTGGCCCACGTACGGCAACAAAATGGGTGTCGTTAGAAAGCTTAGACTTTGGGCTTTATTAGTGCAAAGTTTGATCGAGAAAGAGTCAAAGGGAGAGGCTCCAGGTGCTTTTTCGCACATGGAAGGTTAATTTTATTTTCTAAAGGCCTGTCAAACATGACGTCTCTGAAACACATACAGCGCCGTTCGTGGGCCACGTACCCCAACAATTGTGGTGTCGTTAGAAAGCTTAGACTTTGGGCTTTATTAGTACCAAGTTTGATCGAGAAAGAGTCAAAGGGGGCGTCTACAGGGGATTTTAAATATGTAAGGCTGATTTTATTCCTAAAGGCCTATCAAATATGACGTCACTAAAACACCCATAACGCCGTTGGTGTGCCACGTACGGCAACAAGTTGGGTGTCGTTAGAAAGCTTAGACTTTGGGCTTTATTAGTGCCAAGCTTGATCGAGAAAGAATCAAAGTTGGCGTCTACAGGGGCTTTTAAACATGCAAGGCTGATTTTTTCCTAAAGGCCTGTCAAATATGACGTCACTAAAACACCCATAGCGCCGTTCGTGTACCACGTACGCCAACAAGTGGGGTGTCGTTAGAAAGCTTAGACTTTGGGCTTTGACAATGCCAAGTTTCATCGAGAAAGATTTAGAGGGAGAGGCTCCAGGGGCTTTTTCGCACATGGAAGGCTGATTTTTTTTTCTAAAGGCCTGTTTTTCTAAAAGCCTGTCAAACATGACGTCACTAAAACACCCATAGCGCCGTTCGTGTACCACGTACGCCAACAAGTGGGGTGTCGTTAGAAAGCTTAGACTTTGGGCTTTGATAATGCTAAGTTTGATCGAGAAAGAATCAGAAAAAGAGGCTCCAGGGGCTTTTTCGCACATGGAAGGCTGATTTTTTTTTCTAATGGCCTGTCAAACATGAAGTCACTAAAACACCCATAGCGCCGTTCGGGGCTACTTACCCCAACAATTGTGGTGTTGTTAGAGAGCTTCGACTCTGGGCCTTCTTAGTGCCAAGTTGGATCGGGAAAGAATGAAAGGGGGCGGCTACAGCGGCTTTTAAACATGTAAGGCTGATTTTTTTCTAAAAGGCCTGTCAAATATGACGTCACTAAAACACCCGTAGCGCCGTTCGTGGCCCACGTACGGCAACAAAATGGGTGTCGTTAGAAAGCTTAGACTTTGGGCTTTATTAGTGCAATGTTTGATCGAGAAAGAGTCCAAGGGAGAGGCTCCAGGTGCTTTTTCGCACATGGAAGGTTAATTTTATTTTCTAAAGGCCTGTCAAACATGACGACTCTGAAACACATACAGCGCCGTTCGTGGGCCACGTACCCCAACAATTGTGTTGTCGTTAGAAAGCTTAGACTTTGGGCTTTATTAGTACCGAGTTTGATCGAGAAAGAGTCAAAGGGGGCGTCTACAGGGGATTTTAAATATGTAAGGCTGATTTTATTCCTAAAGGCCTATCAAATATGACGTCACTAAAACACCCATAACGCCGTTGCTGTGCCACTTACGGCAACAAGTTGGGTGTCGTTAGAAAGCTTAGACTTTGGGCTTTATTAGTGCCAAGCTTGATCGAGAAAGAATCAAAGTTGGCGTCTACAGGGGATTTTGAACAGGCAAGGCTGATTTTTTCCTAAAGGCCTGTCAAATATGACGTCACTAAAACACCCGTAGCGCCGTTCGTGGCCCACGTACGGCAACAAAATGGGTGTCGTTAGAAAGCTTAGACTTTGGGCTTTATTAGTGCAATGTTTGATCGAGAAAGAGTCCAAGGGAGAGGCTCCAGGTGCTTTTTCGCACATGGAAGGTTAATTTTATTTTCTAAAGGCCTGTCAAACATGACGACTCTGAAACACATACAGCGCCGTTCGTGGGCCACGTACCCCAACAATTGTGGTGTCGCTAGAAAGCTTAGACTTTGGGCTTTATTAGTACCAAGTTTGATCGCAAAAGAGCCAAAGGGGGCGTCTACAGGGGATTTTAAATATGTAAGGCTGATTTTATTCCTAAAGGCCTATCAAATATGACGTCACTAAAACACCCATAACGCCGTTGGTGTGCCACGCACGGCAACAAGTTGGGTGTCGTTAGAAAGCTTAGACTTTGGGCTTTATTAGTGCCAAGCTTGATCGAGAAAGAATCAAAGTTGGCGTCTACAGGGGCTTTTAAACATGCAAGGCTGATTTTTTCCTAAAGGCCTGTCAAATATGACGTCACTAAAACACCCGGAGCGCCGTTCGTGGCCCACGTACGGCAACAAAATGGGTGTCGTTAGAAAGCTTAGACGTTAGGCTTTATTAGTGCAAAGTTTGATCGAGAAAGAGTCAAAGGGAGAGGCTCCAGGTGCTTTTTCGCACATGGAAGGTTAATTTTATTTTCTAAAGGCCTGTCAAACATGACGTCTCTGAAACACATACAGCGCCGTTCGTAGGCCACGTACCTCAACAGTTGTGGTGTCGTTAGGAAGCTTAGACTTTGATCTTTATTAGTGCCAAGTTGGATCGAGAAAGAATGAAAGGGGGCGGCTACAGCGGCTTTTAAACATGTAAGGCTGATTTTTTTCTAAAAGGCCTGTCAAATATGACGTCACTAAAACACCCGTAGCGCCGTTCGTGGCCCACGTACGGCAACAAAATGGGTGTCGTTAGAAAGCTTAGACTCTGGGCTTTATTAGTGCAACGTTTGATCGAGAAAGAGTCAAAGGGAGAGGCTCCAGGGGCTTTTTCGCACATGGAAGGCTGATTTTTTTTTCTAATGGCCTGTCAAACATGAAGTCACTAAAACACCCATAGCGCCGTTCGGGGCTACTTACCCCAACAATTGTGGTGTTGTTAGAGAGCTTCGACTCTGGGCCTTCTCAGTGCCAAGTTGGATCGGGAAAGAATGAAAGGGGGCGGCTACAGCGGCTTTTAAACATGTAAGGCTGATTTTTTTCTAAAAGGCCTGTCAAATATGACGTCACTAAAACACCCGTAGCGCCGTTCGTGGCCCACGTACGGCAACAAAATGGGTGTCGTTAGAAAGCTTAGACTTTGGGCTTTATTAGTGCAAAGTTTGATCGAGAAAGAGTCAAAGGGAGAGGCTCCAGGTGCTTTTTCGCACATGGAAGGTTAATTTTATTTTCTAAAGGCCTGTCAAACATGACGTCTCTGAAACACATACAGCGCCGTTCGTGGGCCACGTACCCCAACAATTGTGGTGTCGTTATAAAGCTTAGACTTTGGGCTTTATTAGTACCAAGTTTGAACGAGAAAGAGTCAAAGGGGGCGTCTACAGGGGATTTTAAATATGTAAGGCTGATTTTATTCCTAAAGGCCTATCAAATATGACGTCACTAAAACACCCATAACGCCGTTGGTGTGCCACGTACGGCAACAAGTTGGGTGTCGTTAGAAAGCTTAGACTTTGGGCTTTTTTAGTGCCAAGCTTGATCGAGAAAGAATCAAAGTTGGCGTCTACAGGGGCTTTTAAACATGCAAGGCTGATTTTCTCCTAAAGGCCTGTCAAATATGACGTCACTAAAACACCCATAGCGCCGTTCGTGTACCACGTACGCCAACAAGTGGGGTCTCGTTAGAAAGCTTAGACTTTGGGCTTTGACAATGCCAAGTTTCATCGAGAAAGATTTAGAGGGAGAGGCTCCAGGGGCTTTTTCGCACATGGAAGGCTGATTTTTTTTTTCTAAAGGCCTGTTTTTCTAAAAGCCTGTCAAACATGACGTCACTAAAACACCCATAGCGCCGTTCGTGTACCACGTACGCCAACAAGTGGGGTGTCGTTAGAAAGCTTAGACTTTGGGCTTTGATAATGCTAAGTTTGATCGAGAAAGAATCAGAAAAAGAGGCTCCAGGGGCTTTTTCGCACATGGAAGGCTGATTTTTTTTTCTAATGGCCTGTCAAACATGAAGTCACTAAAACACCCATAGCGCCGTTCGGGGCTACTTACCCCAACAATTGTGGTGTTGTTAGAGAGCTTCGACTCTGGGCCTTCTTAGTGCCAAGTTGGATCGAGAAAGAATGAAAGGGGGCGGCTACAGCGGCTTTTAAACATGTAAGGCTGATTTTTTTCTAAAAGGCCTGTCAAATATGACGTCACTAAAACACCCGTAGCGCCGTTCGTGGCCCACGTACGGCAACAAAATGGGTGTCGTTAGAAAGCTTAGACTTTGGGCTTTATTAGTGCAAAGTTTGATCGAGAAAGAGTCAAAGGGAGAGGCTCCAGGTGCTTTTTCGCACATGGAAGGTTAATTTTATTTTCTAAAGGCCTGTCAAACATGACGTCTCTGAAACACATACAGCGCCGTTCGTGGGCCACGTACCCCAACAATTGTGGTGTCGTTAGAAAGCTTAGACTTTGGACTTTATTAGTACCAAGTTTGATCGAGAAAGAGTCAAAGGGGGCGTCTACAGGGGATTTTAAATATGTAAGGCTGATTTTATTCCTAAAGGCCTATCAAATATGACGTCACTAAAACACCCATAACGCCGTTGGTGTGCCACGTACGGCAACAAGTTGGGTGTCGTTAGAAAGCTTAGACTTTGGGCTTTATTAGTGCCAAGCTTGATCGAGAAAGAATCAAAGTTGGCGTCTACTGGGGCTTTTAAACATGCAAGGCTGATTTTTTCCTAAAGGCCTGTCAAATATGACGTCACTAAAACACCCATAGCGCCGTTCGTGTACCACGTACGCCAACAAGTGGGGTGTCGTTAGAAAGCTTAGACTTTGGGCTTTGACAATGCCAAGTTTCATCGAGAAAGATTTAGAGGGAGAGGCTCCAGGGGCTTTTTCGCACATGGAAGGCTGATTTTTTTTTTCTAAAGGCCTGTTTTTCTAAAAGCCTGTCAAACATGACGTCACTAAAACACCCATAGCGCCGTTCGTGTACCACGTACGCCAACAAGTGGGGTGTCGTTAGAAAGCTTAGACTTTGGGCTTTGATAATGCTAAGTTTGATCGAGAAAGAATCATAAAAAGAGGCTCCAGGGGCTTTTTCGCACATGGAAGGCCGATTTTTTTTCTAATGGCCTGTCAAACATGAAGTCACTAAAACACCCATAGCGCCGTTCGGGGCTACTTACCCCAACAATTGTGGTGTTGTTAGAGAGCTTCGACTCTGGGCCTTCTTAGTGCCAAGTTGGATCGAGAAAGAATGAAAGGGGGCGGCTACAGCGGCTTTTAAACATGTAAGGCTGATTTTTTTCTAAAAGGCCTGTCAAATATGACGTCACTAAACACCCGTAGCGCCGTTCGTGGCCCACGTACGGCAACAAAATGGGTGTCGTTAGAAAGCTTAGACTTTGGACTTTATTAGTGCAAAGTTTGATCGAGAAAGAGTCAAAGGGAGAGGCTCCAGGTGCTTTTTCGCACATGGAAGGTTAATTTTATTTTCTAAAGGCCTGTCAAACATGACGTCTCTGAAACACATACAGCGCCGTTCGTGGGCCACGTACCTCAACAATTGTGGTGTCGCTAGAAAGCTTAGACTTTGGGCTTTATTAGTGCCAAGCTTGATCGAGAAAGAATCAAAGTTGGCGTCTACAGGGGCTTTTAAACATGCAAGGCTGATTTTTTCCTAAAGGCCTGTCAAATATGACGTCACTAAAACACCCGTAGCGCCGTTCGTGGCCCACGTACGGCAACAAAATGGGTGTCGTTAGAAAGCTTAGACTCTGGGCTTTATTAGTGCAACGTTTAATCGAGAAAGAGTCAAAGGGAGAGGCTCCAGGGGCTTTTTCGCACATGGAAGGCTGATTTTTTTTTCTAATGGCCTGTCAAACATGAAGTCACTAAAACACCCATAGCGCCGTTCGGGGCTACTTACCCCAACAATTGTGGTGTTGTTAGAGAGCTTCGACTCTGGGCCTTCTTAGTGCCAAGTTGGATCGGGAAAGAATGAAACGGGGCGGCTACAGCGGCTTTTAAACATGTAAGGCTGATTTTTTTCTAAAAGGCCTGTCAAATATGACGTCACTAAAACACCCGTAGCGCCGTTCGTGGCCCACGTACGGCAACAAAATGGGTGTCGTTAGAAAGCTTAGACTTTGGGCTTTATTAGTGCAAAGTTTGATCGAGAAAGAGTCAAAGGGAGAGGCTCCAGGTGCATTTTCGCACATGGAAGGTTAATTTTATTTTCTAAAGGCCTGTCAAACATGACGTCTCTGAAACACATACAGTGCCGTTCGTGGGCCACGTACCCCAACAATTGTGGTGTCGTTAGAAAGCTTAGACTTTGGGCTTTATTAGTACCAAGTTTGATCGAGAAAGAGTCAAAGGGGGCGTCTACAGGGGATTTTAAATATGTAAGGCTGATTTTATTCCTAAAGCCCTATCAAATATGACGTCACTAAAATACCCATAACGCCGTTCGTGTGCCACGTACGGCAACAAGTTGGGTGTCGTTAGAAAGCTTAGACTTTGGGCTTTATTAGTGCCAAGCTTGATCGAGAAAGAATCAAAGTTGGCGTCTACAGGGGCTTTTAAACATGCAAGGCTGATTTTTTCCTAAAGGCCTGTCAAATATGACGTCACTAAAACACCCATAGCGCCGTTCGTGTACCACGTACGCCAACAAGTGGGGTGTCGTTAGAAAGCTTAGACTTTGGGCTTTGACAATGCCAAGTTTCATCGAGAAAGATTTAGAGGGAGAGGCTCCAGGGGCGTTTTCGCACATGGAAGGCTGATTTTTTTTTTCTAAAGGCCTGTTTTTCTAAAAGCCTGTCAAACATGACGTCACTAAAACACCCATAGCGCCGTTCGTGTACCACGTACGCCAACAAGTGGGGTGTCGTTAGAAAGCTTAGACTTTGGGCTTTGATAATGCTAAGTTTGATCGAGAAAGAATCAGAAAAAGAGGCTCCAGGGGCTTTTTCGCACATGGAAGGCTGATTTTTTTTCTAATGGCCTGTCAAACATGAAGTCACTAAAACACCCATAGCGCCGTTCGGGGCTACTTACCCCAACAATTGTGGTGTTGTTAGAGAGCTTCGACTCTGGGCCTTCTTAGTGCCAAGTTGGATCGAGAAAGAATGAAAGGGGGCGGCTACAGCGGCTTTTAAACATGTAAGGCTGATTTTTTTCTAAAAGGCCTGTCAAATATGACGTCACTAAAACACCCGTAGCGCCGTTCGTGGCCCAGGTACGGCAACAAAATGGGTGTCGTTAGAAAGCTTAGACTTTGGGCTTTATTAGCGCAAAGCTTGATCGAGAAAGAGTCAAAGGGAGAGGCTCCAGGTGCTTTTTCGCACATGGAAGGTTAATTTTATTTTCTAAAGGCCTGTCAAACATGACGTCTCTGAAACACATACAGCGCCGTTCGTAGGCCACGTACCCCAACAGTTGTGGTGTCGTTAGAAAGCTTAGACTTTGGGCTTTATTAGTACCAAGTTTGATCGAGAAAGAGTCAAAGGGGGCGTCTACAGGGGATTTTAAATATGTAAGGCTGATTTTATTCCTAAAGGCCTATCAAATATGACGTCACTAAAACACCCATAACGCCGTTGGTGTGCCACGTACGGCAACAAGTTGGGTGTTGTTAGAAAGCTTAGACTTTGGGCTTTATTAGTGCCAAGCTTGATCGAGAAAGAATCAAAGTTGGCGTCTACAGGGGCTTTTAAACATGCAAGGCTGATTTTTTCCTAAAGGCCTGTCAAATATGACGTCACTAAAACACCCATAGCGCCGTTCGTGTACCACGTACGCCAACAAGTGGGGTGTCGTTAGAAAGCTTAGACTTTGGGCTTTGACAGTGCCAAGTTTCATCGAGAAAGATTTAGAGGGAGAGGCTCCAGGGGCTTTTTCGCACATGGAAGGCTGATTATTGTTTTCTAAAGGCCTGTTTTTCTAAAAGCCTGTCAAACATGACGTCACTAAAACACCCATAGCGCCGTTCGTGTACCACGTACGCCAACAAGTGGGGTGTCGTTAGAAAGCTTAGACTTTGGGCTTTGATAATGCTAAGTTTGATCGAGAAAGAATCAGAAAAAGAGGCTCCAGGGGCTTTTTCGCACATGGAAGGCTGATTTTTTTTTCTAATGGCCTGTCAAACATGAAGTCACTAAAACACCCATAGCGCCGTTCGGGGCTACTTACCCCAACAATTGTGGTGTTGTTAGAGAGCTTCGACTCTGGGCCTTCTTAGTGCCAAGTTGGATCGAGAAAGAATGAAAGGGGGCGGCTACAGCGGCTTTTAAACATGTAAGGCTGATTTTTTTCTAAAAGGCCTGTCAAATATGACGTCACTAAAACACCCGTAGCGCCGTTCGTGGCCCACGTACGGCAACAAAATGGGTGTCGTTAGAAAGCTTAGACTCTGGGCTTTATTAGTGCAACGTTTGATCGAGAAAGAGTCAAAGGGAGAGGCTCCAGGTGCTTTTTCGCACATGGAAGGTTAATTTTATTTTCTAAAGGCCTGTCAAACATGACGTCTCTGAAACACATACAGCGCCGTTCGTGGGCCACGTACCCCAACAATTGTGGTGTCGTTAGAAAGCTTAGACTTTGGGCTTTATTAGTATCAAGTTTGATCGAGAAAGAGTTAAAGGGGGCGTCTACAGGGGATTTTAAATATGTAAGGCTGATTTTATTCCTAAAGGCCTATCAAATATGACGTCACTAAAACACCCATAACGCCGTTGGTGTGCCACGTACGGCAACAAGTTGGGTGTCGTTAGAAAGCTTAGACTTTGGGCTTTATTAGTGCCAAGCTTGATCGAGAAAGAATCAAAGTTGGCGTCTACAGGGGCTTTTAAACATGCAAGGCTGATTTTTTCCAAAAGGCCTGTCAAATATGACGTCACTAAAACACCCGTAGCGCCGTTCGTGGCCCACGTATGGCAACAAAATGGGTGTCGTTAGAAAGCTTAGACTTTAGGCTTTATTAGTGCAAAGTTTGATCGAGAAAGAGTCAAAGGGAGAGGCTCCAGGTGCTTTTTCGCACATGGAAGGTTAATTTTATTTTCTAAAGGCCTGTCAAACATGACGTCTCTGAAACACATACAGCGCCGTTCGTGGGCCACGTACCTCAACAGTTGTGGTGTCGTTAGAAAGCTTAGACTTTGGGCTTTATTAGTACCAAGTTTGATCGAGAAAGAGTCAAAGGGGGCGTCTACAGGGGATTTTAAATATATAATATAATAATATAATACATTTATTGCAGCTTTTCTTTGTATACATAATTATTTACAAATAAACAATTTTCAAAGCTCGCTACTCGCATAAGATAAATTCTTGTGCGCGAGTGCGGTGACAGTTTACTTTACAGCATATAATTAAGATTTAGTAAACAATTCAATTCATCGAAATTGTATAGAATTCAGAAGGAAAACATTAGTGAAATAGGTTTAGAAATTAAAGAAAAAAAAAAAAAAAACCCTCTAAGAATTTTAAATGAAATGATTTCTTTAAGGTGTTCAGCTATATTGTATCGAAAATTGATATTAAGCATTGTGAGTTCTCAAAAACGTAACTTTTTAATTTGGTTTTATAATTCATGAAATTCAGTTTTTCTTTTAGTTGGATAGGGACTACATTATACATTCTTGGACCTAGGAAACTCAAATGTCTGGCAGTAAAGCCTTTTTTATTGCGCTTTGTAGCTAATGGTTGAGTTTTTTGTCTTCGTGTTTGATAGATGGTCGAATGGGGAATCCGGAGTTCTTCGTGTTTGTACATAAACTTTAAAGCGTTTAGACAAAATAATTGGCGGATATTCATGACCTTAAAACTTTCAAACGCCTCAGTAGTAGAATAAAATTTTGATTTTCTTAGGCATATTTTAACTAATTTATTATGTACTTTCTGTAGAGGTGCAAGATATGTTTTAAGTGCTAATCCCCATATTTCAACTGCATATTGTATTGTTGACTGTACAGTTGTAAAATATACCATCTTTATTGTTTCAACATCTGCATAATTGGTTAATCTGAAGAAAATATACATGACTTTTCGTAATTTATCTGCAAGTCCTACAATATACTTTTTCCAATCTAGATTATGGTCTATTATCACCCCCAAGTATTTTGTGTCTGTTTTATGTTTAATCTTAGCCGAGTTAATGCTTAATATAAGTTCAGGAGGAATGCTTTCATTTTGATTTCTAAAAGTTAGAGAACAGGTTTTATTTATGTTAAGGGCGAGCTTATGCATATTTAACCAATTGAATATTAATTTACATCCAACATTCGCTTTTTGTAGTACATTACTCCAGCTTGATCCCTTGAATATGGCCACAGTATCATCAGCATAAGCCGTAATTTGACCTTCAAATCTCCTGTCAGAGTGGTGTAATTCACATAAGCTATTAACATATATATTAAATAAAATAGGTCCTAAAACAGTCCCTTGTGGAACTCCGTGATTAATGAAAGCCCTTTCACTATTTATACCACTAATTCTTACTTTTTGGGTCCGACCATGGAGATATGATTTCAAAAGTTTAATTATGTTTCTACTTAGTCCAGTATGTTCTAGTTTCTTACATAAAATTTCGCGGTTCACAGTATCAAACGCTTTCTTTATGTCTAAGAAAACGGCTATTACTTTTTCATTATTTTCCCTAGCATTGTTTATGATATTGGTGACTCGGTACAATGCATCAGTTGTACATTTATTTCCACGAAACCCAAATTGATTGACGGATATTAGATGGTTGTATTCCAAGAAATTATTGATACGCGACCTCAAGCATTTTTCAAAGATTTTGCCAATGTTTGATATCAACGATATTGGTCGATAGTTATTTAAATTAAGTTTACCGTCTGATTTATAAATTGGAGTTACTATTGAATTTTTAAAACTATTAGGATATTGACCAGTTATTAGACTTAAATTGAAAATATAGCATAGTGGCGTTATTAGAAAATTTATTAATTCTTTCAAGTGTTTGGAAGTTATCATATCCTCACCAGGCGATGTATCATTTTTTAAATCCTTTACATGTGACAATATTTCAGATTTAACAATAGGTGGACAGTTTAAATTATAATTACATGGAAATGAAAACTCAGTCAATGGATTGTATGGTATATGGGGAATATTTTCTGTTATTTTTTCTGCAATACTAGAGAAATATGCATTAAATTCATTAGCGATTTGCAAGGGTTCTCTTAGTATGTCGTTTGTTCTTGAAAGAATCTCTGTAACACTGTTCTGTTCTTGTCTGTTTCTGAGAGTAATCTCATTGATTTTATTCCATAACTTTTTCGGGTTACCCTTAACAGACAAGATCTCTTTATTGTAATGAATACTTTTAGCTATATTAATAATGGAGTTTAGCTTATTACGATAGTCTTTAAACTTACTCTTGAGGAGAATATTAAATGGTTCGCTTTTTAATTTACGAGCTAAGAAATTTTTGTGACGTATTGACGTGACTATTCCTTTAGAGCACCAAGGTTTGAGAGGCACAATTTTTCTTCTCAGTAATATTTCAGACTCGGTTGTTGCCTGTTCTATTTGCTTGTTTAGCTCGCTTATCAACAACTCCGCGCATTGACTTGAATCACTATTTTGATACAATGCGCTCCAATCTTGGTGTTCTAAAGCAGATTTTAATATGTGATAATTAAGTTGTTTTTTCTTTATAATACGTTGTGTTTGTTGATGCAGATGTTTGATTTTAATTTTCGCAATCGTGGCAAAGTGGTCAGTTATAAATGTTTCTAATACAGCTGTGGTGAAAGTGTTACAATCCAAGAATTTACCGAATATGTGATCAATACATGATTTGCTAGCTGGTCTTGTGATGCCCAAAAGATATTTATTAAAACCATATTTAGCTAAAACGTTTAAATAATCGCCTACTAGTGAAATATGTTTTCCGCCTAATATATTTATGTTCATATCGCCTAAAATAACATGATTCTTAAATTGAATGGTTTTTTGAAGAAAACGTTCAAGTGAATTATTGAACTGGTTTGCATCTAAGCTCGGGGATCGATAAACAGAAGTCAGGTATATTTCCTTTTGATTACCCAAATTGATTTTTAGATTCAGAAAATTGGCATGATCAGCACCTATATCTAGTACCTCCACCAAATAGTTTTCTCTTATATAAGCCACTATACCATCACACTTATTAAATTTAGTTGGCTGAACGTATACATTATAACCGTTCATCTTAAAGAAATCACTTTCTGAGAGCCACGATTCAGTGAGAACAATTATGTCAAATTCAAATTTAAGATCATTTAGAGTAATAACAAGTTCATCATAATTTTTAAAAATACTTCTAATATTTAAGTGAAAGATAGATATGGTGTGTTTTCGTTCAATCAATAAAAAATCTCTGCATTCCTTGCTAGTAGTTAAGACTTTTGTTGCAATGTTTTCAAAATCGTTATCATCCAAAAGTGAATTCATCATGATAAACGTTGAGAGCGTAGTCGAGTGTGTTTTAGTCAGCTGTGAAAGCAATTCACTGCATTGTAAGAGCGTGCGTTATATCGTCAGTTGATCTGATGGTTAGTGGTTTCCCCTGTTCTGTTTTCTTTGCATGAATTTTCCCGTTTTTGACCCATACGAATTTGAAGTTCTTTAGATCGGTTTTTGCTTGTCTTAGCAGTGAAGCCGTGTGTTGAGTGAGACGTTCCCCAATATACACCTTGCCATCCTGAAGATTTTTATTGATGTTTTTGGCGGGAACTCCCGGACCATCGTTTCGGTCCTTCACTGTTTTTTTATACATCCGGATAACATTGTCTCGAATACCTTTTTTTGCAAATTTTACGATAATTCTGGGTTTGTCATTTACCCGATAGATTTCATTTATGTCAGAGTCCGATATGTTGTGGCCATTGACAGCTGCCACCACCGCTTTGACTAGTTCGGTTAAATTTTCGTTGCGAGTTGGCGGGAGACCATTTACAACTATATGATTGGAATAGAGCTCCGAGGCCAGTATTTCATTTCCATGTTTTAATTGATGGACGGTAGCTTTTAAAACATCGTTTTCTTTGGTAAGTCGTGCGATTTCAGTCATGAGAGCATCCATTTTTATGGTGTAGTCGTCAAATTTAGCAGCCATAAATTCCACAGACTTTCGGAGCTCCGACACTTCATTACCTTGTTTCTGTTCGAATGCTTCAAAACGATTTTTCAGGCTCTGGATCATCTCAGGCAGTTCACTATCCTTTTCATCGTTCTTTCTAGTTTTGCTAGGCATTGTATAATGTTCACTATTTTTATTAACTTTTATTAAGACGTAAAAAATAGTATTTTATTCGCGATGATAGAAAATATGTGTCTGCTGTCAACTGTCACACAATGACAATGAATATGTAAGGCTGATTTTATTCCTAAAGGCCTATCAAATATGACGTCACTAAAACACCCATAACGCCGTTGGTGTGCCACGTACGGCAACAAGTTGGGTGTCGTTAGAAAGCTTAGACTTTGGGCTTTATTAGTGCCAAGCTTGATCGAGAAAGAATGAAAGTTGGCGTCTACAGGGGCTTTTAAACATGCAAGGCTGTTTTTTTCCTAAAGGCCTGTCAAATATGACGTCACTAAAACACCCATAGCGCCGTTCGTGTACCACGTACGCCAACAAGTGGGGTGTCGTTAGAAAGCTTAGACTTTGGGCTTTGACAATGCCAAGTTTCATCGAGAAAGATTTAGAGGGAGAGGCTCCAGGGGCTTTTTCGCACATGGAAGGCTGATTTTTTTTTCTAAAGGCCTGTTTTTCTAAAAGCCTGTCAAACATGACGTCAATAAAACACCCATAGCGCCGTTCGTGTACCACGTACGCCAACAAGTGGGGTGTCGTTAGAAAGCTTAGACTTTGGGCTTTGATAATGCTAAGTTTGATCGAGAAAGAATCAGAAAAAGAGGCTCCAGGGGCTTTTTCGCACATGGAAGGCTGATTTTTTTTTCTAATGGCCTGTCAAACATGAAGTCACTAAAACACCCATAGCGCCGTTCGGGGCTACTTACCCCAACAATTGTGGTGTTGTTAGAGAGCTTCGACTCTGGGCCTTCTTAGTGCCAAGTTGGATCGAGAAAGAATGAAAGGGGGCGGCTACAGCGGCTTTTAAACATGTAAGGCTGATTTTTTTCTAAAAGGCCTATCAAATATGACGTCACTAAAACACCCGTAGCGCCGTTCGTGGCCCACGTACGGCAACAAAATGGGTGTCGTTAGAAAGCTTAGACTTTAGGCTTTATTAGTGCAAAGTTTGATCGAGAAAGAGTCAAAGGGAGAGGCTCCAGGTGCTTTTTCGCACATGGAAGGTTAATTTTATTTTCTAAAGGCCTGTCAAACATGACGTCTCTGAAACACATACAGCGCCGTTCGTGGGCCACGTACGCCAACAAGTGGGGTGTCGTTAGAAAGCTTAGACTTTGGGCTTTGACAATGCCAAGTTTCATCGAGAAAGATTTAGAGGGAGAGGCTCCAGGGGCTTTTTCGCACATGGAAGGCTGATTTTTTTTTCTAAAGGCCTGTTTTTCTAAAAGCCTGTCAAACATGACGTCACTAAAACACCCATAGCGCCGTTCGGGGCTACTTACCCCAACAATTGTGGTGTTGTTAGAGAGCTTCGACTCTGGGCCTTCTTAGTGCCAAGTTGGATCGAGAAAGAATGAAAGGGGGCGGCTACAGCGGCTTTTAAACATGTAAGGCTGATTTTTTTCTAAAAGGCCTGTCAAATATGACGTCACTAAAACACCCGTAGCGCCGTTCATGGCCCACGTACGGCAACAAAATGGGTGTCGTTAGAAAGCTTAGACTTTGGGCTTTATTAGTGCAAAGTTTGATCGAGAAAGAGTCAAAGGAAGAGGCTCCAGGTGCTTTTTCGCACATGGAAGGTTAATTTTATTTTCTAAAGGCCTGTCAAACATGACGTCTCTGAAACACATACAGCGCCGTTCGTGGGCCACGTACCCCAACAATTGTGGTGTCGCTAGAAAGCTTAGACTTTGGGCTTTATTAGTACCAAGTTTGATCGAGAAAGAGTCAAAGGGGGCGTCTACAGGGATTTTAAATATGTAAGGCTGATTTTATTCCTAAAGGCCTATCAACTATGACGTCACTAAAACACCCATAACGCCGTTGGTGTGCCACGTACGGCAACAAGTTGGGTGTCGTTAGAAAGCTTACACTTTGGGCTTTATTAATGCCAAGCTTGATCGAGAAAGTATCAAAGTTGGCGTCTACAGGGGCTTTTAAACATGCAAGGCTGATTTTTTCCTAAAGGCCTGTCAAATATGACGTCACTAAAACACCCATAGCGCCGTTCGTGTACCACGTACGCCAACAAGTCGGGTGTCGTTAGAAAGCTTAGACTTTGGGCTTTGACAATGCCAAGTTTCATCGAGAAAGGTTTAGAGGGAGAGGTTCCAGGGGCTTTTTCGCACATGGAAGGCTGATTTTTTTTTTCTAAAGGCCTGTTTTTCTAAAAGCCTGTCAAACATGACGTCACTAAAACACCCATAGCGCCGTTCGTGTACCACGTACGCCAACAAGTGGGGTGTCGTTAGAAAGCTTAGACTTTGGGCTTTGATAATGCTAAGTTTGATCGAGAAAGAATCAGAAAAAGAGGCTCCAGGGGCTTTTTCGCACATGGAAGGCTGATTTTTTTTCTAATGGCCTGTCAAACATGAAATCACTAAAACACCCATAGCGCCGTTCGGGGCTACTTACCCCAACAATTGTGGTGTTGTTAGAGAGCTTCGACTCTGGGCCTTCTTAGTGCCAAGTTGGATCGAGAAAGAATGAAAGGGGGCGGCTACAGCGGCTTTGAAACATGTAAGGCTGATTTTTTTCTAAAAGGCCTGTCAAATATGACGTCACTAAAACACCCGTAGCGCCGTTCGTGGCCCACGTACGGCAACAAAATGGGTGTCGTTAGAAAGCTTAGACTTTGGGCTTTATTAGTGCAAAATTTGATCGAGAAAGAGTCAAAGGGAGAGGCTCCAGGTGCTTTTTCGCACATGGAAGGTTAATTTTATTTTCTAAAGGCCTGTCAAACATGACGTCTCTGAAACACATACAGCGCCGTTCGTGGGCCACGTACCCCAACAATTGTGGTGTCGTTAGAAAGCTTAGACTTTGGGCTTTGATAATGCTAAGTTTGATCGCGAAAGAGTCAAAGGGGGCGTCTACAGGGGATTTTAAATATGTAAGGCTGATTTTATTCCTAAAGGCCTATCAAATATGACGTCACTAAAACACCCATAACGCCGTTCGTCGCCCACGTACGGCAACAAAATGGGTGTCGTTAGAAAGCTTAGACTTTAGGCTTTATTAGTGCAAAGTTTGATCGAGAAAGAGTCAAAGGGAGAGGCTCCAGGTGCTTTTTCGCACATGGAAGGTTAATTTTATTTTCTAAAGGCCTGTCAAACATGACGTCTCTGAAACACATACAGCGCCGTTCGTGGGCCACGTACCTCAACAGTTGTGGTGTCGTTAGAAAGCTTAGACTTTGGGCTTTATTAGTACCAAGTTTGATCGAGAAAGAGTCAAAGGGGGCGTCTACAGGGGATTTTAAATATGTAAGGCTGATTTTATTCCTAAAGGCCTGTCAAATATGACGTCACTAAAATACCCATAGCGCCGTTCGTGTACCACGTACGCCAACAAGTGGGGTGTCGTTAGAAAGCTTAGACTTTGGGCTTTGACAATGCCAAGTTTCATCGAGAAAGATTTAGAGGGAGAGGCTCCAGGGGCTTTTTCGCACATGGAAGGCTGATTTTTTTTTTCTAAAGGCCTGTTTTTCTAAAAGCATGTCAAACATGACGTCACTAAAACACCCATAGCGCCGTTCGTGTACCACGTACGCCAACAAGTGGGGTGTCGTTAGAAAGCTTAGACTTTGGGCTTTGATAATGCTAAGTTTGATCGAGAAAGAATCAGAAAAAGAGGCTCCAGGGGCTTTTTCGCACATTGAAGGCTGATTTTTTTTCTAATGGCCTGTCAAACATGAAGTCACTAAAACACCCATAGCGCCGTTCGGGGCTACTTACCCCAACAATTGTGGTGTTGTTAGAGAGCTTCGACTCTGGGCCTTCTTAGTGCCAAGTTGGATCGAGAAAAAATGAAAAGGGGCGGCTACAGCGGCTTTTAAACATGTAAGGCTGATTTTTTTCTAAAAGGCCTGTCAAATATGACGTCACTAAAACACCCATAGCGCCGTTCGGGGCTACTTACCCAAACAATTGTGGTGTTGTTAGAGAGCTTCGACTCTGGGCCTTCTTAGTGCCAAGTTGGATCGAGAAAGAATGAAAGGGGGCGGCTACAGCGGCTTTTAAACATGTAAGGCTGATTTTTTTCTAAAAGGCCTATCAAATATGACGTCACTAAAACACCCGTAGCGCCGTTCGTCGCCCACGTACGGCAACAAAATGGGTGTCGTTAGAAAGCTTAGACTTTAGGCTTTATTAGTGCAAAGTTTGATCGAGAAAGAGTCAAAGGGAGAGGCTCCAGGTGCTTTTTCGCACATGGAAGGTTAATTTTATTTTTTAAAGGCCTGTCAAACATGACGTCTCTGAAACACATACAGCGCCGTTCGTGGGCCACGTACCTCAACAGTTGTGGTGTCGTTAGAAAGCTTAGACTTTGGGCTTTATTAGTACCAAGTTTGATCGAGAAAGAGTCAAAGGGGGCGTCTACAGGGGATTTTAAATATGTAAGGCTGATTTTATTCCTAAAGGCCTGTCAAATATGACGTCACTAAAACACCCATAGCGCCGTTCGTGTAACACGTACGCCAACAAGTGGGGTGTCGTTAGAAAGCTTAGACTTTGGGCTTTGACAATGCCAAGTTTCATCGAGAAAGATTTAGAGGGAGAGGCTCCAGGGGCTTTTTCGCACATGGAAGGCTGATTTTTTTTTTCTAAAGGCCTGTTTTTCTAAAAGCCTGTCAAACATGACGTCACTAAAACACCCATAGCGCCGTTCGTGTACCACGTACGCCAACAAGTGGGGTGTCGTTAGAAAGCTTAGACTTTGGGCTTTGATAATGCTAAGTTTGATCGAGAAAGAATCAGAAAAAGAGGCTCCAGGGGCTTTTTCGCACATTGAAGGCTGATTTTTTTTTCTAATGGCCTGTCAAACATGAAGTCACTAAAACACCCATAGCGCCGTTCGGGGCTACTTACCCCAACAATTGTGGTGTTGTTAGAGAGCTTCGACTCTGGGCCTTCTTAGTGCCAAGTTGGATCGAGAAAGAATGAAAGGGGGCGGCTACAGCGGCTTTTAAACATGTAAGGCTGATTTTTTTCTAAAAGGCCTGTCAAATATGACGTCACTAAAACACCCGTAGCGGGTGTCGTTAGAAAGCTTAGACTTTGGGCTTTATTAATGCCAAGCTTGATCGAGAAAGTATCAAAGTTGGCGTCTACAGGGGCTTTTAAACATGCAAGGCTGATTTTTTCCTAAAGGCCTGTCAAATATGACGTCACTAAAACACCCATAGCGCCGTTCGTATACCACGTACGCCAACAAGTGGGGTGTCGTTAGAAAGCTTAGACTTTGGGCTTTGACAATGCCAAGTTTCATCGAGAAAGGTTCAGAGGGAGAGGTTCCAGGGGCTTTTTCGCACATGGAAGGCTGATTTTTTTTTTCTAAAGGCCTGTTTTTCTAAAAGCCTGTCAAACATGACGTCACTAAAACACCCATAGCGCCGTTCGTGTACCACGTACGCCAACAAGTGGGGTGTCGTTAGAAAGCTTAGACTTTGGGCTTTGATAATGCTAAGTTTGATCGAGAAAGAATCAGAAAAAGAGGCTCCAGGGGCTTTTTCGCACATGGAAGGCTGATTTTTTTTCTAATGGCCTGTCAAACATGAAATCACTAAAACACCCATAGCGCCGTTCGGGGCTACTTACCCCAACAATTGTGGTGTTGTTAGAGAGCTTCGACTCTGGGCCTTCTTAGTGCCAAGTTGGATCGAGAAAGAATGAAAGGGGGCGGCTACAGCGGCTTTGAAACATGTAAGGCTGATTTTTTTCTAAAAGGCCTGTCAAATATGACGTCACTAAAACACCCGTAGCGCCGTTCGTGGCCCACGTACGGCAACAAAATGGGTGTCGTTAGAAAGCTTAGACTTTGGGCTTTATTAGTGCAAAATTTGATTGAGAAAGAGTCAAAGGGAGAGGCTCCAGGTGCTTTTTCGCACATGGAAGGTTAATTTTATTTTCTAAAGGCCTGTCAAACATGACGTCTCTGAAACACATACAGCGCCGTTCGTGGGCCACGTACCCCAACAATTGTGGTGTCGTTAGAAAGCTTAGACTTTGGGCTTTATTAGTACCAAGTTTGATCGAGAAAGAGTCAAAGGGGGCGTCTACAGGGGATTTTAAATATGTAAGGCTGATTTTATTCCTAAAGGCCTATCAAATATGACGTCACTAAAACACCCATAACACCGTTGGTGTGCCACGTACGGCAACAAGTTGGGTGTCGTTAGAAAGCTCAGACTTTGGGCTTTATTAGTGCCAAGCTTGATCGAGAAAGAATCAAAGTTGGCGTCTACAGGGGCTTTTCAACATGCAAGGCTGATTTTTTCCTAAAGGCCTGTCAAATATGACGTCACTAAAACACCCATAGCGCCGTTCGTGTACCACGTACGCCAACAAGTGGGGTGTCGTTAGAAAGCTTAGACTTTGGGCTTTGACAATGCCAAGTTTCATCGAGAAAGATTTAGAGGGAGAGGCTCCAGGGGCTTTTTCGCACATGGAAGGCTGATTTTTTTTTTTTCTAAAGGCCTGTTTTTCTAAAAGCCTGTCAAACATGACGTCACTAAAACAACCATAGCGCCGTTCGTGTACCACGTACGCCAACAAGTGGGGTGTCGTTAGAAAGCTTAGACTTTGGGCTTTGATAATGCTAAGTTTGATCGAGAAAGAATCAGAAAAAGAGGCTCCAGGGGCTTTTTCGCACATGGAAGGCTGATTTTTTTTCTAATGGCCTGTCAAACATGAAGTCACTAAAACACCCATAGCGCCGTTCGGGGCTACTTACCCCAACAATTGTGGTGTTGTTAGAGAGCTTCGACTCTGGGCCTTCTTAGTGCCAAGTTGGATCGAGAAAGAATGAAGAAGAATGAATGGGGTGTCGTTAGAAAGCTTAGACTTTGGGCTTTGATAATGCTAATTTTGATCGAGAAAGAATCAGAAAAAGAGGCTCCAGGGGCTTTTTCGCACATGGAAGGCTGATTTTTTTTTCTAATGGCCTGTCAAACATGAAGTCACTAAAACACCCATAGCGCCGTTCGGGGCTACTTACCCCAACAATTGTGGTGTTGTTAGAGAGCTTCGACTCTGGGCCTTCTTAGTGCCAAGTTGGATCGAGAAAGAATGAAGAAGAATGAATGGGGTGTCGTTAGAAAGCTTAGACTTTGGGCTTTGATAATGCTAATTTTGATCGAGAAAGAATCAGAAAAAGAGGCTCCAGGGGCTTTTTCGCACATGGAAGGCTGATTTTTTTTTCTAATGGCCTGTCAAATATGACGTCACTAAAACACCCGTAGCGCCGTTCGTGGCCCACGTACGGCAACAAAATGGGTGTCGTTAGAAAGCTTAGACTTTGGGCTTTATTAGTGCAAAGTTTGATCGAGAAAGAGTCAAAGGACGAGGCTCCAGGTGCTTTTTCGCACATGGAAGGTTAATTTTATTTTCTAAAGGCCTGTCAAACATGACGTCTCTGAAACACATACAGCGCCGTTCGTGGGCCACGTACCCCAACAATTGTGGTGTCGTTAGAAAGCTTAGACTTTGGGCTTTATTAGTACCAAGTTTGATCGAGAAAGAGTCAAAGGGGGCGTCTACAGGGGATTTTAAATATGTAAGGCTGATTTTATTCCTAAAGGCCTATCAAATATGACGTCACTAAAACACCCATAACGCCGTTGGTGTGCCACGTACCGCAACAAGTTGGGTGTCGTTAGAAAGCTTAGACTTTGGGCTTTATTAATGCCAAGCTTGATCGAGAAAGTATCAAAGTTGGCGTCTACAGGGGCTTTTAAACATGCAAGGCTGATTTTTTCCTAAAGGCCTGTCAAATATGACGTCACTAAAACACCCATAGCGCCGTTCGTGTACCACGTACGCCAACAAGTGGGGTGTCGTTAGAAAGCTTAGACTTTGGGCTTTGACAATGCCAAGTTTCATCGAGAAAGGTTTAGAGGGAGAGGCTCCAGGGGCTTTTTCGCACATGGAAGGCTGATTTTTTTTTTCTAAAGGCCTGTTTTTCTAAAAGCCTGTCAAACATGACGTCACTAAAACACCCATAGCGCCGTTCGTGTACCACGTACGCCAACAAGTGGGGTGTCGTTAGAAAGCTTAGACTTTGGGCTTTGATAATGCTAAGTTTGATCGAGAAAGAATCAGAAAAAGAGGCTCCAGGGGCTTTTTCGCACATGGAAGGCTGATTTTTTTTCTAATGGCCTGTCAAACATGAAGTCACTAAAACACCCATAGCGCCGTTCGGGGTTACTTACCCCAACAATTGTGGTGTTGTTAGAGAGCTTCGACTCTGAGCCTTCTTAGTGCCAAGTTGGATCGAGAAAGAATGAAAGGGGGCGGCTACAGCGGCTTTGAAACATGTAAGGCTGATTTTTTTCTAAAAGGCCTGTCAAATATGACGTCACTAAAACACCCGTAGCGCCGTTCGTGGCCCACGTACGGCAACAAAATGGGTGTCGTTAGAAAGCTTAGACTTTGGGCTTTGACAATGCCAAGTTTCATCGAGAAAGGTTTAGAGGGAGAGGCTCCAGGGGCTTTTTCGCACATGGAAGGCTGATTTTTTTTTCTAAAGGCCTGTTTTTCTAAAAGCCTGTCAAACATGACGTCACTAAAACACCCATAGCGCCGTTCGTGTACCACGTACGCCAACAAGTGGGGTGTCGTTAGAAAGCTTAGACTTTGGGCTTTGATAATGCTAAGTTTGATCGCGAAAGAATCAGAAAAAGAGGCTCCAGGGGCTTTTTCGCACATGGAAGGCTGATTTTTTTTTCTAATGGCCTGTCAAACATGAAGTCACTAAAACACCCATAGCGCCGTTCGGGGCTACTTACCCCAACAATTGTGGTGTTGTTAGAGAGCTTCGACTCTGGGCCTTCTTAGTGCCAAGTTGGATCGAGAAAGAATGAAAGGGGGCGGCTACAGCGGCTTTGAAACATGTAAGGCTGATTTTTTTCTAAAAGGCCTGTCAAATATGAAGTCACTAAAACACCCGTAGCGCCGTTCGTGGCCCACGTACGGCAACAATTGTGGTGTCGTTAGAAAGCTTAGACTTTGGGCTTTATTAGTACCAAGTTTGATCGAGAAAGAGTCAAAGGGGGCGTCTACAGGGGATTTTAAATATGTAAGGCTGATTTTATTCCTAAAGGCCTATCAAATATGACGTCACTAAAACACCCATAACACCGTTGGTGTGCCACGTACGGCAACAAGTTGGGTGTCGTTAGAAAGCTTAGACTTTGGGCTTTATTAGTGCAAAATTTGATCGAGAAAGAGTCAAAGGGAGAGGCTCCAGGTGCTTTTTCGCACATGGAAGGTTAATTTTATTTTCTAAAGGCCTGTCAAACATGACGTCTCTGAAACACATACAGCGCCGTTCGTGGGCCACGTACCCCAACAATTGTGGTGTCGTTAGAAAGCTTAGACTTTGGGCTTTATTAGTACCAAGTTTGATCGAGAAAGAGTCAAAGGGGGCGTCTACAGGGGATTTTAAATATGTAAGGCTGATTTTATTCCTAAAGGCCTATCAAATATGACGTCACTAAAACACCCATAACACCGTTGGTGTGCCACGTACGGCAACAAGTTGGGTGTCGTTAGAAAGCTTAGGGCTCCATTACACAGTCATATTTATATTATAATATCTATTATAATAGATATGATCATATCTATCATGGAAAATCAAATTTTTACATATTACACTACATCATATTTATATCATAATATCTATTGTTTATTCAAGTGTCAAATACAAAATTTGTTTTCTAGGCCAAGCAATGAACGCATAAAAAGCGGGTGTAGAGAACATCGAAGGAGGACGATTTTTTTCTTCAGTGTCCCAGCCAGCATTGGCATCATATATCGTAAACATAGACCAAAATAATCTTTACTTCATGCATCACAAATCGACGTTTTGTATCGATAGACCACGCTGTTGAAGTGCAACACATGATGGCCAGCTGAAGGAATGCCCACGCATCAGCTATTCACTACAATGTATAGCTATTTTTTTTTCTTTTCATTTGAAACCCACTATTTGGATATTGGATGGGCTTAGTTTTCGTGATTTCTTCCGTTCGTTGAGACTGCGTACCTAAGTTCGCAACAATCGGATGAAAAAACAAACTTTTTTTTTAAAACGAAAGTGTTTAAAAAGTGTGTACGTCGCGATTGCAGTGAAGTAATTATTTATTTTTGATGTACTTTTGCTCAGTGTTATTGTGTTTAAAATGTTTCTTTTTTGTGCGTCTGAAATCATAACGTTGCAAGTAAGTGATACTTTATTTACCTAGTTCCAAAAGGACCATGGTCTCGGTTTGTTCAAAACTCAACAGATTAGTTTATACACATTACTCTTGTACATAATCTAATGACTAAAAAAAAAAAACTTTAGATACAACATTTACTTACAATCCTTCTACATTCGGAAATCGTAAGCCAGGTGATTTATAGATAACGTTGAAATAACTAGTGATTCACAGCGTAGTATGGTATTGGGCGCAGCGCATAGTGTCCCATTGGTCTTCATTTTGATACCTCGCAAAAACTTATTTGTATACTCTTCGCTTATTAAGCGAAAAGGGTATATTTACTTTGTCATACCCAAGCAACAATTCGTTTGCTTTAAAGAAGCACTTCACACTGTAGCAACCAAATAGTACCACGGAATTCATTTATCGTGTGACATCGCTTAAAGTAATATTTTGATCCGATAAACCATCCTTAAAGTATTTTCCGGAAAGCTTCTGTCATCATTATGGAATAAATTCAAAGATTGTGGTATAAAACTTCGATAAAACTGTCTCTAAACGTCAACCTAAAAATGACACTCCGTTAAATACTCCACTCTTGTGTTTTATTGGATGATACAGCACACACATGCAATACCCAGCTAGCCACAGACTTTCTTAATACCTTCTTAATTGTATCTAGAGAAAAAATGCTTGTTCTTTACACGTGTTTAAAGAATGCTTAAAGAATGATATAAGGTTAAAGGGGCACCTGTTTTTCACTTAAAGAGTTCTTTATTCTCGCTTTTATCATGTTATAAGAAACCGTAGAAGGTTTTAAGAAACAGAATAAGAAATATATAAGAAAGCTATAAGACTTCTTAGAAATATCTTTAAGAACGATTTAAGAAACTTATAAGAAACAAATAAGAGTCTACACCATTTTATTAAAGAGAGATATAAGAAATATATAAGAGAGATATAAGAAATATATAAGATATTTATAAGAAAGATTAAAGAAAGTCATAAGAAAAAGTAAAAAGAACATTTTAAAGAAAATAAATTTTTTTCTAGTATTTTTTTTCTATTTTTTTGACTTGATCGCACTTTTTTTGAAAGTCTTCAACCTGCAATTATATGTAAATAGTGAGAAATTATTGAGAGAAAGAAATACAAATTTTTTACTTTACCGGGATTCGAACTCACGACCTCTTGATCTGTAGCCCACTGTCCTTGCCTCTGCTCCACATCTGTTGACAAGTGAACTTCTCCGAGTGCCGTACACATTGCGTACACATGACTCTCTTAATAATTGCTTAAGATGTGCCAGTAAGAACCATTTAAGCAGGGGACAGTTATATTCAACTGAATTTTGCGGTTGGTGCGATTATTGTTTTGATATTCATTGTGCAAACATGTTCGCTATCGTTCAGTACCGAAAAATGATTGA
Source organism: Microchrysa polita (assembly GCA_949715475.1). NCBI lineage: Eukaryota > Metazoa > Arthropoda > Insecta > Diptera > Stratiomyidae > Microchrysa > Microchrysa polita. The sequence goes on from OX454420.1 coordinate 43,818,558, forward strand.
AATTGTGCCGGAATCTTGGCTGTTAAAAAACCACGAGGGCAAGGAGGTTGTGTGGTGGCCTGCCGGTGAAATTGGTAAATTGCAGAAAGACCCCACCAGTAGGCCCATTACGCAGGGTGTTGGAAAGTGGACGCCTGGCGCCGAGAAAATTAAACGAAAAGGCCTCGTTTCCTATGAATCAGCGGAAGAGACACTAAAGATAATGTTATATACGGAAACGGATTCTGAGAGTGACCAAATTGGTACGCGAGATTTTACGAGTGGTCAAAAACCTTCCAGCAGGAACAACATTCCGATGTATGTCTTGACTACTGGGGAACAGTCGGCACCAGTTGAAATACAAACCAACGAAGAGATACTGGCGGATGATTTAATTGCGGTAAGTGTGCTAAACAATTGCTTCTAAGACAGCAGAACTTTATTGTATTTATTTTATATTTAAATGCATCGACAGACACCCATTGAAGAAGAGGCATGTGCTGCAGTGGACTTCAGTGCTCAGTTTTCGGCAGTATACGCCAACCAAGAGACTATTTTGCAAAGGATAATCAACGGAGAGCATTCACTAAGAAGTATGGAAAAGGACATTGCCGTAATTAAAAACAACATAAGCGCTATTATGGAACTGTTGCAAAAAAAAAGTGGTAATAGAAGTGAAGAAATACCCACTGAAGATGTGAATTGCCAGTTCGATCAGATCGACAATGAAGACGATCTGATCGAATTCGAAAAAAAGCTTGAAGTCGATGATTTCAGGGCCTCGTTAGCCCAAAAACTAGCTGAAAAACTTGGCTCCAAGCCAAACACGGAGCGTGGGCGGAACGATAGTGCTCTCTCGTTAAATAAAATATTTTTCACAAATAACTTCTGGTCCTCAACGGCATGGTTGGGGAGCAAGGCCAAGAAGGAAGGTGGGAAAGACAAATTTATGTTTGCCAAACATGCAATTTTTTTGAATTTTTTGGTTTATGTAATCAAAATTATGACTGGCGGCATTATGAGCCAAGACGAAATTAAAACTTTTGTTCAAGGACGATCGAGAAACTCATTTTACACACCGAAAACGGATCGTGCCTCCTCTTCCCGAAGCCGGGCATCAAATGTGAATTAAATTATAAGAAACAATTTTTTTTATTTTTTGAAATGTTTGTTTTAATAGTTTTGTTTGTATGGAAAATTAATTTAGTTTCTTATTTATAAACGGAATTTGTTTTGTTTTGTATAAAATATATGCATATATTACAGATTATAGTTTATGTACTAATTATTATTATTTTTTCTCAATTGTGTGCCATAGTGGAACAAAAACAATTGTTGTACTATCAGGATTAACATCATTATCGCTCTCACAATCACTGACATCAGTTTTGTCTTCATACTTAGTTAAATATGATAATGTGAAAAGTTTACATAAGGTATCTGTTGCATACAGGTTTGCTGGTTGATAGCGTAGTCTCGCTTGGTAAATGAATAAGCTGGAAGAATCTATCGGGCGCGTGAAGAATGGCTCAATTTCAACCAATTCTCTCCCATATATATACATTTGATTTGTGCTTTTGATTCGTACGAAGTAGTTACACGATACTATCTGAAGACTGCTAGTCAACACCCATTTGTCGGCATTCAAATTAGGTTTAATTTCAAACAATGGAAATTTTGCCTTCTTATAAACCGTAATAGAATCATTTTTAAGTTGAGACAAGACATGTTTTTCGAAATTAAATGAATGTGTTTCAGAACTTAAAATAATTTCATTCGTAGGCTTGGAATGAGGTTTATCTTTTATGTTTTCTAGCTCTATTATTCTATTACGAATCTGTGCAAGATGGTGATTGCCACTACGTATAAGTTTTTTTATTTGCTGGAGCTTATTTTCAAATTTGTACACATCAAAATTTTCTAAACATCCAAATCTTTTAACCTCATCGATTATATGGCTGAAGTTGTGAAGGTTACTAGTAAAGTGTTCAGTTCCATACTTTTGCTTGAAAATTTTCAAAAAATCTTTGACCATTGATTCCGCAATTAGTAAATATTGTAAAAAATAATTGTTAGTGATTATAACTATGCTACAGTAGAAGATCAAAAAATGTTCATAATAGAATGTAGGCAAATATTTTCTTAACACAACAATACTGACGTATAATAAAAATGTCCTGTATTCAGTAGCTTTCCATCGAGGCATTTCATTCAAGGACCGCATGCCGCGATGTATTTCAACTGGAGTCTTACATAAGATCAAAAATTCCGAAATTTCTAGCATAGTATTGAAACTCCACTTGGTCGATTTGCCAAAGTTGCCAGTTTTCCACCCTGTTAGTAATTTTTTCATTAGGCCTACATGCAGTAAATGTAGTGAATCGCAAACTGGGAAATCGGCTGCCATATCCACTTGCAGCTCCTCTAATGGACTCTTATAGCGATGGTGTTCTTCATGTGTTCGCGCACGGAAAGTTTCGTTAGTTCGTGGCAAAGCATCTGTTTTGGGGAAAGTCATGGTATTTGACTTTTTGTTGAATTCGCCGACTGTCGTGCACTTTTGGCAACCGTTTGTAGAGTTGAAGTAAACAGTTCCTTTTATTAGAGCACGGGCAGGAGAATCACATACAATTAGCTTAACCCTCACAGCTATCGTGCGACTTCCGATTTTGATACCATGTTGCATACAATCTTTCAGCTCGTCAACGGTTTTACGGAGAAAATTATCTATGTATATTTTTAGGTTTGCCTACAAATATAAGAAATACAATATATTGTCAATCATAGTTTATTTTTAATTCAAATGCAAAGCAAACTTACTTTTTCCACAAAAAACTCCAATTACACGCGGTGAGATATCTTTTAGCTCGAAAACATCAAACAAAATTGGCCAGCAGTCTACTGATGACGATTTGGACAATGAAATACCATCAAAGTTTAAACGAAGGGAGATGACATCTGGAACATTTACTCGTCCAGTAAAAACATTATGGATCTGTGTTTTCAGCCCGTAGTGCCAATAGTTTTCCTCGAAAATTTCCACGACGCGAGGCGTTTTCAAAAGAGTACGCGGATCACATGGTAAAGGTTTAGATGGGATATGCTGATTCCAAATTTTAAGAAATTTTCTGAACTGTTCGTGGTTGATTTTGCTTTCAAGAGCCCACTGAACCAAGTCCTCTTTGAAACCATCTACATCATCCACTTCGGGCAAATGTTCTGCTTCTTCAGAGTATACGGTCGCTTCACTATCACTGCTAATACTGGTATCACCATCAGGATGTGGAGCAATATTTTCTTGCACAAAATGACTTTTTGCCTTATTATCCTTTTCGTTTGCGCCGCGTTCAAAATTATCCGTGTGATGAATAGATTGAACACTTGAACGTATTATTAAATTGTTCACTTCTTTATTTCGGTGCCTCCGAAAGCCACCAGAACGCTTATTTTTCAACTCCTTATTGGTATTCATTAGTAATTCTGTTATTCTTGTATTTATGTTGCAAAAGTGAAGCTTTCTTCCGAAAAATCTCTTAACACATGCTTAAAGAATGATTTAAGCAACCATGCTAAGAAATCAATTTTTTGTCTACACTTATGTCTTAAAGCATGATTAAAGATTGATATAAGAAACTACCATCCCAAAACACAAATCAGCACTTTTTTCGCTTTAGTAGTTGCTTTAATAATTCTTTAATCATGTTTTAAGAAACGTCTTAAGAAACAGAAAAATTAGACTTCTTTAAGAATGATATAAGAAACAAAAGTTTTTCGTAATGCTATAAGCACGAATTAAGAGAGTTTGTGTTTGCTGGGTAGTCTCTCTAGTTAACTCACACACATGCATATATTCTTCTATAGCACAGTCGGTGTCATTTTTATCGTGTGACATTCGTATGGTCATCCAATAAATTGTTCAGCCTAGTTTTATTGAAGGATGGACTTTGTGATTTATTGAATTGACACTTATGAAGTGCTCCGGAATACCACGTTTCTTGAATTGAATTCATTGAAATATTGCATGAAACTAACATTTCCTCACTCCTTGTTAACTTATGAATCAATTAAGATAATCTCAGCGCAGAAAATGTCTGCTTTTTGTTGATGAATGTGTGGATTTATTCAACTTCAATTGACTGACATATAAAGAAGAAGATTGCACCTTCTTCTTTATATGAGAAGAGTCGATAAAGAAGTGTTGAGCACTTGTAGTGTTTGCGAGCAATGTTAACTATATGTGAGGTTGGCCGAGTGGTTAGGGCGTCGGACTGGCGTCCGACAGTCGCTGGTTCGACGCTGGCTGGGGGAATTTTTTTTTTCTTTTTTTCACGAGAAAATGATGACATAACACATTGATGTATGTCTTTTTCAAAGCTTAGTTCAGTGCTACAATAAGGTGCAATTGGATCTAAAAACGGCGCCAAACGCCATTATTGGACTATTATTCAGAGTTTATACCCTGTAAAGTGCCCCTATTGTCGTTAGAAGATAATATTTTACGAAGTATTATAGGGATGAAATTGTTACTTGGGTAAAGTTTGTAACGCATTGAAGGAAGCATCTCCGACCATATAAAATATGTATATATGTGATCAGCGTGACGAGCTGAGTCGATTGGACGATGTCCGTCTGTCCCTCTGTTGCGACGCGTTTTACTAGGCTAGTTTTTTGTTAATTTACATATATACAAGGTGTCCGGAAACTGCCGTATAAACGCACCGGATTGTGATTCCTCATGGTGTATTTTCCAGCAAAAAGTTGTATGGAACATACCCTCTTAGCTTAACCCTTTAGCTGCCACAGGCATTTGAAGATTTTTGAAAAAAATAATTTTCTTGTACGACTAAAACTTCAATATCTCAAAAGCTAGACTAGCCAGAATAGCAAAATAAGATGATTACTACAGCCAACAAATTTACCTAAAAAATAAAACTAACGGCACTAAAATCCGATAAGAGGTTCGGTTTTTACAGAACTTCAAAATCAAATTTTTGTGATTTGACCCAAAAACAATATATTTTCCCATCTCAATTTTCTCCAACTTCTGCCAAGGTGAGGTGCTCCTACGATTCTTTTAAAAATTGGCGCATAGTCTAACGATAATTTCTTTCTTACATCATTTTATCCTATCTTCATTATTTCTAACAGTTTGAATGCCTTAAATGCAAAAAACTACGTGTTAATTTTAGCTCGATTTCGACATACTTTGAATAGATTTTATCAATTGCAGATCTTTAGGAGCAGTGTGAATTGAATTGTATTGAATTCGAGCTACAATTAACCCCAGTTTTTTACACTTAACGTATAAAAACTGTTAGAAATAATAGAGCTACAATTAAATTATGTAAGAAAGAAATGATCGTTAGACTATGCGCCAATTTTTAAAAGAATCGTACAGGCACCTCTCCTTGGCAGAAGTTGGAGAAAATTGAGATGAAAAATTGACTGTTTTTGGGTCAAATCACACAAATTTGACTTTGAAACTCTGTGAAAACCAAACCTCTTAGGTTAGGTATAGTAGCAAAAACTATGCGAATGAATACTAAAATTTCCTTCAAGAAGCTTTGTTTATATAAAAAAAAAACTTATAGTTACACTGTTTTCATACAAATACCTATAATCCTGTTTTCGGTCGGTTTTTTGTCTCCGGCCGATTCTCTCCATAAATCATCAGTAAGCTTTGATAAAATTGGTACAAGATAAAGATGAGACATCAAGCTTTAATATGATATGCGACCAAGGCCAACTTGTAAAATATACTTGAACACATTTAATTTGTTTCAAGTGTTCATATATTTTCAATTCCATTGAAGAATATCGTCTTAAAAACTCTATCTCTCAAAAAATATATCATTCATTCCATAATATTCAGTAATCATATAAACCATTATAAATACATGTAGCATAATTCATTTTTAATCTCCACGAATCATCCATTATTGATCCATTTCGTATAAGCCATTAACATTCTTTACGAGCAATGCATTAAAAATATATGTTACATAAGTATTGCGTAATCTTTATGACTAACGATTATGTAGTCTTTACGATTGATGCATTAAAAATGTATGCAACGTAACTATTACATAATGCTTACGAATAACGATTTTATAATGATTATTCGTAATAAGGCGCAAATGCGTATATACATGAAATAGGGGGACATCGTCATATAATGCTTGTATGAAAACGTGATGAATGAATAAGCAATATGTGCTTACGCGTGTTGCATGAAATAATGATTACAAATGTGTTAAATGCTGGCTGGGGTTTTGTTAGGAGCTGTCAGGAGGTAAGGCTACTAATTTTACTCGGAGCTGAGGGGTGCGCTAACGCGGGGAGGGGGGTTTAAATGTGCAATTTAGTGCTATTTTTTTGTGTTTTGGGCTATATCTCGAAAACGGTGAGGCGTAGAGAAAAAGTTGTGAGTGAACATTAAAGCTTTCTAAATGTCTTATTTATTTGCCCATACATATGCAAAACTCCTAACGGTTCTTCAGATATTGTTGATGTATGTTTATGTATGTTTTACTCCGAACCATCCATTATGGATCCATGAAATAAAAACAATCACACCCCCCCCCCCTTTCCCCTCCCTCTTTATCACAGCGTTTGTCTTTATCCTTGTAAATAGAGAAAATTGAAAAAATTTAAAATTTTCAACTTTTAATAAACAATATTGGAAAAACCGTTAGCAAGTACGGACAAATAAATAGGACATTTACAAAGCTTTAATGCTTACTCACAACTTTTTTCTCTGCGACTCACCGTTTTCCAGATATAGCCCAAAACACAAAAAAATGCACCTTTAACTGCCCCCCCCCCCTCCCCGCGTTAGCGCACCACTCAGCTCCGAGTAAAATTAGTACCTCCTAACTACTCCTAACAAAATACCGAAGAAAAAAATCGTCACCCCCTTCGATGTTCTCTATAATGTCTTCTTTGATTGGCCTATTCCTTTAGTCGCGGAAATGCATCAAATAATGGTGAATTGTGCGTTTTTCGGGTCGCTTATTACTCTCTATTTGATTCTAAGAAAGAAGAACAGGTAGAAAAAGCCTCTTTGGGTACGTCCCTGGGTCGCCAGACGCGAAGAACACGGAATTGTTACGAATTTTTATTTTGACATTTAGATATGATGATATGTTCTATTTATAGTACATATGATAATATCTATTATGAAATGCCATTACACGGTCATATATATGATAATATTTCTATTTCATAATAGATATTATAATAGAAATATGACTGTGTAATGGAGCCCTTAGACTTTGGGCTTTGACAATGCCAAGTTTCATCGAGAAAGATTTAGAGGGAGAGGCTCCAGGGGCTTTTTCGCACATGGAAGGCTGATTTTTTTTTTTTTCTAAAGGCCTGTTTTTCTAAAAGCCTGTCAAACATGACGTCACTAAAACACCCATAGCGCCGTTCGTGTACCACGTACGCCAACAAGTGGGGTGTCGTTAGAAAGCTTAGACTTTGGGCTTTGATAATGCTAAGTTTGATCGAGAAAGAATCAGAAAAAGAGGCTCCAGGGGCTTTTTCGCACATGGAAGGCTGATTTTTTTTCTAATGGCCTGTCAAACATGAAGTCACTAAAACACCCATAGCGCCGTTCGGGGCTACTTACCCCAACAATTGTGGTGTTGTTAGAGAGCTTCGACTCTGGGCCTTCTTAGTGCCAAGTTGGATCGAGAAAGAATGAAGAAGAATGAATGGGGTGTCGTTAGAAAGCTTAGACTTTGGGCTTTGATAATGCTAATTTTGATCGAGAAAGAATCAGAAAAAGAGGCTCCAGGGGCTTTTTCGCACATGGAAGGCTGATTTTTTTTTCTAATGGCCTGTCAAACATGAAGTCACTAAAACACCCATAGCGCCGTTCGGGGCTACTTACCCCAACAATTGTGGTGTTGTTAGAGAGCTTCGACTCTGGGCCTTCTTAGTGCCAAGTTGGATCGAGAAAGAATGAAGAAGAATGAATGGGGTGTCGTTAGAAAGCTTAGACTTTGGGCTTTGATAATGCTAATTTTGATCGAGAAAGAATCAGAAAAAGAGGCTCCAGGGGCTTTTTCGCACATGGAAGGCTGATTTTTTTTTCTAATGGCCTGTCAAATATGACGTCACTAAAACACCCGTAGCGCCGTTCGTGGCCCACGTACGGCAACAAAATGGGTGTCGTTAGAAAGCTTAGACTTTGGGCTTTATTAGTGCAAAGTTTGATCGAGAAAGAGTCAAAGGAAGAGGCTCCAGGTGCTTTTTCGCACATGGAAGGTTAATTTTATTTTCTAAAGGCCTGTCAAACATGACGTCTCTGAAACACATACAGCGCCGTTCGTGGGCCACGTACCCCAACAATTGTGGTGTCGTTAGAAAGCTTAGACTTTGGGCTTTATTAGTACCAAGTTTGATCGAGAAAGAGTCAAAGGGGGCGTCTACAGGGGATTTTAAATATGTAAGGCTGATTTTATTCCTAAAGGCCTATCAAATATGACGTCACTAAAACACCCATAACGCCGTTGGTGTGCGACGTACGGCAACAAGTTGGGTGTCGTTAGAAAGCTTAGACTTTGGGCTTTATTAATGCCAAGCTTGATCGAGAAAGTATCAAAGTTGGCGTCTACAGGGGCTTTTAAACATGCAAGGCTGATTTTTTCCTAAAGGCCTGTCAAATATGACGTCACTAAAACACCCATAGCGCCGTTCGTGTACCACGTACGCCAACAAGTGGGGTGTCGTTAAAAAGCTTAGACTTTGGGCTTTGACAATGCCAAGTTTCATCGAGAAAGGTTTAGAGGGAGAGGCTCCAGGGGCTTTTTCGCACATGGAAGGCTGATTTTTTTTTTCTAAAGGCCTGTTTTTCTAAAAGCCTGTCAAACATGACGTCACTAAAACACCCATAGCGCCGTTCGTGTACCACGTACGCCAACAAGTGGGGTGTCGTTAGAAAGCTTAGACTTTGGGCTTTGATAATGCTAAGTTTGATCGAGAAAGAATCAGAAAAAGAGGCTCCAGGGGCTTTTTCGCACATGGAAGGCTGATTTTTTTTCTAATGGCCTGTCAAACATGAAGTCACTAAAACACCCATAGCGCCGTTCGGGGTTACTTACCCCAACAATTGTGGTGTTGTTAGAGAGCTTCGACTCTGAGCCTTCTTAGTGCCAAGTTGGATCGAGAAAGAATGAAAGGGGGCGGCTACAGCGGCTTTGAAACATGTAAGGCTGATTTTTTTCTAAAAGGCCTGTCAAATATGACGTCACTAAAACACCCGTAGCGCCGTTCGTGGCCCACGTACGGCAACAAAATGGGTGTCGTTAGAAAGCTTAGACTTTGGGCTTTATTAGTGCAAAGTTTGATCGAGAAAGAGTCAAAGGGAGAGGCTCCAGGTGCTTTTTCGCACATGGAAGGTTAATTTTATTTTCTAAAGGCCTGTCAAACATGACGTCTCTGAAACACATACAGCGCCGTGCGTGGGCCACGTACCCCAACAATTGTGGTGTCGTTAGAAAGCTTAGACTTTGGGCTTTATTAGTACCAAGTTTGATCGAGAAAGAGTCAAAGGGGGCGTCTACAGGGGATTTTAAATATGTAAGGCTGATTTTATTCCTAAAGGCCTATCAAATATGACGTCACTAAAACACCCATAACGCCGTTGGTGTGCCACGTACGGCAACAAGTTGGGTGTCGTTAGAAAGCTTAGACTTTGGGCTTTATTAGTGCCAAGCTTGATCGAGAAAGAATCAAAGTTGGCGTCTACAGGGGCTTTTAAACATGCAAGGCTGATTTTTTCCTAAAGGCCTGTCAAATATGACGTCACTAAAACACCCATAGCGCCGTTCGTGTACCACGTACGCCAACAAGTGGGGTGTCGTTAGAAAGCTTAGACTTTGGGCTTTGACAATGCCAAGTTTCATCGAGAAAGATTCAGAGGGAGAGGCTCCAGGGGCTTTTTCGCACATGGAAGGTTAATTTTATTTTCTAAAGGCCTGTCAAACATGACGTCTCTGAAACACATACAGCGCCGTTTGTGGGCCACGTACTCCAACAATTGTGGTGTCGTTAGAAAGCTTAGACTTTGGGCTTTATTAGTATTAAGTTTGATCGAGAAAGAGTCAAAGGGGGCGTCTACAGGGGATTTTAAATATGTAAGGCTGATTTTATTCCTAAAGGCCTATCAAATATGACGTCACTAAAACACCCATAACGCCGTTGGTGTGCCACGTACGGCAACAAGTTGGGTGTCGTTAGAAAGCTTAGACTTTGGGCTTTATTAGTGCCAAGCTAGATCGAGAAAGAATCAAAGTTGGCGTCTACAGGGGCTTTTAAACAAGTAAGGCTGATTTTTTTCTAAAAGGCCTGTCAAATATGACGTCACTAAAACACCCGTAGCGCTGTTCGTGGCCCACATACGGCAACAAAATGGGTGTCGTTAGAAAGCTTAGACTTTGGGCTTTATTAGTGCAAAGTTTGATCGAGAAAGAGTCAAAGCGAGAGGCTCCAGGTGCTTTTTCGCACATGGAAGGTTAATTTTATTTTCTAAAGGCCTGTCAAACATGACGTCTCTGAAACACATACAGCGCCGTTCGTGGGCCACGTACCCCAACAATTGTGGTGTCGTTAAAAAGCTTAGACTTTGGGCTTTATTAGTACCAAGTTTGATCGAGAAAGGGTCAAAGGGGGCGTCTACAGGGGATTTTAAATATGTAAGGCTGATTTTATTCCTAAAGGCCTATCAAATATGACGTCACTAAAACACCCATAACGCCGTTGGTGTGCCACGTACCGCAACAAGTTGGGTGTCGTTAGAAAGCTTAGACTTTGGGCTTTATTAGTGCAAAGTTTGATCGAGAAAGAGTCAAAGGACGAGGCTCCAGGTGCTTTTTCGCACATGGAAGGTTAATTTTATTTTCTAAAGGCCTGTCAAACATGACGTCTCTGAAACACATACAGCGCCGTTCGTGGGCCACGTACCCCAACAATTGTGGTGTCGTTAGAAAGCTTAGACTTTGGGCTTTGATAATGCTAATTTTGATCGAGAAAGAATCAGAAAAAGAGGCTCCAGGGGCTTTTTCGCACATGGAAGGCTGATTTTTTTTTCTAATGGCCTGTCAAATATGACGTCACTAAAACACCCGTAGCGCCGTTCGTGGCCCACGTACGGCAACAAAATGGGTGTCGTTAGAAAGCTTAGACTTTGGGCTTTATTAGTGCAAAGTTTGATCGAGAAAGAGTCAAAGGACGAGGCTCCAGGTGCTTTTTCGCACATGGAAGGTTAATTTTATTTTCTAAAGGCCTGTCAAACATGACGTCTCTGAAACACATACAGCGCCGTTCGTGGGCCACGTACCCCAACAATTGTGGTGTCGTTAGAAAGCTTAGACTTTGGGCTTTATTAGTACCAAGTTTGATCGAGAAAGAGTCAAAGGGGGCGTCTACAGGGGATTTTAAATATGTAAGGCTGATTTTATTCCTAAAGGCCTATCAAATATGACGTCACTAAAACACCCATAACGCCGTTGGTGTGCCACGTACCGCAACAAGTTGGGTGTCGTTAGAAAGCTTAGACTTTGGGCTTTATTAATGCCAAGCTTGATCGAGAAAGTATCAAAGTTGGCGTCTACAGGGGCTTTTAAACATGCAAGGCTGATTTTTTCCTAAAGGCCTGTCAAATATGACGTCACTAAAACACCCATAGCGCCGTTCGTGTACCACGTACGCCAACAAGTGGGGTGTCGTTAGAAAGCTTAGACTTTGGGCTTTGACAATGCCAAGTTTCATCGAGAAAGGTTTAGAGGGAGAGGCTCCAGGGGCTTTTTCGCACATGGAAGGCTGATTTTTTTTTTCTAAAGGCCTGTTTTTCTAAAAGCCTGTCAAACATGACGTCACTAAAACACCCATAGCGCCGTTCGTGTACCACGTACGCCAACAAGTGGGGTGTCGTTAGAAAGCTTAGACTTTGGGCTTTGATAATGCTAAGTTTGATCGAGAAAGAATCAGAAAAAGAGGCTCCAGGGGCTTTTTCGCACATGGAAGGCTGATTTTTTTTCTAATGGCCTGTCAAACATGAAGTCACTAAAACACCCATAGCGCCGTTCGGGGTTACTTACCCCAACAATTGTGGTGTTGTTAGAGAGCTTCGACTCTGAGCCTTCTTAGTGCCAAGTTGGATCGAGAAAGAATGAAAGGGGGCGGCTACAGCGGCTTTGAAACATGTAAGGCTGATTTTTTTCTAAAAGGCCTGTCAAATATGACGTCACTAAAACACCCGTAGCGCCGTTCGTGGCCCACGTACGGCAACAAAATGGGTGTCGTTAGAAAGCTTAGACTTTGGGCTTTGACAATGCCAAGTTTCATCGAGAAAGGTTTAGAGGGAGAGGCTCCAGGGGCTTTTTCGCACATGGAAGGCTGATTTTTTTTTCTAAAGGCCTGTTTTTCTAAAAGCCTGTCAAACATGACGTCACTAAAACACCCATAGCGCCGTTCGTGTACCACGTACGCCAACAAGTGGGGTGTCGTTAGAAAGCTTAGACTTTGGGCTTTGATAATGCTAAGTTTGATCGCGAAAGAATCAGAAAAAGAGGCTCCAGGGGCTTTTTCGCACATGGAAGGCTGATTTTTTTTTCTAATGGCCTGTCAAACATGAAGTCACTAAAACACCCATAGCGCCGTTCGGGGCTACTTACCCCAACAATTGTGGTGTTGTTAGAGAGCTTCGACTCTGGGCCTTCTTAGTGCCAAGTTGGATCGAGAAAGAATGAAAGGGGGCGGCTACAGCGGCTTTGAAACATGTAAGGCTGATTTTTTTCTAAAAGGCCTGTCAAATATGAAGTCACTAAAACACCCGTAGCGCCGTTCGTGGCCCACGTACGGCAACAATTGTGGTGTCGTTAGAAAGCTTAGACTTTGGGCTTTATTAGTACCAAGTTTGATCGAGAAAGAGTCAAAGGGGGCGTCTACAGGGGATTTTAAATATGTAAGGCTGATTTTATTCCTAAAGGCCTATCAAATATGACGTCACTAAAACACCCATAACACCGTTGGTGTGCCACGTACGGCAACAAGTTGGGTGTCGTTAGAAAGCTTAGACTTTGGGCTTTATTAGTGCAAAATTTGATCGAGAAAGAGTCAAAGGGAGAGGCTCCAGGTGCTTTTTCGCACATGGAAGGTTAATTTTATTTTCTAAAGGCCTGTCAAACATGACGTCTCTGAAACACATACAGCGCCGTTCGTGGGCCACGTACCCCAACAATTGTGGTGTCGTTAGAAAGCTTAGACTTTGGGCTTTATTAGTACCAAGTTTGATCGAGAAAGAGTCAAAGGGGGCGTCTACAGGGGATTTTAAATATGTAAGGCTGATTTTATTCCTAAAGGCCTATCAAATATGACGTCACTAAAACACCCATAACACCGTTGGTGTGCCACGTACGGCAACAAGTTGGGTGTCGTTAGAAAGCTTAGACTTTGGGCTTTGACAATGCCAAGTTTCATCGAGAAAGATTTAGAGGGAGAGGCTCCAGGGGCTTTTTCGCACATGGAAGGCTGATATTTTTTTTTTTCTAAAGGCCTGTTTTTCTAAAAGCCTGTCAAACATGACGTCACTAAAACACCCATAGCGCCGTTCGTGTACCACGTACGCCAACAAGTGGGGTGTCGTTAGAAAGCTTAGACTTTGGGCTTTGATAATGCTAAGTTTGATCGAGAAAGAATCAGAAAAAGAGGCTCCAGGGGCTTTTTCGCACATGGAAGGCTGATTTTTTTTCTAATGGCCTGTCAAACATGAAGTCACTAAAACACCCATAGCGCCGTTCGGGGCTACTTACCCCAACAATTGTGGTGTTGTTAGAGAGCTTCGACTCTGGGCCTTCTTAGTGCCAAGTTGGATCGAGAAAGAATGAAGAAGAATGAATGGGGTGTCGTTAGAAAGCTTAGACTTTGGGCTTTGATAATGCTAATTTTGATCGAGAAAGAATCAGAAAAAGAGGCTCCAGGGGCTTTTTCGCACATGGAAGGCTGATTTTTTTTTCTAATGGCCTGTCAAACATGAAGTCACTAAAACACCCATAGCGCCGTTCGGGGCTACTTACCCCAACAATTGTGGTGTTGTTAGAGAGCTTCGACTCTGGGCCTTCTTAGTGCCAAGTTGGATCGAGAAAGAATGAAGAAGAATGAATGGGGTGTCGTTAGAAAGCTTAGACTTTGGGCTTTGATAATGCTAATTTTGATCGAGAAAGAATCAGAAAAAGAGGCTCCAGGGGCTTTTTCGCACATGGAAGGCTGATTTTTTTTTCTAATGGCCTGTCAAATATGACGTCACTAAAACACCCGTAGCGCCGTTCGTGGCCCACGTACGGCAACAAAATGGGTGTCGTTAGAAAGCTTAGACTTTGGGCTTTATTAGTGCAAAGTTTGATCGAGAAAGAGTCAAAGGAAGAGGCTCCAGGTGCTTTTTCGCACATGGAAGGTTAATTTTATTTTCTAAAGGCCTGTCAAACATGACGTCTCTGAAACACATACAGCGCCGTTCGTGGGCCACGTACCCCAACAATTGTGGTGTCGTTAGAAAGCTTAGACTTTGGGCTTTATTAGTACCAAGTTTGATCGAGAAAGAGTCAAAGGGGGCGTCTACAGGGGATTTTAAATATGTAAGGCTGATTTTATTCCTAAAGGCCTATCAAATATGACGTCACTAAAACACCCATAACGCCGTTGGTGTGCCACGTACGGCAACAAGTTGGGTGTCGTTAGAAAGCTTAGACTTTGGGCTTTATTAATGCCAAGCTTGATCGAGAAAGTATCAAAGTTGGCGTCTACAGGGGCTTTTAAACATGCAAGGCTGATTTTTTCCTAAAGGCCTGTCAAATATGACGTCACTAAAACACCCATAGCGCCGTTCGTGTACCACGTACGCCAACAAGTGGGGTGTCGTTAAAAAGCTTAGACTTTGGGCTTTGACAATGCCAAGTTTCATCGAGAAAGGTTTAGAGGGAGAGGCTCCAGGGGCTTTTTCGCACATGGAAGGCTGATTTTTTTTTTCTAAAGGCCTGTTTTTCTAAAAGCCTGTCAAACATGACGTCACTAAAACACCCATAGCGCCGTTCGTGTACCACGTACGCCAACAAGTGGGGTGTCGTTAGAAAGCTTAGACTTTGGGCTTTGATAATGCTAAGTTTGATCGAGAAAGAATCAGAAAAAGAAACTCCAGGGGCTTTTTCGCACATGGAAGGCTGATTTTTTTTCTAATGGCCTGTCAAACATGAAGTCACTAAAACACCCATAGCGCCGTTCGGGGTTACTTACCCCAACAATTGTGGTGTTGTTAGAGAGCTTCGACTCTGAGCCTTCTTAGTGCCAAGTTGGATCGAGAAAGAATGAAAGGGGGCGGCTACAGCGGCTTTGAAACATGTAAGGCTGATTTTTTTCTAAAAGGCCTGTCAAATATGACGTCACTAAAACACCCGTAGCGCCGTTCGTGGCCCACGTACGGCAACAAAATGGGTGTCGTTAGAAAGCTTAGACTTTGGGCTTTATTAGTGCAAAGTTTGATCGAGAAAGAGTCAAAGGGAGAGGCTCCAGGTGCTTTTTCGCACATGGAAGGTTAATTTTATTTTCTAAAGGCCTGTCAAACATGACGTCTCTGAAACACATACAGCGCCGTGCGTGGGCCACGTACCCCAACAATTGTGGTGTCGTTAGAAAGCTTAGACTTTGGGCTTTATTAGTACCAAGTTTGATCGAGAAAGAGTCAAAGGGGGCGTCTACAGGGGATTTTAAATATGTAAGGCTGATTTTATTCCTAAAGGCCTATCAAATATGACGTCACTAAAACACCCATAACGCCGTTGGTGTGCCACGTACGGCAACAAGTTGGGTGTCGTTAGAAAGCTTAGACTTTGGGCTTTATTAGTGCCAAGCTAGATCGAGAAAGAATCAAAGTTGGCGTCTACAGGGGCTTTTAAACAAGTAAGGCTGATTTTTTTCTAAAAGGCCTGTCAAATATGACGTCACTAAAACACCCGTAGCGCTGTTCGTGGCCCACATACGGCAACAAAATGGGTGTCGTTAGAAAGCTTAGACTTTGGGCTTTATTAGTGCAAAGTTTGATCGAGAAAGAGTCAAAGCGAGAGGCTCCAGGTGCTTTTTCGCACATGGAAGGTTAATTTTATTTTCTAAAGGCCTGTCAAACATGACGTCTCTGAAACACATACAGCGCCGTTCGTGGGCCACGTACCCCAACAATTGTGGTGTCGTTAAAAAGCTTAGACTTTGGGCTTTATTAGTACCAAGTTTGATCGAGAAAGGGTCAAAGGGGGCGTCTACAGGGGATTTTAAATATGTAAGGCTGATTTTATTCCTAAAGGCCTATCAAATATGACGTCACTAAAACACCCATAACGCCGTTGGTGTGCCACGTACCGCAACAAGTTGGGTGTCGTTAGAAAGCTTAGACTTTGGGCTTTATTAGTGCAAAGTTTGATCGAGAAAGAGTCAAAGGACGAGGCTCCAGGTGCTTTTTCGCACATGGAAGGTTAATTTTATTTTCTAAAGGCCTGTCAAACATGACGTCTCTGAAACACATACAGCGCCGTTCGTGGGCCACGTACCCCAACAATTGTGGTGTCGTTAGAAAGCTTAGACTTTGGGCTTTGATAATGCTAATTTTGATCGAGAAAGAATCAGAAAAAGAGGCTCCAGGGGCTTTTTCGCACATGGAAGGCTGATTTTTTTTTCTAATGGCCTGTCAAATATGACGTCACTAAAACACCCGTAGCGCCGTTCGTGGCCCACGTACGGCAACAAAATGGGTGTCGTTAGAAAGCTTAGACTTTGGGCTTTATTAGTGCAAAGTTTGATCGAGAAAGAGTCAAAGGACGAGGCTCCAGGTGCTTTTTCGCACATGGAAGGTTAATTTTATTTTCTAAAGGCCTGTCAAACATGACGTCTCTGAAACACATACAGCGCCGTTCGTGGGCCACGTACCCCAACAATTGTGGTGTCGTTAGAAAGCTTAGACTTTGGGCTTTATTAGTACCAAGTTTGATCGAGAAAGAGTCAAAGGGGGCGTCTACAGGGGATTTTAAATATGTAAGGCTGATTTTATTCCTAAAGGCCTATCAAATATGACGTCACTAAAACACCCATAACGCCGTTGGTGTGCCACGTACCGCAACAAGTTGGGTGTCGTTAGAAAGCTTAGACTTTGGGCTTTATTAATGCCAAGCTTGATCGAGAAAGTATCAAAGTTGGCGTCTACAGGGGCTTTTAAACATGCAAGGCTGATTTTTTCCTAAAGGCCTGTCAAATATGACGTCACTAAAACACCCATAGCGCCGTTCGTGTACCACGTACGCCAACAAGTGGGGTGTCGTTAGAAAGCTTAGACTTTGGGCTTTGACAATGCCAAGTTTCATCGAGAAAGGTTTAGAGGGAGAGGCTCCAGGGGCTTTTTCGCACATGGAAGGCTGATTTTTTTTTTCTAAAGGCCTGTTTTTCTAAAAGCCTGTCAAACATGACGTCACTAAAACACCCATAGCGCCGTTCGTGTACCACGTACGCCAACAAGTGGGGTGTCGTTAGAAAGCTTAGACTTTGGGCTTTGATAATGCTAAGTTTGATCGAGAAAGAATCAGAAAAAGAGGCTCCAGGGGCTTTTTCGCACATGGAAGGCTGATTTTTTTTCTAATGGCCTGTCAAACATGAAGTCACTAAAACACCCATAGCGCCGTTCGGGGTTACTTACCCCAACAATTGTGGTGTTGTTAGAGAGCTTCGACTCTGAGCCTTCTTAGTGCCAAGTTGGATCGAGAAAGAATGAAAGGGGGCGGCTACAGCGGCTTTGAAACATGTAAGGCTGATTTTTTTCTAAAAGGCCTGTCAAATATGACGTCACTAAAACACCCGTAGCGCCGTTCGTGGCCCACGTACGGCAACAAAATGGGTGTCGTTAGAAAGCTTAGACTTTGGGCTTTGACAATGCCAAGTTTCATCGAGAAAGGTTTAGAGGGAGAGGCTCCAGGGGCTTTTTCGCACATGGAAGGCTGATTTTTTTTTCTAAAGGCCTGTTTTTCTAAAAGCCTGTCAAACATGACGTCACTAAAACACCCATAGCGCCGTTCGTGTACCACGTACGCCAACAAGTGGGGTGTCGTTAGAAAGCTTAGACTTTGGGCTTTGATAATGCTAAGTTTGATCGCGAAAGAATCAGAAAAAGAGGCTCCAGGGGCTTTTTCGCACATGGAAGGCTGATTTTTTTTTCTAATGGCCTGTCAAACATGAAGTCACTAAAACACCCATAGCGCCGTTCGGGGCTACTTACCCCAACAATTGTGGTGTTGTTAGAGAGCTTCGACTCTGGGCCTTCTTAGTGCCAAGTTGGATCGAGAAAGAATGAAAGGGGGCGGCTACAGCGGCTTTGAAACATGTAAGGCTGATTTTTTTCTAAAAGGCCTGTCAAATATGAAGTCACTAAAACACCCGTAGCGCCGTTCGTGGCCCACGTACGGCAACAATTGTGGTGTCGTTAGAAAGCTTAGACTTTGGGCTTTATTAGTACCAAGTTTGATCGAGAAAGAGTCAAAGGGGGCGTCTACAGGGGATTTTAAATATGTAAGGCTGATTTTATTCCTAAAGGCCTATCAAATATGACGTCACTAAAACACCCATAACACCGTTGGTGTGCCACGTACGGCAACAAGTTGGGTGTCGTTAGAAAGCTTAGACTTTGGGCTTTATTAGTGCAAAATTTGATCGAGAAAGAGTCAAAGGGAGAGGCTCCAGGTGCTTTTTCGCACATGGAAGGTTAATTTTATTTTCTAAAGGCCTGTCAAACATGACGTCTCTGAAACACATACAGCGCCGTTCGTGGGCCACGTACCCCAACAATTGTGGTGTCGTTAGAAAGCTTAGACTTTGGGCTTTATTAGTACCAAGTTTGATCGAGAAAGAGTCAAAGGGGGCGTCTACAGGGGATTTTAAATATGTAAGGCTGATTTTATTCCTAAAGGCCTATCAAATATGACGTCACTAAAACACCCATAACACCGTTGGTGTGCCACGTACGGCAACAAGTTGGGTGTCGTTAGAAAGCTTAGACTTTGGGCTTTGACAATGCCAAGTTTCATCGAGAAAGATTTAGAGGGAGAGGCTCCAGGGGCTTTTTCGCACATGGAAGGCTGATTTTTTTTTTTTTCTAAAGGCCTGTTTTTCTAAAAGCCTGTCAAACATGACGTCACTAAAACACCCATAGCGCCGTTCGTGTACCACGTACGCCAACAAGTGGGGTGTCGTTAGAAAGCTTAGACTTTGGGCTTTGATAATGCTAAGTTTGATCGAGAAAGAATCAGAAAAAGAGGCTCCAGGGGCTTTTTCGCACATGGAAGGCTGATTTTTTTTCTAATGGCCTGTCAAACATGAAGTCACTAAAACACCCATAGCGCCGTTCGGGGCTACTTACCCCAACAATTGTGGTGTTGTTAGAGAGCTTCGACTCTGGGCCTTCTTAGTGCCAAGTTGGATCGAGAAAGAATGAAGAAGAATGAATGGGGTGTCGTTAGAAAGCTTAGACTTTGGGCTTTGATAATGCTAATTTTGATCGAGAAAGAATCAGAAAAAGAGGCTCCAGGGGCTTTTTCGCACATGGAAGGCTGATTTTTTTTTCTAATGGCCTGTCAAACATGAAGTCACTAAAACACCCATAGCGCCGTTCGGGGCTACTTACCCCAACAATTGTGGTGTTGTTAGAGAGCTTCGACTCTGGGCCTTCTTAGTGCCAAGTTGGATCGAGAAAGAATAAAGAAGAATGAATGGGGTGTCGTTAGAAAGCTTAGACTTTGGGCTTTGATAATGCTAATTTTGATCGAGAAAGAATCAGAAAAAGAGGCTCCAGGGGCTTTTTCGCACATGGAAGGCTGATTTTTTTTTCTAATGGCCTGTCAAATATGACGTCACTAAAACACCCGTAGCGCCGTTCGTGGCCCACGTACGGCAACAAAATGGGTGTCGTTAGAAAGCTTAGACTTTGGGCTTTATTAGTGCAAAGTTTGATCGAGAAAGAGTCAAAGGAAGAGGCTCCAGGTGCTTTTTCGCACATGGAAGGTTAATTTTATTTTCTAAAGGCCTGTCAAACATGACGTCTCTGAAACACATACAGCGCCGTTCGTGGGCCACGTACCCCAACAATTGTGGTGTCGTTAGAAAGCTTAGACTTTGGGCTTTATTAGTACCAAGTTTGATCGAGAAAGAGTCAAAGGGGGCGTCTACAGGGGATTTTAAATATGTAAGGCTGATTTTATTCCTAAAGGCCTATCAAATATGACGTCACTAAAACACCCATAACGCCGTTGGTGTGCCACGTACGGCAACAAGTTGGGTGTCGTTAGAAAGCTTAGACTTTGGGCTTTATTAATGCCAAGCTTGATCGAGAAAGTATCAAAGTTGGCGTCTACAGGGGCTTTTAAACATGCAAGGCTGATTTTTTCCTAAAGGCCTGTCAAATATGACGTCACTAAAACACCCATAGCGCCGTTCGTGTACCACGTACGCCAACAAGTGGGGTGTCGTTAAAAAGCTTAGACTTTGGGCTTTGACAATGCCAAGTTTCATCGAGAAAGGTTTAGAGGGAGAGGCTCCAGGGGCTTTTTCGCACATGGAAGGCTGATTTTTTTTTCTAAAGGCCTGTTTTTCTAAAAGCCTGTCAAACATGACGTCACTAAAACACCCATAGCGCCGTTCGTGTACCACGTACGCCAACAAGTGGGGTGTCGTTAGAAAGCTTAGACTTTGGGCTTTGATAATGCTAAGTTTGATCGAGAAAGAATCAGAAAAAGAGGCTCCAGGGGCTTTTTCGCACATGGAAGGCTGATTTTTTTTCTAATGGCCTGTCAAACATGAAGTCACTAAAACACCCATAGCGCCGTTCGGGGTTACTTACCCCAACAATTGTGGTGTTGTTAGAGAGCTTCGACTCTGAGCCTTCTTAGTGCCAAGTTGGATCGAGAAAGAATGAAAGGGGGCGGCTACAGCGGCTTTGAAACATGTAAGGCTGATTTTTTTCTAAAAGGCCTGTCAAATATGACGTCACTAAAACACCCGTAGCGCCGTTCGTGGCCCACGTACGGCAACAAAATGGGTGTCGTTAGAAAGCTTAGACTTTGGGCTTTATTAGTGCAAAGTTTGATCGAGAAAGAGTCAAAGGGAGAGGCTCCAGGTGCTTTTTCGCACATGGAAGGTTAATTTTATTTTCTAAAGGCCTGTCAAACATGACGTCTCTGAAACACATACAGCGCCGTGCGTGGGCCACGTACCCCAACAATTGTGGTGTCGTTAGAAAGCTTAGACTTTGGGCTTTATTAGTACCAAGTTTGATCGAGAAAGAGTCAAAGGGGGCGTCTACAGGGGATTTTAAATATGTAAGGCTGATTTTATTCCTAAAGGCCTATCAAATATGACGTCACTAAAACACCCATAACGCCGTTGGTGTGCCACGTACGGCAACAAGTTGGGTGTCGTTAGAAAGCTTAGACTTTGGGCTTTATTAGTGCCAAGCTTGATCGAGAAAGAATCAAAGTTGGCGTCTACAGGGGCTTTTAAACATGCAAGGCTGATTTTTTCCTAAAGGCCTGTCAAATATGACGTCACTAAAACACCCATAGCGCCGTTCGTGTACCACGTACGCCAACAAGTGGGGTGTCGTTAGAAAGCTTAGACTTTGGGCTTTGACAATGCCAAGTTTCATCGAGAAAGATTCAGAGGGAGAGGCTCCAGGGGCTTTTTCGCACATGGAAGGTTAATTTTATTTTCTAAAGGCCTGTCAAACATGACGTCTCTGAAACACATACAGCGCCGTTTGTGGGCCACGTACTCCAACAATTGTGGTGTCGTTAGAAAGCTTAGACTTTGGGCTTTATTAGTATTAAGTTTGATCGAGAAAGAGTCAAAGGGGGCGTCTACAGGGGATTTTAAATATGTAAGGCTGATTTTATTCCTAAAGGCCTATCAAATATGACGTCACTAAAACACCCATAACGCCGTTGGTGTGCCACGTACGGCAACAAGTTGGGTGTCGTTAGAAAGCTTAGACTTTGGGCTTTATTAGTGCCAAGCTAGATCGAGAAAGAATCAAAGTTGGCGTCTACAGGGGCTTTTAAACAAGTAAGGCTGATTTTTTTCTAAAAGGCCTGTCAAATATGACGTCACTAAAACACCCGTAGCGCTGTTCGTGGCCCACATACGGCAACAAAATGGGTGTCGTTAGAAAGCTTAGACTTTGGGCTTTATTAGTGCAAAGTTTGATCGAGAAAGAGTCAAAGCGAGAGGCTCCAGGTGGTTTTTCGCACATGGAAGGTTAATTTTATTTTCTAAAGGCCTGTCAAACATGACGTCTCTGAAACACATACAGCGCCGTTCGTGGGCCACGTACCCCAACAATTGTGGTGTCGTTAAAAAGCTTAGACTTTGGGCTTTATTAGTACCAAGTTTGATCGAGAAAGGGTCAAAGGGGGCGTCTACAGGGGATTTTAAATATGTAAGGCTGATTTTATTCCTAAAGGCCTATCAAATATGACGTCACTAAAACACCCATAACGCCGTTGGTGTGCCACGTACGGCAACAAGTTGGGTGTCGTTAGAAAGCTTAGACTTTGGGCTTTATTAGTGCCAAGCTTGATCGAGAAAGAATCAAAGTTGGCGTCTACAGGGGCTTTTAAACATGCAAGGCTGATTTTTTCCTAAAGGCCTGTCAAATATGACGTCACTAAAACACCCATAGCGCCGTTCGTGTACCACGTACGCCAACAAGTGGGGTGTCGTTAGAAAGCTTAGACTTTGGGCTTTGACAATGCCAAGTTTCATCGAGAAAGATTTAGAGGGAGAGGCTCCAGGGGCTTTTTCGCACATGGAAGGCTGATTTTTTTTTTCTAAAGGCCTGTTTTTCTAAAAGCCTGTCAAACATGACGTCACTAAAACACCCATAGCGCCGTTCGTGTACCACGTACGCCAACAAGTGGGGTGTCGTTAGAAAGCTTAGACTTTGGGCTTTGATAATGCTAAGTTTGATCGAGAAAGAATCAGAAAAAGAGGCTCCAGGGGCTTTTTCGCACATCAAGGCTGATTTTTTTTTCTAATGGCCTGTCAAACATGAAGTCACTAAAACACCCATAGCGCCGTTCGGGGCTACTTACCCCAACAATTGTGGTGTTGTTAGAGATCTTCGACTCTGGGCCTTCTTAGTGCCAAGTTGGATCGAGAAAGAATGAAAGGGGGCGGCTACAGCGGCTTTGAAACATGTAAGGCTGATTTTTTTCTAAAAGGCCTGTCAAATATGACGTCACTAAAACACCCGTAGCGCCGTTCGTGGCCCACGCACGGCAACAAAATGGGTGTCGTTAGAAAGCTTAGACTTTGGGCTTTATTAGTGCAAAGTTTGATCGAGAAAGAGTCAAAGGGAGAGGCTCCAGGTGCTTTTTCGCACATGGAAGGTTAATTTTATTTTCTAAAGGCCTGTCAAACATGACGTCTCTGAAACACATACAGCGCCGTTCGTGGGCCACGTACCCCAACAATTGTGGTGTCGTTAGAAAGCTTAGACTTTGGGCTTTATTAGTGTCAAGTTTGATCGAGAAAGAGTCAAAGGGGGCGTCTACAGGGGATTTTAAATATGTAAGGCTGATTTTATTCCTAAAGGCCTATCAAATATGACGTCACTAAAACACCCATAACGCCGTTGGTGTGCCACGTACGGCAACAAGTTGGGTGTCGTTAGAAAGCTTAGACTTTGGGCTTCATTAGTGCCAAGCTTGATCGAGAAAGAATCAAAGTTGGCGTCTACAGGGGCTTTTAAACATGCAAGGCTGATTTTTTCCTAAAGGCCTGTCAAATATGACGTCACTAAAACACCCATAGCGCCGTTCGTGTACCACGTACGCCAACAAGTGGGGTGTCGTTAGAAAGCTTAGACTTTGGGCTTTGACAATGCCAAGTTTCATCGAGAAAGATTTAGAGGGAGAGGCTCCAGGGGCTTTTTCGCACATGGAAGGCTGATTTTTTTTTTCTAAAGGCCTGTTTTTCTAAAAGCCTGTCAAATATGACGTCACTAAAACACCCATAGCGCCGTTCGTGTACCACGTACGCCAACAAGTGGGGTGTCGTTAGAAAGCTTAGACTTTGGGCTTTGACAATGCCAAGTTTCATCGAGAAAGATTTAGAGGGAGAGGCTCCAGGGGCTTTTTCGCACATGGAAGGCTGATTTTTTTTTTCTAAAGGCCTGTTTTTCTAAAAGCCTGTCAAACATGACGTCACTAAAACACCCATAGCGCCGTTCGTGTACCACGTACGCCAACAAATGGGGTGTCGTTAGAAAGCTTAGACTTTGGGCTTTGATAATGCTAAGTTTGATCGAGAAAGAATCAGAAAAAGAGGCTCCAGGGGCTTTTTCGCACATGGAAGGCTGATTTTTTTTCTAATGGCCTGTCAAACATGAAATCACTAAAACACCCATAGCGCCGTTCGGGGCTACTTACCCCAACAATTGTGGTGTTGTTAGAGAGCTTCGACTCTGGGCCTTCTTAGTGCCAAGTTGGATCGAGAAAGAATGAAAGGGGGCGGCTACAGCGGCTTTGAAACATGTAAGGCTGATTTTTTTCTAAAAGGCCTGTCAAATATGACGTCACTAAAACACCCGTAGCGCCGTTCGTGGCCCACGTACGGCAACAAAATGGGTGTCGTTAGAAAGCTTAGACTTTGGGCTTTATTAGTGCAAAATTTGATCGAGAAAGAGTCAAAGGGAGAGGCTCCAGGTGCTTTTTCGCACATGGAAGGTTAATTTTATTTTCTAAAGGCCTGTCAAACATGACGTCTCTGAAACACATACAGCGCCGTTCGTGGGCCACGTACCCCAACAATTGTGGTGTCGTTAGAAAGCTTAGACTTTGGGCTTTATTAGTACCAAGTTTGATCGAGAAAGAGTCAAAGGGGGCGTCTACAGGGGATTTTAAATATGTAAGGCTGATTTTATTCCTAAAGGCCTATCAAATATGACGTCACTAAAACACCCATAACACCGTTGGTGTGCCACGTACGGCAACAAGTTGGGTGTCGTTAGAAAGCTCAGACTTTGGGCTTTATTACTGCCAAGCTTGATCGAGAAAGAATCAAAGTTGGCGTCTACAGGGGCTTTTCAACATGCAAGGCTGATTTTTTCCTAAAGGCCTGTCAAATATGACGTCACTAAAACACCCATAGCGCCGTTCGTGTACCACGTACGCCAACAAGTGGGGTGTCGTTAGAAAGCTTAGACTTTGGGCTTTGACAATACCAAGTTTCATCGAGAAAGATTTAGAGGGAGAGGCTCCAGGGGCTTTTTCGCACATGGAAGGCTGATTTTTTTTTTTTCTAAAGGCCTGTTTTTCTAAAAGCCTGTCAAACATGACGTCACTAAAACAACCATAGCGCCGTTCGTGTACCACGTACGCCAACAAGTGGGGTGTCGTTAGAAAGCTTAGACTTTGGGCTTTGATAATGCTAAGTTTGATCGAGAAAGAATCAGAAAAAGAGGCTCCAGGGGCTTTTTCGCACATGGAAGGCTGATTTTTTTTCTAATGGCCTGTCAAACATGAAGTCACTAAAACACCCATAGCGCCGTTCGGGGCTACTTACCCCAACAATTGTGGCGTTGTTAGAGAGCTTCGACTCTGGGCCTTCTTAGTGCCAAGTTGGATCGAGAAAGAATGAAGAAGAATGAATGGGGTGTCGTTAGAAAGCTTAGACTTTGGGCTTTGATAATGCTAATTTTGATCGAGAAAGAATCAGAAAAAGAGGCTCCAGGGGCTTTTTCGCACATGGAAGGCTGATTTTTTTTTCTAATGGCCTGTCAAACATGAAGTCACTAAAACACCCATAGCGCCGTTCGGGGCTACTTACCCCAACAATTGTGGTGTTGTTAGAGAGCTTCGACTCTGGGCCTTCTTAGTGCCAAGTTGGATCGAGAAAGAATGAAGAAGAATGAATGGGGTGTCGTTAGAAAGCTTAGACTTTGGGCTTTGATAATGCTAATTTTGATCGAGAAAGAATCAGAAAAAGAGGCTCCAGGGGCTTTTTCGCACATGGAAGGCTGATTTTTTTTTCTAATGGCCTGTCAAATATGACGTCACTAAAACACCCGTAGCGCCGTTCGTGGCCCACGTACGGCAACAAAATGGGTGTCGTTAGAAAGCTTAGACTTTGGGCTTTATTAGTGCAAAGTTTGATCGAGAAAGAGTCAAAGGAAGAGGCTCCAGGTGCTTTTTCGCACATGGAAGGTTAATTTTATTTTCTAAAGGCCTGTCAAACATGACGTCTCTGAAACACATACAGCGCCGTTCGTGGGCCACGTACCCCAACAATTGTGGTGTCGTTAGAAAGCTTAGACTTTGGGCTTTATTAGTACCAAGTTTGATCGAGAAAGAGTCAAAGGGGGCGTCTACAGGGGATTTTAAATATGTAAGGCTGATTTTATTCCTAAAGGCCTATCAAATATGACGTCACTAAAACACCCATAACGCCGTTGGTGTGCCACGTACGGCAACAAGTTGGGTGTCGTTAGAAAGCTTAGACTTTGGGCTTTATTAATGCCAAGCTTGATCGAGAAAGTATCAAAGTTGGCGTCTACAGGGGCTTTTAAACATGCAAGGCTGATTTTTTCCTAAAGGCCTGTCAAATATGACGTCACTAAAACACCCATAGCGCCGTTCGTGTACCACGTACGCCAACAAGTGGGGTGTCGTTAGAAAGCTTAGACTTTGGGCTTTGACAATGCCAAGTTTCATCGAGAAAGGTTTAGAGGGAGAGGCTCCAGGGGCTTTTTCGCACATGGAAGGCTGATTTTTTTTTTTCTAAAGGCCTGTTTTTCTAAAAGCCTGTCAAACATGACGTCACTAAAACACCCATAGCGCCGTTCGTGTACCACGTACGCCAACAAGTGGGGTGTCGTTAGAAAGCTTAGACTTTGGGCTTTGATAATGCTAAGTTTGATCGAGAAAGAATCAGAAAAAGAGGCTCCAGGGGCTTTTTCGCACATGGAAGGCTGATTTTTTTTCTAATGGCCTGTCAAACATGAAGTCACTAAAACACCCATAGCGCCGTTCGGGGTTACTTACCCCAACAATTGTGGTGTTGTTAGAGAGCTTCGACTCTGAGCCTTCTTAGTGCCAAGTTGGATCGAGAAAGAATGAAAGGGGGCGGCTACAGCGGCTTTGAAACATGTAAGGCTGATTTTTTTCTAAAAGGCCTGTCAAATATGACGTCACTAAAACACCCGTAGCGCCGTTCGTGGCCCACGTACGGCAACAAAATGGGTGTCGTTAGAAAGCTTAGACTTTGGGCTTTGACAATGCCAAGTTTCATCGAGAAAGGTTTAGAGGGAGAGGCTCCAGGGGCTTTTTCGCACATGGAAGGCTGATTTTTTTTTTCTAAAGGCCTGTTTTTCTAAAAGCCTGTCAAACATGACGTCACTAAAACACCCATAGCGCCGTTCGTGTACCACGTACGCCAACAAGTGGGGTGTCGTTAGAAAGCTTAGACTTTGGGCTTTGATAATGCTAAGTTTGATCGCGAAAGAATCAGAAAAAGAGGCTCCAGGGGCTTTTTCGCACATGGAAGGCTGATTTTTTTTTCTAATGGCCTGTCAAACATGAAGTCACTAAAACACCCATAGCGCCGTTCGGGGCTACTTACCCCAACAATTGTGGTGTTGTTAGAGAGCTTCGACTCTGGGCCTTCTTAGTGCCAAGTTGGATCGAGAAAGAATGAAAGGGGGCGGCTACAGCGGCTTTGAAACATGTAAGGCTGATTTTTTTCTAAAAGGCCTGTCAAATATGAAGTCACTAAAACACCCGTAGCGCCGTTCGTGGCCCACGTACGGCAACAAAATGGGTGTCGTTAGAAAGCTTAGACTTTGGGCTTTATTAGTGCAAAATTTGATCGAGAAAGAGTCAAAGGGAGAGGCTCCAGGTGCTTTTTCGCACATGGAAGGTTAATTTTATTTTCTAAAGGCCTGTCAAACATGACGTCTCTGAAACACATACAGCGCCGTTCGTGGGCCACGTACCCCAACAATTGTGGTGTCGTTAGAAAGCTTAGACTTTGGGCTTTATTAATACCAAGTTTCATCGAGAAAGAGTCAAAGGGGGCGTCTACAGGGGATTTTAAATATGTAAGGCTGTTGGCGTCTACAGGGGCGTTAGAAAGCTTAGACTTTGGGCTTTGATAATGCTAATTTTGATCGAGAAAGAATCAGAAAAAGAGGCTCCAGGGGCTTTTTCGCACATGGAAGGCTGATTTTTTTTTCTAATGGCCTGTCAAACATGAAGTCACTAAAACACCCATAGCGCCGTTCGGGGCTACTTACCCCAACAATTGTGGTGTTGTTAGAGAGCTTCGACTCTGGGCCTTCTTAGTGCCAAGTTGGATCGAGAAAGAATGAAGAAGAATGAATGGGGTGTCGTTAGAAAGCTTAGACTTTGGGCTTTGATAATGCTAATTTTGATCGAGAAAGAATCAGAAAAAGAGGCTCCAGGGGCTTTTTCGCACATGGAAGGCTGATTTTTTTTTCTAATGGCCTGTCAAATATGACGTCACTAAAACACCCGTAGCGCCGTTCGTGGCCCACGTACGGCAACAAAATGGGTGTCGTTAGAAAGCTTAGACTTTGGGCTTTATTAGTGCAAAGTTTGATCGAGAAAGAGTCAAAGGAAGAGGCTCCAGGTGCTTTTTCGCACATGGAAGGTTAATTTTATTTTCTAAAGGCCTGTCAAACATGACGTCTCTGAAACACATACAGCGCCGTTCGTGGGCCACGTACCCCAACAATTGTGGTGTCGTTAGAAAGCTTAGACTTTGGGCTTTATTAGTACCAAGTTTGATCGAGAAAGAGTCAAAGGGGGCGTCTACAGGGGATTTTAAATATGTAAGGCTGATTTTATTCCTAAAGGCCTATCAAATATGACGTCACTAAAACACCCATAACGCCGTTGGTGTGCCACGTACGGCAACAAGTTGGGTGTCGTTAGAAAGCTTAGACTTTGGGCTTTATTAATGCCAAGCTTGATCGAGAAAGTATCAAAGTTGGCGTCTACAGGGGCTTTTAAACATGCAAGGCTGATTTTTTCCTAAAGGCCTGTCAAATATGACGTCACTAAAACACCCATAGCGCCGTTCGTGTACCACGTACGCCAACAAGTGGGGTGTCGTTAGAAAGCTTAGACTTTGGGCTTTGACAATGCCAAGTTTCATCGAGAAAGGTTTAGAGGGAGAGGCTCCAGGGGCTTTTTCGCACATGGAAGGCTGATTTTTTTTTTTCTAAAGGCCTGTTTTTCTAAAAGCCTGTCAAACATGACGTCACTAAAACACCCATAGCGCCGTTCGTGTACCACGTACGCCAACAAGTGGGGTGTCGTTAGAAAGCTTAGACTTTGGGCTTTGATAATGCTAAGTTTGATCGAGAAAGAATCAGAAAAAGAGGCTCCAGGGGCTTTTTCGCACATGGAAGGCTGATTTTTTTTCTAATGGCCTGTCAAACATGAAGTCACTAAAACACCCATAGCGCCGTTCGGGGTTACTTACCCCAACAATTGTGGTGTTGTTAGAGAGCTTCGACTCTGAGCCTTCTTAGTGCCAAGTTGGATCGAGAAAGAATGAAAGGGGGCGGCTACAGCGGCTTTGAAACATGTAAGGCTGATTTTTTTCTAAAAGGCCTGTCAAATATGACGTCACTAAAACACCCGTAGCGCCGTTCGTGGCCCACGCACGGCAACAAAATGGGTGTCGTTAGAAAGCTTAGACTTTGGGCTTTGACAATGCCAAGTTTCATCGAGAAAGGTTTAGAGGGAGAGGCTCCAGGGGCTTTTTCGCACATGGAAGGCTGATTTTTTTTTCTAAAGGCCTGTTTTTCTAAAAGCCTGTCAAACATGACGTCACTAAAACACCCATAGCGCCGTTCGTGTACCACGTACGCCAACAAGTGGGGTGTCGTTAGAAAGCTTAGACTTTGGGCTTTGATAATGCTAAGTTTGATCGCGAAAGAATCAGAAAAAGAGGCTCCAGGGGCTTTTTCGCACATGGAAGGCTGATTTTTTTTTCTAATGGCCTGTCAAACATGAAGTCACTAAAACACCCATAGCGCCGTTCGGGGCTACTTACCCCAACAATTGTGGTGTTGTTAGAGAGCTTCGACTCTGGGCCTTCTTAGTGCCAAGTTGGATCGAGAAAGAATGAAAGGGGGCGGCTACAGCGGCTTTGAAACATGTAAGGCTGATTTTTTTCTAAAAGGCCTGTCAAATATGACGTCACTAAAACACCCGTAGCGCCGTTCGTTGCCCACGTACGGCAACAAAATGGGTGTTGTTAGAAAGCTTAGACTTTGGGCTTTATTAGTGCAAAGTTTGATCGAGAAAGAGTCAAAGGGAGAGGCTCCAGGTGCTTTTTCGCACATGGAAGGTTAATTTTATTTTCTAAAGGCCTGTCAAACATGACGTCTCTGAAACACATACAGCGCCGTTCGTGGGCCACGTACCCCAACAATTGTGGTGTCGTTAGAAAGCTTAGACTTTGGGCTTTATTAGTACCAAGTTTGATCGAGAAAGAGTCAAAGGGGGCGTCTACAGGGGATTTTAAATATGTAAGGCTGATTTTATTCCTAAAGGCCTATCAAATATGACGTCACTAAAACACCCATAACGCCGTTGGTGTGCTACGTACGGCAACAAGTTGGGTGTCGTTAGAAAGCTTAGACTTTGGGCTTTATTAGTGCCAAGCTTGATCGAGAAAGAATCAAAGTTGGCGTCTACAGGGGCTTTTAAACATGCAAGGCTGATTTTTTCCTAAAGGCCTGTCAAATATGACGTCACTTAAACACCCATAGCGCCGTTCGTGTACCACGTACGCCAACAAGTGGGGTGTCGTTAGAAAGCTTAGACTTTGGGCTTTGACAATGCCAAGTTTCATCGAGAAAGATTTAGAGGGAGAGGCTCCAGGGGCTTTTTCGCACATGGAAGGCTGATTTTTTTTTTCTAAAGGCCTGTTTTTCTAAAAGCCTGTCAAACATGACGTCACTAAAACACCCATAGCGCCGTTCGTGTACCACGTACGGCAACAAGTGGGGTGTCGTTAGAAAGCTTAGACTTTGGGCTTTGATAATGCTAAGTTTGATCGAGAAAGAATCAGAAAAAGAGGCTCCAGGGGCTTTTTCGCACATGGAAGGCTGATTTTTTTTCTAATGGCCTGTCAAACATGAAGTCACTAAAACACCCATAGCGCCGTTCGGGGCTACTTACCCCAACAATTGTGGTGTTGTTAGAGAGCTTCGACTCTGGGCCTTCTTAGTGCCAAGTTGGATCGAGAAAGAATGAAAGGGGGCGGCTACAGCGGCTTTTAAACATGTAAGGCTGATTTTTTTCTAAAAGGCCTGTCAAATATGACGTCACTAAAACACCCGTAGCGCCGTTCGTGGCCCACGTACGGCAA
Organism: Microchrysa polita; assembly: GCA_949715475.1. Taxonomy (NCBI): domain Eukaryota; kingdom Metazoa; phylum Arthropoda; class Insecta; order Diptera; family Stratiomyidae; genus Microchrysa; species Microchrysa polita. The sequence continues at coordinate 43,850,025 of OX454420.1, forward strand.
CAAAATGGGTGTCGTTAGAAAGCTTAGACTTTGGGCTTTATTAGTGCAAAGTTTGATTGAGAAAGAGTCAAAGGGAGAGGCTCCAGGTGCTTTTTTGCACATGGAAGGTTAATTTTATTTTCTAAAGGCCTGTCAAACATGACGTCTCTGAAACACATACAGCGCCGTTCGTGGGCCACGTACCCAAACAATTGTGGTGTCGTTAGAAAGCTTAGACTTTGGGCTTTATTAGTACCAAGTTTGATCGAGAAAGAGTCAAAGGGGGCGTCTACAGGGGATTTTAAATATGTAAGGCTGATTTTATTCCTAAAGGCCTATCAAATATGACGTCACTAAAACACCCATAACGCCGTTGGTGTGCCACGTACGGCAACAAGTTGGGTGTCGTTAGAAAGCTTAGACTTTGGGCTTTATTAGTGCCAAGCTTGATCGAGAAAGAATCAAAGTTGGCGTCTACAGGGGCTTTTAAACATGCAAGGCTGATTTTTTCCTAAAGGCCTGTCAAATATGACGTCACTAAAACACCCATAGCGCCGTTCGTGTACCACGTACGCCAACAAGTGGGGTGTCGTTAGAAAGCTTAGACTTTGGGCTTTGACAATGCCAAGTTTCATCGAGAAAGATTCAGAGGGAGAGGCTCCAGGGGCTTTTTCGCACATGGAAGGTTAATTTTATTTTCTAAAGGCCTGTCAAACATGACGTCTCTGAAACACATACAGCGCCGTTTGTGGGCCACGTACTCCAACAATTGTGGTGTCGTTAGAAAGCTTAGACTTTGGGCTTTATTAGTGTTAAGTTTGATCGAGAAAGAGTCAAAGGGGGCGTCTACAGGGGATTTTAAATATGTAAGGGTGATTTTATTCCTAAAGGCCTATCAAATATGACGTCACTAAAACACCCATAACGCCGTTGGTGTGCCACGTACGGCAACAAGTTGGGTGTCGTTAGAAAGCTTAGACTTTGGGCTTTATTAGTGCCAAGCTAGATCGAGAAAAAATCAAAGTTGGCGTCTACAGGGGCTTTTAAACAAGTAAGGCTGATTTTTTTCTAAAAGGCCTGTCAAATATGACGTCACTAAAACACCCGTAGCGCTGTTCGTGGCCCACATACGGCAACAAAATGGGTGTCGTTAGAAAGCTTAGACTTTGGGCTTTATTAGTGCAAAGTTTGGTCGAGAAAGAGTCAAAGGGAGAGGCTCCAGGTGCTTTTTCGCACATGGAAGGTTAATTTTATTTTCTAAAGGCCTGTCAAACATGACGTCTCTGAAACACATACAGCGCCGTTCGTGGGCCACGTACCCCAACAATTGTGGTGTCGTTAAAAAGCTTAGACTTTGGGCTTTATTAGTACCAAGTTTGATCGAGAAAGGGTCAAAGGGGGCGTCTACAGGGGATTTTAAATATGTAAGGCTGATTTTATTCCTAAAGGCCTATCAAATATGACGTCACTAAAACACCCATAACGCCGTTGGTGTGCCACGTACGGCAACAAGTTGGGTGTCGTTAGAAAGCTTAGACTTTGGGCTTTATTAGTGCCAAGCTTGATCGAGAAAGAATCAAAGTTGGCGTCTACAGGGGCTTTTAAACATGCAAGGCTGATTTTTTCCTAAAGGCCTGTCAAATATGACGTCACTAAAACACCCATAGCGCCGTTCGTGTACCACGTACGCCAACAAGTGGGGTGTCGTTAGAAAGCTTAGACATTGGGCTTTGACAATGCCAAGTTTCATCGAGAAATATTTAGAGGGAGAGGCTCCAGGGGCTTTTTCGCACATGGAAGGCTGATTTTTTTTTTCTAAAGGCCTGTTTTTCTAAAAGCCTGTCAAACATGACGTCACTAAAACACCCATAGCGCCGTTCGTGTACCACGTACGCCAACAAGTGGGGTGTCGTTAGAAAGCTTAGACTTTGGGCTTTGATAATGCTAAGTTTGATCGAGAAAGAATCAGAAAAAGAGGCTCCAGGGGCTTTTTCGCACATGGAAGGCTGATTTTTTTTCTAATGGCCTGTCAAACATGAAGTCACTAAAACGCCCATAGCGCCGTTCGGGGCTACTTACCCCAACAATTGTGATGTTGTTAGAGAGCTTCGACTCTGGGCCTTCTTAGTGCCAAGTTGGATCGAGAAAGAATGAAAGGGGGCGGCTACAGCGGCTTTTAAACATGTAAGGCTGATTTTTTTCTAAAAGGCCTGCCAAATATGACGTCACTAAAACACCCGTAGCGCCGTTCGTGGCCCACGTACGGCAACAAAATGGGTGTCGTTAGAAAGCTTAGACTTGGGGCTTTATTAGTGCAAAGTTTGATCGAGAAAGAGTCAAAGGGAGAGGCTCCAGGTGCTTTTTCGCACATGGAAGGTTAATTTTATTTTCTAAAGGCCTGTCAAACATGACGTCTCTGAAACACATACAGCGCCGTTCGTGGGCCACGTACCCCAACAATTGTGGTGTCGTTAGAAAGCTTAGACTTTGGGCTTTATTAGTACCAAGTTTGATCGAGAAAGAGTCAAAGGGGGCGTCTACAGGGGATTTTAAATATGTAAGGCTGATTTTATTCCTAAAGGCCTATCAAATATGACGTCACTAAAACACCCATAACGCCGTTGGTGTGCCACGTACGGCAACAAGTTGGGTGTCGTTAGGAAGCTTAGACTTTGGGCTTTATTAGTGCCAAGCTTGATCGAGAAAGAATCAAAGTTGGCGTCTACAGGGGCTTTTAAACATGCAAGGCTGATTTTTTCCTAAAGGCCTGTCAAATATGACGTCACTAAAACACCCATAGCGCCGTTCGTGTACCACGTACGCCAACAAGTGGGGTGTCGTTAGAAAGCTTAGACTTTGGGCTTTGACAATGCCAAGTTTCATCGAGAAAGATTTAGAGGGAGAGGCTCCAGGGGCTTTTTCGCACATGGAAGGCTGATTTTTTTTTTCTAAAGGCCTGTTTTTCTAAAAGCCTGTCAAACATGACGTCACTAAAACACCCATAGCGCCGTTCGTGTACCACGTACGCCAACAAGTGGGGTGTCGTTAGAAAGCTTAGACTTTGGGCTTTGATAATGCTAAGTTTGATCGAGAAAGAATCAGAAAAAGAGGCTCCAGGGGCTTTTTCGCACATCAAGGCTGATTTTTTTTTCTAATGGCCTGTCAAACATGAAGTCACTAAAACACCCATAGCGCCGTTCGGGGCTACTTACCCCAACAATTGTGGTGTTGTTAGAGATCTTCGACTCTGGGCCTTCTTAGTGCCAAGTTGGATCGAGAAAGAATGAAAGGGGGCGGCTACAGCGGCTTTTAAACATGTAAGGCTGATTTTTTTCTAAAAGGCCTGTCAAATATGACGTCACTAAAACACCCGTAGCGCCGTTCGTGGCCCACGCACGGCAACAAAATGGGTGTCGTTAGAAAGCTTAGACTTTGGGCTTTATTAGTGCAAAGTTTGATCGAGAAAGAGTCAAAGGGAGAGGCTCCAGGTGCTTTTTCGCACATGGAAGGTTAATTTTATTTCCTAAAGGCCTGTCAAACATGACGTCTCTGAAACACATACAGCGCCGTTCGTGGGCCACGTACCCCAACAATTGTGGTGTCGTTAGAAAGCTTAGACTTTGGGCTTTATTAGTACCAAGTTTGATCGAGAAAGAGTCAAAGGGGGCGTCTACAGGGGATTTTAAATATGTAAGGCTGATTTTATTCCTAAAGGCCTATCAAATATGACGTCACTAAAACACCCATAACGCCGTTGGTGTACCACGTACGGCAACAAGTTGGGTGTCGTTAGAAAGCTTAGACTTTGGGCTTTATTAGTGCCAAGCTTGATCGAGAAAGAATCAAAGTTGGCGTCTACAGGGGCTTTTAAATATGCAAGGCTGATTTTTTCCTAAAGGCCTGTCAAATATGACGTCACTAAAACACCCATAGCGCCGTTCGTGTACCACGTACGCCAACAAGTGGGGTGTCGTTAGAAAGCTTAGACTTTGGGCTTTGACAATGCCAAGTTTCATCGAGAAAGATTTAGAGGGAGAGGCTCCAGGGGCTTTTTCGCACATGGAAGGCTGATTTTTTTTTTCTAAAGGCCTGTTTTTCTAAAAGCCTGTCAAACATGACGTCACTAAAACACCCATAGCGCCGTTCGTGTACCACGTACGCCAACAAGTGGGGTGTCGTTAGAAAGCTTAGACTTTGGGCTTTGATAATGCTAAGTTTGATCGAGAAAGAATCAGAAAAAGAGGCTCCAGGGGCTTTTTCGCACATGGAAGGCTGATTTTTTTTCTAATGGCCTGTCAAACATGAAGTCACTAAAACACCCATAGCGCCGTTCGGGGCTACTTACCCCAACAATTGTGATGTTGTTAGAGAGCTTCGACTCTGGGCCTTCTTAGTGCCAAGTTGGATCGAGAAAGAATGAAAGGGGGCGGCTACAGCGGCTTTTAAACATGTAAGGCTGATTTTTTTCTAAAAGGCCTGCCAAATATGACGTCACTAAAACACCCGTAGCGCCGTTCGTGGCCCACGTACGGCAACAAAATGGGTGTCGTTAGAAAGCTTAGACTTGGGGCTTTATTAGTGCATAGTTTGATCGAGAAAGAGTCAAAGGGAGAGGCTCCAGGTGCTTTTTCGCACATGGAAGGTTAATTTTATTTTCTAAAGGCCTGTCAAACATGACGTCTCTGAAACACATACAGCGCCGTTCGTGGGCCACGTACCCCAACAATTGTGGTGTCGTTAGAAAGCTTAGACTTTGGGCTTTATTAGTACCAAGTTTGATCGAGAAAGAGTCAAAGGGGGCGTCTACAGGGGATTTTAAATATGTAAGGCTGATTTTATTCCTAAAGGCCTATCAAATATGACGTCACTAAAACACCCATAACGCCGTTGGTGTGCCACGTACGGCAACAAGTTGGATGTCGTTAGAAAGCTTAGACTTTGGGCTTTATTAGTGCCAAGCTTGATCGAGAAAGAATCAAAGTTGGCGTCTACAGGGGCTTTTAAATATGCAAGGCTGATTTTTTCCTAAAGGCCTGTCAAATATGACGTCACTAAAACACCCATAGCGCCGTTCGTGTACCACGTACGCTAACAAGTGGGGTGTCGTTAGAAAGCTTAGACTTTGGGCTTTGACAATGCCAAGTTTCATCGAGAAAGATTTAGAGGGAGAGGCTCCAGGGGCTTTTTCGCACATGGAAGGCTGATTTTTTTTTTCTAAAGGCCTGTTTTTCTAAAAGCCTGTCAAACATGACGTCACTAAAACACCCATAGCGCCGTTCGTGTACCACGTACGCCAACAAGTGGGGTGTCGTTAGAAAGCTTAGACTTTGGGCTTTGATAATGCTAAGTTTGATCGAGAAAGAATCAGAAAAAGAGGCTCCAGGGGCTTTTTCGCACATGGAAGGCTGATTTTTTTTCTAATGGCCTGTCAAACATGAAGTCACTAAAACACCCATAGCGCCGTTCGGGGCTACTTACCCCAACAATTGTGATGTTGTTAGAGAGCTTCGACTCTGGGCCTTCTTAGTGCCAAGTTGGATCGAGAAAGAATGAAAGGGGGCGGCTACAGCGGCTTTTAAACATGTAAGGCTGATTTTTTTCTAAAAGGCCTGCCAAATATGACGTCACTAAAACACCCGTAGCGCCGTTCGTGGCCCACGTACGGCAACAAAATGGGTGTCGTTAGAAAGCTTAGACTTGGGGCTTTATTAGTGCAAAGTTTGATCGAGAAAGAGTCAAAGGGAGAGGCTCCAGGTGCTTTTTCGCACATGGAAGGTTAATTTTATTTTCTAAAGGCCTGTCAAACATGACGTCTCTGAAACACATACAGCGCCGTTCGTGGGCCACGTACCCCAACAATTGTGGTGTCGTTAGAAAGCTTAGACTTTGGGCTTTATTAGTACCAAGTTTGATCGAGAAAGAGTCAAAGGGGGCGTCTACAGGGGATTTTAAATATGTAAGGCTGATTTTATTCCTAAAGGCCTATCAAATATGACGTCACTAAAACACCCATAACGCCGTTGGTGTGCCACGTACGGCAACAAGTTGGGTGTCGTTAGAAAGCTTAGACTTTGGGCTTTATTAGTGCCAAGCTTGATCGAGAAAGAATCAAAGTTGGCGTCTACAGGGGCTTTTAAACATGCAAGGCTGATTTTTTCCTAAAGGCCTGTCAAATATGACGTCACTAAAACACCCATAGCGCCGTTCGTGTACCACGTACGCCAACAAGTGGGGTGTCGTTAGAAAGCTTAGACTTTGGGCTTTGACAATGCCAAGTTTCATCGAGAAAGATTTAGAGGGAGAGGCTCCAGGGGCTTTTTCGCACATGGAAGGCTGATTTTTTTTTTCTAAAGGCCTGTTTTTCTAAAAGCCTGTCAAACATGACGTCACTAAAACACCCATAGCGCCGTTCGTGTACCACGTACGCCAACAAGTGGGGTGTCGTTAGAAAGCTTAGACTTTGGGCTTTGATAATGCTAAGTTTGATCGAGAAAGAATCAGAAAAAGAGGCTCCAGGGGCTTTTTCGCACATCAAGGCTGATTTTTTTTTCTAATGGCCTGTCAAACATGAAGTCACTAAAACACCCATAGCGCCGTTCGGGGCTACTTACCCCAACAATTGTGGTGTTGTTAGAGATCTTCGACTCTGGGCCTTCTTAGTGCCAAGTTGGATCGAGAAAGAATGAAAGGGGGCGGCTACAGCGGCTTTTAAACATGTAAGGCTGATTTTTTTCTAAAAGGCCTGTCAAATATGACGTCACTAAAACACCCGTAGCGCCGTTCGTGGCCCACGCACGGCAACAAAATGGGTGTCGTTAGAAAGCTTAGACTTTGGGCTTTATTAGTGCAAAGTTTGATCGAGAAAGAGTCAAAGGGAGAGGCTCCAGGTGCTTTTTCGCACATGGAAGGTTAATTTTATTTTCTAAAGGCCTGTCAAACATGACGTCTCTGAAACACATACAGCGCCGTTCGTGGGCCACGTACCCCAACAATTGTGGTGTCGTTAGAAAGCTTAGACTTTGGGCTTTATTAGTACCAAGTTTGATCGAGAAAGAGTCAAAGGGGGCGTCTACAGGGGATTTTAAATATGTAAGGCTGATTTTATTCCTAAAGGCCTATCAAATATGACGTCACTAAAACACCCATAACGCCGTTGGTGTGCCACGTACGGCAACAAGTTGGGTGTCGTTAGAAAGCTTAGACTTTGGGCTTTATTAGTGCCAAGCTTGATCGAGAAAGAATCAAAGTTGGCGTCTACAGGGGCTTTTAAACATGCAAGGCTGATTTTTTCCTAAAGGCCTGTCAAATATGACGTCACTAAAACACCCATAGCGCCGTTCGTGTACCACGTACGCCAACAAGTGGGGTGTCGTTAGAAAGCTTAGACTTTGGGCTTTGACAATGCCAAGTTTCATCGAGAAAGATTTAGAGGGAGAGGCTCCAGGGGCTTTTTCGCACATGGAAGGCTGATTTTTTTTTTCTAAAGGCCTGTTTTTCTAAAAGCCTGTCAAATATGACGTCACTAAAACACCCATAGCGCCGTTCGTGTACCACGTACGCCAAGAAGTGGGGTGTCGTTAGAAAGCTTAGACTTTGGGCTTTGATAATGCTAAGTTTGATCGAGAAAGAATCAGAAAAAGAGGCTCCAGGGGCTTTTTCGCACATGGAAGGCTGATTTTTTTTTCTAATGGCCTGTCAAACATGAAGTCACTAAAACACCCATAGCGCCGTTCGGGGCTACTTACCCCAACAATTGTGGTGTTGTTAGAGAGCTTCGACTCTGGGCCTTCTTAGTGCCAAGTTGGATCGAGAAAGAATGAAAGGGGGCGGCTACAGCGGCTTTTAAACATGTAAGGCTGATTTTTTTCTAAAAGGCCTGTCAAATATGACGTCACTAAAACACCCGTAGCGCCGTTCGTGGCCCACGTACGGCAACAAAATGGGTGTCGTTAGAAAGCTTAGACTTGGGGCTTTATTAATGCAAAGTTTGATCGAGAAAGAGTCAAAGGGAGAGGCTCCAGGTGCTTTTTCGCACATGGAAGGTTAATTTTATTTTCTAAAGGCCTGTCAAACATGACGTCTCTGAAACACATACAGCGCCGTTCGTGGGCCACGTACCCCAACAATTGTGGTGTCGTTAGAAAGCTTAGACTTTGGGCTTTATTAGTACCAAGTTTGATCGAGATAGAGTCAAAGGGGGCGTCTACAGGGGATTTTAAATATGTAAGGCTGATTTTATTCCTAAAGGCCTATCAAATATGACGTCACTACAACACCCATAACGCCGTTGGTGTGCCACGTACGGCAACAAGTTGGGTGTCGTTAGAAAGCTTAGACTTTGGGCTTTATTAGTGCCAAGCTTGATCGAGAAAGAATCAAAGTTGGCGTCTACAGGGGCTTTTAAACATGCAAGGCTGATTTTTTCCTAAAGGCCTGTCAAATATGACGTCACTAAAACACCCATAGCGCCGTTCGTGTACCACGTACGCCAACAAGTGGGGTGTCGTTATAAAGCTTAGACTTTGGGCTTTGACAATGCCAAGTTTCATCGAGAAAGATTTAGAGGGAGAGGCTCCAGGGGCTTTTTCGCACATGGAAGGCTGATTTTTTTTTTCTAAAGGCCTGTTTTTCTAAAAGCCTGTCAAACATGACGTCACTAAAACACCCATAGCGCCGTTCGTGTACCACGTACGCCAACAAGTGGGGTGTCGTTAGAAAGCTTAGACTTTGGGCTTTGATAATGCTAAGTTTGATCGAGAAAGAATCAGAAAAAGAGGCTCCAGGGGCTTTTTCGCACATGGAAAGCTGATTTTTTTTCTAATGGCCTGTCAAACATGAAGTCACTAAAACACCCATAGCGCCGTTCGGGGCTACTTACCCCAACAATTGTGGTGTTGTTAGAGAGCTTCGACTCTGGGCCTTCTTAGTGCCAAGTTGGATCGAGAAAGAATGCAAGGGGGCGGCTACAGCGGCTTTTAAACATGTAAGGCTGATTTTTTTCTAAAAGGCCTGTCAAATATGACGTCACTAAAACACCCGTAGCGCCGTTCGTGGCCCACGTACGGCAACAAAATGGGTGTCGTTAGAAAGCTTAGACTTTGGGATTTATTAGTGCAAAGTTTGATCGAGAAAGAGTCAAAGGGAGAGGCTCCAGGTGCTTTTTCGCACATGGAAGGTTAATTTTATTTTCTAAAGGCCTGTCAAACATGACGTCTCTGAAACACATACAGCGCCGTTCGTGGGCCACGTACCCCAACAATTGTGGTGTCGTTAGAAAGCTTAGACTTTGGGCTTTATTAGTACCAAGTTTGATCGAGAAAGAGTCAAAGGGGGCGTCTACAGGGGATTTTAAATATGTAAGGCTGATTTTATTCCTAAAGGCCTATCAAATATGACGTCACTAAAACACCCATAACGCCGTTGGTGTGCCACGTACGGCAACAAGTTGGGTGTCGTTAGAAAGCTTAGACTTTGGGCTTTATTAGTGCCAAGCTTGATCGAGAAAGAATCAAAGTTGGCGTCTACAGGGGCTTTTAAACATGCAAGGCTGATTTTTTCCTAAAGGCCTGTCAAATATGACGTCACTAAAACACCCATAGCGCCGTTCGTGTACCACGTACGCCAACAAGTGGGGTGTCGTTAGAAAGCTTAGACTTTGGGCTTTGACAATGCCAAGTTTCATCGAGAAAGATTTAGAGGGAGAGGCTCCAGGGGCTTTTTCGCACATGGAAGGCTGATTTTTTTTTTCTAAAGGCCTGTTTTTCTAAAAGCCTGTCAAACATGACGTCACTAAAACACCCATAGCGCCGTTCGTGTACCACGTACGCCAACAAGTGGGGTGTCGTTAGAAAGCTTAGACTTTGGGCTTTGATAATGCTAAGTTTGATCGAGAAAGAATCAGAAAAAGAGGCTCCAGGGGCTTTTTCGCACATGGAAGGCTGATTTTTTTTCTAATGGCCTGTCAAACATGAAGTCACTAAAACACCCATAGCGCCGTTCGGGGCTACTTACCCCAACAATTGTGGTGCTGTTAGAGAGCTTCGACTCTGGGCCTTCTTAGTGCCAAGTTGGATCGAGAAAGAATGAAAGGGGGCGGCTACAGCGGCTTTTAAACATGTAAGGCTGATTTTTTTCTAAAAGGCCTGTCAAATATGACGTCACTAAAACACCCGTAGCGCCGTTCGTGGCCCACGTACGGCAACAAAATGGGTGTCGTTAGAAAGCTTAGACTTTGGGATTTATTAGTGCAAAGTTTGATCGAGAAAGAGTCAAAGGGAGAGGCTCCAGGTGCTTTTTCGCACATGGAAGGTTAATTTTATTTTCTAAAGGCCTGTCAAACATGACGTCTCTGAAACACATACAGCGCCGTTCGTGGGCTACGTACCCCAACAATTGTGGTGTCGTTAGAAAGCTTAGACTTTGGGCTTTATTAGTACCAAGTTTGATCGAGAAAGAGTCAAAGGGGGCGTCTACAGGGGATTTTAAATATGTAAGGCTGATTTTATTCCTAAAGGCCTATCAAATATGACGTCACTAAAACACCCATAACGCCGTTGGTGTGCCACGTACGGAAACAAGTTGGGTGTCGTTAGAAAGCTTAGACTTTGGGCTTTATTAGTGCCAAGCTTGATCGAGAAAGAATCAAAGTTGGCGTCTACAGAGGCTTTTAAACATGCAAGGCTGATTTTTTCCTAAAGGCCTGTCAAATATGACGTCACTAAAACACCCATAGCGCCGTTCGTGTACCACGTACGCCAACAAGTGGGGTGTCGTTAGAAAGCTTAGACTTTGGGCTTTGACAATGCCAAGTTTCATCGAGAAAGATTTAGAGGGAGAGGCTCCAGGGGCTTTTTCGCACATGGAAGGCTGATTTTTTTTTTCTAAAGGCCTGTTTTTCTAAAAGCCTGTCAAACATGACGTCACTAAAACACCCATAGCGCCGTTCGTGTACCACGTACGCCAACAAGTGGGGTGTCGTTAGAAAGCTTAGACTTTGGGCTTTGATAATGCTAAGTTTGATCGAGAAAGAATCAGAAAAAGAGTCTCCAAGGGCTTTTTCGCACATGGAAGGCTGATTTTTTTTTCTAATGGCCTGTCAAACATGAAGTCACTAAAACACCCATAGCGCCGTTCGGGGCTACTTACCCCAACAATTGTGGTGTTGTTAGAGAGCTTCGACTCTGGGCCTTCTTAGTGCCAAGTTGGATCGAGAAAGAATGAAAGGGGGCGGCTACAGCGGCTTTTAAACATGTAAGGCTGATTTTTTTCTAAAAGGCCTATCAAATATGACGTCACTAAAACACCCGTAGCGCCGTTCGTGGCCCACGTACGGCAACAAAATGGGTGTCGTTAGAAAGCTTAGACTTTGGGCTTTATTAGTGCAAAGTTTGATCGAGAAAGAGTCAAAGGGAGAGGCTCCAGGTGCTTTTTCGCACATGGAAGGTTAATTTTATTTTCTACAGGCCTGTCAAAGATGACGTCTCTGAAACACATACAGCGCCGTTCGTGGGCCATGTACCTCAACAATTGTGGTGTCGTTAGAAAGCTTAGACTTTGGGCTTTATTAGTACCAAGTTTGATCGAGAAAGAGTCAAAGGGGGCGTCTACAGGGGATTTTAAATATGTAAGGCTGATTTTATTCCTAAAGGCTTATCAAATATGACGTCACTAAAACACCCATAACGCCGTTGGTGTGCCACGTACGGCAACAAGTTGGGTGTCGTTAGAAAGCTTAGACTTTGGGCTTTATTAGTGCCAAGCTTGATCGAGAAAGAATCAAAGTTGGCGTCTACAGGGGCTTTTAAACATGCAAGGCTGATTTTTTCCTAAAGGCCTGTCAAATATGACGTCACTAAAACACCCATAGCGCCGTTCGTGTACCACGTACGCCAACAAGTGGGGTGTCGTTAGAAAGCTTAGACTTTGGGCTTTGACAATGCCAAGTTTCATCGAGAAAGATTTAGAGGGAGAGGCTCCAGGGGCTTTTTCGCACATGGAAGGCTGATTTTTTTTTTCTAAAGGCCTGTTTTTCTAAAAGCCTGTCAAACATGACGTCACTAAAACACCCATAGCGCCGTTCGTGTACCACGTACGGCAACAAGTGGGGTGTCGTTTGAAAGCTTAGACTTTGGGCTTTGATAATGCTAAGTTTGATCGAGAAAGAATCAGAAAAAGAGGCTCCAGGGGCTTTTTCGCACATGGAAGGCTGATTTTTTTTTCTAATGGCCTGTCAAACATGAAGTCACTAAAACACCCATAGCGCCGTTCGGGGCTACTTACCCCAACAATTGTGGTGTTGTTAGAGAGCTTTGACTCTGGGCCTTCTTAGTGCCAAGTTGGATCGAGAAAGAATGAAAGGGGGCGGCTACAGCGGCTTTTAAACATGTAAGGCTGATTTTTTTCTAAAAGGCCTATCAAATATGACGTCACTAAAACACCCGTAGCGCCGTTCGTGGCCCACCTACGGCAACAAAATGGGTGTCGTTAGAAAGCTTAGACTTTGGGCTTTATTAGTGCAAAGTTTGATCGAGAAAGAGTCAAAGGGAGAGGCTCCAGGTGCTTTTTCGCACATGGAAGGTTAATTTTATTTTCTACAGGCCTGTCAAACATGACGTCTCTGAAACACATACAGCGCCGTTCGTGGGCCACGTACCCCAACAATTGTGGTGTCGTTAGAAAGCTTAGACTTTGGGCTTTATTAGTACCAAGTTTGATCGAGAAAGAGTCAAAGGGGGCGTCTACAGGGGATTTTAAATATGTAAGGCTGATTTTATTCCTAAAGGCTTATCAAATATGACGTCACTAAAACACCCATAACGCCGTTGGTGTGCCACGTACGGCAACAAGTTGGGTGTCGTTAGAAAGCTTAGACTTTGGGCTTTATTAGTGCCAAGCTTGATCGAGAAAGAATCAAAGTTGGCGTCTACAGGGGCTTTTAAACATGCAAGGCTGATTTTTTCCTAAAGGCCTGTCAAATATGACGTCACTAAAACACCCATAGCGCCGTTCGTGTACCACGTACGCCAACAAGTGGGGTGTCGTTAGAAAGCTTAGACTTTGGGCTTTGACAATGCCAAGTTTCATCGAGAAAGATTTAGAGGGAGAGGCTCCAGGGGCTTTTTCGCACATGGAAGGCTGATTTTTTTTTTCTAAAGGCCTGTTTTTCTAAAAGCCTGTCAAACATGACGTCACTAAAACACCCATAGCGCCGTTCGTGTACCACGTACGCCAACAAGTGGGGTGTCGTTAGAAAGCTTAGACTTTGGGCCTTGATAATGCTTTGATCGAGAAAGAATCAGAAAAAGAGGCTCCAAGGGCTTTTTCGCACATGGAAGGCTGATTTTTTTTTCTAATGGCCTGTCAAACATGACGTCTCTGAAACACATACAGCGCCGTTCGTGGTTAGAAAGCTTAGACTTTGGGCTTTATTAGTACCAAGTTTGATCGAGAAAGAGTCAAAGGGGGCGTCTACAGGGGATTTTAAATATGTAAGGCTGATTTTATTCCTAAAGGCTTATCAAATATGACGTCACTAAAACACCCATAACGCCGTTGGTGTGCCACGTACGGCAACAAGTTGGGTGTCGTTAGAAAGCTTAGACTTTGGGCTTTATTAGTGCCAAGCTTGATCGAGAAAGAATCAAAGTTGGCGTCTACAGGGGCTTTTAAACATGCAAGGCTGATTTTTTCCTAAAGGCCTGTCAAATATGACGTCACTAAAACACCCATAGCGCCGTTCGTGTACCACGTACGCCAGCAAGTGGGGTGTCGTTAGAAAGCTTAGACTTTGGGCTTTGACAATGCCAAGTTTCATCGAGAAAGATTTAGAGGGAGAGGCTCCAGGGGCTTTTTCGCACATGGAAGGCTGATTTTTTTTTCTAAAGGCCTGTTTTTCTAAAAGCCTGTCAAACATGACGTCACTAAAACACCCATAGCGCCGTTCGTGTACCACGTACGCCAACAAGTGGGGTGTCGTTAGAAAGCTTAGACTTTGGGCTTTGATAATGCTAAGTTTGATCGAGAAAGAATCAGAAAAAGAGGCTCCAGGGGCTTTTTCGCACATCAAGGCTGATTTTTTTTTCTAATGGCCTGTCAAACATGAAGTCACTAAAACACCCATAGCGCCGTTCGGGGCTACTTACCCCAACAATTGTGGTGTTGTTAGAGATCTTCGACTCTGGGCCTTCTTAGTGCCAAGTTGGATCGAGAAAGAATGAAAGGGGGCGGCTACAGCGGCTTTTAAACATGTAAGGCTGATTTTTTTCTAAAAGGCCTGTCAAATATGACGTCACTAAAACACCCGTAGCGCCGTTCGTGGCCCACGTACGGCAACAAAATGGGTGTCGTTAGAAAGCTTAGACTTTGGGCTTTATTAGTGCAAAGTTTGATCGAGAAAGAGTCAAAGGGAGAGGCTCCAGGTGCTTTTTCGCACATGGAAGGTTAATTTTATTTTCTACAGGCCTGTCAAACATGACGTCTCTGAAACACATACAGCGCCGTTCGTGGGCCATGTACCTCAACAATTGTGGTGTCGTTAGAAAGCTTAGACTTTGGGCTTTATTAGTACCAAGTTTGATCGAGAAAGAGTCAAAGGGGGCGTCTACAGGGGATTTTAAATATGTAAGGCTGATTTTATTCCTAAAGGCTTATCAAATATGACGTCACTAAAACACCCATAACGCCGTTGGTGTGCCACGTACGGCAACAAGTTGGGTGTCGTTAGAAAGCTAAGACTTTGGGCTTTATTAGTGCCAAGCTTGATCGAGAAAGAATCAAAGTTGGCGTCTACAGGGGCTTTTAAACATGCAAGGCTGATTTTTTCCTAAAGGCCTGTCAAATATGACGTCACTAAAACACCCATAGCGCCGTTCGTGTACCACGTACGCCAACAAGTGGGGTGTCGTTAGAAAGCTTAGACCTTGGGCTTTGACAATGCCAAGTTTCATCGAGAAAGATTTAGAGGGAGAGGCTCCAGGGGCTTTTTCGCACATGGAAGGCTGATTTTTTTTTTCTAAAGGCCTGTTTTTCTAAAAGCCTGTCAAACATGACGTCACTAAAACACCCATAGCGCCGTTCGTGTACCACGTACGCCAACAAGTGGGGTGTCGTTAGAAAGCTTAGACTTTGGGCTTTGATAATGCTAAGTTTGATCGAGAAAGAATCAGAAAAAGAGGCTCCAGGGGCTTTTTCGCACATCAAGGCTGATTTTTTTTTCTAATGGCCTGTCAAACATGAAGTCACTAAAACACCCATAGCGCCGTTCGGGGCTACTTACCCCAACAATTGTGGTGTTGTTAGAGATCTTCGACTCTGGGCCTTCTTAGTGCCAAGTTGGATCGAGAAAGAATGAAAGGGGGCGGCTACAGCGGCTTTTAAACATGTAAGGCTGATTTTTTTCTAAAAGGCCTGTCAAATATGACGTCACTAAAACACCCGTAGCGCCGTTCGTGGCCCACGTACGGCAACAAAATGGGTGTCGTTAGAAAGCTTAGACTTTGGGCTTTATTAGTGCAAAGTTTGATCGAGAAAGAGTCAAAGGGAGAGGCTCCAGGTGCTTTTTCGCACATGGAAGGTTAATTTTATTTTCTACAGGCCTGTCAAACATGACGTCTCTGAAACACATACAGCGCCGTTCGTGGGCCACGTACCCCAACAATTGTGGTGTCGTTAGAAAGCTTAGACTTTGGGCTTTATTAGTACCAAGTTTGATCGAGAAAGAGTCAAAGGGGGCGTCTACAGGGGATTTTAAATATGTAAGGCTGATTTTATTCCTAAAGGCTTATCAAATATGACGTCACTAAAACACCCATAACGCCGTTGGTGTGCCACGTACGGCAACAAGTTGGGTGTCGTTAGAAAGCTTAGACTTTGGGCTTTATTAGTGCCAAGCTTGATCGAGAAAGAATCAAAGTTGGCGTCTACAGGGGCTTTTAAACATGCAAGGCTGATTTTTTCCTAAAGGCCTGTCAAATATGACGTCACTAAAACACCCATAGCGCCGTTCGTGTACCACGTACGCCAACAAGTGGGGTGTCGTTAGAAAGCTTAGACTTTGGGCTTTGACAATGCCAAGTTTCATCGAGAAAGATTTAGAGGGAGAGGCTCCAGGGGCTTTTTCGCACATGGAAGGCTGATTTTTTTTTTCTAAAGGCCTGTTTTTCTAAAAGCCTGTCAAACATGACGTCACTAAAACACCCATAGCGCCGTTCGTGTACCACGTACGCCAACAAGTGGGGTGTCGTTAGAAAGCTTAGACTTTGGGCCTTGATAATGCTTTGATCGAGAAAGAATCAGAAAAAGAGGCTCCAAGGGCTTTTTCGCACATGGAAGGCTGATTTTTTTTTCTAATGGCCTGTCAAACATGACGTCTCTGAAACACATACAGCGCCGTTCGTGGTTAGAAAGCTTAGACTTTGGGCTTTATTAGTACCAAGTTTGATCGAGAAAGAGTCAAAGGGGGCGTCTACAGGGGATTTTAAATATGTAAGGCTGATTTTATTCCTAAAGGCTTATCAAATATGACGTCACTAAAACACCCATAACGCCGTTGGTGTGCCACGTACGGCAACAAGTTGGGTGTCGTTAGAAAGCTTAGACTTTGGGCTTTATTAGTGCCAAGCTTGATCGAGAAAGAATCAAAGTTGGCGTCTACAGGGGCTTTTAAACATGCAAGGCTGATTTTTTCCTAAAGGCCTGTCAAATATGACGTCACTAAAACACCCATAGCGCGGTTCGTGTACCACGTACGCCAGCAAGTGGGGTGTCGTTAGAAAGCTTAGACTTTGGGCTTTGACAATGCCAAGTTTCATCGAGAAAGATTTAGAGGGAGAGGCTCCAGGGGCTTTTTCGCACATGGAAGGCTGATTTTTTTTTTCTAAAGGCCTGTTTTTCTAAAAGCCTGTCAAACATGACGTCACTAAAACACCCATAGCGCCGTTCGTGTACCACGTACGCCAACAAGTGGGGTGTCGTTAGAAAGCTTAGACTTTGGGCTTTGATAATGCTAAGTTTGATCGAGAAAGAATCAGAAAAAGAGGCTCCAGGGGCTTTTTCGCACATCAAGGCTGATTTTTTTTTCTAATGGCCTGTCAAACATGAAGTCACTAAAACACCCATAGCGCCGTTCGGGGCTACTTACCCCAACAATTGTGGTGTTGTTAGAGATCTTCGACTCTGGGCCTTCTTAGTGCCAAGTTGGATCGAGAAAGAATGAAAGGGGGCGGCTACAGCGGCTTTTAAACATGTAAGGCTGATTTTTTTCTAAAAGGCCTGTCAAATATGACGTCACTAAAACACCCGTAGCGCCGTTCGTGGCCCACGTACGGCAACAAAATGGGTGTCGTTAGAAAGCTTAGACTTTGGGCTTTATTAGTGCAAAGTTTGATCGAGAAAGAGTCAAAGGGAGAGGCTCCAGGTGCTTTTTCGCACATGGAAGGTTAATTTTATTTTCTACAGGCCTGTCAAACATGACGTCTCTGAAACACATACAGCGCCGTTCGTGGGCCATGTACCTCAACAATTGTGGTGTCGTTAGAAAGCTTAGACTTTGGGCTTTATTAGTACCAAGTTTGATCGAGAAAGAGTCAAAGGGGGCGTCTACAGGGGATTTTAAATATGTAAGGCTGATTTTATTCCTAAAGGCTTATCAAATATGACGTCACTAAAACACCCATAACGCCGTTGGTGTGCCACGTACGGCAACAAATTGGGTGTCGTTAGAAAGCTTAGACTTTGGGCTTTATTAGTGCCAAGCTTGATCGAGAAAGAATCAAAGTTGGCGTCTACAGGGGCTTTTAAACATGCAAGGCTGATTTTTTCCTAAAGGCCTGTCAAATATGACGTCACTAAAACACCCATAGCGCCGTTCGTGTACCACGTACGCCAACAAGTGGGGTGTCGTTAGAAAGCTTAGACCTTGGGCTTTGACAATGCCAAGTTTCATCGAGAAAGATTTAGAGGGAGAGGCTCCAGGGGCTTTTTCGCACATGGAAGGCTGATTTTTTTTTTCTAAAGGCCTGTTTTTCTAAAAGCCTGTCAAACATGACGTCACTAAAACACCCATAGCGCCGTTCGTGTACCACGTACACCAACAAGTGGGGTGTCGTTAGAAAGCTTAGACTTTGGGCTTTGATAATGCTAAGCTTGATCGAGAAAGAATCAGAAAAAGAGGCTCCAGGGGCTTTTTCGCACATCAAGGCTGATTTTTTTTTCTAATGGCCTGTCAAACATGAAGTCACTAAAACACCCATAGCGCCGTTCGGGGCTACTTACCCCAACAATTGTGGTGTTGTTAGAGATCTTCGACTCTGGGCCTTCTTAGTGCCAAGTTGGATCGAGAAAGAATGAAAGGGGGCGGCTACAGCGGCTTTTAAACATGTAAGGCTGATTTTTTTCTAAAAGGCCTGTCAAATATGACGTCACTAAAACACCCATAACGCCGTTGGTGTGCCACGTACGGCAACAAGTTGGGTGTCGTTAGAAAGCTTAGACTTTGGGCTTTATTAGTGCCAAGCTTGATCGAGAAAGAATCAAAGTTGGCGTCTACAGGGGCTTTTAAACATGCAAGGCTGATTTTTTCCTAAAGGCCTGTCAAATATGACGTCACTAAAACACCCATAGCGCCGTTCGTGTACCACGTACGCCAGCAAGTGGGGTGTCGTTAGAAAGCTTAGACTTTGGGCTTTGACAATGCCAAGTTTCATCGAGAAAGATTTAGAGGGAGAGGCTCCAGGGGCTTTTTCGCACATGGAAGGCTGATTTTTTTTTTCTAAAGGCCTGTTTTTCTAAAAGCCTGTCAAACATGACGTCACTAAAACACCCATAGCGCCGTTCGTGTACCACGTACGCCAAGAAGTGGGGTGTCGTTAGAAAGCTTAGACTTTGGGCTTTGATAATGCTAAGTTTGATCGAGAAAGAATCAGAAAAAGAGGCTCCAGGGGCTTTTTCGCACATGGAAGGCTGATTTTTTTTTCTAATGGCCTGTCAAACATGAAGTCACTAAAACACCCATAGCGCCGTTCGGGGCTACTTACCCCAACAATTGTGGTGTTGTTAGAGAGCTTCGACTCTGGGCCTTCTTAGTGCCAAGTTGGATCGAGAAAGAATGAAAGGGGGCGGCTACAGCGGCTTTTAAACATGTAAGGCTGATTTTTTTCTAAAAGGCCTATCAAATATGACGTCACTAAAACACCCGTAGCGCCGTTCGTGGCCCACGTACGGCAACAAAATGGGTGTCGTTAGAAAGCTTAGACTTTGGGCTTTATTAGTGCAAAGTTTGATCGAGAAAGAGTCAAAGGGAGAGGCTCCAGGTGCTTTTTCGCACATGGAAGGTTAATTTTATTTTCTACAGGCCTGTCAAACATGACGTCTCTGAAACACATACAGCGCCGTTCGTGGGCCACGTACCCCAACAATTGTGGTGTCGTTAGAAAGCTTAGACTTTGGGCTTTATTAGTACCAAGTTTGATCGAGAAAGAGTCAAAGGGGGCGTCTACAGGGGATTTTAAATATGTAAGGCTGATTTTATTCCTAAAGGCTTATCAAATATGACGTCACTAAAACACCCATAACGCCGTTGGTGTGCCACGTACGGCAACAAGTTGGGTGTCGTTAGAAAGCTTAGACTTTGGGCTTTATTAGTGCCAAGCTTGATCGAGAAAGAATCAAAGTTGGCGTCTACAGGGGCTTTTAAACATGCAAGGCTGATTTTTTCCTAAAGGCCTGTCAAATATGACGTCACTAAAACACCCATAGCGCCGTTCGTGTACCACGTACGCCAACAAGTGGGGTGTCGTTAGAAAGCTTAGACTTTGGGCTTTGACAATGCCAAGTTTCATCGAGAAAGATTTAGAGGGAGAGGCTCCAGGGGCTTTTTCGCACATGGAAGGCTGATTTTTTTTTTCTAAAGGCCGGTTTTTCTAAAAGCCTGTCAAACATGACGTCACTAAAACACCCATAGCGCCGTTCGTGTACCACGTACGCCAACAAGTGGGGTGTCGTTAGAAAGCTTAGACTTTGGGCCTTGATAATGCTTTGATCGAGAAAGAATCAGAAAAAGAGGCTCCAAGGGCTTTTTCGCACATGGAAGGCTGATTTTTTTTTCTAATGGCCTGTCAAACATGACGTCTCTGAAACACATACAGCGCCGTTCGTGGTTAGAAAGCTTAGACTTTGGGCTTTATTAGTACCAAGTTTGATCGAGAAAGAGTCAAAGGGGGCGTCTACAGGGGATTTTAAATATGTAAGGCTGATTTTATTCCTAAAGGCTTATCAAATATGACGTCACTAAAACACCCATAACGCCGTTGGTGTGCCACGTACGGCAACAAGTTGGGTGTCGTTAGAAAGCTTAGACTTTGGGCTTTATTAGTGCCAAGCTTGATCGAGAAAGAATCAAAGTTGGCGTCTACAGGGGCTTTTAAACATGCAAGGCTGATTTTTTCCTAAAGGCCTGTCAAATATGACGTCACTAAAACACCCATAGCGCCGTTCGTGTACCACGTACGCCAGCAAGTGGGGTGTCGTTAGAAAGCTTAGACTTTGGGCTTTGACAATGCCAAGTTTCATCGAGAAAGATTTAGAGGGAGAGGCTCCAGGGGCTTTTTCGCACATGGAAGGCTGATTTTTTTTTTCTAAAGGCCTGTTTTTCTAAAAGCCTGTCAAACATGACGTCACTAAAACACCCATAGCGCCGTTCGTGTACCACGTACGCCAAGAAGTGGGGTGTCGTTAGAAAGCTTGGACTTTGGGCTTTGATAATGCTAAGTTTGATCGAGAAAGAATCAGAAAAAGAGGCTCCAGGGGCTTTTTCGCACATGGAAGGCTGATTTTTTTTTCTAATGGCCTGTCAAACATGAAGTCACTAAAACACCCATAGCGCCGTTCGGGGCTACTTACCCCAACAATTGTGGTGTTGTTAGAGAGCTTCGACTCTGGGCCTTCTTAGTGCCAAGTTGGATCGAGAAAGAATGAAAGGGGGCGGCTACAGCGGCTTTTAAACATGTAAGGCTGATTTTTTTCTAAAAGGCCTATCAAATATGACGTCACTAAAACACCCGTAGCGCCGTTCGTGGCCCACGTACGGCAACAAAATGGGTGTCGTTAGAAAGCTTAGACTTTGGGCTTTATTAGTGCAAAGTTTGATCGAGAAAGAGTCAAAGGGAGAGGCTCCAGGTGCTTTTTCGCACATGGAAGGTTAATTTTATTTTCTACAGGCCTGTCAAACATGACGTCTCTGAAACACATACAGCGCCGTTCGTGGGCCACGTACCCCAACAATTGTGGTGTCGTTAGAAAGCTTAGACTTTGGGCTTTATTAGTACCAAGTTTGATCGAGAAAGAGTCAAAGGGGGCGTCTACAGGGGATTTTAAATATGTAAGGCTGATTTTATTCCTAAAGGCTTATCAAATATGACGTCACTAAAACACCCATAACGCCGTTGGTGTGCCACGTACGGCAACAAGTTGGGTGTCGTTAGAAAGCTTAGACTTTGGGCTTTATTAGTGCCAAGCTTGATCGAGAAAGAATCAAAGTTGGCGTCTACAGGGGCTTTTAAACATGCAAGGCTGATTTTTTCCTAAAGGCCTGTCAAATATGACGTCACTAAAACACCCATAGCGCCGTTCGTGTACCACGTACGCCAACAAGTGGGGTGTCGTTAGAAAGCTTAGACTTTGGGCTTTGACAATGCCAAGTTTCATCGAGAAAGATTTAGAGGGAGAGGCTCCAGGGGCTTTTTCGCACATGGAAGGCTGATTTTTTTTTTCTAAAGGCCTGTTTTTCTAAAAGCCTGTCAAACATGACGTCACTAAAACACCCATAGCGCCGTTCGTGTACCACGTACGCCAACAAGTGGGGTGTCGTTAGAAAGCTTAGACTTTGGGCCTTGATAATGCTTTGATCGAGAAAGAATCAGAAAAAGAGGCTCCAAGGGCTTTTTCGCACATGGAAGGCTGATTTTTTTTTCTAATGGCCTGTCAAACATGACGTCTCTGAAACACATACAGCGCCGTTCGTGGTTAGAAAGCTTAGACTTTGGGCTTTATTAGTACCAAGTTTGATCGAGAAAGAGTCAAAGGGGGCGTCTACAGGGGATTTTAAATATGTAAGGCTGATTTTATTCCTAAAGGCTTATCAAATATGACGTCACTAAAACACCCATAACGCCGTTGGTGTGCCACGTACGGCAACAAGTTGGGTGTCGTTAGAAAGCTTAGACTTTGGGCTTTATTAGTGCCAAGCTTGATCGAGAAAGAATCAAAGTTGGCGTCTACAGGGGCTTTTAAACATGCAAGGCTGATTTTTTCCTAAAGGCCTGTCAAATATGACGTCACTAAAACACCCATAGCGCCGTTCGTGTACCACGTACGCCAGCAAGTGGGGTGTCGTTAGAAAGCTTAGACTTTGGGCTTTGACAATGCCAAGTTTCATCGAGAAAGATTTAGAGGGAGAGGCTCCAGGGGCTTTTTCGCACATGGAAGGCTGATTTTTTTTTCTAAAGGCCTGTTTTTCTAAAAGCCTGTCAAACATGACGTCACTAAAACACCCATAGCGCCGTTCGTGTACCACGTACGCCAAGAAGTGGGGTGTCGTTAGAAAGCTTAGACTTTGGGCTTTGATAATGCTAAGTTTGATCGAGAAAGAATCAGAAAAAGAGGCTCCAGGGGCTTTTTCGCACATGGAAGGCTGATTTTTTTTTCTAATGGCCTGTCAAACATGAAGTCACTAAAACACCCATAGCGCCGTTCGGGGCTACTTACCCCAACAATTGTGGTGTTGTTAGAGAGCTTCGACTCTGGGCCTTCTTAGTGCCAAGTTGGATCGAGAAAGAATGAAAGGGGGCGGCTACAGCGGCTTTTAAACATGTAAGGCTGATTTTTTTCTAAAAGGCCTATCAAATATGACGTCACTAAAACACCCGTAGCGCCGTTCGTGGCCCACGTACGGCAACAAAATGGGTGTCGTTAGAAAGCTTAGACTTTGGGCTTTATTAGTGCAAAGTTTGATCGAGAAAGAGTCAAAGGGAGAGGCTCCAGGTGCTTTTTCGCACATGGAAGGTTAATTTTATTTTCTACAGGCCTGTCAAACATGACGTCTCTGAAACACATACAGCGCCGTTCGTGGGCCACGTACCCCAACAATTGTGGTGTCGTTAGAAAGCTTAGACTTTGGGCTTTATTAGTACCAAGTTTGATCGAGAAAGAGTCAAAGGGGGCGTCTACAGGGGATTTTAAATATGTAAGGCTGATTTTATTCCTAAAGGCTTATCAAATATGACGTCACTAAAACACCCATAACGCCGTTGGTGTGCCACGTACGGCAACAAGTTGGGTGTCGTTAGAAAGCTTAGACTTTGGGCTTTATTAGTGCCAAGCTTGATCGAGAAAGAATCAAAGTTGGCGTCTACAGGGGCTTTTAAACATGCAAGGCTGATTTTTTCCTAAAGGCCTGTCAAATATGACGTCACTAAAACACCCATAGCGCCGTTCGTGTACCACGTACGCCAACAAGTGGGGTGTCGTTAGAAAGCTTAGACTTTGGGCTTTGACAATGCCAAGTTTCATCGAGAAAGATTTAGAGGGAGAGGCTCCAGGGGCTTTTTCGCACATGGAAGGCTGATTTTTTTTTTCTAAAGGCCTGTTTTTCTAAAAGCCTGTCAAACATGACGTCACTAAAACACCCATAGCGCCGTTCGTGTACCACGTACGCCAACAAGTGGGGTGTCGTTAGAAAGCTTAGACTTTGGGCCTTGATAATGCTTTGATCGAGAAAGAATCAGAAAAAGAGGCTCCAAGGGCTTTTTCGCACATGGAAGGCTGATTTTTTTTTCTAATGGCCTGTCAAACATGACGTCTCTGAAACACATACAGCGCCGTTCGTGGTTAGAAAGCTTAGACTTTGGGCTTTATTAGTACCAAGTTTGATCGAGAAAGAGTCAAAGGGGGCGTCTACAGGGGATTTTAACCCTTAACTACATTCGTGGGGGACTAGGGTCCCCCAAGATGAACATTTTTAGACTTATCTCAAATGTTTTAAATTTGATGCGGTTGAACTTTCGCGTATTCGTAGCACTGCCTAAGAGCTTGCAAACAGAGAAAAAGCGCTGGACTGCAGCTTATAGGTTAGAAGCTGTAAGCCCTTGGGGGACCTAGGTCCCCCACGAATGTACTTACGTAGGTAATTTTTTTTTTTTGAACTTCCGATATATTTGCATTTTTCTTCTTGTATTTTGCAGTTTTGAATAGAATTTGAGATTATAGTAAATAGAGAATATATTTTATTATTGCAATGGAAGTTAAATCATGACAACTTTTACAAAATTATTCAATTTGATGGACAGGGGCCGGAGGTCGAACCATGTATGGCTTCGGATCATCAGAATCAAATGCAATCCCTATTTTTCGATATTTTGAGTTTAGAACAGTTTCTTAATTATTTAAAGAATTGCAGATAACTTGTAAGAATAACAGATGGCAGCTGTTCTCGCAGAACGACTACCAATTTCTAAGGAAAAAATTCATGAAAAAAAGCCCCTTTTTTTCCGCTTGTGATTTTCAAGATTGTTAACTATATTTAAAATTATAGTTATATTTTTCATTCTTTATTGTGTAAACAACGTAAAAAACAGTTTAGCTTTTTGTGGAATTACATTTGAATTTTAGACTCGACGTTTGAAGTAAGTACTGAAAGTGTACCATGCGAAATGGCCAATTTCTATAATTAAAGCTGCAAACTTTACATGCAGCTTTCAAATCTTTAAAAAATTATATTTTTGCATTTATTACACGTCTATGATTTGTTTTAGATTAGGAGTTGGCAGCATTTGCAAAATTAAATGTATTAAAAATCACATTTGGTAATGGGGGACCTAGGTCCCCCACGAGTGTAAATGTGTAGGCTGGAAATAGCGAGTGTAGCTGAGGGTTAAATATGTAAGGCTGATTTTATTCCTAAAGGCTTATCAAATATGACGTCACTAAAACACCCATAACGCCGTTGGTGTGCCACGTACGGCAACAAGTTGGGTGTCGTTAGAAAGCTTAGACTTTGGGCTTTATTAGTGCCAAGCTTGATCGAGAAAGAATCAAAGTTGGCGTCTACAGGGGCTTTTAAACATGCAAGGCTGATTTTTTCCTAAAGGCCTGTCAAATATGACGTCACTAAAACACCCATAGTGCCGTTCGTGTACCACGTACGCCAACAAGTGGGGTGTCGTTAGAAAGCTTAGACTTTGGGCTTTGACAATGCCAAGTTTCATCGAGAAAGATTTAGAGGGAGAGGCTCCAGGGGCTTTTTCGCACATGGAAGGCTGATTTTTTTTTTCTAAAGGCCTGTTTTTCTAAAAGCCTGTCAAACATGACGTCACTAAAACACCCATAGCGCCGTTCGTGTACCACGTACGCCAAGAAGTGGGGTGTCGTTAGAAAGCTTAGACTTTGGGCTTTGATAATGCTAAGTTTGATCGAGAAAGAATCAGAAAAAGAGGCTCCAGGGGCTTTTTCGCACATGGAAGGCTGATTTTTTTTTCTAATGGCCTGTCAAACATGAAGTCACTAAAACACCCATAGCGCCGTTCGGGGCTACTTACCCCAACAATTGTGGTGTTGTTAGAGAGCTTCGACTCTGGGCCTTCTTAGTGCCAAGTTGGATCGAGAAAGAATGAAAGGGGGCGGCTACAGCGGCTTTTAAACATGTAAGGCTCATTTTTTTCTAAAAGGCCTATCAAATATGACGTCACTAAAACACCCGTAGCGCCGTTCGTGGCCCACGTACGGCAACAAAATGGGTGTCGTTAGAAAGCTTAGACTTTGGGCTTTATTAGTGCAAAGTTTGATCGAGAAAGAGTCAAAGGGAGAGGCTCCAGGTGCTTTTTCGCACATGGAAGGTTAATTTTATTTTCTACAGGCCTGTCAAACATGACGTCTCTGAAACACATACAGCGCCGTTCGTGGGCCACGTACCCCAACAATTGTGGTGTCGTTAGAAAGCTTAGACTTTGGGCTTTATTAGTACCAAGTTTGATCGAGAAAGAGTCAAAGGGGGCGTCTACAGGGGATTTTAAATATGTAAGGCTGATTTTATTCCTAAAGGCTTATCAAATATGACGTCACTAAAACACCCATAACGCCGTTGGTGTGCCACGTACGGCAACAAGTTGGGTGTCGTTAGAAAGCTTAGACTTTGGGCTTTATTAGTGCCAAGCTTGATCGAGAAAGAATCAAAGTTGGCGTCTACAGGGGCTTTTAAACATGCAAGGCTGATTTTTTCCTAAAGGCCTGTCAAATATGACGTCACTAAAACACCCATAGCGCCGTTCGTGTACCACGTACGCCAACAAGTGGGGTGTCGTTAGAAAGCTTAGACTTTGGGCTTTGACAATGCCAAGTTTCATCGAGAAAGATTTAGAGGGAGAGGCTCCAGGGGCTTTTTCGCACATGGAAGGCTGATTTTTTTTTCTAAAGGCCTGTTTTTCTAAAAGCCTGTCAAACATGACGTCACTAAAACACCCATACCGCCGTTCGTGTACCACGTACGCCAACAAGTGGGGTGTCGTTAGAAAGCTTAGACTTTGGGCTTTGATAATGCTAAGTTTGATCGAGAAAGAATCAGAAAAAGAGGCTCCAGGGGCTTTTTCGCACATGGAAGGCTGATTTTTTTTTCTAATGGCCTGTCAAACATGAAGTCACTAAAACACCCATAGCGCCGTTCGGGGCTACTTACCCCAACAATTGTGGTGTTGTTAGAGAGCTTCGACTCTGGGCCTTCTTAGTGCCAAGTTGGATCGAGAAAGAATGAAAGGGGGCGGCTACAGCGGCTTTTAAACATGTAAGGCTGATTTTTTTCTAAAAGGCCTGTCAAATATGACGTCACTAAAACACCCGTAGCGCCGTTCGTGGCCCACGTACGGCAACAAAATGGGTGTCGTTAGAAAGCTTAGACTTTGGGCTTTATTAGTGCAAAGTTTGATCGAGAAAGAGTCAAAGGGAGAGGCTCCAGGTGCTTTTTCGCACATGGAAGGTTAATTTTATTTTCTAAAGGCCTGTCAAACATGACGTCTCTGAAACACATACAGCGCCGTTCGTGGGCCACGTACCCCAACAATTGTGGTGTCGTTAGAAAGCTTAGACTTTGGGCTTTATTAGTACCAAGTTTGATCGAGAAAGAGTCAAAGGGGGCGTCTACAGGGGATTTTAAATATGTAAGGCTGATTTTATTCCTAAAGGCCTGTCAAATATGACGTCACTAAAACACCCATAGCGCCGTTCGTGGCCCACGTACGGCAACAAGTTGGGTGTCGTTAGAAAGCTTAGACTTTGGGCTTTATTAGTGCAAAGTTTGATCGAGAAAGAGTCAAAGGGAGAGGCTCCAGGTGCTTTTTCGCACATGGAAGGTTAATTTTATTTTCTAAAGGCCTGTCAAACATGACGTCTCTGAAACACATACAGCGCCGTTCGTGGGCCACGTACCCCAACAATTGTGGTGTCGTTAGAAAGCTTAGACTTTGGGCTTTATTAGTACCAAGTTTGATCGAGAAAGAGTCAAAGGGGGCGTCTACAGGAGATTTTAAATATGTAAGGCTGATTTTATTCCTAAAGGCCTATCAAATATGACGTCACTAAAACACCCATAACGCCGTTGGTGTGCCACGTACGGCAACAAGTTGGGTGTCGTTAGAAAGCTTAGACTTTGGGCTTTATTAGTGCCAAGCTTGATCGAGAAAGAATCAAAGTTGGCGTCTACAGAGGCTTTTAAACATGCAAGGCTGATTTTTTCCTAAAAGGCCTGTCAAATATGACGTCACTAAAACACCCGTAGCGCCGTTCGTGGCCCACGTACGGCAACAAAATGGGTGTCGTTAGAAAGCTTAGACTTTGGGATTTATTAGTGCAAAGTTTGATCGAGAAAGAGTCAAAGGGAGAGGCTCCAGGTGCTTTTTCGCACATGGAAGGTTAATTTTATTTTTTAAAGGCCTGTCAAACATGACGTCTCTTAAACACATACAGCGCCGTTCGTGGGCCACGTACCCCAACAATTGTGGTGTCGTTAGAAAGCTTAGACTTTGGGCTTTATTAGTACCAAGTTTGATCGAGAAAGAGTCAAAGGGGGCGTCTACAGGGGATTTTAAATATGTAAGGCTGATTTTATTCCTAAAGGCCTATCAAATATGACGTCACTAAAACACCCATAACGCCGTTGGTGTGCCACGTACGGCAACAAGTTGGGTGTCGTTAGAAAGCTTAGACTTTGGGCTTTATTAGTGCCAAGCTTGATCGAGAAACAATCAAAGTTGGCGTCTACAGAGGCTTTTAAACATGCAAGGCTGATTTTTTCCTAAAGGCCTGTCAAATATGACGTCACTAAAACACCCATAGCGCCGTTCGTGTACCACGTACGCCAACAAATGGGGTGTCGTTAGAAAGCTTAGACTTTGGGCTTTGACAATGCCAAGTTTCATCGAGAAAGATTTAGAGGGAGAGGCTCCAGGGGCTTTTTCGCACATGGAAGGCTGATTTTTTTTTCTAAAGGCCTGTTTTTCTAAAAGCCTGTCAAACATGACGTCACTAAAACACCCATAGCGCCGTTCGTGTACCACGTACGCCAACAAGTGGGGTGTCGTTAGAAAGCTTAGACTTTGGGCTTTGATAATGCTAAGCTTGATCGAGAAAGAATCAGAAAAAGAGGCTCCAGGGGCTTTTTCGCACATGGAAGGCTGATTTTTTTTTCTAATGGCCTGTCAAACATGAAGTCACTAAAACACCCATAGCGCCGTTCGGGGCTACTTACCCCAACAATTGTGGTGTTGTTAGAGAGCTTCGACTCTGGGCCTTCTTAGTGCCAAGTTGGATCGAGAAAGAATGAAAGGGGGCGGCTACAGCGGCTTTTAAACATGTAAGGCTGATTTTTTTCTAAAAGGCCTGTCAAATATGACGTCACTAAAACACCCGTAGCGCCGTTCGTGGCCCACGTACGGCAACAAAATGGGTGTCGTTAGAAAGCTTAGACTTTGGGCTTTATTAGCGCAAAGTTTGATCGAGAAAGAGTCAAAGGGAGAGGCTCCAGGTGCTTTTTCGCACATGGAAGGTTAATTTTATTTCCTAAAGGCCTGTCAAACATGACGTCTCTGAAACACATACAGCGCCGTTCGTGGGCCACGTACCCCAACAATTGTGGTGTCGTTAGAAAGCTTAGACTTTGGGCTTTATTAGTACCAAGTTTGATCGAGAAAGAGTCAAAGGGGGCGTCTACAGGGGATTTTAAATATGTAAGGCTGATTTTATTCCTAAAGGCTTATCAAATATGACGTCACTAAAACACCCATAACGCCGTTGGTGTGCCACGTACGGCAACAAGTTGGGTGTCGTTAGAAAGCTTAGACTTTGGGCTTTATTAGTGCCAAGCTTGATCGAGAAAGAATCAAAGTTGGCGTCTACAGGGGCTTTTAAACATGCAAGGCTGATTTTTTCCTAAAGGCCTGTCAAATATGACGTCACTAAAACACCCATAGCGCCGTTCGTGTACCACGTACGCCAACAAGTGGGGTGTCGTTAGAAAGCTTAGACTTTGGGCTTTGACAATGCCAAGTTTCATCGAGAAAGATTTAGAGGGAGAGGCTCCAGGGGCTTTTTCGCACATGGAAGGCTGATTTTTTTTTTCTAAAGGCCTGTTTTTCTAAAAGCCTGTCAAACATGACGTCACTAAAACACCCATAGCGCCGTTCGTGTACCACGTACGCCAACAAGTGGGGTGTCGTTAGAAAGCTTAGACTTTGGGCTTTGATAATGCTAAGTTTGATCGAGAAAGAATCAGAAAAAGAGGCTCCAGGGGCTTTTTCGCACATCAAGGCTGATTTTTTTTTCTAATGGCCTGTCAAACATGAAGTCACTAAAACACCCATAGCGCCGTTCGGGGCTACTTACCCCAACAATTGTGGTGTTGTTAGAGATCTTCGACTCTGGGCCTTCTTAGTGCCAAGTTGGATCGAGAAAGAATGAAAGGGGGCGGCTACAGCGGCTTTTAAACATGTAAGGCTGATTTTTTTCTAAAAGGCCTGTCAAATATGACGTCACTAAAACACCCGTAGCGCCGTTCGTGGCCCACGTACGGCAACAAAATGGGTGTCGTTAGAAAGCTTAGACTTTGGGCTTTATTAGTGCAAAGTTTGATCGAGAAAGAGTCAAAGGGAGAGGCTCCAGGTGCTTTTTCGCACATGGAAGGTTAATTTTATTTTCTAAAGGCCTGTCAAACATGACGTCTCTGAAACACATACAGCGCCGTTCGTGGGCCACGTACCCCAACAATTGTGGTGCGGTTAGAAAGCTTAGACTTTGGGCTTTATTAGTATCAAGTTTGATCGAGAAAGAGTCAAAGGGGGCGTCTACAGGGGATTTTAAATATGTAAGTCTGATTTTATTCCTAAAGGCCTATCAAATATGACGTCACTAAAACACCCATAACGCCGTTGGTGTGCCACGTACGGCAACAAGTTGGGTGTCGTTAGAAAGCTTAGACTTTGGGCTTTATTAGTGCCAAGCTTGATCGAGAAAGAATCAAAGTTGGCGTCTACAGGGGCTTTTAAACATGCAAGGCTGATTTTTTCCTAAAGGCCTGTCAAATATGACGTCACTAAAACACCCATAGCGCCGTTCGTGTACCACGTACGCCAACAAGTGGGGTGTCGTTAGAAAGCTTAGACTTTGGGCTTTGACAATGCCAAGTTTCATCGAGAAAGATTTAGAGGGAGAGGCTCCAGGGGCTTTTTCGCACATGGAAGGCTGATTTTTTTTTTCTAAAGGCCTGTTTTTCTAAAAGCCTGTCAAACATGACGTCACTAAAACACCCATAGCGCCGTTCGTGTACCACGTACGCCAACAAGTGGGGTGTCGTTAGAAAGCTTAGACTTTGGGCTTTGATAATGCTAAGTTTGATCGAGAAAGAATCAGAAAAAGAGGCTCCAGGGGCTTTTTCGCACATGGAAGGCTGATTTTTTTTTCTAATGGCCTGTCAAACATGAAGTCACTAAAACACCCATAGCGCCGTTCGGGGCTACTTACCCCAACAATTGTGGTGTTGTTAGAGAGCTTCGACTCTGGGCCTTCTTAGTGCCAAGTTGGATCGAGAAAGAATGAAAGGGGGCGGCTACAGCGGCTTTTAAACATGTAAGGCTGATTTTTTTCTAAAAGGCCTGTCAAATATGACGTCACTAAAACACCCGTAGCGCCGTTCGTGGCCCACGTACGGCAACAAAATGGGTGTCGTTAGAAAGCTTAGACTTTGGGCTTTATTAGTGCAAAGTTTGATCCAGAAAGAGTCAAAGGGAGAGGCTCCAGGTGCTTTTTCGCACATGGAAGGTTAATTTTATTTTCTAAAGGCCTGTCAAACATGACGTCTCTGAAACACATACAGCGCCGTTCGTGGGCCACGTACCCCAACAATTGTGGTGTCGTTAGAAAGCTTAGACTTTGGGCTTTATTAGTACCAAGTTTGATCGAGAAAGAGTCAAAGGGGGCGTCTACAGGGGATTTTAAATATGTAAGGCTGATTTTATTCCTAAAGGCCTATCAAATATGACGTCACTAAAACACCCATAACGCCGTTGGTGTGCCACGTACGGCAACAAGTTGGGTGTCGTTAGAAAGCTTAGACTTTGGGCTTTATTAGTGCCAAGCTTGATCGAGAAAGAATCAAAGTTGGCGTCTACAGGGGCTTTTAAACATGCAAGGCTGATTTTTTCCTAAAGGCCTGTCAAATATGACGTCACTAAAACACCCATAGCGCCGTTCGTGTACCACGTACGCCAACAAGTGGGGTGTCGTTAGAAAGCTTAGACTTTGGGCTTTGACAATGCCAAGTTTCATCGAGAAAGATTTAGAGGGAGAGGCTCCAGGGGCTTTTTCGCACATGGAAGGCTGATTTTTTTTTTCTAAAGGCCTGTTTTTCTAAAAGCCTGTCAAACATGACGTCACTAAAACACCCATAGCGCCGTTCGTGTACCACGTACGCCAACAAGTGGGGTGTCGTTAGAAAGTTTAGACTTTGGGCTTTGATAATGCTAAGTTTGATCGAGAAAGAATCAGAAAAAGAGGCTCCAGGGGCTTTTTCGCACATGGAAGGCTGATTTTTTTTCTAATGGCCTGTCAAACATGAAGTCACTAAAACACCCATAGCGCCGTTCGGGGCTACTTACCCCAACAATTGTGGTGTTGTTAGAGAGCTTCGACTCTGGGCCTTCTTAGTGCCAAGTTGGATCGAGAAAGAATGAAAGGGGGCGGCTACAGCGGCTTTTAAACATGTAAGGCTGATTTTTTTCTAAAAGGCCTGTCAAATATGACGTCACTAAAACACCCGTAGCGCCGTTCGTGGCCCACGTACGGCAACAAAGTGGGTGTCGTTAGAAAGCTTAGACTTTGGGCTTTATTAGTGCAAAGTTTGATCGAGAAAGAGTCAAAGGGAGAGGCTCCAGGTGCTTTTTCGCACATGGAAGGTTAATTTTATTTTCTAAAGGCCTGTCAAACAT
Organism: Microchrysa polita; assembly: GCA_949715475.1. Taxonomy (NCBI): domain Eukaryota; kingdom Metazoa; phylum Arthropoda; class Insecta; order Diptera; family Stratiomyidae; genus Microchrysa; species Microchrysa polita. The sequence goes on from OX454420.1 coordinate 43,882,517, forward strand.
GACGTCTCTGAAACACATACAGCGCCGTTCGTGGGCCACGTACCCCAACAGTTGTGGTGTCGTTAGAAAGCTTAGACTTTGGGCTTTATTAGTACCAAGTTTGATCGAGAAAGAGTCAAAGGGGGCGTCTACAGGGGATTTTAAATATGTAAGGCTGATTTTATTCCTAAAGGCCTATCAAATATGACGTCACTAAAACACCCATAACGCCGTTGGTGTGCCACGTACGGCAACAAGTTGGGTGTCGTTAGAAAGCTTAGACTTTGGGCTTTATTAGTGCCAAGCTTGATCGAGAAAGAATCAAAGTTGGCGTCTACAGGGGCTTTTAAACATGCCAGGCTGATTTTTTCCTAAAGGCCTGTCAAATATGACGTCACTAAAACACCCATAGCGCCGTTCGTGTACCACGTACGCCAACAAGTGGGGTGTCGTTAGAAAGCTTAGACTTTGGGCTTTGACAATGCCAAGTTTCATCGAGAAAGATTTAGAGGGAGAGGCTCCAGGGGCTTTTTCGCACATGGAAGGCTGATTTTTTTTTTCTAAAGGCCTGTTTTGCTAAAAGCCTGTCAAACATGACGTCACTAAAACACCCATAGCGCCGTTCGTGTACCACGTACGCCAACAAGTGGGGTGTCGTTAGAAAGCTTAGACTTTGGGCTTTGATAATGCTAAGTTTGATCGAGAAAGAATCAGAAAAAGAGGCTCCAGGGGCTTTTTCGCACATCAAGGCTGATTTTTTTTTCTAATGGCCTGTCAAACATGAAGTCACTAAAACACCCATAGCGCCGTTCGGGGCTACTTACCCCAACAATTGTGGTGTTGTTAGAGATCTTCGACTCTGGGCCTTCTTAGTGCCAAGTTGGATCGAGAAAGAATGAAAGGGGGCGGCTACAGCGGCTTTTAAACATGTAAGGCTGATTTTTTTCTAAAAGGCCTGTCAAATATGACGTCACTAAAACACCCGTAGCGCCGTTCGTGGCCCACGTACGGCAACAAAATGGGTGTCGTTAGAAAGCTTAGACTTTGGGCTTTATTAGTGCAAAGTTTGATCGAGAAAGAGTCAAAGGGAGAGGCTCCAGGTGCTTTTTCGCACATGGAAGGTTAATTTTATTTTCTAAAGGCCTGTCAAACATGACGTCTCTGAAACACATACAGCGCCGTTCGTGGGCCACGTACCCCAACAATTTTGGTGTCGTTAGAAAGCTTAGACTTTGGGCTTTATTAGTATCAAGTTTGATCGAGAAAGAGTCAAAGGGGGCGTCTACAGGGGATTTTAAATATGTAAGGCTGATTTTATTCCTAAAGGCCTATCAAATATGACGTCACTAAAACACCCATAACGCCGTTGGTGTGCCACGTACGGCAACAAGTTGGGTGTCGTTAGAAAGCTTAGACTTTGGGCTTTATTAGTGCCTAGCTTGATCGAGAAAGAATCAAAGTTGGCGTCTACAGGGGCTTTTAAACATGCAAGGCTGATTTTTTCCTAAAGGCCTGTCAAATATGACGTCACTAAAACACCCATAGCGCGCCGTTCGTGTACCACGTACGCCAACAAGTGGGGTGTCGTTTGAAAGCTTAGACTTTGGGCTTTGACAATGCCAAGTTTCATCGAGAAAGATTTAGAGGGAGAGGCTCCAGGGGCTTTTTCGCACATGGAAGGCTGATTTTTTTTTCTAAAGGCCTGTTTTTCTAAAAGCCTGTCAAACATGACGTCACTAAAACACCCATAGCGCCGTTCGTGTACCACGTACGCCAAGAAGTGGGGTGTCGTTAGAAAGCTTAGACTTTGGGCTTTGATAATGCTAAGTTTGATCGAGAAAGAATCAGAAAAAGAGGCTCCAGGGGCTTTTTCGCACATGGAAGGCTGATTTTTTTTTCTAATGGCCTGTCAAACATGAAGTCGCTAAAACACCCATAGCGCCGTTCGGGGCTACTTACCCCAACAATTGTGGTGTTGTTAGAGAGCTTCGACTCTGGGCCTTCTTAGTGCCAAGTTGGATCGAGAAAGAATGAAAGGGGGCGGCTACAGCGGCTTTTAAACATGTAAGGCTGATTTTTTTCTAAAAGGCCTGTCAAATATGACGTCACTAAAACACCAGTAGCGCCGTTCGTGGCCCACGTACGGCAACAAAATGGGTGTCGTTAGAAAGCTTAGACTTTGGGCTTTATTAGTGCAAAGTTTGATCGAGAAAGAGTCAAAGGGAGAGGCTCCAGGTGCTTTTTCGCACATGGAAGGTTAATTTTATTTTCTAAAGGCCTGTCAAACATGACGTCTCTGAAACACATACAGCGCCGTTCGTGGGCCACGTACCCCAACAATTGTGGTGTCGTTAGAAAGCTTAGACTTTGGGCTTTATTAGTACCAAGTTTGATCGAGAAAGAGTCAAAGGGGGCGTCTACAAGGGATTTTAAATATGTAAGGCTGATTTTATTCCTAAAGGCCTATCAAATATGACGTCACTAAAACACCCATAACGCCGTTGGTGTGCCACGTACGGCAACAAGTTGGGTGTCGTTAGAAAGCTTAGACTTTGGGCTTTATTAGTGCCAAGCTTGATCGAGAAAGAATCAAAGTTGGCGTCTACAGGGGCTTTTAAACATGCAAGGCTGATTTTTTCCTAAAGGCCTGTCAAATATGACGTCACTAAAACACCCATAGCGCCGTTCGTGTACCACGTACGCCAACAAGTGGGGTGTCGTTAGAAAGCTTAGACTTTGGGCTTTGACAATGCCAAGTTTCATCGAGAAAGAATCAGAAAAAGAGGCTCCAGGGGCTTTTTCGCACATGGAAGGCTGATTTTTTTTCTAATGGCCTGTCAAACATGAAGTCACTAAAACACCCATAGCGCCGTTCGGGGCTACTTACCCCAACAATTGTGGTGTTGTTAGAGAGCTTCGACTCTGGGCCTTCTTAGTGCCAAGTTGGATCGAGAAAGAATGAAAGGGGGCGGCTACAGCGGCTTTGAAACATGTAAGGCTGATTTTTTTCTAAAAGGCCTGTCAAATATGACGTCACTAAAACACCCGTAGCGCCGTTCGTGGCCCACGTACGGCAACAAAATGGGTGTCGTTAGAAAGCTTAGACTTTGGGCTTTATTAGTGCAAAGTTTGATCGAGAAAGAGTCAAAGGGAGAGGCTCCAGGTGCTTTTTCGCACATGGAAGGTTAATTTTATTTTCTACAGGCCTGTCAAACATGACGTCTCTGAAACACATACAGCGCCGTTCGTGGGCCACGTACCTCAACAATTGTGGTGTCGTTAGAAAGCTTAGACTTTGGGCTTTATTAGTACCAAGTTTGATCGAGAAAGAGTCAAAGGGGGCGTCTACAGGGGATTTTAAATATGTAAGGCTGATTTTATTCCTAAAGGCTTATCAAATATGACGTCACTAAAACACCCATAACGCCGTTGGTGTGCCACGTACGGCAACAAGTTGGGTGTCGTTAGAAAGCTTAGACTTTGGGCTTTATTAGTGCCAAGCTTGATCGAGAAAGAATCAAAGTTGGCGTCTACAGGGGCTTTTAAACATGCAAGGCTGATTTTTTCCTAAAGGCCTGTCAAATATGTCACTAAAACACCCATAGCGCCGTTCGTGGCCCACGTACGGCAACAAAATGGGTGTCGTTAGAAAGCTTAGACTTTGGGCTTTATTAGTGCAAAGTTTGATCGAGAAAGAGTCAAAGGGAGAGGCTCCAGGTGCTTTTTCGCACATGGAAGGCTGATTTTTTTTTTTCTAAAGGCCTGTTTTTCTAAAAGCCTGTCAAACATGACGTCACTAAAACACCCATAGCGCCGTTCGTGTACCACGTACGCCAACAAGTGGGGTGTCGTTAGAAAGCTTAGACTTTGGGCTTTGATAATGCTAAGTTTGATCGAGAAAGAATCAGAAAAAGAGGCTCCAGGGGCTTTTTCGCACATCAAGGCTGATTTTTTTTTCTAATGGCCTGTCAAACATGAAGTCACTAAAACACCCATAGCGCCGTTCGGGGGTTCTTACCCCAACAATTGTGGTGTTGTTAGAGATCTTCGACTCTGGGCCTTCTTAGTGCCAAGTTGGATCGAGAAAGAATGAAAGGGGGCGGCTACAGCGGCTTTTAAACATGTAAGGCTGATTTTTTTCTAAAAGGCCTGTCAAATATGACGTCACTAAAACACCCGTAGCGCCGTTCGTGGCCCACGTACGGCAACAAAATGGGTGTGGTTAGAAAGCTTAGACTTTGGGCTTTATTAGTGCAAAGTTTGATCGAGAAAGAGTCAAAGGGAGAGGCTCCAGGTGCTTTTTCGCACATGGAAGGTTAATTTTATTTTCTACAGGCCTGTCAAACATGACGTCTCTGAAACACATACAGCGCCGTTCGTGGGCCACGTACCTCAACAATTGTGGTGTCGTTAGAAAGCTTAGACCTTGGGCTTTATTAGTACCAAGTTTGATCGAGAAAGAGTCAAAGGGGGCGTCTACAGGGGATTTTAAATATGTAAGGCTGATTTTATTCCTAAAGGCCTATCAAATATGACGTCACTAAAACACCCATAACGCCGTTGGTGTGCCACGTACGGCAACAAGTTGGGTGTCGTTAGAAAGCTTAGACTTTGGGCTTTGTTAGTGCCAAGCTTGATCGAGAAAGAATCAAAGTTGGCGTCTACAGGGGCTTTTAAACATGCAAGGCTGATTTTTTCCTAAAGGCCTGTCAAATATGACGTCACTAAAACACCCATAGCGCCGTTCGTGTACCACGTACGCCAACAAGTGGGGTGTCGTTAGAAAGCTTAGACTTTGGGCTTTGACAGTGCCAAGTTTCATCGAGAAAGATTTAGAGGGAGAGGCTCCAGGGGCTTTTTCGCACATGGAAGGCTGATTTTTTTTTTTCTAAAGGCCTGTTTTTCTAAAAGCCTGTTAAACATGACGTCACTAAAACACCCATAGCGCCGTTCGTGTACCACGTACGCCAACAAGTGGGATGTCGTTAGAAAGCTTAGACTTTGGGCTTTGATAATGCTAAGTTTGATCGAGAAAGAATCAGAAAAAGAGGCTCCAGGGGCCTTTTCGCACATGGAAGGCTGATTTTTTTTTCTAATGGCCTGTCAAACATGAAGTCACTAAAACACCCATAGCGCCGTTCGGGGCTACTTACCCCAACAATTGTGGTGTTGTTAGAGAGCTTCGACTCTGGGCCTTCTTAGTGCCAAGTTGGATCGAGAAAGAATGAAAGGGGGCGGCTACAGCGGCTTTTAAACATGTAAGGCTGATTTTTTTCTAAAAGGCCTGTCAAATATGACGTCACTTAAACACCCGTAGCGCCGTTCGTGGCCCACGTACGGCAACAAAATGGGTGTCGTTAGAAAGCTTAGACTTTGGGCTTTATTAGCCCAAAGTTTGATCGAGAAAGAGTCAAAGGGAGAGGCTCCAGGTGCTTTTTCGCACATGGAAGGTTAATTTTATTTTCTAAAGGCCTGTCAAACATGACGTCCCTGAAACACATACAGCGCCGTTCGTGGGCCACGTACCCCAACAATTTTGGTGTCGTTAGAAAGCTTAGACTTTGGGCTTTATTAGTATCAAGTTTGATCGAGAAAGAGTCAAAGGGGGCGTCTACAGGGGATTTTAAATATGTAAGGCTGATTTTATTCCTAAAGGCCTATCAAATATGACGTCACTAAAACACCCATAACGCCGTTGGTGTGCCACGTACGGCAACAAGTTGGGTGTCGTTAGAAAGCTTAGACTTTGGGCTTTATTAGTGCCTAGCTTGATCGAGAAATAATCAAAGTTGGCGTCTACAGGGGCTTTTAAACATGCAAGGCTGATTTTTTCCTAAAGGCCTGTCAAATATGACGTCACTAAAACACCCATAGCGCGCCGTTCGTGTACCACGTACGCCAACAAGTGGGGTGTCGTTTGAAAGCTTAGACTTTGGGCTTTGACAATGCCAAGTTTCATCGAGAAAGATTTAGAGGGAGAGGCTCCAGGGGCTTTTTCGCACATGGAAGGCTGATTTTTTTTTCTAAAGGCCTGTTTTTCTAAAAGCCTGTCAAACATGACGTCACTAAAACACCCATAGCGCCGTTCGTGTACCACGTACGCCAAGAAGTGGGGTGTCGTTAGAAAGCTTAGACTTTGGGCTTTGATAATGCTAAGTTTGATCGAGAAAGAATCAGAAAAAGAGGCTCCAGGGGCTTTTTCGCACATGGAAGGCTGATTTTTTTTTCTAATGGCCTGTCAAACATGAAGTCACTAAAACACCCATAGCGCCGTTCGGGGCTACTTACCCCAACAATTGTGGTGTTGTTAGAGAGCTTCGACTCTGGGCCTTCTTAGTGCCAAGTTGGATCGAGAAAGAATGAAAGGGGGCGGCTACAGCGGCTTTTAAACATGTAAGGCTGATTTTTTTCTAAAAGGCCTGTCAAATATGACGTCACTAAAACACCCGTAGCGCCGTTCGTGGCCCACGTACGGCAACAAAATGGGTGTCGTTAGAAAGCTTAGACTTTGGGCTTTATTAGTGCAAAGTTTGATCGAGAAAGAGTCAAAGGGAGAGGCTCCAGGTGCTTTTTCGCACATGGAAGGTTAATTTTATTTTCTAAAGGCCTGTCAAACATGACGTCTCTGAAACACATACAGCGCCGTTCGTGGGCCACGTACCCCAACAATTGTGGTGTCGTTAGAAAGCTTAGACTTTGGGCTTTATTAGTACCAAGTTTGATCGAGAAAGAGTCAAAGGGGGCGTCTACAGGGGATTTTAAATATGTAAGGCTGATTTTATTCCTAAAGGCCTATCAAATATGACGTCACTAAAACACCCATAACGCCGTTGGTGTGCCACGTACGGCAACAAGTTGGGTGTCGTTAGAAAGCTTAGACTTTGCGCTTTATTAGTGCCAAGCTTGATCGAGAAAGAATCAAAGTTGGCGTCTACAGGGGCTTTTAAACATGCAAGGCTGATTTTTTCCTAAAGGCCTGTCAAATATGACGTCACTAAAACACCCATAGCGCCGTTCGTGTACCACGTACGCCAACAAGTGGGGTGTCGTTAGAAAGCTTAGACTTTGGGCTTTGACAATGCCAAGTTTCATCGAGAAAGATTTAGAGGGAGAGGCTCCAGGGGCTTTTTCGCACATGGAAGGCTGATTTTTTTTCTAAAGGCCTGTTTTTCTAAAAGCCTGTCAAACATGACGTCACTAAAACACCCATAGCGCCGTTCGTGTACCACGTACGCCAACAAGTGGGGTGTCGTTAGAAAGCTTAGACTTTGGGCTTTGATAATGCTAAGTTTGATCGAGAAAGAATCAGAAAAAGAGGCTCCAGGGGCTTTTTCGCACATGGAAGGCTGATTTTTTTTTCTAATGGCCTGTCAAACATGAAGTCACTAAAACACCCATAGCGCCGTTCGGGGCTACTTACCCCAACAATTGTGGTGTTGTTAGAGAGCTTCGACTCTGGGCCTTCTTAGTGCCAAGTTGGATCGAGAAAGAATGAAAGGGGGCGGCTACAGCGGCTTTGAAACATGTAAGGCTGATTTTTTTCTAAAAGGCCTGTCAAATATGACGTTACTAAAACACCCGTAGCGCCGTTCGTGGCCCACGTACGGCAACAAAATGGGTGTCGTTAGAAAGCTTAGACTTTGGGCTTTATTAGTGCAAAGTTTGATCGAGAAAGAGTCAAAGGGAGAGGCTCCAGGTGCTTTTTCGCACATGGAAGGTTAATTTTATTTTCTACAGGCCTGTCAAACATGACGTCTCTGAAACACATACAGCGCCGTTCGTGGGCCACGTACCTCAACAATTGTGGTGTCGTTAGAAAGCTTAGATTTTGGGCTTTATTAGTACCAAGTTTGATCGAGAAAGAGTCAAAGGGGGCGTCTACAGGGGATTTTAAATATGTAAGGCTGATTTTATTCCTAAAGGCTTATCAAATATGACGTCACTAAAACACCCATAACGCCGTTCGTGTGCCACGTACGGCAACAAGTTGGGTGTCGTTAGAAAGCTTAGACTTTGGGCTTTATTAGTGCCAAGCTTGATCGAGAAAGAATCAAAGTTGGCGTCTACAGGGGCTTTTAAACATGCAAGGCTGATTTTTTCCTAAAGGCCTGTCAAATATGACGTCACTAAAACACCCATAGCGCCGTTCGTGGCCCACGTACAGCAACAAAATGGGTGTCGTTAGAAAGCTTAGACTTTGGGCTTTATTAGTGCAAAGTTTGATCGAGAAAGAGTCAAAGGGAGAGGCTCCAGGTGCTTTTTCGCACATGGAAGGTTAATTTTATTTTCTACAGGCCTGTCAAACATGACGTCTCTGAAACACATACAGCGCCGTTCGTGGGCCACGTACCTCAACAATTGTGGTGTCGTTAGAAAGCTTAGACTTTGGGCTTTATTAGTACCAAGTTTGATCGAGAAAGAGTCAAAGGGGGCGTCTACAGGGGATTTTAAATATGTAAGGCTGATTTTATTCCTAAAGACTTATCAAATATGACGTCACTAAAACACCCATAACGCCGTTGGTGTGCCATGTACGGCAACAAGTTGGGTGTCGTTAGAAAGCTTAGACTTTGGGCTTTATTAGTGCCAAGCTTGATCGAGAAAGAATCAAAGTTGGCGTCTACAGGGGCTTTTAAACATGCAAGGCTGATTTTTTCCTAAAGGCCTGTCAAATATGACGTCACTAAAACACCCATAGCGCCGTTCGTGTACCACGTACGCCAACAAGTGGGGTGTCGTTAGAAAGCTTAGACTTTGGGCTTTGACAGTGCCAAGTTTCATCGAGAAAGATTTAGAGGGAGAGGCTCCAGGGGCTTTTTCGCACATGGAAGGCTGATTTTTTTTTTTCTAAAGGCCTGTTTTTCTAAAAGCCTGTCAAACATGACGTCACTAAAACACCCATAGCGCCGTTCGTGTACCACGTACGCCAACAAGTGGGGTGTCGTTAGAAAGCTTAGACTTTGGGCTTTGATAATGCTAAGTTTGATCGAGAAAGAATCAGAAAAAGAGGCTCCAGGGGCTTTTTCGCACATCAAGGCTGATTTTTTTTTCTAATGGCCTGTCAAACATGAAGTCACTAAAACACCCATAGCGCCGTTCGGGGGTTCTTACCCCAACAATTGTGGTGTTGTTAGAGATCTTCGACTCTGGGCCTTCTTAGTGCCAAGTTGGATCGAGAAAGAATGAAAGGGGGCGGCTACAGCGGCTTTTAACCCTCGGATGGTTCAGTGGGGTCTGACAGACCCCAGAGAAATTTAAATCTTAAAATTTTCATAGAAAAACTTGTTGAATGGTATTTTGATGCATATGTAATTTAAGTATGTGTCACATACGTTCATTTAAGCATGAATTTGTTTGAATTCGTGATTTTGTTAATAAGTTATAGCACTTTGAAAGTGCTCTGGGGTCTGTCAGACCCCACGAACCATTTACGTATGTCTTTTTTACAAAAGTACATTTTTCGTTTTGTGGGAAATTTTCAAAGTATGTTATTCGGCAAACGATAAAATGTAATAATAATAGTCGGGAAGTGTTGAAACTTTGTAATTAGAGTACATTTGGGAAATTAGATATGTTAATTTTGAAAGAAATGGAAAATTTAGGGTGTTTCGAATTAGGGGTTTTTTAATTGTTTACTCAATCTATTCAAAATTATGCCGTTTTTTACCTAGTTTTCATTTATGAGGATCTCCTTTCAATATTGTGTCATTACCTTATGTTTGTTAAGTCAAGACATAAATTAACGACTTTTTTAGCGTAAGAATTAGGTGGGTATTTTATATAATACATAAAGCTTCCCCAGCGAACTTGGCTGTACACTTGTCGAACCTCTTCTAAGAAGGAGGAAATCATCTTACAATATTCCCCGAAGCACATTGTAAAATATTGAAGACATTTTGTGCATTGTTCAGCTTGCCCCCCCCCCCATGGGGGCTGATGCCCCAGGTCCCCTAATAGGGTCAGATGGTCACCCAAAGAGGGAAAAATGTTTTCTATGCCCACGAGCAAATGATCGGAAGACAAAATACAATTGCAACGAGTGCAAAAAGCCAATTTGCGAAGACCATCGAGGAAAAAGCTGTGAAGAAGAATGCTCTAAATATTGACTAACTTTGGATCCCGATTTAAGAAAAAACATTAACCTTAGCTAAAAAATGTTGATGTACTTATCTTTGTTAATTAGTATTAAATACGTTTTGATTAATAAAAATAAAATTTTGGTAAAATTTTAGTTTTTATATTGATTTATTTGTGATAAGTTCAAATTACCCTCAAATTTGACACCACCTAATTTTTTCTTCCACATACTAAAAGCTACTGTCCGAATTCCACTTTTTTTATATACAACATAATCAAAAGGCTTCACATTTACTTCTAGTTCAAACTAATGTCGCAAAAAAGCAAAAATTTAAGTTTTAGAGCGATTTTTGCCTTGGGGTCTGTCAGACCCCACTGAACCATTTACGTATGTAAAATTTACCTGAACCATCCGAGGGTTAAACATGTAAGGCTGATTTTTTTCTAAAAGGCCTGTCAAATATGACGTCACTAAAACACCCGTGGCGCCGTTCGTGGCCCACGTACGGCAACAAAATGGGTGTGGTTAGAAAGCTTAGACTTTGGGCTTTATTAGTGCAAAGTTTGATCGAGAAAGAGTCAAAGGGAGAGGCTCCAGGTGCTTTTTCGCACATGGAAGGTTAATTTTATTTTCTACAGGCCTGTCAAACATGACGTCTCTGAAACACATACAGCGCCGTTCGTGGGCCACGTACCTCAACAATTGTGGTGTCGTTAGAAAGCTTAGACCTTGGGCTTTATTAGTACCAAGTTTGATCGAGAAAGAGTCAAAGGGGGCGTCTACAGGGGATTTTAAATATGTAAGGCTGATTTTATTCCTAAAGGCCTATCAAATATGACGTCACTAAAACACCCATAACGCCGTTGGTGTGCCACGTACGGCAACAAGTTGGGTGTCGTTAGAAAGCTTAGACTTTGGGCTTTATTAGTGCCAAGCTTGATCGAGAAAGAATCAAAGTTGGCGTCTACAGGGGCTTTTAAACATGCAAGGCTGATTTTTTCCTAAAGGCCTGTCAAATATGACGTCACTAAAACACCCATAGCGCCGTTCGTGTACCACGTACGCCAACAAGTGGGGTGTCGTTAGAAAGCTTAGACTTTGGGCTTTGACAGTGCCAAGTTTCATCGAGAAAGAATGAAAGGGGGCGGCTACAGCGGCTTTTAAACATGTAAGGCTGATTTTTTTCTAAAAGGCCTGTCAAATATGACGTCACTTAAACACCCGTAGCGCCGTTCGTGGCCCACGTACGGCAACAAAATGGGTGTCGTTAGAAAGCTTAGACTTTGGGCTTTATTAGCCCAAAGTTTGATCGAGAAAGAGTCAAAGGGAGAGGCTCCAGGTGCTTTTTCGCACATGGAAGGTTAATTTTATTTTCTAAAGGCCTGTCAAACATGACGTCTCTGAAACACATACAGCGCCGTTCGTGGGCCACGTACCCCAACAATTGTGGTGTCGTTAGAAAGCTTAGACTTTGGGCTTTATTAGTACCAAGTTTGATCGAGAAAGAGTCAAAGGGGGCGTCTACAGGGGATTTTAAATATGTAAGGCTGATTTTATTCCTAAAGGCTTATCAAATATGACGTCACTAAAACACCCATAACGCCGTTGGTGTGCCACGTACGGCAACAAGTTGGGTGTCGTTAGAAAGCTTAGACTTTGGGCTTTATTAGTGCCAAGCTTGATCGAGAAAGAATCAAAGTTGGCGTCTACAGGGGCTTTTAAACATGCAAGGCTGATTTTTTCCTAAAGGCCTGTCAAATATGACGTCACTAAAACACCCATAGCGCCGTTCGTGTACCACGTACGCCAACAAGTGGGGTGTCGTTAGAAAGCTTAGACTTTGGGCTTTGACAATGCCAAGTTTCATCGAGAAAGATTTAGAGGGAGAGGCTCCAGGGGCTTTTTCGCACATGGAAGGCTGATTTTTTTTTTCTAAAGGCCTGTTTTTCTAAAAGCCTGTCAAACATGACGTCACTAAAACACCCATAGCGCCGTTCGTGTACCACGTACGCCAACAAGTGGGGTGTCGTTAGAAAGCTTAGACTTTGGGCTTTGATAATGCTAAGTTTGATCGAGAAAGAATCAGAAAAAGAGGCTCCAGGGGCTTTTTCGCACATCAAGGCTGATTTTTTTTTCTAATGGCCTGTCAAACATGAAGTCACTAAAACACCCATAGCGCCGTTCGGGGCTACTTACCCCAACAATTGTGGTGTTGTTAGAGATCTTCGACTCTGGGCCTTCTTAGTGCCAAGTTGGATCGAGAAAGAATGAAAGGGGGCGGCTACAGCGGCTTTTAAACATGTAAGGCTGATTTTTTTCTAAAAGGCCTGTCAAATATGACGTCACTAAAACACCCGTAGCGCCGTTCGTGGCCCACGTACGGCAACAAAATGGGTGTCGTTAGAAAGCTTAGACATTGGGCTTTATTAGTGCAAAGTTTGATCGAGAAAGAGTCAAAGGGAGAGGCTCCAGGTGCTTTTTCGCACATGGAAGGTTAATTTTATTTTCTAAAGGCCTGTCAAACATGACGTCTCTGAAACACATACAGCGCCGTTCGTGGGCCACGTACCCCAACAATTGTGGTGTCGTTAGAAAGCTTAGACTTTGGGCTTTATTAGTGTCAAGTTTGATCGAGAAAGAGTCAAAGGGGGCGTCTACATGGGATTTTAAATATGTAAGTCTGATTTTATTCCTAAAGGCCTATCAAATATGACGTCACTAAAACACCCATAACGCCGTTGGTGTGCCACGTACGGCAACAAGTTGGGTGTCGTTAGAAAGCTTAGACTTTGGGCTTTATTAGTGCCAAGCTTGATCGAGAAAGAATCAAAGTTGGCGTCTACAGGGGCTTTTAAACATGCAAGGCTGATTTTTTCCTAAAGGCCTGTCAAATATGACGTCACTAAAACACCCATAGCGCCGTTCGTGTACCACGTACGCCAACAAGTGGGGTGTCGTTAGAAAGCTTAGACTTTGGGCTTTGACAGTGCCAAGTTTCATCGAGAAAGATTTAGAGGGAGAGGCTCCAGGTGCTTTTTCGCACATGGAAGGCTGATTTTTTTTTTTTCTAAAGGCCTGTTTTTCTAAAAGCCTGTCAAACATGACGTCACTAAAACACCCATAGCGCCGTTCGTGTACCACGTACGCCAACAAGTGGGATGTCGTTAGAAAGCTTAGACTTTGGGCTTTGATAATGCTAAGTTTGATCGAGAAAGAATCAGAAAAAGAGGCTCCAGGGGCCTTTTCGCACATGGAAGGCTGATTTTTTTTTCTAATGGCCTGTCAAACATGAAGTCACTAAAACACCCATAGCGCCGTTCGGGGCTACTTACCCCAACAATTGTGGTGTTGTTAGAGAGCTTCGACTCTGGGCCTTCTTAGTGCCAAGTTGGATCGAGAAAGAATGAAAGGGGGCGGCTACAGCGGCTTTTAAACATGTAAGGCTGATTTTTTTCTAAAAGGCCTGTCAAATATGACGTCACTTAAACACCCGTAGCGCCGTTCGTGGCCCACGTACGGCAACAAAATGGGTGTCGTTAGAAAGCTTAGACTTTGGGCTTTATTAGCCCAAAGTTTGATCGAGAAAGAGTCAAAGGGAGAGGCTCCAGGTGCTTTTTCGCACATGGAAGGTTAATTTTATTTTCTAAAGGCCTGTCAAACATGACGTCTCTGAAACACATACAGCGCCGTTCGTGGGCCACGTACCCCAACAATTGTGGTGTCGTTAGAAAGCTTAGACTTTGGGCTTTATTAGTACCAAGTTTGATCGAGAAAGAGTCAAAGGGGGCGTCTACAGGGGATTTTAAATATGTAAGGCTGATTTTATTCCTAAAGGCTTATCAAATATGACGTCACTAAAACACCCATAACGCCGTTGGTGTGCCACGTACGGCAACAAGTTGGGTGTCGTTAGAAAGCTTAGACTTTGGGCTTTATTAGTGCCAAGCTTGATCGAGAAAGAATCAAAGTTGGCGTCTACAGGGGCTTTTAAACATGCAAGGCTGATTTTTTCCTAAAGGCCTGTCAAATATGACGTCACTAAAACACCCATAGCGCCGTTCGTGTACCACGTACGCCAACAAGTGGGGTGTCGTTAGAAAGCTTAGACTTTGGGCTTTGACAATGCCAAGTTTCATCGAGAAAGATTTAGAGGGAGAGGCTCCAGGGGCTTTTTCGCACATGGAAGGCTGATTTTTTTTTTCTAAAGGCCTGTTTTTCTAAAAGCCTGTCAAACATGACGTCACTAAAACACCCATAGCGCCGTTCGTGTACCACGTACGCCAACAAGTGGGGTGTCGTTAGAAAGCTTAGACTTTGGGCTTTGATAATGCTAAGTTTGATCGAGAAAGAATCAGAAAAAGAGGCTCCAGGGGCTTTTTCGCACATCAAGGCTGATTTTTTTTTCTAATGGCCTGTCAAACATGAAGTCACTAAAACACCCATAGCGCCGTTCGGGGCTACTTACCCCAACAATTGTGGTGTTGTTAGAGATCTTCGACTCTGGGCCTTCTTAGTGCCAAGTTGGATCGAGAAAGAATGAAAGGGGGCGGCTACAGCGGCTTTTAAACATGTAAGGCTGATTTTTTTCTAAAAGGCCTGTCAAATATGACGTCACTAAAACACCCGTAGCGCCGTTCGTGGCCCACGTACGGCAACAAAATGGGTGTCGTTAGAAAGCTTAGACTTTGGGCTTTATTAGTGCAAAGTTTGATCGAGAAAGAGTCAAAGGGAGAGGCTCCAGGTGCTTTTTCGCACATGGAAGGTTAATTTTATTTTCTAAAGGCCTGTCAAACATGACGTCTCTGAAACACATACAGCGCCGTTCGTGGGCCACGTACCCCAACAATTGTGGTGTCGTTAGAAAGCTTAGACTTTGGGCTTTATTAGTATCAAGTTTGATCGAGAAAGAGTCAAAGGGGGCGTCTACAGGGGATTTTAAATATGTAAGTCTGATTTTATTCCTAAAGGCCTATCAAATATGACGTCACTAAAACACCCATAACGCCGTTGGTGTGCCACGTACGGCAACAAGTTGGGTGTCGTTAGAAAGCTTAGACTTTGGGCTTTATTAGTGCCAAGCTTGATCGAGAAAGAATCAAAGTTGGCGTCTACAGGGGCTTTTAAACATGCAAGGCTGATTTTTTCCTAAAGGCCTGTCAAATATGACGTCACTAAAACACCCATAGCGCCGTTCGTGTACCACGTACGCCAACAAGTGGGGTGTCGTTAGAAAGCTTAGACTTTGGGCTTTGACAATGCCAAGTTTCATCGAGAAAGATTTAGAGGGAGAGGCTCCAGGGGCTTTTTCGCACATGGAAGGCTGATTTTTTTCTTCTAAAGGCCTGTTTTTCTAAAAGCCTGTCAAACATGACGTCACTAAAACACCCATAGCGCCGTTCGTGTACCACGTACGCCAACAAGTGGGGTGTCGTTAGAAAGCTTAGACTTTGGGCTTTGATAATGCTAAGTTTGATCGAGAAAGAATCGGAAAAAGAGGCTCCAGGGGCTTTTTCGCACATGGAAGGCTGATTTTTTTTTCTAATGGCCTGTCAAACATGAAGTCACTAAAACACCCATAGCGCCGTTCGGGGCTACTTACCCCAACAATTGTGGTGTTGTTAGAGAGCTTCGACTCTGGGCCTTCTTAGTGCCAAGTTGGATCGAGAAAGAATGAAAGGGGGCGGCTACAGCGGCTTTTAAACATGTAAGGCTGATTTTTTTCTAAAAGGCCTGTCAAATATGACGTCACTAAAACACCCGTAGCGCCGTTCGTGGCCCACGTACGGCAACAAAATGGGTGTCGTTAGAAAGCTTAGACTTTGGGCTTTATTAGTGCAAAGTTTGATCGAGAAAGAGTCAAAGGGAGAGGCTCCAGGTGCTTTTTCGCACATGGAAGGTTAATTTTATTTTCTAAAGGCCTGTCAAACATGACGTCTCTGAAACACATACAGCGCCGTTCGTGGGCCACGTACCCCAACAATTGTGGTGTCGTTAGAAAGCTTAGACTTTGGGCTTTATTAGTACCAAGTTTGATCGAGAAAGAGTCAAAGGGGGCGTCTACAGGGGATTTTAAATATGTAAGGCTGATTTTATTCCTAAAGGCCTATCAAATATGACGTCACTAAAACACCCATAACGCCGTTGGTGTGCCACGTACGGCAACAAGTTGGGTGTCGTTAGAAAGCTTAGACTTTGGGCTTTATTAGTGCTAAGCTTGATCGAGAAAGAATCAAAGTTGGCGTCTACAGGGGCTTTTAAACATGCAAGGCTGATTTTTTCCTAAAGGCCTGTCAAATATGACGTCACTAAAACACCCATAGCGCCGTTCGTGTACCACGTACGCCAACAAGTGGGGTGTCGTTAGAAAGCTTAGACTTTGGGCTTTGACAATGCAAGTTTCATCGAGAAAGATTTAGAGGGAGAGGCTCCAGGGGCTTTTTCGCACATGGAAGGCTGATTTTTTTTTCTAAAAGCCTGTCAAACATGACGTCACTAAAACACCCATAGCGCCGTTCGTGTACCACGTACGCCAACAAGTGGGGTGTCGTTAGAAAGCTTAGACTTTGGGCTTTGATAATGCTAAGTTTGATCGAGAAAGAATCAGAAAAAGAGGCTCCAGGGGCTTTTTCGCACATGGAAGGCTGATTTTTTTTTCTAATGGCCTGTCAAACATGAAGTCACTAAAACACCCATAGCGCCGTTCGGGGATACTTACCCCAACAATTGTGGTGTTGTTAGAGAGCTTCGACTCTGGGCCTTCTTAGTGCCAAGTTGGATCGAGAAAGAATGAAAGGGGGCGGCTACAGCGGCCTTTAAACATGTAAGGCTGATTTTTTTCTAAAAGGCCTGTCAAATATGACGTCACTAAAACACCCGTAGCGCCGTTCGTGGCCCACGTACGGCAACAAAATGGGTGTCGTTAGAAAGCTTAGACTTTGGGCTTTATTAGTGCAAAGTTTGATCGAGAAAGAGTCAAAGGGAGAGGCTCCAGGTGCTTTTTCGCACATGGAAGGTTAATTTTATTTTCTAAAGGCCTGTCAAACATGACGTCTCTGAAACACATACAGCGCCGTTCGTGGGCCACGTACCCCAACAATTGTGGTGTCGTTAGAAAGCTTAGACTTTGGGCTTTATTAGTACCAAGTTTGATCGAGAAAGAGTCAAAGGGGGCGTCTACAGGGGATTTTAAATATGTAAGGCTGATTTTATTCCTAAAGGCCTATCAAATATGACGTCACTAAAACACCCATAACGCCGTTGGTGTGCCACGTACGGCAACAAGTTGGGTGTCGTTAGAAAGCTTAGACTTTGGGCTTTATTAGTGCCAAGCTTGATCGAGAAAGAATCAAAGTTGGCGTCTACAGGGGCTTTTAAACATGCAAGGCTGATTTTTTCCTAAAGGCCTGTCAAACATGACGTCACTAAAACACCCATAGCGCCGTTCGTGTACCACGTACGCCAACAAGTGGGGTGTCGTTAGAAAGCTTAGACTTTGGGCTTTGATAATGCTAAGTTTGATCGAGAAAGAATTAGAAAAAGAGGCTCCAGGGGCTTTTTCGCACATGGAAGGCTGATTTTTTTTTCTAATGGCCTGTCAAACATGAAGTCACTAAAACACCCATAGCGCCGTTCGGGGCTACTTACCCCAACAATTGTGGTGTTGTTAGAGAGCTTCGACTCTGGGCCTTCTTAGTGCCAAGTTGGATCGAGAAAGAATGAAAGGGGGCGGCTACAGCGGCTTTTAAACATGTAAGGCTGATTTTTTTCTAAAAGGCCTGTCAAATATGACGTCACTAAAACACCCGTAGCGCCGTTCGTGGCCCACGTACGGCAGCAAAATGGGTGTCGTTAGAAAGCTTAGACTTTGGGCTTTATTAGTGCAAAGTTTGATCGAGAAAGAGTCAAAGGGAGAGGCTCCAGGTGCTTTTTTGCACATGGAAGGTTAATTTTATTTTCTAAAGGCCTGTCAAACATGACGTCTCTGAAACACATACAGCGCCGTTCGTGGGCCACGTACCCCAACAATTGTGGTGTCGTTAGAAAGCTTAGACTTTGGGCTTTATTAGTACCTAGTTTGATCGAGAAAGAGTCAAAGGGGCCGTCTACAGGGGATTTTAAATATGTAAGGCTGATTTTATTCCTAAAGGCCTATCAAATATGACGTCACTAAAACACCCATAACGCCGTTGGTGTGCGACGTACGGCAACAAGTTGGGTGTCGTTAGAAAGCTTAGACTTTGGGCTTTATTAGTGCCAAGCTTGATCGAGAAAGAATCAAAGTTGGCGTCTACAGGGGCTTTTAAACATGCAAGGCTGATTTTTCCCTAAAGGCCTGTCAAATATGACGTCACTAAAACACCCATAGCGCCGTTCGTGTACCACGTCCGCCAACAAGTGGGGTGTCGTTAGAAAGCTTAGACTTTGGGCTTTGACAATGCCAAGTTCCATCGAGAAAGATTTAGAGGGAGAGGCTCCAGGGGCTTTTTCGCACATGGAAGGCTGATTTTTTTTTCTAAAGGCCTGTTTTTCTAAAAGCCTGTCAAACATGACGTCACTAAAACACCCATAGCGCCGTTCGTGTACCACGTACGCCAACAAGTGGGGTGTCGTTAGAAAGCTTAGACTTTGGGCTTTGATAATGCTAAGTTTGATCGAGAAAGAATCAGAAAAAGAGGCTCCAGGGGCTTTTTCGCACATGGAAGGCTGATTTTTTTTTCTAATGGCCTGTCAAACATGAAGTCACTAAAACACCCATAGCGCCGTTCCGGGCTACTTACCCCAAAAATTGTGGTGTTGTTAAAGAGCTTCGACTCTGGGCCTTCTTAGTGCCAAGTTGGATCGAGAAAGAATGAAAGGGGGCGGCTACAGCGGCTTTTAAACATGTAAGGCTGATTTTTTTCTAAAAGGCCTGTCAAATATGACTTCACTAAAACACCCGTAGCGCCGTTCGTGGCCCACGTACGGCAACAAAATGGGTGTCGTTAGAAAGCTTAGACTTTGGGCTTTATTAGTGCAAAGTTTGATCGAGAAAGAGTCAAAGGGAGAGGCTCCAGGTGCTTTTTCGCACATGGAAGGTTAATTTTATTTTCTAAAGGCCTGTCAAACATGACGTCTCTGAAACACATACAGCGCCGTTCGTGGGCCACGTACCCCAACAATTGTGGTGTCGTTAGAAAGCTTAGACTTTGGGCTTTATTAGTACCAAGTTTGATCGAGAAAGAGTCAAAGGGGGCGTCTACAGGGGATTTTAAATATGTAAGGCTGATTTTATTCCTAAAGGCCTATCAAATATGACGTCACTAAAACACCCATAACGCCGTTGGTGTGCCACGTACGGCAACAAGTTGGATGTCGTTAGAAAGCTTAGACTTTGGGCTTTATTAGTGCCAAGCTTGATCGACAAAGAATCAAAGTTGGCGTCTACAGGGGCTTTTAAACATGCAAGGCTGATTTTTTCCTAAAGGCCTGTCAAACATGACGTCACTAAAACACCCATAGCGCCGTTCGTGTACCACGTACGCCAACAAGTGGGGTGTCGTTAGAAAGCTTAGACTTTGGGCTTTGATAATGCTAAGTTTGATCGAGAAAGAATCAGAAAAAGAGGCTCCAGGGGCTTTTTCGCACATGGAAGGCTGATTTTTTTTTCTAATGGCCTGTCAAACATGAAGTCACTAAAACACCCATAGCGCCGTACTGGGCTACTTACCCCAACAATTGTGGTGTTGTTAGAGAGCTTCGACTCTGGGCCTTCTTAGTGCCAAGTTGGATCGAGAAAGAATGAAAGGGGGCGGCTACAGCGGCTTTTAAACATGTAAGGCTGATTTTTTTCTAAAAGGCCTGTCAAATATGACGTCACTAAAACACCCGTAGCGCCGTTCGTGGCCCACGTACGGCAGCAAAATGGGTGTCGTTAGAAAGCTTAGACTTTGGGCTTTATTAGTGCAAAGTTTGATCGAGAAAGAGTCAAAGCGAGAGGCTCCAGGTGCTTTTTTGCACATGGAAGGTTAATTTTATTTTCTAAAGGCCTGTCAAACATGACGTCTCTGAAACACATACAGCGCCGTTCGTGGGCCACGTACCCCAACAATTGTGGTGTCGTTAGAAAGCTTAGACTTTGGGCTTTATTAGTACCAAGTTTGATCGAGAAAGAGTCAAAGGGGGCGTCTACAGGGGATTTTAAATATGTAAGGCTGATTTTATTCCTAAAGGCCTATCAAATATGACGTCACTAAAACACCCATAACGCCGTTGGTGTGCCACGTACGGCAACAAGTTGGGTGTCGTTAGAAAGCTTAGACTTTGGGCTTTATTAGTGCCAAGCTTGATCGAGAAAGAATCAAAGTTGGCGTCTACAGGGGCTTTTAAACATGCAAGGCTGATTTTTTCCTAAAGGCCTGTCAAATATGACGTCACTAAAACACCCATAGCGCCGTTCGTGTACCACGTACGCCAACAAGTGGGGTGTCGTCAGAAAGCTTAGACTTTGGGCTTTGACAATGCCAAGTTTCATCGAGAAAGATTTAGAGGGAGAGGCTCCAGGGGCTTTTTCGCACATGGAAGGCTGATTTTTTTTTTCTAAAGGCCTGTTTTTCTAAAAGCCTGTCAAACATGACGTCACTAAAACACCCATAGCGCCGTTCGTGTACCACGTACGCCAACAATTGGGGTGTCGTTAGAAAGCTTAGACTTTGGGCTTTGATAATGCTAAGTTTGATCGAGAAAGAATCAGAAAAAGAGGCTCCAGGGGCTTTTTCGCACATGGAAGGCTGATTTTTTTTTCTAATGGCCTGTCAAACATGAAGTCACTAAAACACCCATAGCGCCGTTCGGGGCTACTTACCCCAACAATTGTGGTGTTGTTAGAGAGCTTCGACTCTGGGCCTTCTTAGTGCCAAGTTGGATCGAGAAAGAATGAAAGGGGGCGGCTACAGCGGCTTTTAAACATGTAAGGCTGATTTTTTTCTAAAAGGCCTATCAAATATGACGTCACTAAAACACCCGTAGCGCCGTTCGTGCCCACGTACGGCAACAAAATGGGTGTCGTTAGAAAGCTTAGACTTTGGGCTTTATTAGTGCAAAGTTTGATCGAGAAAGAGTCAAAGGGAGAGGCTCCAGGTGCTTTTTCGCACATGGAAGGTTAATTTTATTTTCTAAAGGCCTGTCAAACATGACGTCTCTGAAACACATACAGCGCCGTTCGTGGGCCACGTACCTCAACAATTGTGGTGTCGTTAGAAAGCTTAGACTTTGGGCTTTATTAGTACCAAGTTTGATCGAGAAAGAGTCAAAGGGGGCGTCTACAGGGGATTTTAAATATGTAAGGCTGATTTTATTCCTAAAGGCTTATCAAATATGACGTCACTAAAACACCCATAACGCCGTTGGTGTGCCACGTACGGCAACAAGTTGGGTGTCGTTGGAAAGCTTAGACTTTGGGCTTTATTAGTGCCAAGCTTGATCGAGAAAGAATCAAAGTTGGCGTCTACAGGGGCTTTTAAACATGCAAGGCTGATTTTTTCCTAAAGGCCTGTCAAATATGACGTCACTAAAACACCCATAGCGCCGTTCGTGTACCACGTACGCCAACAAGTTGGGTGTCGTTAGAAAGCTTAGACTTTGGGCTTTGACAATGCCAAGTTTCATCGAGAAAGATTTAGAGGGAGAGGCTCCAGGGGCTTTTTCGCACATGGAAGGCTGATTTTTTTTTCTAAAGGCCTGTTTTTCTAAAAGCCTGTCAAACATGACGTCACTAAAACACCCATAGCGCCGTTCGTGTACCACGTACGCCAACAAGTGGGGTGTCGTTAGAAAGCTTAGACTTTGGGCTTTGATAATGCTAAGTTTGATCGAGAAAGAATCAGAAAAAGAGGCTCCAGGGGCTTTTTCGCACATCAAGGCTGATTTTTTTTTCTAATGGCCTGTCAAACATGAAGTCACTAAAACACCCATAGCGCCGTTCGGGGCTACTTACCCCAACAATTGTGGTGTTGTTAGAGATCTTCGACTCTGGGCCTTCTTAGTGCCAAGTTGGATCGAGAAAGAATGAAAGGGGGCGGCTACAGCGGCTTTTAAACATGTAAGGCTGATTTTTTTCTAAAAGGCCTGTCAAATATGACGTCACTAAAACACCCGTAGCGCCGTTCGTGGCCCACGTACGGCAACAAAATGGGTGTCGTTAGAAAGCTTAGACTTTGGGCTTTATTAGTGCAAAGTTTGATCGAGAAAGAGTCAAAGGGAGAGGCTCCAGGTGCTTTTTCGCACATGGAAGGTTAATTTTATTTTCTAAAGGCCTGTCAAACATGACGTCTCTGAAACACACACAGCGCCGTTCGTGGGCCACGTACCCCAACAATTGTGGTGTCGTTAGAAAGCTTAGACTTTGGGCTTTATTAGTATCAAGTTTGATCGAGAAAGAGTCAAAGGGGGCGTCTACAGGGGATTTTAAATATGTAAGTCTGATTTTATTCCTAAAGGCCTATCAAATATGACGTCACTAAAACACCCATAACGCCGTTGGTGTGCCACGTACGGCAACAAGTTGGGTGTCGTTAGAAAGCTTAGACTTTGGGCTTTATTAGTGCCAAGCTTGATCGAGAAAGAATCAAAGTTGGCGTCTACAGGGGCTTTTAAACATGCAAGGCTGATTTTTTCCTAAAGGCCTGTCAAATATGACGTCACTAAAACACCCATAGCGCCGTTCGTGTACCACGTACGCCAACAAGTGGGGTGTCGTTAGAAAGCTTAGACTTTGGGCTTTGACAGTGCCAAGTTTCATCGAGAAAGATTTAGAGGGAGAGGCTCCAGGGGCTTTTTCGCACATGGAAGGCTGATTTTTTTTTCTAAAGGCCTGTTTTTCTAAAAGCCTGTCAAACATGACGTCACTAAAACACCCATAGCGCCGTTCGTGTACCACGTACGCCAACAAGTGGGGTGTCGTTAGAAAGCTTAGACTTTGGGCTTTGATAATGCTAAGTTTGATCGAGAAAGAATCAGAAAAAGAGGCTCCAGGGGCTTTTTCGCACATGGAAGGCTGATTTTTTTTTCTAATGGCCTGTCAAACATGAAGTCACTAAAACACCCATAGCGCCGTTCGGGGCTACTTACCCCAACAATTGTGGTGTTGTTAGAGAGCTTCGACTCTGGGCCTTCTTAGTGCCAAGTTGGATCGAGAAAGAATGAAAGGGGGCGGCTACAGCGGCTTTTAAACATGTAAGGCTGATTTTTTTCTAAAATGCCTGTCAAATATGACGTCACTAAAACACCCGTAGCGCCGTTCGTGGCCCACGTACGGCAACAAAATGGGTGTCGTTAGAAAGCTTAGACTTTGGGCTTTATTAGTGCAAAGTTTGATCGAGAAAGAGTCAAAGGGTCTACAGGGGATTTTAAATATGTAAGGCTGATTTATTCCTAAGAATCAAAGTTGGCGTCTACAGGGGCTTTTAAACATGCAAGGCTGATTTTTTCCTAAAGGCCTGTCAAATATGACGTCACTAAAACACCCATAGCGCCGTTCGTGTACCACGTACGCCAACAAGTGGGGTGTCGTTAGAAAGCTTAGACTTTGGGCTTTGACAATGCCAAGTTTCATCGAGAAATATTTAGAGGGAGAGGCTCCAGGGGCTTTTTCGCACATGGAAGGCTGATTTTTTTTTCTAAAGGCCTGTTTTTCTAAAAGCCTGTCAAACATGAAGTCACTAAAACACCCATAGCGCCGTTCGGGGCTACTTACCCCAACAATTGTGGTGTTGTTAGAGAGCTTCGACTCTGGGCCTTCTTAGTGCCAAGTTGGATCGAGAAAAAATGAAAGGGGGCGGCTACAGCGGCTTTTAAACATGTAAGGCTGATTTTTTTCTAAAAGGCCTGTCAAATATGACGTCACTAAAACACCCGTAGCGCCGTTCGTGGCCCATGTACGGCAACAAAATGGGTGTCGTTAGAA
Organism: Microchrysa polita; assembly: GCA_949715475.1. Lineage (NCBI taxonomy): Eukaryota > Metazoa > Arthropoda > Insecta > Diptera > Stratiomyidae > Microchrysa > Microchrysa polita. Next base: position 43,906,513 of record OX454420.1, read on the forward strand.
AGCTTAGACTTTGGGCTTTATTAGTGCAAAGTTTGATCGAGAAAGAGTCAAAGGGAGAGGCTCCAGGTGCTTTTTCGCACATGGAAGGTTAATTTTGTTTTCTAAAGGCCTGTCAAACATGACGTCTCTGAAACACATACAGCGCCGTTCGTGGGCCAAATACCCCAACAATTGTGGTGTCGTTAGAAAGCTTAGACTTTGGGCTTTATTAGTACCAAGCTTGATCGAGAAAGAGTCAAAGGGGGCGTCTACAGGGGATTTGAAATATGTAAGGCTGATTTTATTCCTAAAGGCCTATCAAATATGACGTCACTAAAACACCCATAACGCCGTTGGTGTGCCACGTACGGCAACAAGTTGGGTGTCGTTAGAAAGCTTAGACTTTGGGCTTTATTAGTGCCAAGCTTGATCGAGAAAGAATCAAAGTTGACGTCTACAGGGGCTTTTAAACATGCAACGCTGATTTTTTCCTAAAGGCCTGTCAAATATGACGTCACTAAAACACCCATAGCGCCGTTCGTGGCCCACGTACGGCAACAAAATGGGTGTTGTTAGAAAGCTTAGACTTTGGGCTTTATTAGTGCAAAGTTTGATCGAGAAAGAGTCAAAGGGTCTACAGGGGATTTTAAATATGTAAGGCTGATTTTATTCCTAAGAATCAAAGTTGGCGTCTACAGGGGCTTTTAAACATGCAAGCCTGATTTTTTCCTAAAGGCCTGTCAAATATGACGTCACTAAAACACCCATAGCGCCGTTCGTGTACCACGTACGCCAACAAGTGGGGTGTCGTTAGAAAGCTTAGACTTTGGGCTTTGACAATGCCAAGTTTCATCGAGAAATATTTAGAGGGAGAGGCTCCAGGGGCTTTTTCGCACATGGAAGGCTGATTTTTTTTTCTAAAGGCCTGTTTTTCTAAAAGCCTGTCAAACATGAAGTCACTAAAACACCCATAGCGCCGTTCGGGGCTACTTACCCCAACAATTGTGGTGTTGTTAGAGAGCTTCGACTCTGGGCCTTCTTAGTGCCAAGTTGGATCGAGAAAGAATGAAAGGGGGCGGCTATAGCGGCTTTTAAACATGTAAGGCTGATTTTTTTCTAAAAGGCCTGTCAAATATGACGTCACTAAAACACCCGTAGCGCCGTTCGTGGCCCACGTACGGCAACAAAATGGGTGTTGTTAGAAAGCTTAGACTTTGGGCTTTATTAATGCAAAGTTTGATCGAGAAAGAGTCAAAGGGAGAGGCTCCAGGGGCTTTTTCGCACATGGAAGGCTGATTTTTTTTTCTAAAGGCCTGTTTTTCTAAAAGCCTGTCAAACATGACGTCACTAAAACACCCATAGCGCCGTTCGTGTACCACGTACGCCAACAAGTGGGGTGTCGTTAGAAAGCTTAGACTTTGGGCTTTGATAATGCTAAGTTTGATCGAGAAAGAATCAGAAAAAGAGGCTCCAGGGGCTTTTTCGCACATGGAAGGCTGATTTTTTTTTCTAATGGCCTGTCAAACATGAAGTCACTAAAACACCCATAGCGCCGTTCGGGGCTACTTACCCCAACAATTGTGGTGTTGTTAGAGAGCTTCGACTCTGGTCCTTCTTAGTGCCAAGTTGGATCGATAAAGAATGAAAGGGGGCGGCTACAGCGGCTTTTAAACATGTAAGGCTGATTTTTTTCTAAAAGGCCTGTCAAATATGACTTCACTAAAACACCCGTAGCGCCGTTCGTGACCCACGTACGGCAACAAAATGGGTGTCGTTAGAAAGCTTAGACTTTGGGCTTTATTAGTGCAAAGTTTGATCGAGAAAGAGTCAAAGGGAGAGGCTCCAGGTGCTTTTTCGCACATGGAAGGTTAATTTTATTTTCTAAAGGCCTGTCAAACATGACGTCTCTGAAACACATACAGCGCCGTTCGTGGGCCACGTACCCGAACAATTGTGGTGTCGTTAGAAAGCTTAGACTTTGGGGTTTATTAGTACCAAGTTTGATCGGGAAAGAGTCAAAGGGGGCGTCTACAGGGGATTTTAAATATGTAAGGCTGATTTTATTCCTAAAGACCTATCAAATATGACGTCACTAAAACACCCATAACGCCGTTGGTGTGCCACGTATGGCAACAAGTTGGGTGTCGTTAGAAAGCTTAGACTTTGGGCTTTATTAGTGCCAAGCTTGATCGAGAAAGAATCAAAGTTGGCGTCTACAGGGGCTTTTAAACATGCAAGGCTGATTTTTTCCTAAAGGCCTGTCAAATATGACGTCACTTAAACACCCATAGCGCCGTTCGTGTACCACGTACGCCAACAAATGGGGTGTCGTTAGAAAGCTTAGACTTTGGGCTTTGACAATGCCAAGTTTCATCGAGAAAGATTTAGAGGGAGAGGCTCCAGGGGCTTTTTCGCACATGGAAGGCTGATTTTTTTTTCTAAAGGCCTGTTTTTCTAAAAGCCTGTCAAACATGACGTCACTAAAACACCCATAGCGCCGTTCGTGTACCACGTACGCCAACAAGTGGGGTGTCGTTAGAAAGCTTAGACTTTGGGCTTTGATAATGCTAAGTTTGATCGAGAAAGAATCAGAAAAAGAGGCTCCAGGGGCTTTTTCGCACATGGAAGGCTGATTTTTTTTTCTAATGGCCTGTCAAACATGAAGTCACTAAAACACCCATAGCGCCGTTCGGGGCAACTTACCCCAACAATTGTGGTGTTGTTAGAGAGCTTCGACTCTGGGCCTTCTTAGTGCCAAGTTGGATCGAGAAAGAATGAAAGGGGGCGGCTACAGCGGCTTTTAAACATGTAAGGCTGATTTTTTTCTAAAAGGCCTGTCAAATATGACGTCACTAAAACACCCGTAGCGCCGTTCGTGGCCCACGTACGGCACCAAAATGGGTGTCGTTAGAAAGCTTAGACTTTGGGCTTTATTAGTGCAAAGTTTGATCGAGAAAGAGTCAAAGGGAGAGGCTCCAGGTGCTTTTTCGCACATGGAAGGTTAATTTTATTTTCTAAAGGCCTGTCAAACATGACGTCTCTGAAACACATACAGCGCCGTTCGTGGGCCACGTACCCCAACAATTGTGGTGTCGTTAGAAAGCTTAGACTTTGGGCTTTATTAGTACCAAGTTTGATCGAGAAAGATTCAAAGGGGGCGTCTACAGGGGATTTTAAATATGTAAGGCTGATTTTATTCCTAAAGGCCTATCAAATATGACGTCACTAAAACACCCATAACGCCGTTGGTGTGCCACGTACGGCAACAAGTTGTGTGTCGTTAGAAAGCTTAGACTTTGGGCTTTATCAGTGCCAAGCTTGATCGAGAAAGAATCAAAGTTGGCGTCTACAGGGGCTTTTAAACATGCAAGGCTTTTTTTTTCAAAAGGCCTGTTTTTCTAAAAGCCTGTCAAACATGACGTCACTAAAACACCCATAGCGCCGTTCGTGTACCACGTACGCCAACAAGTGGGGTGTCGTTAGAAAGCTTAGACGTTGAGCTTTGATAATGCTAAGTTTGATCGAGAAAGAATCAGAAAAAGAGGCTCCAGGGGCTTTTTCGCACATGGAAGGCTGATTTTTTTTTCTAATGGCCTGTCAAACATGAAGTCACTAAAACACCCATAGCGCCGTTCGGGGCTACTTACCCCAACAATTCTGGTGTTGTTAGAGAGCTTCGACTCTGGGCCTTCTTAGTGCCAAGTTGGATCGAGAAAGAATGAAAGGGGGCGGCTACAGCGGCTTTTAAACATGTAAGGCTGATTTTTTTCTCAAAGGCCTGTCAAATATGACGTCACTAAAACACCCGTAGCGCCGTTCGTGGCCCACGTACGGCAACAAAATGGGTGTCGTTAGAAAGCTTAGACTTTGGGCTTTATTAGTGCAAAGTTTGATCGAGAAAGAGGCAAAGGGAGAGGCTCCAGGTGCTTTTTCGCACATGGAAGGTTAATTTTATTTTCTAAAGGCCTGTCAAACATGACGTCTCTGAAACACATACAGCGCCGTTCGTGGGCCACGTACCCCAACAATTGTGGTGTCGTTAGAAAGCTTAGACTTTGGGCTTTATTAGCCCTCCGTAGGGCGCACCCCAAATCAAAACAAGATCGGGCGCACTCGGCCTGAGAGGCCACCCATCTATTTGGGTCCTTTCTCCTTACTATGTTACTACAAATTTCTGAAACTTTTCCGAAATTAAGTTATTAGTATCTAAGGGATGTAATTAAAGTAAATATAGTACTAAGAAACCTCTTTGCTTAACAGTATAATACAGAAATAAAATTATCGATTTACAAGATAAAACCCAAGAGAGAAAATTTTATGAAAAATACCGCATCCATTGTTCATTAGAAAAATTGAAATTAATGAAAGGTAGGCAGTCTAAATTGATAATCGTTATTTGAAAAGGTTCTTAATGCTCCAAATTAAATGTGGAAAAGCATCTTTGAAGCAGCGCTTTCGCGTAGTTTGGGTATACATTCTAAATTATCACGCGATCGGGCGCACCCGGCCTGTGAAGCCAGAGTCCTTACCACACAATTATCGAAAGGACCATGGAAAACAATAGTTAGGCATTGTGTGAGACTCTTAAAGTTAGACGAGTAAACGGAGCTAAAAAGTTGTGGGACACACTACTGGCGTGGAGCAGACCAGAAACTGTTTTGCTGGCCTGTCAGGCCGGGTGCGCCCGACGGAGGGTTAGTACCAAGTTTGATCGAGAAAGAGTCAAAGGGGGCGTCTACAGGGGATTTTAAATATGTAAGGCTGATTTTATTCCTAAAGGCCTATCAAATATGACGTCACTAAAACACCCATAACGCCGTTGGTGTGCCACGTACGGCAACAAGTTGGGTGTCGTTAGAAAGCTTAGACTTTGGGCTTTATTAGTGCCAAGCTTGATCGAGAAAGAATCAAAGTTGGCGTCTACAGGGGCTTTTAAACATGCAAGGCTGATTTTTTCCTAAAGGCCTGTCAAATATGACGTCACTAAAACACCCATAGCGCCGTTCGTGTACCACGTACGCCAACAAGTGGGGTGTCGTTAGAAAGCTTAGACATTGGGCTTTGACAATGCAAAGTTTCATCGAGAAATATTTAGAGGGAGAGGCTCCAGGGGCTTTTTCGCACATGGAAGGCTGATTTTTTTTCTAAAGGCCTGTTTTTCTAAAAGCCTGTCAAACATGACGTCACTAAAACACCCATAGCGCCGTTCGTGTACCACGTACGCCAACAAGTGGGGTGTCGTTAGAAAGATTAGACTTTGGGCTTTGATAATGCTAAGTTTGATCGAGAAAGAATCAGAAAAAGAGGCTCCAGGGGCTTTTTCGCACATGGAAGGCTGATTTTTTTTTCTAATGGCCTGTCAAACATGAAGTCAATAAAGCCTTCTTAGTGCCAAGTTGGATCGAGAAAGAATGAAAGGGGGCGGCTACAGCGGCTTTTAAACATGTAAGGCTGATTTTTTTCTAAAAGGCCTGTCAAATATGACGTAACTAAAACACCCGTAGCGCCGTTCGTGGCCCACGTACGGCAACAAAATGGGTGTCGTTAGAAAGCTTAGACTTTGGGCTTTATTAGTGCAAAGTTTGATCGAGAAAGAGTCAAAGGGAGAGACTCCAGGTGCTTTTTCGCACATGGAAGGTTAATTTTATTTTCTAAAGGCCTGTCAAACATGACGTCTCTGAAACACATACAGCGCCGTTCGTGGGCCACGTACCCCAACAATTGTGGTGTCGTTAGAAAGCTTAGACTTTGGGCTTTATTAGCCCTCCGTCGGGCGCACCCCAAATCAAAACAAGATCGGGCGCACTCGGCCTGAGAGGCCACCCATCTATTTGGGTCCTTTCTCCTTACTATGTTACTACAAATTTCTGAAACTTTTCCGAAATTAAGTTATTAGTATCTAAGGGATGTAATTAAAGTAAATATAGTACTAAGAAACCTCTTTGCTTAACAGTATAATACAGAAATAAAATTATCGATTTACAAGATAAAACCCAAGAGAGAAAATTTTATGAAAAATACCGCATCCATTGTTCGTTAGAAAAATTGAAATTAATGAAAGGTAGGCAGTCTAAATTGATAATCGTTATTTGAAAAGGTTCTTAATGCTCCAAATTAAATGTGGAAAAGCATCTTTGAAGCAGCGCTTTCGCGTAGTTTGGGTATAAATTCTAAATTATCACGCGATCGGGCGCACCCGGCCTGTGAAGCTAGAGTCCTTACCACACAATTATCGAAAGGACCATGGAAAACAATAGTTAGGCATTGTGTGAGACTCTTAAAGTTAGACGAGTAAACGGAGCTAAAAAGTTGTGGGACACTCTACTAGCGTGGAGCAGACCAGAAACTGTTTTGCTGGCCTGTCAGGCCGGGTGCGCCCGACGGAGGGTTAGTACCAAGTTTGATCGAGAAAGAGTCAAAGGGGGCGTCTACAGGGGATTTTAAATATGTAAGGCTGATTTTATTCCTAAAGGCCTATCAAATATGACGTCACTAAAACACCCATAACGCCGTTGGTGTGCCACGTACGGCAACAAGTTGGGTGTCGTTAGAAAGCTTAGACTTTGGGCTTTATTAGTGCCAAGCTTGATCGAGAAAGAATCAAAGTTGGCGTCTACAGGGGCTTTTAAACATGCAAGGCTGATTTTTTCCTAAAGGCCTGTCAAATATGACGTCACTAAAACACCCATAGCGCCGTTCGTGTACCACGTACGCCAACAAGTGGGGTGTCGTTAGAAAGCTTAGACATTGGGCTTTGACAATGCCAAGTTTCATCGAGAAATATTTAGAGGGAGAGGCTCCAGGGGCTTTTTCGCACATGGAAGGCTGATTTTTTTTTCTAAAAGCCTGTCAAACATGACGTCACTAAAACACCCATAGCGCCGTTCGTGTACCACGTACGCCAACAAGTGGGGTGTCGTTAGAAAGCTTAGATTTTGGGCTTTGATAATGCTAAGTTTGATCGAGAAAGAATCAGAAAAAGAGGCTCCAGGGGCTTTTTCGCACATGGAAGGCTGATTTTTTTTTCTAATGGCCTGTCAAACATGAAGTCACTAAAACACCCATAGCGCCGTTCGGGGCTACTTACCCCAACAATTGTGGTGTTGTTAGAGAGCTTCGACTCTGGGCCTTCTTAGTGCCAAGTTGGATCGAGAAAGAATCAAAGGGGGCGGCTACAGCGGCTTTTAAACATGTAAGGCTGCTTTTTTTCTAAAAGGCCTGTCAAATATGACGTCACTAAAACACCCGTAGCGCCGTTCGTGGCCCACGTACGGCAACAAAATGGGTGTCGTTAGAAAGCTTAGACTTTGGGCTTTATTAGTGCAAAGTTTGATCGAGAAAGAGTCAAAGGGAGAGGCTCCAGGTGCTTTTTCGCACATGGAAGGTTAATTTTATTTTCTAAAGGCCTGTCAAACATGACGTCTCTGAAACACATACAGCGCCGTTCGTGGGCCACGTACCCCAACAATTGTGGTGTCGTTAGAAAGCTTAGCCTTTGGGCTTTATTAGTACCAAGTTTGATCGAGAAAGAGTCAAAGGGGGCGTCTACAGGGGATTTTAAACATGTAAGGCTGATTTTATTCCTAAAGGCCTATCAAATATGACGTCACTAAAACACCCATAACGCCGTTGGTGTGCCACGTACGGCAACAAGTTGGGTGTCGTTAGAAAGCTTAGACTTTGGGCTTTATTAGTGCCAAGCTTGATCGAGAAAGAATCAAAGTTGGCGTCTACAGGGGCTTTTAAACATGCAAGGCTGATTTTTTCCTAAAGGCCTGTCAAATATGACGTCACTAAAACACCCATAGCGCCGTTCGTGTACCACGTACGCCAACAAGTGGGGTGTCGTTAGAAAGCTTAGACTTTGGGCTTTGACAATGCCAAGTTTCATCGAGAAAGATTTAGAGGGAGAGGCTCCAGGGGCTTTTTCGCACATGGAAGGCTGATTTTTTTTTCTAAAGGCCTGTTTTTCTAAAAGCCTGTCAAACATGACGTCACTAAAACACCCATAGCGCCGTTCGTGTACCACGTACGCCAACAAGTGGGGTGTCGTTAGAAAGCTTAGACTTTGGGCTTTGATAATGCTAAGTTTGATCGAGAAAGAATCAGAAAAAGAGGCTCCAGGGGCTTTTTCGCACATGGAAGGCTGATTTTTTTTTCTAATGGCCTGTCAAACATGAAGTCAATAAAACACCCATAGCGCCGTTCGGGGCTACTTACCCCAACAATTGTGGTGTTGTTAGAGAGCTTCGACTCTGGGCCTTCTTAGTGCCAAGTTGGATCGAGAAAGAATGAAAGGGGGCGGCTACAGCGGCTTTTAAACATGTAAGGCTGCTTTTTTTCTAAAAGGCCTGTCAAATATGACGTCACTAAAACACCCGTAGCGCCGTTCGTGGCCCACGTACGGCAACAAAATGGGTGTCGTTAGAAAGCTTAGACTTTGGGCTTTATTAGTGCAAAGTTTGATCGAGAAAGAGTCAAAGGGAGAGGCTCCAGGTGCTTTTTCGCACATGGAAGGTTAATTTTATTTTCTAAAGGCCTGTCAAACATGACGTCTCTGAAACACATACAGCGCCGTTCGTGGGCCACGTACCCCAACAATTGTGGTGTCGTTAGAAAGCTTAGACTTTGGGCTTTATTAGTACCAAGTTTGATCGAGAAAGAGTCAAAGGGGGCGTCTACAGGGGATTTTAAATATGTAAGGCTGATTTTATTCCTAAAGGCCTATCAAATATGACGTCACTAAAACACCCATAACGCCGTTGGTGTGCCACGTACGGCAACAAGTTGGGTGTCGTTAGAAAGCTTAGACTTTGGGCTTTATTAGTGCCAAGCTTGATCGAGAAAGAATCAAAGTTGGCGTCTACAGGGGCTTTTAAACATGCAAGGCTGATTTTTTCCTAAAGGCCTGTCAAATATGACGTCACTAAAACACCCATAGCGCCGTTCGTGTACCACGTACGCCAACAAGTGGGGTGTCGTTAGAAAGCTTAGACTTTGGGCTTTGACAATGCCAAGTTTCATCGAGAAAGATTTAGAGGGAGAGGCTCCAGGGGCTTTTTCGCACATGGAAGGCTGATTTTTTTTTTCTAAAGGCCTGTTTTTCTAAAAGCCTGTCAAACATGACGTCACTAAAACACCCATAGCGCCGTTCGTGTACCACGTACGCCAACAAGTGGGGTGTCGTTAGAAAGCTTAGACTTTAGGCTTTGATAATGCTAAGTTTGATCGAGAAAGAATCAGAAAAAGAGGCTCCAGGGGCTTTTTCGCACATGGAAGGCTGATTTTTTTTTCTAATGGCCTGTCAAACATGAAGTCACTAAAACACCCATAGCGCCGTTCGGGGCTACTTACCCCAACAATTGTGGTGCTGTTAGAGAGCTTCAACTCTGGGCCTTCTTAGTGCCAAGTTGGATCGAGAAAGAATGAAAGGGGGCGGCTACAGCGGCTTTTAAACATGTAAGGCTGATTTTTTTTCTAAAAGGCCTGTCAAATATGACGTCACTAAAACACCCGTAGCGCCGTTCGTGGCCCACGTACGGCAACAAAATGGGTGTCGTTAGAAAGCTTAGACTTTGGGCTTTATTAGTGCAAAGTTTGATCGAGAAAGAGTCAAAGGGAGAGGCTCCAGGTGCTTTTTCGCACATGGAAGGTTAATTTTATTTTCTAAAGGCCTGTCAAACATGACGTCTCTGAAACACATACAGCGCCGTTCGTGGGCCACGTACCCCAACAATTGTGGTGTCGTTAGAAAGCTTAGACTTTGGGCTTTATTAGCCCTCCGTCGGGCGCACCCCAAATCAAAACAAGATCGGGTGCACTCGGCCTGAGAGGCCACCCATCTATTTGGGTCCTTTCTCCTTACTATGTTACTACAAATTTCTGAAACTTTTCCGAAATTAAGTTATTAGTATCTAAGGGATGTAATTAAAGTAAATATAGTACTAAGAAACCTCTTTGCTTAACAGTATAATACAGAAATAAAATTATCGATTTACAAGATAAAACCCAAGAGAGAAAATTTTATGAAAAATACCGCATCCATTGTTCGTTAGAAAAATTGAAATTAATGAAAGGTAGGCAGTCTAAATTGATAATCGTTATTTGAAAAGGTTCTTAATGCTCCAAATTAAATGTGGAAAAGCATCTTTGAAGCAGCGCTTTCGCGTAGTTTGGGTATAAATTCTAAATTATCACGCGATCGGGCGCACCCGGCCTGTGAAGCCAGAGTCCTTACCACACAATTATCGAAAGGACCATGGAAAACAATAGTTAGGCATTGTGTGAGACTCTTAAAGTTAGACGAGTAAACGGAGCTAAAAAGTTGTGGGACACTCTACTAGCGTGGAGCAGACCAGAAACTGTTTTGCTGGCCTGTCAGGCCGGGTGCGCCCGACGGAGGGTTAGTACCAAGTTTGATCGAGAAAGAGTCAAAGGGGGCGTCTACAGGGGATTTTAAATATGTAAGGCTGATTTTATTCCTAAAGGCCTATCAAATATGACGTCACTAAAACACCCATAACGCCGTTGGTGTGCCACGTACGGCAACAAGTTGGGTGTCGTTAGAAAGCTTAGACTTTGGGCTTTATTAGTGCCAAGCTTGATCGAGAAAGAATCAAAGTTGGCGTCTACAGGGGCTTTTAAACATGCAAGGCTGATTTTTTCCTAAAGGCCTGTCAAATATGACGTCACTAAAACACCCATAGCGCCGTTCGTGTACCACGTACGCCAACAAGTGGGGTGTCGTTAGAAAGCTTAGACATTGGGCTTTGACAGTGCCAAGTTTCATCGAGAAATATTTAGAGGGAGACGCTCCAGGGGCTTTTTCGCACATGGAAGGCTGATTTTTTTTCTAAAGGCCTGTTTTTCTAAAAGCCTGTCAAACATGACATCACTAAAACACCCATAGCGCCGTTCGTGTACCATGTACGCCAACAAGTGGGGTGTCGTTAGAAAGCTTAGACTTTGGGCTTTGATAATGCTAAGTTTGATCGAGAAAGAATCAGAAAAAGAGGCTCCAGGGGCTTTTTCGCACATGGAAGGCTGATTTTTTTTTCTAATGGCCTGTCAAACATGAAGTCACTAAAACACCCATAGCGCCGTTCGGGGCTACTTACCCCAACAATTGTGGTGTTGTTAGAGAGCTTCGACTCTGGGCCTTCTTAGTGCCAAGTTGGATCGAGAAAGAATGAAAGGGGGCGGCTACAGCGGCTTTTAAACATGTAAGGCTGATTTTTTTCTGAAAGGCCTGTCAAATATGACGTCACTAAAACACCCGTAGCGCCGTTCGTGGCCCACGTACGGCAACAAAATGGGTGTCGTTAGAAAGCTTAGACTTTGGGCTTTATTAGTGCAAAGTTTGATCGAGAAAGAGTCAAAGGGGGCGTCTACAGGGGATTTTAAATATGTAAGGCTGATTTTATTCCTAAAGGCCTATCAAATATGACGTCATTAAAACACCCATAACGCCGTTGGTGTGCCACGTACGGCAACAAGTTGGGTGTCGTTATAAAGCTTAGACTTTGGGCTTTATTAGTGCCAAGCTTGATCGAGAAAGAATCAAAGTTGGCGTCTACAGGGGCTTTTAAACATGCAAGGCTGATTTTTTCCTAAAGGCCTGTCAAATATGACGTCACTAAAACACCCATAGCGCCGTTCGTGTACCACGTACGCCAACAAGTGGGGTGTCGTTAGAAAGCTTAGACTTTGGGCTTTGATAATGCTAAGTTTGATCGAGAAAGAATCAGAAAAAGAGGCTCCAGGGGCTTTTCCGCACATGGAAGGCTGATTTTTTTTTCTAATGGCCTGTCAAACATGAAGTCACTAAAACACCCATAGCGCCGTTCGGGGCTACTTACCCCAACAATTGTGGTGTTGTTAGAGAGCTTCGACTCTGGGCCTTCTTAGTGCCAAGTTGGATCGAGGAAGAATGAAAGGGGGCGGCTACAGCGGCTTTTAAACATGTAAGGCTGATTTTTTTCTACAAGGCCTGTCAAATATGACGTCACTAAAACACCCGTAGCGCCGTTCGTGGCCCACGTCCGGCAACAAAATGGGTGTCGTTAGACAGCTTAGACTTTGGGCTTTATTAGTGCAAAGTTTGATCGAGAAAGAGTCAAAGGGAGAGGCTCCAGGTGCTTTTTCGCACATGGAAGGTTAATTTTATTTTCTAAAGGCCTGTCAAACATGACGTCTCTGAAACACATACAGCGCCGTTCGTGGGCCACGTACCCCAACAATTGTGGTGTCGTTAGAAAGCTTAGACTTTGGGCTTTATTAGTACCAAGTTTGATCGAGAAAGAGTCAAAGGGGGCGTCTACAGGGGATTTTAAATATGTAAGGCTGATTTTATTCCTAAAGGCCTATCAAATATGACGTCACTAAAACACCCATAACGCCGTTGGTGTGCCACGTACGGCAACAAGTTGGGCGTCGTTAGAAAGCTTAGACTTTGGGCTTTATTAGTGCCAAGCTCGATCGAGAAAGAATCAAAGTTGGCGTCTACAGGGGCTTTTAAACATGCAAGGCTGATTTTTTCCTAAAGGCCTGTCAAATATGACGTCACTAAAACACCCATAGCGCCGTTCGTGTACCACGTACGCCAACAAGTGGGGTGTCGTTAGAAAGCTTAGACTTTGGGCTTTGACAATGCCAAGTTTCATCGAGAAAGATTTAGAGGGAGAGGCTCCAGGGGCTTTTTCGCACATGGAAGGCTGATTTTTTTTTTTCTAAAGGCCTGTTTTTCTAAAAGCCTGTCAAACATGACGTCACTAAAACACCCATAGCGCCGTTCGTGTACCACGTACGCCAACAAGTGGGGTGTCGTTAGAAAGCTTAGACTTTGGGCTTTGATAATGCTAAGTTTGATCGAGAAAGAATCAGAAAAAGAGGCTCCAGGGGCTTTTCCGCACATGGAAGGCTGATTTTTTTTTCTAATGGCCTGTCAAACATGAAGTCACTAAAACACCCATAGCGCCGTTCGGGGCTACTTACCCCAACAATTGTGGTGTTGTTAGAGAGCTTCGACTCTGGGCCTTCTTAGTGCCAAGTTGGATCGAGGAAGAATGAAAGGGGGCGGCTACAGCGGCTTTTAAACATGTAAGGCTGATTTTTTTCTAAAAGGCCTGTCAAATATGACGTCACTAAAACACCCGTAGCGCCGTTCGTGGCCCACGTCCGGCAACAAAATGGGTGTCGTTAGACAGCTTAGACTTTGGGCTTTATTAGTGCAAAGTTTGATCGAGAAAGAGTCAAAGGGAGAGGCTCCAGGTGCTTTTTCGCACATGGAAGGTTAATTTTATTTTCTAAAGGCCTGTCAAACATGACGTCTCTGAAACACATACAGCGCCGTTCGTGGGCCACGTACCCCAACAATTGTGGTGTCGTTAGAAAGCTTAGACTTTGGGCTTTATTAGTACCAAGTTTGATCGAGAAAGAGTCAAAGGGGGCGTCTACAGGGGATTTTAAATATGTAAGGCTGATTTTATTCCTAAAGGCCTGTCAAATATGACGTCACTAAAACACCCGTAGCGCCGTTCGTGGCCCACGTACGCCAACAAGTGGGGTGTCGTTAGAAAGCTTAGACTTTGGGCTTTGATCATGCTAAGTTTGATCGAGAAAGAATCAGAAGAAGAGGCTTCAGGGGCTTTTTCGCACATGGAAGGCTGATTTTTTTTCTAATGGCCTGTCAAACATAAAGTCACTAAAACACCCGTAGCGCCGTTCGGGGCTACTTACCCCAACAATTGTGGTGTTGTTAGAGAGCTTCGACTCTGGGCCTTCTTAGTGCCAAGTTGGATCGAGAAAGAATGAAAGGGGGCGGCTACAGCGGCTTTTAAACATGTAAGGCTGATTTTTTTCTAATAGGCCTGTCAAATATGACGTCACCAAAACACCCGTAGCGCCGTTCGTGGCCCACGTACGGCAACAGAATGGGTGTCGTTAGAAAGCTTAGACTTTGGGCTTTATTAATGCAAAGTTTGATCGAGAAAGAGTCAAAGGGGGCGTCTACAGGGGATTTTAAATATGTAAGGCTGATTTTATTCCTAAAGGCCTGTCAAATATGACGTCACTAAAACACCCGTAGCGCCGTTCGTGGCCCACGTACGGCAACAGAATGGGTGTCGTTAGAAAGCTTAGACTTTGGGCTTTGATAATGCTAAGTTTGATCGAGAAAGAATCAGAAAAAGAGGCTCCCGGGGCTTTTTCGCACATGGAAGGCTGATTTTTTTTCTAATGGCCTGTCAAACATGAAGTCACTAAAACACCCATAGCACCGTTCGGGGCTACTTACCCCATTAATTGTGGTGTTGTTAGAGAGCTTCGACTCTGGGCCTTCTTAGTGCCAAGTTGGATCGAGAAAGAATGAAAGGGGGCGGCTACAGCGGCTTTTAAACATGTAAGGCTGATTTTTTTCTAAAAGGCCTGTCAAATAGTACGTCACTAAAACACCCGTAGCGCCGTTCGTGGCCCACGTACGGCAACAAAATGGGTGTCGTTAGAAAGCTTAGACTTTGGGCTTTATTAGTGTAAAGTTTGATCGAGAAAGAGTCAAAGGGAGAGGCTCCAGGTGCTTTTTCGCACATGGAAGGTTAATTTTATTTTCTAAAGGCCTGTCAAACATGACGTCTCTGAAACACATACAGCGCCGTTCGTGGGCCACGTACCCCAACAATTGTGGTGTCGTTAGAAAGCTTAGACTTTGGGCTTTATTAGTACCAAGTTTGATCGAGAAAGAGTCAAAGGGGCGTCTACAGGGGATTTGAAATATGTAAGGCTGATTTTATTCCTAAAGGCCTATCAAATATGACGTCACTAAAACACCTATAACGCCGTTGGTGTGCCACGTACGGCAACAAGTTGGGTGTCGTTAGAAAGCTTAGACTTTGGGCTTTAATAGTGCCAAGCTTGATCGAGAAAGAATCAAAGTTGGCGTCTACAGGGGCTTTTAAACATGCAAGGCTGATTTTTTCCTAAAGGCCTGTCAAATATGACGTCACTAAAACACCCATAGCGCCGTTCGTGTACCACGTACGCCAACAAGTGGGGTGTCGTTAGAAAGCTTAGACTTTGGGCTTTGACAATGCCAAGTTTCATCGAGAAAAGATTTAGAGGGAGAGGCTCCAGGGGCTTTTTCGCACATGGAAGGCTGATTTTTTTTTCTAAAGGCCTGTTTTTCTAAAAGCCTGTCAAACATGACGTCACTAAAACACCCATAGCGCCGTTCGTGTACCACGTAAGCCAACCAGTGGGATGTCGTTAGAAAGCTTAGACTTTGGGCTTTGATAATGCTAAGTTTGATCGAGAAAGAATCAGAAAAAGAGGCTCCAGGGGCTTTCTCGCACATGGAAGGCTGATTTTTTTTCTAATGGCCTGTCAAACATGAAGTCACTAAAACACCCATAGCGCCGTTCGGGGCTACTTACCCCAACAATTGTGGTGTTGTTAGAGAGCTTCGACTCTGGGCCTTCTTAGTGCCAAGTTGGATCGAGAAAGAATGAAAGGGGGCGGCTACAGCGGCTTTTAAACATGTAAGGCTGATTTTTTTCTAAAAGGCCTGTCAAATATGACGTCACTAAAACACCCGTAGCGCCGTTCGTGGCCCACGTACGGCAACAAAATGGGTGTCGTTAGAAAGCTTAGACTCTGGGCTTTATTAGTGCAAAGTTTGATCGAGAAAGAGTCAAAGGGAGAGGCTCCAGGTGCTTTTTCGCACATGGAAGGTTAATTTTATTTTCTAAAGGCCTGTCAAACATGACGTCTCTGAAACACATACAGCGCCGTTCGTGGGCCACGTACCCCAACAATTGTGGTGTCGTTAGAAAGCTTAGACTTTGGGCTTTATTAGTACCAAGTTTGATCGAGAAAGAGTCAAAGGGGGCGTCTACAGGGGATTTTAAATATGTAAGGCTGATTTTATTCCTAAAGGCCTATCAAATATGACGTCACTAAAACACCCATAACGCCGTTGGTGTGCCACGTACGGCAACAAGTTGGGTGTCGTTAGAAAGCTTAGACTTTGGGCTTTATTAGCGCCAAGCTTGATCGAGAAAGAATCAAAGTTCGCGTCTACAGGGGCTTTTAAACATGCAAGGCTGATTTTTTCCTAAAGGCCTGTCAAATATGACGTCACTAAAACACCCATAGCGCCGTTCGTGTACCACGAACGCCAACAAGTGGGGTGTCGTTAGAAAGCTTAGACTTTGGGCTTTGACAATGCCAAGTTTCATCGAGAAATATTTAGAGTGAGAGGCTCCAGGGGCTTTTTCGCACATGGAAGGCTGATTTTTTTTTCTAAAAGCCTGTCAAACATGACGTCACTAAAACACCCATAGCGCCGTTCGTGTACCACGTACGCCAACAAGTGGGGTGTCGTTAGAAAGCTTAGACTTTGGGCTTTGATAATGCTAAGCTTGATCGAGAAAGAATCAGAAAAAGAGGCTCCAGGGGCTTTTTCGCACATGGAAGGCTGATTTTTTTTTCTAATGGCCTGTCAAACATGAAGTCACTAAAACACCCATAGCGCCGTTCGGGGCTACTTACCCCAACAATTGTGGTGTTGTTAGAGAGCTTCGACTCTGGGCCTTCTTAGTGCCAAGTTGGATCGAGAAAGAATGAAAGGGGGCGGCTACAGCGGCTTTTAAACATGTAAGGCTGATTTTTTTCTGAAAGGCCTGTCAAATATGACGTCACTAAAACACCCGTAGCGCCGTTCGTGGCCCACGTACGGCAACAAAATGGGTGTCGTTAGAAAGCTTAGACTTTGGGCTTTATTAGTGCCAAGTTTGATCGAGAAAAAGTCAAAGGGGGCGTCTACAGGGGATTTTAAATATGTAAGGCTGATTTTATTCCTAAAGGCCTATCAAATATGACGTCACTAAAACACCCATAACGCCGTTGGTGTGCCACGTACGGCAACAAGGTGGGTGTCGGTAGAAAGCTTAGACTTTGGGCTTTATTAGTGCCAAGCTTGATCGAGAAAGAATCAAAGTTGGCGTCTACAGGGGCTTTTAAACATGCAAGGCTGATTTTTTCCTAAAGGCCTGTCAAATATGACGTCACTAAAACACCCATAGCGCCGTTCGTGTACCACGTACGCCAACAAGTGGGGTGTCGTTAGAAAGCTTAGACTTTGGGCTTTGACAATGCCAAGTTTCATCGAGAAAGATTTAGAGGGAGAGGCTCCAGGGGCTTTTTCGCACATGGAAGGCTGATTTTTTTTTTCTAAAGGCCTGTTTTTCTAAAAGCCTGTCAAACATGACGTCACTAAAACACCCATAGCGCCGTTCGTGTACCACGTACGCCAACAAGTGGGGTGTCGTTAGAAAGCTTAGACTTTGGGCTTTGATAGTGCTAAGTTTGATCGAGAAAGAATCAGAAAAAGAGGCTCCAGGGGCTTTTTCGCACATGGAAGGCTGATTTTTTTTTCTAATGGCCTGTCAAACATGAAGTCACTAAAACACCCATAGCGCCGTTCGGGGCTACTTACCCCAACAATTGTGGTGTTGTTAGAGAGCTTCGACTCTGGGCCTTCTTAGTGCCAAGTTGGATCGAGAAAGAATGAAAGGGGGCGGCTACAGCGGCTTTTAAACATGTAAGGCTGATTTTTTTCTAAAAGGCCTGTCAAATATGACGTCACTAAAACACCCGTAGCGCCGTTCGTGGCCCACGTCCGGCAACAAAATGGGTGTCGTTAGAAAGCTTAGACTTTGGGCTTTATTAGTGCAAAGTTTGATCGAGAAAGAGTCAAAGGGAGAGGCTCCAGGTGCTTTTTCGCACATGGAAGGTTAATTTTATTTTCTAAAGGCCTGTCAAACATGACGTCTCTGAAACACATACAGCGCCGTTCGTGGGCCACGTACCCCAACAATTGTGGTGTCGTTAGAAAGCTTAGACTTTGGGCTTTATTAGTACCAAGTTTGATCGAGAAAGAGTCAAAGGGGCGTCTACAGGGGATTTTAAATATGTAAGGCTGATTTTATTCCTAAAGGCCTATCAAATATGACGTCACTAAAACACCCATAACGCCGTTGGTGTGCCACGTACGGCAACAAGTTGGGTGTCGTTAGAAAGCTTAGACTTTGGGCTTTATTAGTGCCAAGCTTGATCGAGAAAGAATCAAAGTTGGCGTCTACAGGGGCTTTTAAACATGCAAGGCTGATTTTTTCCTAAAGGCCTGTCAAATATGATGTCACTAAAACACCCATAGCGCCGTTCGTGTACCACGTACGCCAACAAGTGGGGTGTCGTTAGAAAGCTTAGACTTTGGGCTTTGACAATGCCAAGTTTCATCGAGAAAGATTTAGAGGGAGAGGCTCCAGGGGCTTTTTCGCACATGGAAGGCTGATTTTTTTTTCTAAAGGCCTGTCAAACATAAAGTCACTAAAACACCCGTAGCGGCGTTCGGGGCTACTTACCCCAACAATTGTGGTGTTGTTAGAGAGCTTCGACTCTGGGCCTTCTTAGTGCCAAGTTGGATCGAGAAAGAATGAAAGGGGGCGGCTACAGCGGCTTTTAAACATGTAAGGCTGATTTTTTCTAATAGGCCTGTCAAATATGACGTCACTAAAACACCCGTAGCGCCGTTCGTGGCCCACGTACGGCAACAGAATGGGTGTCATTAGAAAGCTTAGACTTTGGGCTTTATTAATGCAAAGTTTGATCGAGAAAGAGTCAAAGGGGGCGTTTACAGGGGATTTTAAATATGTAATGCTGATTTTATTCCTAAAGGCCTGTCAAATATGACGTCACTAAAACACCCGTAGCGCCGTTCGTGGCCCACGTACGCCAACAAGTGGGGTGTCGTTAGAAAGCTTAGACTTTGGGCTTTGATTATGCTAAGTTTGATCGAGAAAGAATCAGAAAAAGAGGCTTCAGGGGCTTTTTCGCACATGGAAGGCTGATTTTTTTTCTAATGGCCTGTCAAACATAAAGTCACTAAAACACCCGTAGCGCCGTTCGGGGCTACTTACCCCAACAATTGTGGCGTTGTTAGAGAGCTTCGACTCTGGGCCTTCTTAGTGCCAAGTTGGATCGAGAAAGAATGAAAGGGGGCGGCTACAGCGGCTTTTAAACATGTAAGGCTGATTTTTTTCTAATAGGCCTGTCAAATATGACGTCACTAAAACACCCGTAGCGCCGTTCGTGGCCCACGTACGGCAACAGAATGGGTGTCGTTAGAAAGCTTAGACTTTGGGCTTTATTAATGCAAAGTTTGATAGAGAAAGAGTCAAAGGGGGCGTCTACAGGGGATTTTAAATATGTAAGGCTGATTTTATTCCTAAAGGCCTGTCAAATATGACGTCACTAAAACACCCGTAGCGCCGTTCGTGGCCCACGTACGGCAACAGAATGGGTGTCGTTAGAAAGCTTAGACTTTGGGCTTTGATAATGCTAAGTTTGATCGAGAAAGAATCAGAAAAAGAGGCTCCCGGGGCTTTTTCGCACATGGAAGGCTGATTTTTTTTCTAATGGCCTGTCAAACATGAAGTCACTAAAACACCCATAGCACCGTTCGGGGCTACTTACCCCATTAATTGTGGTGTTGTTAGAGAGCTTCGACTCTGGGCCTTCTTAGTGCCAAGTTGGATCGAGAAAGAATGAAAGGGGGCGGCTACAGCGGCTTTTAAACATGTAAGGCTGATTTTTTTCTAAAAGGCCTGTCAAATAGTACGTCACTAAAACACCCGTAGCGTTCGTGGCCCACGTACGGCAACAAAATGGGTGTCGTTAGAAAGCTTAGACTTTGGGCTTTATTAGTGCAAAGTTTGATCGAGAAAGAGTCAAAGGGAGAGGCTCCAGGTGCTTTTTCGCACATGGAAGGTTAATTTTATTTTCTAAAGGCCTGTCAAACATGACGTCTCTGAAACACATACAGCGCCGTTCGTGGGCCACGTACCCCAACAATTGTGGTGTCGTTAGAAAGCTTAGACTTTGGGCTTTATTAGTACCAAGTTTGATCGAGAAAGAGTCAAAGGGGCGTCTACAGGGGATTTTAAATATGTAAGGCTGATTTTATTCCTAAAGGCCTATCAAATATGACGTCACTAAAACACCCATAACGCCGTTGGTGTGCCACGTACGGCAACAAGTTGGGTGTCGTTAGAAAGCTTAGACTTTGGGCTTTAATAGTGCCAAGCTTGATCGAGAAAGAATCAAAGTTGGCGTCTACAGGGGCTTTTAAACATGCAAGGCTGATTTTTTCCTAAAGGCCTGTCAAATATGACGTCACTAAAACACCCATAGCGCCGTTCGTGTACCACGTACGCCAACAAGTGGGGTGTCGTTAGAAAGCTTAGACTTTGGGCTTTGACAATGCCAAGTTTCATCGAGAAAGATTTAGAGGGAGAGGCTCCAGGGGCTTTTTCGCACATGGAAGGCTGATTTTTTTTCTAAAGGCCTGTTTTTCTAAAAGCCTGTCAAACATGACGTCACTAAAACACCCATAGCGCCGTTCGTGTACCACGTAAGCCAACCAGTGGGATGTCGTTAGAAAGCTTAGACTTTGGGCTTTGATAATGCTAAGTTTGATCGAGAAAGAATCAGAAAAAGAGGCTCCAGGGGCTTTCTCGCACATGGAAGGCTGATTTTTTTTCTAATGGCCTGTCAAACATGAAGTCACTAAAACACCCATAGCGCCGTTCGGGGCTACTTACCCCAACAATTGTGGTGTTGTTAGAGAGCTTCGACTCTGGGCCTTCTTAGTGCCAAGTTGGATCGAGAAAGAATGAAAGGGGGCGGCTACAGCGGCTTTTAAACATGTAAGGCTGATTTTTTTCTAAAAGGCCTGTCAAATATGACGTCACTAAAACACCCGTAGCGCCGTTCGTGGCCCACGTACGGCAACAAAATGGGTGTCGTTAGAAAGCTTAGACTTTGGGCTTTATTAGTGCAAAGTTTGATCGAGAAAGAGTCAAAGGGAGAGGCTCCAGGTGCTTTTTCGCACATGGAAGGTTAATTTTATTTTCTAAAGGCCTGTCAAACATGACGTCTCTGAAACACATACAGCGCCGTTCGTGGACCACGTACCCCAACAATTGTGGTGTCGTTAGAAAGCTTAGACTTTGGGCTTTATTAGTACCAAGTTTGATCGAGAAAGAGTCAAAGGGGGCGTCTACAGGGGATTTTAAATATGTAAGGCTGATTTTATTCCTAAAGGCCTATCAAATATGACGTCACTACAACACCCATAACGCCGTTGGTGTGCCACGTACGGCAACAAGTTGGGTGTCGTTAGAAAGCTTAGACTTTGGGCTTTATTAGTGCCAAGCTTGATCGAGAAAGAATCAAAGTTCGCGTCTACAGGGGCTTTTAAACATGCAAGGCTGATTTTTTCCTAAAGGCCTGTCAAATATGACGTCACTAAAACACCCATAGCGCCGTTCGTGTACCACGAACCAAGTTGGATCGAGAAAGAATGAAAGGGGGCGGCTACAGCGGCTTTTAAACATGTAAGGCTGATTTTTTTCTGAAAGGCCTGTCAAATATGACGTCACTAAAACACCCGTAGCGCCGTTCGTGGCCCACGTACGGCAACAAAATGGGTGTCGTTAGAAAGCTTAGACTTTGGGCTTTATTAGTGCAAAGCTTGATCGAGAAAGAGTCAAAGGGAGAGGCTCCAGGTGCTTTTTCGCACATGGAAGGTTAATTTTATTTTCTAAAGGCCTGTCAAACATGACGTCTCTGAAACACATACAGCGTCGTTCGTGGGCCACGTACCCCAACAATTGTGGTGTCGTTAGAAAGCTTAGACTTTGGGCTTTATTAGTACCAAGTTTGATCGAGAAAGAGTCAAAGGGGGCGTCTACAGGGGATTTTAAATATGTAAGGCTGATTTTATTCCTAAAGGCCTATCAAATATGACGTCACTAAAACACCCATAACGCCGTTGGTGTGCCACGTACGGCAACAAGGTGGGTGTCGGTAGAAAGCTTAGACTTTGGGCTTTATTAGTGCCAAGCTTGATCGAGAAAGAATCAAAGTTGGCGTCTACAGGGGCTTTTAAACATGCAAGGCTGATTTTTTCCTAAAGGCCTGTCAAATATGACGTCACTAAAACACCCATAGCACCGTTCGTGTACCACGTACGCCAACAAGTGGGGTGTCGTTAGAAAGCTTAGACTTTGGGCTTTGACAATGCCAAGTTTCATCGAGAAAGATTTAGAGGGAGAGGCTCCAGGGGCTTTTTCGCACATGGAAGGCTGATTTTTTTTTTCTAAAGGCCTGTTTTTCTAAAAGCCTGTCAAACATGACGTCACTAAAACACCCATAGCGCCGTTCGTGTACCACGTACGCCAACAAGTGGGGTGTCGTTAGAAAGCTTAGACTTTGGGCTTTGATAATGCTAAGTTTGATCGAGAAAGAATCAGAAAAAGAGGCTCCAGGGGCTTTTTCGCACATGGAAGGCTGATTTTTTTTTCTAATGGCCTGTCAAACATGAAGTCACTAAAACACCCATAGCGCCGTTCGGGGCTACTTACCCCAACAATTGTGGTGTTGTTAGAGAGCTTCGACTCTGGGCCTTCTTAGTGCCAAGCTGGATCGAGAAAGAATGAAAGGGGGCGGCTACAGCGGCTTTTAAACATGTAAGGCTGATTTTTTTCTAAAAGGCCTGTCAAATATGACGTCACTAAAACACCCGTAGCGCCGTTCGTGGCCCACGTCCGGCAACAAAATGGGTGTCGTTAGAAAGCTTAGACTTTGGGCTTTATTAGTACCAAGTTTGATCGAGAAAGAGTCAAAGGGGCGTCTACAGGGGATTTTAAATATGTAAGGCTGATTTTATTCCTAAAGGCCTATCAAATATGACGTCACTAAAACACCCATAACGCCGTTGGTGTGCCACGTACGGCAACAAGTTGGGTGTCGTTAGAAAGCTTAGACTTTGGGCTTTATTAGTGCCAAGCTTGATCGAGAAAGAATCAAAGTTGGCGTCTACAGGGGCTTTTAAACATGCAAGGCTGATTTTTTCCTAAAGGCCTGTCAAATATGACGTCACTAAAACACCCATAGCGCCGTTCGTGTACCACGTACGCCAACAAGTGGGGTGTCGTTAGAAAGCTTAGACTTTGGGCTTTGACAATGCCAAGTTTCATCGAGAAAGATTTAGAGGGAGAGGCTCCAGGGGCTTTTTCGCACATGGAAGGCTGATTTTTTTTTCTAAAGGCCTGTCAAACATAAAGTCACTAAAACACCCGTAGCGCCGTTCGGGGCTACTTACCCCAACAATTGTGGTGTTGTTAGAGAGCTTCGACTCTGGGCCTTCTTAGTGCCAAGTTGGATCGAGAAAGAATGAAAGGGGGCGGCTACAGCGGCTTTTAAACATGTAAGGCTGATTTTTTTCTAAAAGGCCTGTCAAATAGTACGTCACTAAAACACCCGTAGCGCCGTTCGTGGCCCACGTACGGCAACAAAATGGGTGTCGTTAGAAAGCTTAGACTTTGGGCTTTGATCATGCTAAGTTTGATCGAGAAAGAATCAGAAAAAGAGGCTTCAGGGGCTTTTTCGCACATGGAAGGCTGATTTTTTTTCTAATGGCCTGTCAAACATAAAGTCACTAAAACACCCGTAGCGCCGTTCGGGGCTACTTACCCCAACAATTGTGGTGTTGTTAGAGAGCTTCGACTCTGGGCCTTCTTAGTGCCAAGTTGGATCGAGAAAGAATGAAAGGGGGCGGCTACAGCGGCTTTTAAACATGTAAGGCTGATTTTTTTCTAATAGGCCTGTCAAATATGACGTCACTAAAACACCCGTAGCGCCGTTCGTGGCACACGTACGGCAACAGAATGGGTGTCGTTAGAAAGCTTAGACTTTGGGCTTTATTAGTGCCAAGCTTGATCGAGAAAGAGTCAAAGGGGGCGTCTACAGGGGATTTTAAATATGTAAGGCTGATTTTATTCCTAAAGGCCTGTCAAATATGACGTCACTAAAACACCCGTAGCGCCGTTCGTGGCCCACGTACGGCAACAGAATGGGTGTCGTTAGAAAGCTTAGACTTTGGGCTTTGATAATGCTAAGTTTGATCGAGAAAGAATCAGAAAAAGAGGCTCCCGGGGCTTTTTCGCACATGGAAGGCTGATTTTTTTTCTAATGGCCTGTCAAACATGAAGTCACTAAAACACCCATAGCACCGTTCGGGGCTACTTACCCCATTAATTGTGGTGTTGTTAGAGAGCTTCGACTCTGGGCCTTCTTAGTGCCAAGTTGGATCGAGAAAGAATGAAAGGGGGCGGCTACAGCGGCTTTTAAACATGTAAGGCTGATTTTTTTCTAAAAGGCCTGTCAAATAGTACGTCACTAAAACACCCGTAGCGCCGTTCGTGGCCCACGTACGGCAACAAAATGGGTGTCGTTAGAAAGCTTAGACTTTGGGCTTTATTAGTGCAAAGTTTGATCGAGAAAGAGTCAAAGGGAGAGGCTCCAGGTGCTTTTTCGCACATGGAAGGTTAATTTTATTTTCTAAAGGCCTGTCAAACATGACGTCTCTGAAACACATACAGCGCCGTTCGTGGGCCACGTACCCCAACAATTGTGGTGTCGTTAGAAAGCTTAGACTTTGGGCTTTATTAGTACCAAGTTTGATCGAGAAAGAGTCAAAGGGGCGTCTACAGGGGATTTTAAATATGTAAGGCTGATTTTATTCCTAAAGGCCTATCAAATATGACGTCACTAAAACACCCATAACGCCGTTGGTGTGCCACGTACGGCAACAAGTTGGGTGTCGTTAGAAAGCTTAGACTTTGGGCTTTAATAGTGCCAAGCTTGATCGAGAAAGAATCAAAGTTGGCGTCTACAGGGGCTTTTAAACATGCAAGGCTGATTTTTTCCTAAAGGCCTGTCAAATATGACGTCACTAAAACACCCATAGCGCCGTTCGTGTACCACGTACGCCAACAAGTGGGGTGTCGTTAGAAAGCTTAGACTTTGGGCTTTGACAATGCCAAGTTTCATCGAGAAAGATTTAGAGGGAGAGGCTCCAGGGGCTTTTTCGCACATGGAAGGCTGATTTTTTTTTCTAAAGGCCTGTTTTTCTAAAAGCCTGTCAAACATGACGTCACTAAAACACCCATAGCGCCGTTCGTGTACCACGTAAGCCAACCAGTGGGATGTCGTTAGAAAGCTTAGACTTTGGGCTTTGATAATGCTAAGTTTGATCGAGAAAGAATCAGAAAAAGAGGCTCCAGGGGCTTTCTCGCACATGGAAGGCTGATTTTTTTTCTAATGGCCTGTCAAACATGAAGTCACTAAAACACCCATAGCGCCGTTCGGGGCTACTTACCCCAACAATTGTGGTGTTGTTAGAGAGCTTCGACTCTGGGCCTTCTTAGTGCCAAGTTGGATCGAGAAAGAATGAAAGGGGGCGGCTACAGCGGCTTTTAAACATGTAAGGCTGATTTTTTTCTAAAAGGCCTGTCAAATATGACGTCACTAAAACACCCGTAGCGCCGTTCGTGGCCCACGTACGGCAACAAAATGGGTGTCGTTAGAAAGCTTAGACTTTGGGCTTTATTAGTGCAAAGTTTGATCGAGAAAGAGTCAAAGGGAGAGGCTCCAGGTGCTTTTTCGCACATGGAAGGTTAATTTTATTTTCTAAAGGCCTGTCAAACATGACGTCTCTGAAACACATACAGCGCCGTTCGTGGACCACGTACCCCAACAATTGTGGTGTCGTTAGAAAGCTTAGACTTTGGGCTTTATTAGTACCAAGTTTGATCGAGAAAGAGTCAAAGGGGGCGTCTACAGGGGATTTTAAATATGTAAGGCTGATTTTATTCCTAAAGGCCTATCAAATATGACGTCACTAAAACACCCATAACGCCGTTGGTGTGCCACGTACGGCAACAAGTTGGGTGTCGTTAGAAAGCTTAGACTTTGGGCTTTATTAGTGCCAAGCTTGATCGAGAAAGAATCAAAGTTCGCGTCTACAGGGGCTTTTAAACATGCAAGGCTGATTTTTTCCTAAAGGCCTGTCAAATATGACGTCACTAAAACACCCATAGCGCCGTTCGTGTACCACGAACGCCAACAAGTGGGGTGTCGTTAGAAAGCTTAGACTTTGGGCTTTGACAATGCCAAGTTTCATCGAGAAATATTTAGAGTGAGAGGCTCCAGGGGCTTTTTCGCACATGGAAGGCTGATTTTTTTTTCTAAAAGCCTGTCAAACATGACGTCACTAAAACACCCATAGCGCCGTTCGTGTACCACGTACGCCAACAAGTGGGGTGTCGTTAGAAAGCTTAGACTTTGGGCTTTGATAATGCTAAGCTTGATCGAGAAAGAATCAGAAAAAGAGGCTCCAGGGGCTTTTTCGCACATGGAAGGCTGATTTTTTTTTCTAATGGCCTGTCAAACATGAAGTCACTAAAACACCCATAGCGCCGTTCGGGGCTACTTACCCCAACAATTGTGGTGTTGTTAGAGAGCTTCGACTCTGGGCCTTCTTAGTGCCAAGTTGGATCGAGAAAGAATGAAAGGGGGCGGCTACAGCGGCTTTTAAACATGTAAGGCTGATTTTTTTCTGAAAGGCCTGTCAAATATGACGTCACTAAAACACCCGTAGCGCCGTTCGTGGCCCACGTACGGCAACAAAATGGGTGTCGTTAGAAAGCTTAGACCTTGGGCTTTATTAGTGCAAAGTTTGATCGAGAAAGAGTCAAAGGGAGAGGCTCCAGGTGCTTTTTCGCACATGGAAGGTTAATTTTATTTTCTAAAGGCCTGTCAAACATGACGTCTCTGAAACACATACAGCGTCGTTCGTGGGCCACGTACCCCAACAATTGTGGTGTCGTTAGAAAGCTTAGACTTTGGGCTTTATTAGTACCAAGTTTGATCGAGAAAGAGTCAAAGGGGGCGTCTACAGGGGATTTTAAATATGTAAGGCTGATTTTATTCCTAAAGGCCTATCAAATATGACGTCACTAAAACACCCATAACGCCGTTGGTGTGCCACGTACGGCAACAAGGTGGGTGTCGGTAGAAAGCTTAGACTTTGGGCTTTATTAGTGCCAAGCTTGATCGAGAAAGAATCAAAGTTGGCGTCTACAGGGGCTTTTAAACATGCAAGGCTGATTTTTTCCTAAAGGCCTGTCAAATATGACGTCACTAAAACACCCATAGCGCCGTTCGTGTACCACGTACGCCAACAAGTGGGGTGTCGTTAGAAAGCTTAGACTTTGGGCTTTGACAATGCCAAGTTTCATCGAGAAAGATTTAGAGGGAGAGGCTCCAGGGGCTTTTTCGCACATGGAAGGCTGATTTTTTTTTCTAAAGGCCTGTTTTTCTAAAAGCCTGTCAAACATGACGTCACTAAAACACCCATAGCGCCGTTCGTGTACCACGTAAGCCAACAAGTGGGATGTCGTTAGAAAGCTTAGACTTTGGGCTTTGATAATGCTAAGTTTGATCGAGAAAGAATCAGAAAAAGAGGCTCCAGGGGCTTTATCGCACATGGAAGGCTGATTTTTTTTCTAATGGCCTGTCAAACATGAAGTCACTAAAACACCCATAGCGCCGTTCGGGGCTACTTACCCCAACAATTGTGGTGTTGTTAGAGAGCTTCGACTCTGGGCCTTCTTAGTGCCAAGTTGGATCGAGAAAGAATGAAAGGGGGCGGCTACAGCGGCTTTTAAACATGTAAGGCTGATTTTTTTCTAAAAGGCCTGTCAAATATGACGTCACTAAAACACCCGTAGCGCCGTTCGTGGCCCACGTACGGCAACAAAATGGGTGTCGTTAGAAAGCTTAGACTTTGGGCTTTATTAGTGCAAAGTTTGATCGAGAAAGAGTCAAAGGGAGAGGCTCCAGGTGCTTTTTCGCACATGGAAGGTTAATTTTATTTTCTAAAGGCCTGTCAAACATGACGTCTCTGAAACACATACAGCGTCGTTCGTGGGCCACGTACCCCAACAATTGTGGTGTCGTTAGAAAGCTTAGACTTTGGGCTTTATTAGTACCAAGTTTGATCGAGAAAGAGTCAAAGGGGGCGTCTACAGGGGATTTTAAATATGTAAGGCTGATTTTATTCCTAAAGGCCTATCAAATATGACGTCACTAAAACACCCATAACGCCGTTGGTGTGCCACGTACGGCAACAAGGTGGGTGTCGGTAGAAAGCTTAGACTTTGGGCTTTATTAGTGCCAAGCTTGATCGAGAAAGAATCAAAGTTGGCGTCTACAGGGGCTTTTAAACATGCAAGGCTGATTTTTTCCTAAAGGCCTGTCAAATATGACGTCACTAAAACACCCATAGCGCCGTTCGTGTACCACGTACGCCAACAAGTGGGGTGTCGTTAGAAAGCTTAGACTTTGGGCTTTGACAATGCCGAATTCATCGAGAAATATTTAGAGGGAGAGGCTCCAGGGGCTTTTTCGCACATGGAAGGCTGATTTTTTTTTTCTAAAGGCCTGTTTTTCTAAAAGCCTGTCAAACATGACGTCACTAAAACACCCATAGCGCCGTTCGTGTACCACCTACGCCAACAAGTGGGGTGTCGTTAGAAAGCTTAGACTTTGGGCTTTGATAATGCTAAGTTTGATTGAGAAAGAATCAGAAAAAGAGGCTCCAGGGGCTTTTTCGCACATGGAAGGCTGATTTTTTTTTCTAATGGCCTGTCAAACATGAAGTCACTAAAACACCCATAGCGCCGTTCGGGGCTACTTACCCCAACAATTGTGGTGTTGTTAGAGAGCTTCGACTCTGGGCCTTCTTAGTGCCAAGTTGGATCGAGAAAGAATCAAAGGGGGCGGCTACAGCGGCTTTTAAACATGTAAGGCTGATTTTTTTCTAAAAGGCCTGTCAAATATGACGTCACTAAAACACCCGTAGCGCCGTTCGTGGCCCACGTACGGCAACAAAATGGGTGTCGTTAGAAAGCTTAGACTTTGGGCTTTAGTAGTGCAAAGTTTGATCGAGAAAGAGTCAAAGGGAGAGGCTCCAGGTGCTTTTTCGCACATGGAAGGTTAATTTTATTTTCTAAAGGCCTGTCAAACATGACGTCTCTGAAACACATACAGCGCCGTTCGTGGGCCACATACCCCAACAATTGTGGTGTCGTTAGAAAGCTTAGACTTTGGGCTTTATTAGTACCAAGTTTGATCGAGAAAGAGTCAAAGGGGCGTCTACAGGGGATTTTAAATATGTAAGGCTGATTTTATTCCTAAAGGCCTATCAAATATGACGTCACTAAAACACCCATAACGCCGTTGGTGTGCCACGTACGGCAACAAGTTGGGTGTCGTTAGAAAGCTTAAACTTTGGGCTTTATTAGTGCCAAGCTTGATCGAGAAAGAATCAAAGTTGGCGTCTACAGGGGCTTTTAAACATGCAAGGCTGATTTTTTCCTAAAGGCCTGTCAAATATGACGTCACTAAAACACCCATAGCGCCGTTCGTGTACCACGTACGCCAACAAGTGGGGTGTCGTTAGAAAGCTTAGACTTTGGGCTTTGACAATGCCAAGTTTCATCGAGAAAGATTTAGAGGGAGAGGCTCCAGGGGCTTTTTCGCACATGGAAGGCTGATTTTTTTTCTAAAGGCCTGTTTTTCTAAAAGCCTGTCAAACATGACGTCACTAAAACACCCATAGCGCCGTTCGTGTACCACGTACGCCAACAAGTGGGGTGTCGTTAGAAAGCTTAGACTTTGGGCTTTGATAATGCTAAGTTTGATCGAGAAAGAATCAGAAAAAGAGGCTCCAGGGGCTTTTTCGCACATGGAAGGCTGATTTTTTTTCTAATGGCCTGTCAAACATGAAGGCACTAAAACACCCATAGCGCCGTTCGGGGCTACTTACCCCAACAATTGTGGTGTTGTTAGAGAGCTTCGACTCTGGGCCTTCTTAGTGCCAAGTTGGATCGAGAAAGAATGAAAGGGGGCGGCTACAGCGGCTTTTAAACATGTAAGGCTGATTTTTTTCTAAAAGGCCTGTCAAATATGACGTCACTAAAACACCCGTAGCGCCGTTCGTGGCCCACGTACGGCAACAAAATGGGTGTCGTTAGAAAGCTTAGACTTTGGGCTTTATTAATGCAAAGTTTGATCGAGAAAGAGTCAAAGGGAGAGGCTCCAGGTGCTTTTTCGCACATGGAAGGTTAATTTTATTTTCTAAAGGCCTGTCAAACATGACGTCTCTGAAACACATACAGCGCCGTTCGTGGGCCACGTACCCCAACAATTGTGGTGTCGTTAGAAAGCTTAGACTTTGGGCTTTATTAGTACCAAGTTTGATCGAGAAAGAGTCAAAGGGGGCGTCTACAGGGGATTTTAAATATGTAAGGCTGATTTTATTCCTAAAGGCCTATCAAATATGACGTCACTAAAACACCCATAACGCCGTTGGTGTGCCACGTACGGCAACAAGTTGGGTGTCGTTAGAAAGCTTAGACTTTGGGCTTTATTAGTGCTAAGCTTGATCGAGAAAGAATCAAAGTTGGCGTCTACAGGGGCTTTTAAACATGCAAGGCTGATTTTTTCCTAAAGGCCTGTCAAATATGACGTCACTAAAACACCCATAGCGCCGTTCGTGTACCACGTACGCCAACAAGTGGGGTGTCGTTAGAAAGCTTAGACTTTGGGCTTTGACAATGCCAAGTTTCATCGAGAAAGATTTAGAGGGAGAGGCTCCAGGGGCTTTTTCGCACATGGAAGGCTGATTTTTTTTTCTAAAGGCCTGTTTTTCTAAAAGCCTGTCAAACATGACGTCACTAAAACACCCATAGCGCCGTTCGTGTACCACGCACGCCAACAAGTGGGGTGTCGTTAGAAAGCTTAGACTTTGGGCTTTGATGATGCTAAGTTTGATCGAGAAAGAATCAGAAAAAGAGGCTCCCGGGGCTTTTTCGCACATGGAAGGCTGATTTTTTTTCTAATGGCCTGTCAAACATGAAGTCACTAAAACACCCATAGCACCGTTCGGGGCTACTTACCCCAACAATTGTGGTGTTGTTAGAGAGCTTCGACTCTGGGCCTTCTTAGTGCCAAGTTGGATCGAGAAAGAATGAAAGGGGGCGGCTACAGCGGCTTTTAAACATGTAAGGCTGATTTTTTTCTAAAAGGCCTGTCAAATATGACGTCACTAAAACACCCGTAGCGCCGTTCGTGGCCCACGTACGGCAACAAAATGGGTGTCGTTAGAAAGCTTAGACTTTGGGCTTTATTAATGCAAAGTTTGATCGAGAAAGAGTCAAAGGGAGAGGCTCCAGGTGCTTTTTCGCACATGGAAGGTTAATTTTATTTTCTAAAGGCCTGTCAAACATGACGTCTCTGAAACACATACAGCGCCGTTCGTGGGCCACCTACCCCAACAATTGTAGTGTCGTTAGAAAGCTTAGACCTTGGGCTTTATTAGTACCAAGTTTGATCGAGAAAGAGTCAAAGGGGGCGTCTACAGGGGATGTTAAATATGTAAGGCTGATTTTATTCCTAAAGGCCTATCAAATATGACGTCACTAAAACACCCATAACGCCGTTGGTGTGCCACGTACGGCAACAAGTTGGGTGTTGTTAGAAAGCTTAGACTTTGGGCTTTATTAGTGCCAAGCTTGATCGAGAAAGAATCAAAGTTGGCGTCTACAGGGGCTTTTAAACATGCAAGGCTGATTTTTTCCTAAAGGCCTGTCAAATATGACGTCACTAAAACACCCATAGCGCCGTTCGTGTACCACGTACGCCAACAAGTGGGGTGTCGTTAGAAAGCTTAGACTTTGGGCTTTGACAATGCCAAGTTTCATCGAGAAAGATTTAGAGGGAGAGGCTCCAGGGGCTTTTTCGCACATGGAAGGCTGATTTTTTTTTCTAAAAGCCTGTCAAACATGACGTCACTAAAACACCCATAGCGCCGTTCGTGTACCACGTACGCCAACAAGTGGGGTGTCGTTAGAAAGCTTAGATTTTGGGCTTTGATAATGCTAAGTTTGATCGAGAAAGAATCAGAAAAAGAGGCTCCAGGGGCTTTTTCGCACATGGAAGGCTGATTTTTTTTTCTAATGGCCTGTCAAACATGAAGTCACTAAAACACCCATAGCGCCGTTCGGGGCTACTTACCCCAACAATTGTGGTGTTGTTAGAGAGCTTCGACTCTGGGCCTTCTAAGTGCCAAGTTGGATCGAGAAAGAATGAAAGGGGGCGGCTACAGCGGCTTTTAAACATGTAAGGCTGATTTTTTTCTGAAAGGCCTGTCAAATATGACGTCACTAAAACACCCGTAGCGCCGTTCGTGGCCCACGTACGGCAACAAAATGGGTGTCGTTAGAAAGCTTAGACTTTGGGCTTTATTAGTGCAAAGTTTGATCGAGAAAGAGTCAAAGGGAGAGGCTCCAGGTGCTTTTTCGCACATGGAAGGTTAATTTTATTTTCTAAAGGCCTGTCAAACATGACGTCTCTGAAACACATACAGCGTCGTTGGTGGGCCACGTACCCCAACAATTGTGGTGTCGTTAGAAAGCTTAGACTTTGGGCTTTATTAGTACCAAGTTTGATTGAGAAAGAGTCAAAGGGGGCGTCTACAGGGGATTTTAAATATGTAAGGCTGATTTTATTCCTAAAGGCCTATCAAATATGACGTCACTAAAACACCCATAACGCCGTTGGTGTGCCACGTACGGCAACAAGGTGGGTGTCGGTAGAAAGCTTAGACTTTGGGCTTTATTAGTGCCAAGCTTGATCGAGAAAGAATCAAAGTTGGCGTCTACAGGGGCTTTTAAACATGCAAGGCTGATTTTTTCCTAAAGGCCTGTCAAATATGACGTCACTAAAACACCCATAGCGCCGTTCGTGTACCACGTACGCCAACAAGTGGGGTGTCGTTAGAAAGCTTAGACTTTGGGCTTTGACAATGCCAAGTTTCATCGAGAAAGATTTAGAGGGAGAGGCTCCAGGGGCTTTTTCGCACATGGAAGGCTGATTTTTTTTTCTAAAGGCCTGTTTTTCTAAAAGCCTGTCAAACATGACGTCACTAAAACACCCATAGCGCCGTTCGTATACCACGTAAGCCAACAAGTGGGATGTCGTTAGAAAGCTTAGACTTTGGGCTTTGATAATGCTAAGTTTGATCGAGAAAGAATCAGAAAAAGAGGCTCCAGGGGCTTTCTCGCACATGGAAGGCTGATTTTTTTTCTAATGGCCTGTCAAACATGAAGTCACTTAAACACCCATAGCGCCGTTCGGGGCTACTTACCCCAACAATTGTGGTGTTGTTAGAGAGCTTCGACTCTGGGCCTTCTTAGTGCCAAGTTGGATCGAGAAAGAATGAAAGGGGGCGGCTACAGCGGCTTTTAAACATGTAAGGCTGATTTTTTTCTAAAAGGCCTGTCAAATATGACGTCACTAAAACACCCGTAGCGCCGTTCGTGGCCCACGTACGGCAACAAAATGGGTGTCGTTAGAAAGCTTAGACTTTGGGCTTTATTAGTGCAAAGTTTGATCGAGAAAGAGTCAAAGGGAGAGGCTCCAGGTGCTTTTTCGCACATGGAAGGTTAATTTTATTTTCTAAAGGCCTGTCAAACATGACGTCTCTGAAACACATACAGCGCCGTTCGTGGGCCACATACCCCAACAATTGTGGTGTCGTTAGAAAGCTTAGACTTTGGGCTTTATTAGTACCAAGTTTGATCGAGAAAGAGTCAAAGGGGCGTCTACAGGGGATTTTAAATATGTAAGGCTGATTTTATTCCTAAAGGCCTATCAAATATGACGTCACTAAAACACCCATAACGCCGTTGGTGTGCCACGTACGGCAACCAGTTGGGTGTCGTTAGAAAGCTTAAACTTTGGGCTTTATTAGTGCCAAGCTTGATCGAGAAAGAATCAAAGTTGGCGTCTACAGGGGCTTTTAAACATGCAAGGCTGATTTTTTCCTAAAGGCCTGTCAAATATGACGTCACTAAAACACCCATAGCGCCGTTCGTGTACCACGTACGCGAACAAGTGGGGTGTCGTTAGAAAGCTTAGACTTTGGGCTTTGACAATGCCAAGTTTCATCGAGAAAGATTTAGAGGGAGAGGCTCCAGGGGCTTTTTCGCACATGGAAGGCTGATTTTTTTTTCTAAAGGCCTGTTTTTCTAAAAGCCTGTCAAACATGACGTCACTAAAACACCCATAGCGCCGTTCGTGTACCACGTACGCCAACAAGTGGGGTGTCGTTAGAAAGCTTAGACTTTGGGCTTTGATAATGCTAAGTTTGATCGAGAAAGAATCAGAAAAAGAGGCTCCCGGGGCTTTTTCGCACATGGAAGGCTGATTTTTTTTCTAATGGCCTGTCAAACATGAAGGCACTAAAACACCCATAGCGCCGTTCGGGGCTACTTACCCCAACAATTGTGGTGTTGTTAGAGAGCTTCGACTCTGGGCCTTCTTAGTGCCAAGTTGGATCGAGAAAGAATGAAAGGGGGCGGCTACAGCGGCTTTTAAACATGTAAGGCTGATTTTTTTCTAAAAGGCCTGTCAAATATGACGTCACTAAAACACCCGTAGCGCCGTTCGTGGCCCACGTACGGCAACAAAATGGGTGTCGTTAGAAAGCTTAGACTTTGGGCTTTATTAATGCAAAGTTTGATCGAGAAAGAGTCAAAGGGAGAGGCTCCAGGTGCTTTTTCGCACATGGAAGGTTAATTTTATTTTCTAAAGGCCTGTCAAACATGACGTCTCTGAAACACATACAGCGCCGTTCGTGGGCCACGTACCCCAACAATTGTGGTGTCGTTAGAAAGCTTAGACTTTGGGCTTTATTAGTACCAAGTTTGATCGAGAAAGAGTCAAAGGGGGCGTCTACAGGGGATTTTAAATATGTAAGGCTGATTTTATTCCTAAAGGCCTATCAAATATGACGTCACTAAAACACCCATAACGCCGTTGGTGTGCCACGTACGGCAACAAGTTGGGTGTCGTTAGAAAGCTTAAACTTTGGGCTTTATTAGTGCCAAGCTTGATCGAGAAAGAATCAAAGTTGGCGTCTACAGGGGCTTTTAAACATGCAAGGCTGATTTTTTCCTAAAGGCCTGTCAAATATGACGTCACTAAAACACCCATAGCGCCGTTCGTGTACCACGTACGCCAACAAGTGGGGTGTCGTTAGAAAGCTTAGACTTTGGGCTTTGACAATGCCAAGTTTCATCGAGAAAGATTTAGAGGGAGAGGCTCCAGGGGCTTTTTCGCACATGGAAGGCTGATTTTTTTTTCTAAAGGCCTGTTTTTCTAAAAGCCTGTCAAACATGACGTCACTAAAACACCCATAGCGCCGTTCGTGTACCACGTACGCCAACAAGTGGGGTGTCGTTAGAAAGCTTAGACTTTGGGCTTTGATGATGCTAAGTTTGATCGAGAAAGAATCAGAAAAAGAGGCTCCCGGGGCTTTTTCGCACATGGAAGGCTGATTTTTTTTCTAATGGCCTGTCAAACATGAAGTCACTAAAACACCCATAGCACCGTTCGGGGCTACTTACCCCAACAATTGTGGTGTTGTTAGAGAGCTTCGACTCTGGGCCTTCTTAGTGCCAAGTTGGATCGAGAAAGAATGAAAGGGGGCGGCTACAGCGGCTTTTAAACATGTAAGGCTGATTTTTTTCTAAAAGGCCTGTCAAATAGTACGTCACTAAAACACCCGTAGCGCCGTTCGTGGCCCACGTACGGCAACAAAATGGGTGTCGTTAGAAAGCTTAGACTTTGGGCTTTATTAGTGCAAAGTTTGATCGAGAAAGAGTCAAAGGGAGAGGCTCCAGGTGCTTTTTGGCACATGGAAGGTTAATTTTATTTTCTAAAGGCCTGTCAAACATGACGTCTCTGAAACACATACAGCGCCGTTCGTGGGCCACGTACCCCAACAATTGTGGTGTCGTTAGAAAGCTTAGACTTTGGGCTTTATTAGTACCAAGTTTGATCGAGAAAGAGTCAAAGGGGCGTCTACAGGGGATTTTAAATATGTAAGGCTGATTCTATTCCTAAAGGCCTATCAAATATGACGTCACTAAAACACCCATAACGCCGTTGGTGTGCCACGTACGGCAACAAGTTGGGTGTCGTTAGAAAGCTTAGACTTTGGGCTTTAATAGTGCCAAGCTTGATCGAGAAAGAATCAAAGTTGGCGTCTACAGGGGCTTTTAAACATGCAAGGCTGATTTTTTCCTAAAGGCCTGTCAAATATGACGTCACTAAAACACCCATAGCGCCGTTCGTGTACCACGTACGCCAACAAGTGGGGTGTCGTTAGAAAGCTTAGACTTTGGGCTTTGACAATGCCAAGTTTCATCGAGAAAGATTTAGAGGGAGAGGCTCCAGGGGCTTTTTCGCACATGGAAGGCTGACTTTTTTTTCTAAAGGCCTGTTTTTCTAAAAGCCTGTCAAACATGACGTCACTAAAACACCCATAGCGCCGTTCGTGTACCACGTAAGCCAACAAGTGGGATGTCGTTAGAAAGCTTAGACTTTGGGCTTTGATAATGCTAAGTTTGATCGAGAAAGAATCAGAAAAAGAGGCTCCAGGGGCTTTCTCGCACATGGAAGGCTGATTTTTTTTCTAATGGCCTGTCAAACATGAAGTCACTAAAACACCCATAGCGCCGTTCGGGGCTACTTACCCCAACAATTGTGGTGTTGTTAGAGAGCTTCGACTCTGGGCCTTCTTAGTGCCAAGTTGGATCGAGAAAGAATGAAAGGGGGCGGCTACAGCGGCTTTTAAACATGTAAGGCTGATTTTTTTCTAAAAGGCCTGTCAAATATGACGTCACTAAAACACCCGTAGCGCCGTTCGTGGCCCACGTACGGCAACAAAATGGGTGTCGTTAGAAAGCTTAGACTTTGGGCTTTATTAGTGCAAAGTTTGATCGAGAAAGAGTCAAAGGGAGAGGCTCCAGGTGCTTTTTCGCACATGGAAGGTTAATTTTATTTTCTAAAGGCCTGTCAAACATGACGTCTCTGAAACACATACAGCGCCGTTCGTGGGCCACCTACCCCAACAATTGTGGTGTCGTTAGAAAGCTTAGACTTTGGGCTTTATTAGTACCAAGTTTGATCGAGAAAGAGTCAAAGGGGGCGTCTACAGGGGATGTTAAATATGTAAGGCTGATTTTATTCCTAAAGGCCTATCAAATATGACGTCACTAAAACACCCATAACGCCGTTGGTGTGCCACGTACGGCAACAAGTTGGGTGTCGTTAGAAAGCTTAGACTTTGGGCTTTATTAGTGCCAAGCTTGATCGAGAAAGAATCAAAGTTGGCGTCTACAGGGGCTTTTAAACATGCAAGGCTGATTTTTTCCTAAAGGCCTGTCAAATATGACGTCACTAAAACACCCATAGCGCCGTTCGTGTACCACGTACGCCAACAAGTGGGGTGTCGTTAGAAAGCTTAGACTTTGGGCTTTGACAATGCCAAGTTTCATCGAGAAAGATTTAGAGGGAGAGGCTCCAGGGGCTTTTTCGCACATGGAAGGCTGATTTTTTTTTCTAAAAGCCTGTCAAACATGACGTCACTAAAACACCCATAGCGCCGTTCGTGTACCACGTACGCCAACAAGTGGGGTGTCGTTAGAAAGCTTAGATTTTGGGCTTTGATAATGCTAAGTTTGATCGAGAAAGAATCAGAAAAAGAGGCTCCAGGGGCTTTTTCGCACATGGAAGGCTGATTTTTTTTTCTAATGGCCTGTCAAACATGAAGTCACTAAAACACCCATAGCGCCGTTCGGGGCTACTTACCCCAACAATTGTGGTGTTGTTAGAGAGCTTCGACTCTGGGCCTTCTAAGTGCCAAGTTGGATCGAGAAAGAATGAAAGGGGGCGGCTACAGCGGCTTTTAAACATGTAAGGCTGATTTTTTTCTGAAAGGCCTGTCAAATATGACGTCACTAAAACACCCGTAGCGCCGTTCGTGGCCCACGTACGGCATCAAAATGGGTGTCGTTAGAAAGGTTAGACTTTGGGCTTTATTAGTGCAAAGTTTGATCGAGAAAGAGTCAAAGGGAGAGGCTCCAGGTGCTTTTTCGCACATGGAAGGTTAATTTTATTTTCTAAAGGCCTGGCAAACATGACGTCTCTGAAACACATACAGCGTCGTTGGTGGGCCACGTACCCCAACAATTGTGGCGTCGTTAGAAAGCTTAGACTTTGGGCTTTATTAGTACCAAGTTTGATTGAGAAAGAGTCAAAGGGGGCGTCTACAGGGGATTTTAAATATGTAAGGCTGATTTTATTCCTAAAGGCCTATCAAATATGACGTCACTAAAACACCCATAACGCCGTTGGTGTGCCACGTACGGCAACAAGGTGGGTGTCGGTAGAAAGCTTAGACTTTGGGCTTTATTAGTGCCAAGCTTGATCGAGAAAGAATCAAAGTTGGCGTCTACAGGGGCTTTTAAACATGCAAGGCTGATTTTTTCCTAAAGGCCTGTCAAATATGACGTCACTAAAACACCCATAGCGCCGTTCGTGTACCACGTACGCCAACAAGTGGGGTGTCGTTAGAAAGCTTAGACTTTGGGCTTTGACAATGTCAAGTTTCATCGAGAAAGATTTAGAGGGAGAGGCTCCAGGGGCTTTTTCGCACATGGAAGGCTGATTTTTTTTTCTAAAGGCCTGTTTTTCTAAAAGCCTGTCAAACATGACGTCACTAAAACACCCATAGCGCCGTTCGTGTACCACGTAAGCCAACAAGTGGGATGTCGTTAGAAAGCTTTGACTTTGGGCTTTGATAATGCTAAGTTTGATCGAGAAAGAATCAGAAAAAGAGGCTCCAGGGGCTTTCTCGCACATGGAAGGCTGATTTTTTTTCTAATGGCCTGTCAAACATGAAGTCACTAAAACACCCATAGCGCCGTTCGGGGCTACTTACCCCAACAATTGTGGTGTTGTTAGAGAGCTTCGACTCTGGGCCTTCTTAGTGCCAAGTTGGATCGAGAAAGAATGAAAGGGGGCGGCTACAGCGGCTTTTAAACATGTAAGGCTGATTTTTTTCTAAAAGGCCTGTCAAATATGACGTCACTAAAACACCCGTAGCGCCGTTCGTGGCCCACGTACGGCAACAAAATGGGTGTCGTTAGAAAGCTTAGACTTTGGGCTTTATTAGTGCAAAGTTTGATCGAGAAAGAGTCAAAGGGAGAGGCTCCAGGTGCTTTTTCGCACATGGAAGGTTAATTTTATTTTCTAAAGGCCTGTCAAACATGACGTCTCTGAAACACATACAGCGCCGTTCGTGGGCCACGTATCCCCAACAATTGTGGTGTCGTTAGAAAGCTTAGACTTTGGGCTTTATTAGTACCAAGTTTGATCGAGAAAGAGTCAAAGGGGGCGTCTACAGGGGATTTTAAATATGTAAGGCTGATTTTATTCCTAAAGGCCTATCAAATATGACGTCACTAAAACACCCATAACGCCGTTGGTGTGCCACGTACGGCAACAAGTGGCGTGTCGTTAGAAAGCTTAGACTTTGGGCTTTATTAGTGCCAAGCTTGATCGAGAAAGAATCAAAGTTGGCGTCTACAGGGGCTTTTAAACATGCAAGGCTGATTTTTTCCTAAAGGCCTGTCAAATATGACGTCACTAAAACACCCATAGCGCCGTTCGTGTACCACGTACGCCAACAAGTAGGGTGTCGTTAGAAAGCTTAGACTTTGGGCTTTGACAATGCCAAGTTTCATCGAGAAATATTTAGAGGGAGAGGCTCCAGGGGCTTTTTCGCACATGGAAGGCTGATTTTTTTTTCTAAAAGCCTGTCAAACATGACGTCACTAAAACACCCATAGCGCCGTTCGTGTACCACGTACGCCAACAAGTGGGGTGTCGTTAGAAAGCTTAGACTTTGGGCTTTGAGAATGCTAAGTTTGATCGAGAAAGAGTCAAAGGGAGAGGCTCCAGGTGCTTTTTCGCACATGGAAGGTTAATTTTATTTTCTAAAGGCCTGTCAAACATGACGTCTCTGAAACACATACAGCGTCGTTCGTGGGCCACGTACCCCAACAATTGTGGTGTCGTTAGAAAGCTTAGACTTTGGGCTTTATTAGTACCAAGTTTGATCGAGAAAGAGTCAAAGGGGGCGTCTACAGGGGATTTTAAATATGTAAGGCTGATTTTATTCCTAAAGGCCTATCAAATATGACGTCACTAAAACACCCATAACGCCGTTGGTGTGCCACGTACGGCAACAAGGTGGGTGTCGGTAGAAAGCTTAGACTTTGGGCTTTATTAGTGCCAAGCTTGATCGAGAAAGAATCAAAGTTGGCGTCTACAGGGGCTTTTAAACATGCAAGGCTGATTTTTTCCTAAAGGCCTGTCAAATATGACGTCACTAAAACACCCATAGCGCCGTTCGTGTACCACGTACGCCAACAAGTGGGGTGTCGTTAGAAAGCTTAGACTTTGGGCTTTGACAATGCCAAGTTTCATCGAGAAAGATTTAGAGGGAGAGGCTCCAGGGGCTTTTTCGCACATGGAAGGCTGATTTTTTTTTCTAAAGGCCTGTTTTTCTAAAAGCCTGTCAAACATGACGTCACTAAAACACCCATAGCGCCGTTCGTGTACCACGTAAGCCAACAAGTGGGGTGTCGTTAGAAAGCTTAGATTTTGGGCTTTGATAATGCTAAGTTTGATCGAGAAAGAATCAGAAAAAGAGGCTCCAGGGGCTTTTTCGCACATGGAAGGCTGATTTTTTTTTCTAATGGCCTGTCAAACATGAAGTCACTAAAACACCCATAGCGCCGTTCGGGGCTACTTACCCCAACAATTGTGGTGTTGTTAGAGAGCTTCGACTCTGGGCCTTCTAAGTGCCAAGTTGGATCGAGAAAGAATGAAAGGGGGCGGCTACAGCGGCTTTTAAACATGTAAGGCTGATTTTTTTCTGAAAGGCCTGTCAAATATGACGTCACTAAAACACCCGTAGCGCCGTTCGTGGCCCACGTACGGCATCAAAATGGGTGTCGTTAGAAAGGTTAGACTTTGGGCTTTATTAGTGCAAAGTTTGATCGAGAAAGAGTCAAAGGGAGAGGCTCCAGGTGCTTTTTCGCACATGGAAGGTTAATTTTATTTTCTAAAGGCCTGTCAAACATGACGTCTCTGAAACACATACAGCGTCGTTGGTGGGCCACGTACCCCAACAATTGTGGCGTCGTTAGAAAGCTTAGACTTTGGGCTTTATTAGTACCAAGTTTGATTGAGAAAGAGTCAAAGGGGGCGTCTACAGGGGATTTTAAATATGTAAGGCTGATTTTATTCCTAAAGGCCTATCAAATATGACGTCACTAAAACACCCATAACGCCGTTGGTGTGCCACGTACGGCAACAAGGTGGGTGTCGGTAGAAAGCTTAGACTTTGGGCTTTATTAGTGCCAAGCTTGATCGAGAAAGAATCAAAGTTGGCGTCTACAGGGGCTTTTAAACATGCAAGGCTGATTTTTTCCTAAAGGCCTGTCAAATATGACGTCACTAAAACACCCATAGCGCCGTTCGTGTACCACGTACGCCAACAAGTGGGGTGTCGTTAGAAAGCTTAGACTTTGGGCTTTGACAATGCCAAGTTTCATCGAGAAAGATTTAGAGGGAGAGGCTCCAGGGGCTTTTTCGCACATGGAAGGCTGATTTTTTTTTCTAAAGGCCTGTTTTTCTAAAAGCCTGTCAAACATGACGTCACTAAAACACCCATAGCGCCGTTCGTGTACCACGTAAGCCAACAAGTGGGATGTCGTTAGAAAGCTTAGACTTTGGGCTTTGATAATGCTAAGTTTGATCGAGAAAGAATCAGAAAAAGAGGCTCCAGGGGCTTTCTCGCACATGGAAGGCTGATTTTTTTTCTAATGGCCTGTCAAACATGAAGTCACTAAAACACCCATAGCGCCGTTCGGGGCTACTTACCCCAACAATTGTGGTGTTGTTAGAGAGCTTCGACTCTGGGCCTTCTTAGTGCCAAGTTGGATCGAGAAAGAATGAAAGGGGGCGGCTACAGCGGCTTTTAAACATGTAAGGCTGATTTTTTTCTAAAAGGCCTGTCAAATATGACGTCACTAAAACACCCGTAGCGCCGTTCGTGGCCCACGTACGGCAACAAAATGGGTGTCGTTAGAAAGCTTAGACTTTGGGCTTTATTAGTGCAAAGTTTGATCGAGAAAGAGTCAAAGGGAGAGGCTCCAGGTGCTTTTTCGCACATGGAAGGTTAATTTTATTTTCTAAAGGCCTGTCAAACATGACGTCTCTGAAACACATACAGCGCCGTTCGTGGGCCACGTATCCCCAACAATTGTGGTGTCGTTAGAAAGCTTAGACTTTGGGCTTTATTAGTACCAAGTTTGATCGAGAAAGAGTCAAAGGGGGCGTCTACAGGGGATTTTAAATATGTAAGGCTGATTTTATTCCTAAAGGCCTATCAAATATGACGTCACTAAAACACCCATAACGCCGTTGGTGTGCCACGTACGGCAACAAGTTGGGTGTCGTTAGAAAGCTTAGACTTTGGGCTTTATTAGTGCCAAGCTTGATCGAGAAAGAATCAAAGTTGGCGTCTACAGGGGCTTTTAAACATGCAAGGCTGATTTTTTCCTAAAGGCCTGTCAAATATGACGTCACTAAAACACCCATAGCGCCGTTCGTGTACCACGTACGCCAAGAAGTAGGGTGTCGTTAGAAAGCTTAGACTTTGGGCTTTGACAATGCCAAGTTTCATCGAGAAATATTTAGAGGGAGAGGCTCCAGGGGCTTTTTCGCACATGGAAGGCTGATTTTTTTTTCTAAAAGCCTGTCAAACATGACGTCACTAAAACACCCATAGCGCCGTTCGTGTACCACGTACGCCAACAAGTGGGGTTGCGTTAGAAAGCTTAGACTTTGGGCTTTGATAATGCTAAGTTTGATCGAGAAAGAGTCAAAGGGAGAGGCTCCAGGTGCTTTTTCGCACATGGAAGGTTAATTTTATTTTCTAAAGGCCTGTCAAACATGACGTCTCTGAAACACATACAGCGTCGTTCGTGGGCCACGTACCCCAACAATTGTGGTGTCGCTAGAAAGCTTAGACTTTGGGCTTTATTAGTACCAAGTTTGATCGAGAAAGAGTCAAAGGGGGCGTCTACAGGGGATTTTAAATATGTAAGGCTGATTTTATTCCTAAAGGCCTATCAAATATGACGTCACTAAAACACCCGTAGCGCCGTTCGTGGCCCACGTACGGCAACAAAATGGGTGTCGTTAGAAAGCTTAGACTTTGGGCTTTATTAGTGCAAAGTTTGATCGAGAAAGAGTCAAAGGGAGAGGCTCCAGGTGCTTTTTCGCACATGGAAGGTTAATTTTATTTTCTAAAGGCCTGTCAAACATGACGTCTCTGAAACACATACAGCGTCGTTCGTGGGCCACGTACCCCAACAATTGTGGTGTCGTTAGAAAGCTTAGACTTTGGGCTTTATTAGAACCAAGTTTGATCGAGAAAGAGTCAAAGGGGGCGTCTACAGGGGATTTTAAATATGTAAGGCTGATTTTATTCCTAAAGGCCTATCAAATATGACGTCACTAAAACACCCATAACGCCGTTGGTGTGCCACGTACGGCAACAAGGTGGGTGTCGGTAGAAAGCTTAGACTTTGGGCTTTGACAATGCCAAGTTTTATCGAGAAAGATTTAGAGGGAGAGGCTCCAGGGGCTTTTTCGCACATGGAAGGCTGATTTTTTTCTAAAAGGCCTGTCAAATATGACGTCACTAAAACACCCGTAGCGCCGTTCGTGGCCCACGTACGGCA
Source organism: Microchrysa polita (assembly GCA_949715475.1). Taxonomy (NCBI): domain Eukaryota; kingdom Metazoa; phylum Arthropoda; class Insecta; order Diptera; family Stratiomyidae; genus Microchrysa; species Microchrysa polita. Next base: position 43,950,183 of record OX454420.1, read on the forward strand.
ACAAAATGGGTGTCGTTAGAAAGCTTAGACTTTGGGCTTTATTAGTGCAAAGTTTGATCGAGAAAGAGTCAAAGGGAGAGGCTCCAGGTGCTTTTTCGCACATGGAAGGTTAATTTTATTTTCTAAAGGCCTGTCAAACATGACGTCTCTGAAACACATACAGCGCCGTTCGTGGGCCACATACCCCAACAATTGTGGTGTCGTTAGAAAGCTTAGACTTTGGGCTTTATTAAAACCAAGTTTGATCGAGAAAGAGTCAAAGGGGCGTCTACAGGGGATTTTAAATATGTAAGGCTGATTTTATTCCTAAAGGCCTATCAAATATGACGTCACTAAAACACCCATAACGCCGTTGGTGTGCCACGTACGGCAACAAGTTGGGTGTCGTTAGAAAGCTTAAACTTTGGGCTTTATTAGTGCCAAGCTTGATCGAGAAAGAATCAAAGTTGGCATCTACAGGGGCTTTTAAACATGCAAGGCTGATTTTTTCCTAAAGGCCTGTCAAATATGACGTCACTAAAACACCCATAGCGCCGTTCGTGTACCACGTACGCCAACAAGTGGGGTGTCGTTAGAAAGCTTAGACTTTGGGCTTTGACAATGCCAAGTTTCATCGAGAAAGATTTAGAGGGAGAGGCTCCAGGGGCTTTTTCGCACATGGAAGGCTGATTTTTTTTTCTAAAGGCCTGTTTTTCTAAAAGCCTGTCAAACATGACGTCACTAAAACACCCATAGCGCCGTTCGTGTACCACGTAAGCCAACAAGTGGGGTGTCGTTAGAAAGCTTAGATTTTGGGCTTTGATAATGCTAAGTTTGATCGAGAAAGAATCAGAAAAAGAGGCTCCAGGGGCTTTTTCGCACATGGAAGGCTGATTTTTTTTTCTAATGGCCTGTCAAACATGAAGTCACTAAAACACCCATAGCGCCGTTCGGGGCTACTTACCCCAACAATTGTGGTGTTGTTAGAGAGCTTCGACTCTGGGCCTTCTAAGTGCCAAGTTGGATCGAGAAAGAATGAAAGGGGGCGGCTACAGCGGCTTTTAAACATGTAAGGCTGATTTTTTTCTGAAAGGCCTGTCAAATATGACGTCACTAAAACACCCGTAGCGCCGTTCGTGGCCCACGTACGGCATCAAAATGGGTGTCGTTAGAAAGGTTAGACTTTGGGCTTTATTAGTGCAAAGTTTGATCGAGAAAGAGTCAAAGGGAGAGGCTCCAGGTGCTTTTTCGCACATGGAAGGTTAATTTTATTTTCTAAAGGCCTGTCAAACATGACGTCTCTGAAACACATACAGCGTCGTTGGTGGGCCACGTACCCCAACAATTGTGGCGTCGTTAGAAAGCTTAGACTTTGGGCTTTATTAGTACCAAGTTTGATTGAGAAAGAGTCAAAGGGGGCGTCTACAGGGGATTTTAAATATGTAAGGCTGATTTTATTCCTAAAGGCCTATCAAATATGACGTCACTAAAACACCCATAACGCCGTTGGTGTGCCACGTACGGCAACAAGGTGGGTGTCGGTAGAAAGCTTAGACTTTGGGCTTTATTAGTGCCAAGCTTGATCGAGAAAGAATCAAAGTTGGCGTCTACAGGGGCTTTTAAACATGCAAGGCTGATTTTTTCCTAAAGGCCTGTCAAATATGACGTCACTAAAACACCCATAGCGCCGTTCGTGTACCACGTACGCCAACAAGTGGGGTGTCGTTAGAAAGCTTAGACTTTGGGCTTTGACAATGCCAAGTTTCATCGAGAAAGATTTAGAGGGAGAGGCTCCAGGGGCTTTTTCGCACATGGAAGGCTGATTTTTTTTTCTAAAGGCCTGTTTTTCTAAAAGCCTGTCAAACATGACGTCACTAAAACACCCATAGCGCCGTTCGTGTACCACGTAAGCCAACAAGTGGGATGTCGTTAGAAAGCTTAGACTTTGGGCTTTGATAATGCTAAGTTTGATCGAGAAAGAATCAGAAAAAGAGGCTCCAGGGGCTTTCTCGCACATGGAAGGCTGATTTTTTTTCTAATGGCCTGTCAAACATGAAGTCACTAAAACACCCATAGCGCCGTTCGGGGCTACTTACCCCAACAATTGTGGTGTTGTTAGAGAGCTTCGACTCTGGGCCTTCTTAGTGCCAAGTTGGATCGAGAAAGAATGAAAGGGGGCGGCTACAGCGGCTTTTAAACATGTAAGGCTGATTTTTTTCTAAAAGGCCTGTCAAATATGACGTCACTAAAACACCCGTAGCGCCGTTCGTGGCCCACGTACGGCAACAAAATGGGTGTCGTTAGAAAGCTTAGACTTTGGGCTTTATTAGTGCAAAGTTTGATCGAGAAAGAGTCAAAGGGAGAGGCTCCAGGTGCTTTTTCGCACATGGAAGGTTAATTTTATTTTCTAAAGGCCTGTCAAACATGACGTCTCTGAAACACATACAGCGCCGTTCGTGGGCCACGTATCCCCAACAATTGTGGTGTCGTTAGAAAGCTTAGACTTTGGGCTTTATTAGTACCAAGTTTGATCGAGAAAGAGTCAAAGGGGGCGTCTACAGGGGATTTTAAATATGTAAGGCTGATTTTATTCCTAAAGGCCTATCAAATATGACGTCACTAAAACACCCATAACGCCGTTGGTGTGCCACGTACGGCAACAAGTTGGGTGTCGTTAGAAAGCTTAGACTTTGGGCTTTATTAGTGCCAAGCTTGATCGAGAAAGAATCAAAGTTGGCGTCTACAGGGGCTTTTAAACATGCAAGGCTGATTTTTTCCTAAAGGCCTGTCAAATATGACGTCACTAAAACACCCATAGCGCCGTTCGTGTACCACGTACGCCAAGAAGTAGGGTGTCGTTAGAAAGCTTAGACTTTGGGCTTTGACAATGCCAAGTTTCATCGAGAAATATTTAGAGGGAGAGGCTCCAGGGGCTTTTTCGCACATGGAAGGCTGATTTTTTTTTCTAAAAGCCTGTCAAACATGACGTCACTAAAACACCCATAGCGCCGTTCGTGTACCACGTACGCCAACAAGTGGGGTTGCGTTAGAAAGCTTAGACTTTGGGCTTTGATAATGCTAAGTTTGATCGAGAAAGAGTCAAAGGGAGAGGCTCCAGGTGCTTTTTCGCACATGGAAGGTTAATTTTATTTTCTAAAGGCCTGTCAAACATGACGTCTCTGAAACACATACAGCGTCGTTCGTGGGCCACGTACCCCAACAATTGTGGTGTCGCTAGAAAGCTTAGACTTTGGGCTTTATTAGTACCAAGTTTGATCGAGAAAGAGTCAAAGGGGGCGTCTACAGGGGATTTTAAATATGTAAGGCTGATTTTATTCCTAAAGGCCTATCAAATATGACGTCACTAAAACACCCGTAGCGCCGTTCGTGGCCCACGTACGGCAACAAAATGGGTGTCGTTAGAAAGCTTAGACTTTGGGCTTTATTAGTGCAAAGTTTGATCGAGAAAGAGTCAAAGGGAGAGGCTCCAGGTGCTTTTTCGCACATGGAAGGTTAATTTTATTTTCTAAAGGCCTGTCAAACATGACGTCTCTGAAACACATACAGCGTCGTTCGTGGGCCACGTACCCCAACAATTGTGGTGTCGTTAGAAAGCTTAGACTTTGGGCTTTATTAGAACCAAGTTTGATCGAGAAAGAGTCAAAGGGGGCGTCTACAGGGGATTTTAAATATGTAAGGCTGATTTTATTCCTAAAGGCCTATCAAATATGACGTCACTAAAACACCCATAACGCCGTTGGTGTGCCACGTACGGCAACAAGGTGGGTGTCGGTAGAAAGCTTAGACTTTGGGCTTTGACAATGCCAAGTTTTATCGAGAAAGATTTAGAGGGAGAGGCTCCAGGGGCTTTTTCGCACATGGAAGGCTGATTTTTTTCTAAAAGGCCTGTCAAATATGACGTCACTAAAACACCCGTAGCGCCGTTCGTGGCCCACGTACGGCAACAAAATGGGTGTCGTTAGAAAGCTTAGACTTTGGGCTTTATTAGTGCAAAGTTTGATCGAGAAAGAGTCAAAGGGAGAGGCTCCAGGTGCTTTTTCGCACATGGAAGGTTAATTTTATTTTCTAAAGGCCTGTCAAACATGACGTCTCTGAAACACATACAGCGCCGTTCGTGGGCCACATACCCCAACAATTGTGGTGTCGTTAGAAAGCTTAGACTTTGGGCTTTATTAAAACCAAGTTTGATCGAGAAAGAGTCAAAGGGGCGTCTACAGGGGATTTTAAATATGTAAGGCTGATTTTATTCCTAAAGGCCTATCAAATATGACGTCACTAAAACACCCATAACGCCGTTGGTGTGCCACGTACGGCAACAAGTTGGGTGTCGTTAGAAAGCTTAAACTTTGGGCTTTATTAGTGCCAAGCTTGATCGAGAAAGAATCAAAGTTGGCATCTACAGGGGCTTTTAAACATGCAAGGCTGATTTTTTCCTAAAGGCCTGTCAAATATGACGTCACTAAAACACCCATAGCGCCGTTCGTGTACCACGTACGCCAACAAGTGGGGTGTCGTTAGAAAGCTTAGACTTTGGGCTTTGACAATGCCAAGTTTCATCGAGAAAGATTTAGAGGGAGAGGCTCCAGGGGCTTTTTCGCACATGGAAGGCTGATTTTTTTTTCTAAAGGCCTGTTTTTCTAAAAGCCTGTCAAACATGACGTCACTAAAACACCCATAGCGCCGTTCGTGTACCACGTACGCCAACAAGTGGGGTGTCGTTAGAAAGCTTAGACTTTGGGCTTTGATAATGCTAAGTTTGATCGAGAAAGAATCAGAAAAAGAGGCTCCAGGGGCTTTTTCGCACATGGAAGGCTGATTTTTTTTTCTAATGGCCTGTCAAACATGAAGTCACTAAAACACCCATAGCGCCGTTCGGGGCTACTTACCCCAACAATTGTGGTGTTGTTAGAGAGCTTCGACTCTGGGCCTTCTTAGTGCCAAGTTGGATCGAGAAAGAATCAAAGGGGGCGGCTACAGCGGCTTTTAAACATGTAAGGCTGATTTTTTTCTGAAAGGCCTGTCAAATATGACGTCACTAAAACACCCGTAGCGCCGTTCGTGGCCCACGTACGGCAACAAAATGGGTGTCGTTAGAAAGCTTAGACTTTGGGCTTTATTAGTGCAAAGTTTGATCGAGAAAGAGTCAAAGGGAGAGGCTCCAGGTGCTTTTTCGCACATGGAAGGTTAATTTTATTTTCTAAAGGCCTGTCAAACATGACGTCTCTGAAACACATACAGCGTCGTTCGTGGGCCACGTACCCCAACAATTGTGGTGTCGTTAGAAAGCTTAGACTTTGGGCTTTATTAGTACCAAGTTTGATCGAGAAAGAGTCAAAGGGGGCGTCTACAGGGGATTTTAAATATGTAAGGCTGATTTTATTCCTAAAGGCCTATCAAATATGACGTCACTAAAACACCCATAACGCCGTTGGTGTGCCACGTACGGCAACAAGGTGGGTGTCGGTAGAAAGCTTAGACTTTGGGCTTTGACAATGCCAAGTTTTATCGAGAAAGATTTAGAGGGAGAGGCTCCAGGGGCTTTTTCGCACATGGAAGGCTGATTTTTTTCTAAAAGGCCTGTCAAATATGACGTCACTAAAACACCCGTAGCGCCGTTCGTGGCCCACGTACGGCAACAAAATGGGTGTCGTTAGAAAGCTTAGACTTTGGGCTTTATTAGTGCAAAGTTTGATCGAGAAAGAGTCAAAGGGAGAGGCTCCAGGTGCTTTTTCGCACATGGAAGGTTAATTTTATTTTCTAAAGCCCTGTCAAACATGACGTCTCTGAAACACATACAGCGCCGTTCGTGGGCCACATACCCCAACAATTGTGGTGTCGTTAGAAAGCTTAGACTTTGGGCTTTATTAAAACCAAGTTTGATCGAGAAAGAGTCAAAGGGGCGTCTACAGGGGATTTTAAATATGTAAGGCTGATTTTATTCCTAAAGGCCTATCAAATATGACGTCACTAAAACACCCATAACGCCGTTGGTGTGCCACGTACGGCAACAAGTTGGGTGTCGTTAGAAAGCTTAAACTTTGGGCTTTATTAGTGCCAAGCTTGATCGAGAAAGAATCAAAGTTGGCGTCTACAGGGGCTTTTAAACATGCAAGGCTGATTTTTTCCTAAAGGCCTGTCAAATATGACGTCACTAAAACACCCATAGCGCCGTTCGTGTACCACGTACGCCAACAAGTGGGGTGTCGTTAGAAAGCTTAGACTTTGGGCTTTGACAATGCCAAGTTTCATCGAGAAAGATTTAGAGGGAGAGGCTCCAGGGGCTTTTTCGCACATGGAAGGCTGATTTTTTTTTCTAAAGGCCTGTTTTTCTAAAAGCCTGTCAAACATGACGTCACTAAAACACCCATAGCGCCGTTCGTGTACCACGTACGCCAACAAGTGGGGTGTCGTTAGAAAGCTTAGATTTTGGGCTTTGATAATGCTAAGTTTGATCGAGAAAGAATCAGAAAAAGAGGCTCCAGGGGCTTTTTCGCACATGGAAGGCTGATTTTTTTTCTAATGGCCTGTCAAACATGAAGGCACTAAAACACCCATAGCGCCGTTCGGGGCTACTTACCCCAACAATTGTGGTGTTGTTAGAGAGCTTCGACTCTGGGCCTTCTTAGTGCCAAGTTGGATCGAGAAAGAATGAAAGGGGGCGGCTACAGCGGCTTTTAAACATGTAAGGCTGATTTTTTTCTAAAAGGCCTGTCAAATATGACGTCACTAAAACACCCGTAGCGCCGTTCGTGGCCCACGTACGGCAACAAAATGGGTGTCGTTAGAAAGCTTAGACTTTGGGCTTTATTAATGCAAAGTTTGATCGAGAAAGAGTCAAAGGGAGAGGCTCCAGGTGCTTTTTCGCACATGGAAGGTTAATTTTATTTTCTAAAGGCCTGTCAAACATGACGTCTCTGAAACACATACAGCGCCGTTCGTGGGCCACGTACCCCAACAATTGTGGTGTCGTTAGAAAGCTTAGACTTTGGGCTTTATTAGTACCAAGTTTGATCGAGAAAGAGTCAAAGGGGGCGTCTACAGGGGATTTTAAATATGTAAGGCTGATTTTATTCCTAAAGGCCTATCAAATATGACGTCACTAAAACACCCATAACGCCGTTGGTGTGCCACGTACGGAAACAAGTTGGGTGTCGTTAGAAAGCTTAGACTTTGGGCTTTATTAGTGCCAAGCTTGATCGAGAAAGAATCAAAGTTGGCGTCTACAGGGGCTTTTAAACATGCAAGGCTGATTTTTTCCTAAAGGTCTGTCAAATATGACGTCACTAAAACACCCATAGCGCCGTTCGTGTACCACGTACGCCAACAAGTGGGGTGTCGTTAGAAAGCTTAGACTTTGGGCTTTGACAATGCCAAGTTTCATCGAGAAAGATTTAGAGGGAGAGGCTCCAGGGGCTTTTTCGCACATGGAAGGCTGATTTTTTTTTCTAAAGGCCTGTTTTTCTAAAAGCCTGTCAAACATGACGTCACTAAAACACCCATAGCGCCGTTCGTGTACCACGTACGCCAACAAGTGGGGTGTCGTTAGAAAGCTTAGACTTTGGGCTTTGATGATGCTAAGTTTGATCGAGAAAGAATCAGAAAAAGAGGCTCCCGGGGCTTTTTCGCACATGGAAGGCTGATTTTTTTTCTAATGGCCTGTCAAACATGAAGTCACTAAAACCCCCATAGCACCGTTCGGGGCTACTTACCCCAACAATTGTGGTGTTGTTAGAGAGCTTCGACTCTGGGCCTTCTTAGTGCCAAGTTGGATCGAGAAAGAATGAAAGGGGGCGGCTACAGCGGCTTTTAAACATGTAAGGCTGATTTTTTTCTAAAAGGCCTGTCAAATAGTACGTCACTAAAACACCCGTAGCGCCGTTCGTGGCCCACGTACGGCAACAAAATGGGTGTCGTTAGAAAGCTTAGACTTTGGGCTTTATTAGTGCAAAGTTTGATCGAGAAAGAGTCAAAGGGAGAGGCTCCAGGTGCTTTTTCGCACATGGAAGGTTAATTTTATTTTCTAAAGGCCTGTCAAACATGACGTCTCTGAAACACATACAGCGCCGTTCGTGGGCCACGTACCCCAACAATTGTGGTGTCGTTAGAAAGCTTAGACTTTGGGCTTTATTAGTACCAAGTTTGATCGAGAAAGAGTCAAAGGGGCGTCTACAGGGGATTTTAAATATGTAAGGCTGATTTTATTCCTAAAGGCCTATCAAATATGACGTCACTAAAACACCCATAACGCCGTTGGTGTGCCACGTACGGCAACAAGTTGGGTGTCGTTAGAAAGCTTAGACTTTGGGCTTTAATAGTGCCAAGCTTGATCGAGAAAGAATCAAAGTTGGCGTCTACAGGGGCTTTTAAACATGCTAGGCTGATTTTTTCCTAAAGGCCTGTCAAATATGACGTCACTAAAACACCCATAGCGCCGTTCGTGTACCACGTACGCCAACAAGTGGGGTGTCGTTAGAAAGCTTAGACTTTGGGCTTTGACAATGCCAAGTTTCATCGAGAAAGATTTAGAGGGAGAGGCTCCAGGGGCTTTTTCGCACATGGAAGGCTGACTTTTTTTTCTAAAGGCCTGTTTTTCTAAAAGCCTGTCAAACATGACGTCACTAAAACACCCATAGCGCCGTTCGTGTACCACGTAAGCCAACAAGTGGGATGTCGTTAGAAAGCTTAGACTTTGGGCTTTGATAATGCTTAGTTTGATCGAGAAAGAATCAGAAAAAGAGGCTCCAGGGGCTTTCTCGCACATGGAAGGCTGATTTTTTTTCTAATGGCCTGTCAAACATGAAGTCACTAAAACACCCATAGCGCCGTTCGGGGCTACTTACCCCAACAATTGTGGTGTTGTTAGAGAGCTTCGACTCTGGGCCTTCTTAGTGCCAAGTTGGATCGAGAAAGAATGAAAGGGGGCGGCTACAGCGGCTTTTAAACATGTAAGGCTGATTTTTTTCTAAAAGGCCTGTCAAATATGACGTCACTAAAACACCCGTAGCGCCGTTCGTGGCCCACGTACGGCAACAAAATGGGTGTCGTTAGAAAGCTTAGACTTTGGGCTTTATTAGTGCAAAGTTTGATCGAGAAAGCGTCAAAGGGAGAGGCTCCAGGTGCTTTTTCGCACATGGAAGGTTAATTTTATTTTCTAAAGGCCTGTCAAACATGACGTCTCTGAAACACATACAGCGCCGTTCGTGGGCCACCTACCCCAACAATTGTGGTGTCGTTAGAAAGCTTAGACTTTGGGCTTTATTAGTACCAAGTTTGATCGAGAAAGAGTCAAAGGGGGCGTCTACAGGGGATGTTAAATATGTAAGGCTGATTTTATTCCTAAAGGCCTATCAAATATGACGTCACTAAAACACCCATAACGCCGTTGGTGTGCCACGTACGGCAACAAGGTGGGTGTCGGTAGAAAGCTTAGACTTTGGGCTTTATTAGTGCCAAGCTTGATCGAGAAAGAATCAAAGTTGGCGTCTACAGGGGCTTTTAAACATGCAAGGCTGATTTTTTCCTAAAGGCCTGTCAAATATGACGTCACTAAAACACCCATAGCGCCGTTCGTGTACCACGTACGCCAACAAGTGGGGTGTCGTTAGAAAGCTTAGACTTTGGGCTTTGACAATGCCAAGTTTCATCGAGAAAGATTTAGAGGGAGAGGCTCCAGGGGCTTTTTCGCACATGGAAGGCTGATTTTTTTTCTAAAGGCCTGTTTTTCTAAAAGCCTGTCAAACATGACGTCACTAAAACACCCATAGCGCCGTTCGTGTACCACGTAAGCCAACAAGTGGGATGTCGTTAGAAAGCTTAGACTTTGGGCTTTGATAATGCTAAGTTTGATCGAGAAAGAATCAGAAAAAGAGGCTCCAGGGGCTTTCTCGCACATGGAAGGCTGATTTTTTTTCTAATGGCCTGTCAAACATGAAGTCACTAAAACACCCATAGCGCCGTTCGGGGCTACTTACCCCAACAATTGTGGTGTTGTTAGAGAGCTTCGACTCTGGGCCTTCTTAGTGCCAAGTTGGATCGAGAAAGAATGAAAGGGGGCGGCTACAGCGGCTTTTAAACATGTAAGGCTGATTTTTTTCTAAAATGCCTGTCAAATATGACGTCACTAAAACACCCGTAGCGCCGTTCGTGGCCCACGTACGGCAACAAAATGGGTGTCGTTAGAAAGCTTAGACTTTGGGCTTTATTAGTGCAAAGCTTGATCGAGAAAGAGTCAAAGGGAGAGGCTCCAGGTGCTTTTTCGCACATGGAAGGTTAATTTTATTTTCTAAAGGCCTGTCAAACATGACGTCTCTGAAACACATACAGCGCCGTTCGTGGGCCACGTACCCCAACAATTGTGGTGTCGTTAGAAAGCTTAGACTTTGGGCTTTATTAGTACCAAGTTTGATCGAGAAAGAGTCAAAGGGGGCGTCTACAGGGGATTTTAAATATGTAAGGCTGATTTTATTCCTAAAGGCCTATCAAATATGACGTCACTAAAACACCCATAACGCCGTTGGTGTGCCACGTACGGCAACAAGTTGGGTGTCGTTAGAAAGCTTAGACTTTGGGCTTTATTAGTGCCAAGCTTGATCGAGAAAGAATCAAAGTTGGCGTCTACAGGGGCTTTTAAACATGCAAGGCTGATTTTTTCCTAAAGGCCTGTCAAATATGACGTCACTAAAACACCCATAGCGCCGTTCGTGTACCACGTACGCCAACAAGTGGGGTGTCGTTAGAAAGCTTAGACTTTGGGCTTTGACAATGCCAAGTTTCATCGAGAAAGATTTAGAGGGAGAGGCTCCAGGGGCTTTTTCGCACATGGAAGGCTGATTTTTTTTTCTAAAAGCCTGTCAAACATGACGTCACTAAAACACCCATAGCGCCGTTCGTGTACCACGTACGCCAACAAGTGGGGTGTCGTTAGAAAGCTTAGACTTTGGGCTTTGATAATGCTAAGTTTGATCGATGGAAGGTTAATTTTATTTTCTAAAGGCCTGTCAAACATGACGTCTCTGAAACACATACAGCGCCGTTCGTGGGCCACCTACCCCAACAATTGTGGTGTCGTTAGAAAGCTTAGACTTTGGGCTTTATTAGTACCAAGTTTGATCGAGAAAGAGTCAAAGGGGGCGTCTACAGGGGATGTTAAATATGTAAGGCTGATTTTATTCCTAAAGGCCTATCAAATATGACGTCACTAAAACACCCATAACGCCGTTGGTGTGCCACGTACGGCAACAAGTTGGGTGTCGTTAGAAAGCTTAGACTTTGGGCTTTATTAGTGCCAAGCTTGATCGAGAAAGAATCAAAGTTGGCGTCTACAGGGGCTTTTAAACATGCAAGGCTGATTTTTTCCTAAAGGCCTGTCAAATATGACGTCACTAAAACACCCATAGCGCCGTTCGTGTACCACGTACGCCAACAAGTGGGGTGTCGTTAGAAAGCTTAGACTTTGGGCTTTGACAATGCCAAGTTTCATCGAGAAAGATTTAGAGGGAGAGGCTCCAGGGGCTTTTTCGCACATGGAAGGCTGATTTTTTTTTCTAAAAGCCTGTCAAACATGACGTCACTAAAACACCCATAGCGCCGTTCGTGTACCACGTACGCCAACAAGTGGGGTGTCGTTAGAAAGCTTAGATTTTGGGCTTTGATAATGCTAAGTTTGATCGAGAAAGAATCAGAAAAAGAGGCTCCAGGGGCTTTTTCGCACATGGAAGGCTGATTTTTTTTTCTAATGGCCTGTCAAACATGAAGTCACTAAAACACCCATAGCGCCGTTCGGGGCTACTTACCCCAACAATTGTGGTGTTGTTAGAGAGCTTCGACTCTGGGCCTTCTAAGTGCCAAGTTGGATCGAGAAAGAATGAAAGGGGGCGGCTACAGCGGCTTTTAAACATGTAAGGCTGATTTTTTTCTGAAAGGCCTGTCAAATATGACGTCACTAAAACACCCGTAGCGCCGTTCGTGGCCCACGTACGGCAACAAAATGGGTGTCGTTAGAAAGCTTAGACTTTGGGCTTTATTAGTGCAAAGTTTGATCGAGAAAGAGTCAAAGGGAGAGGCTCCAGGTGCTTTTTCGCACATGGAAGGTTAATTTTATTTTCTAAAGGCCTGTCAAACATGACGTCTCTGAAACACATACAGCGTCGTTGGTGGGCCACGTACCCCAACAATTGTGGTGTCGTTAGAAAGCTTAGACTTTGGGCTTTATTAGTACCAAGTTTGATCGAGAAAGAGTCAAAGGGGGCGTCTACAGGGGATTTTAAATATGTAAGGCTGATTTTATTCCTAAAGGCCTATCAAATATGACGTCACTAAAACACCCATAACGCCGTTGGTGTGCCACGTACGGCAACAAGTTGGGTGTCGTTAGAAAGCTTAGACTTTGGGCTTTATTAGTGCCAAGCTTGATCGAGAAAGAATCAAAGTTGGCGTCTACAGGGGCTTTTAAACATGCAAGGCTGATTTTTTCCTAAAGGCCTGTCAAATATGACGTCACTAAAACACCCATAGCGCCGTTCGTGTACCACGTACGCCAACAAGTGGGGTGTCGTTAGAAAGCTTAGACTTTGGGCTTTGACAATGCCAAGTTTCATCGAGAAAGATTTAGAGGGAGAGGCTCCAGGGGCTTTTTCGCACATGGAAGGCTGATTTTTTTTTCTAAAGGCCTGTTTTTCTAAAAGCCTGTCAAACATGACGTCACTAAAACACCCATAGCGCCGTTCGTGTACCACGTACGCCAACAAGTGGGGTGTCGTTAGAAAGCTTAGACTTTGGGCTTTGATGATGCTAAGTTTGATCGAGAAAGAATCAGAAAAAGAGGCTCCCGGGGCTTTTTCGCACATGGAAGGCTGATTTTTTTTCTAATGGCCTGTCAAACATGAAGTCACTAAAACACCCATAGCACCGTTCGGGGCTACTTACCCCAACAATTGTGGTGTTGTTAGAGAGCTTCGACTCTGGGCCTTCTTAGTGCCAAGTTGGATCGAGAAAGAATGAAAGGGGGCGGCTACAGCGGCTTTTAAACATGTAAGGCTGATTTTTTTCTAAAAGGCCTGTCAAATAGTACGTCACTAAAACACCCGTAGCGCCGTTCGTGGCCCACGTACGGCAACAAAATGGGTGTCGTTAGAAAGCTTAGACTTTGGGCTTTATTAGTGCAAAGTTTGATCGAGAAAGAGTCAAAGGGAGAGGCTCCAGGTGCTTTTTCGCACATGGAAGGTTAATTTTATTTTCTAAAGGCCTGTCAAACATGACGTCTCTGAAACACATACAGCGCCGTTCGTGGGCCACGTACCCCAACAATTGTGGTGTCGTTAGAAAGCTTAGACTTTGGGCTTTATTAGTACCAAGTTTGATCGAGAAAGAGTCAAAGGGGCGTCTACAGGGGATTTTAAATATGTAAGGCTGATTTTATTCCTAAAGGCCTATCAAATATGACGTCACTAAAACACCCATAACGCCGTTGGTGTGCCACGTACGGCAACAAGTTGGGTGTCGTTAGAAAGCTTAGACTTTGGGCTTTAATAGTGCCAAGCTTGATCGAGAAAGAATCAAAGTTGGCGTCTACAGGGGCTTTTAAACATGCAAGGCTGATTTTTTCCTAAAGGCCTGTCAAATATGACGTCACTAAAACACCCATAGCGCCGTTCCTGTACCACGTACGCCAACAAGTGGGGTGTCGTTAGAAAGCTTAGACTTTGGGCTTTGACAATGCCAAGTTTCATCGAGAAAGATTTAGAGGGAGAGGCTCCAGGGGCTTTTTCGCACATGGAAGGCTGACTTTTTTTTCTAAAGGCCTGTTTTTCTAAAAGCCTGTCAAACATGACGTCACTAAAACACCCATAGCGCCGTTCGTGTACCACGTAAGCCAACAAGTGGGATGTCGTTAGAAAGCTTAGACTTTGGGCTTTGATAATGCTAAGTTTGATCGAGAAAGAATCAGAAAAAGAGGCTCCAGGGGCTTTCTCGCACATGGAAGGCTGATTTTTTTTCTAATGGCCTGTCAAACATGAAGTCACTAAAACACCCATAGCGCCGTTCGGGGCTACTTACCCCAACAATTGTGGTGTTGTTAGAGAGCTTCGACTCTGGGCCTTCTTAGTGCCAAGTTGGATCGAGAAAGAATGAAAGGGGGCGGCTACAGCGGCTTTTAAACATGTAAGGCTGATTTTTTTCTAAAAGGCCTGTCAAATATGACGTCACTAAAACACCCGTAGCGCCGTTCGTGGCCCACGTACGGCAACAAAATGGGTGTCGTTAGAAAGCTTAGACTTTGGGCTTTATTAGTGCAAAGTTTGATCGAGAAAGAGTCAAAGGGAGAGGCTCCAGGTGCTTTTTCGCACATGGAAGGTTAATTTTATTTTCTAAAGGCCTGTCAAACATGACGTCTCTGAAACACATACAGCGCCGTTCGTGGGCCACGTACCCCAACAATTGTGGTGTCGTTAGAAAGCTTAGACTTTGGGCTTTATTAGTACCAAGTTTGATCGAGAAAGAGTCAAAGGGGGCGTCTACAGGGGATTTTAAATATGTAAGGCTGATTTTATTCCTAAAGGCCTATCAAATATGACGTCACTAAAACACCCATAACGCCGTTGGTGTGCCACGTACGGCAACAAGTTGGGTGTCGTTAGAAAGCTTAGACTTTGGGCTTTATTAGTGCCAAGCTTGATCGAGAAAGAATCAAAGTTGGCGTCTACAGGGGCTTTTAAACATGCAAGGCTGATTTTTTCCTAAAGGCCTGTCAAATATGACGTCACTAAAACACCCATAGCGCCGTTCGTGTACCACGTACGCCAACAAGTGGGGTGTCGTTAGAAAGCTTAGACTTTGGGCTTTGACAATGCCAAGTTTCATCGAGAAAGATTTAGAGGGAGAGGCTCCAGGGGCTTTTTCGCACATGGAAGGCTGATTTTTTTTTCTAAAAGCCTGTCAAACATGACGTCACTAAAACACCCATAGCGCCGTTCGTGTACCACGTACGCCAACAAGTGGGGTGTCGTTAGAAAGCTTAGACTTTGGGCTTTGATAATGCTAAGTTTGATCGATGGAAGGTTAATTTTATTTTCTAAAGGCCTGTCAAACATGACGTCTCTGAAACACATACAGCGCCGTTCGTGGGCCACCTACCCCAACAATTGTGGTGTCGTTAGAAAGCTTAGACTTTGGGCTTTATTAGTACCAAGTTTGATCGAGAAAGAGTCAAAGGGGGCGTCTACAGGGGATGTTAAATATGTAAGGCTGATTTTATTCCTAAAGGCCTATCAAATATGACGTCACTAAAACACCCATAACGCCGTTGGTGTGCCACGTACGGCAACAAGTTGGGTGTCGTTAGAAAGCTTAGACTTTGGGCTTTATTAGTGCCAAGCTTGATCGAGAAAGAATCAAAGTTGGCGTCTACAGGGGCTTTTAAACATGCAAGGCTGATTTTTTCCTAAAGGCCTGTCAAATATGACGTCACTAAAACACCCATAGCGCCGTTCGTGTACCACGTACGCCAACAAGTGGGGTGTCGTTAGAAAGCTTAGACTTTGGGCTTTGACAATGCCAAGTTTCATCGAGAAAGATTTAGAGGGAGAGGCTCCAGGGGCTTTTTCGCACATGGAAGGCTGATTTTTTTTTCTAAAAGCCTGTCAAACATGACGTCACTAAAACACCCATAGCGCCGTTCGTGTACCACGTACGCCAACAAGTGGGGTGTCGTTAGAAAGCTTAGATTTTGTGCTTTGATAATGCTAAGTTTGATCGAGAAAGAATCAGAAAAAGAGGCTCCAGGGGCTTTTTCGCACATGGAAGGCTGATTTTTTTTTCTAATGGCCTGTCAAACATGAAGTCACTAAAACACCCATAGCGCCGTTCGGGGCTACTTACCCCAACAATTGTGGTGTTGTTAGAGAGCTTCGACTCTGGGCCTTCTAAGTGCCAAGTTGGATCGAGAAAGAATGAAAGGGGGCGGCTACAGCGGCTTTTAAACATGTAAGGCTGATTTTTTTCTGAAAGGCCTGTCAAATATGACGTCACTAAAACACCCGTAGCGCCGTTCGTGGCCCACGTACGGCAACAAAATGGGTGTCGTTAGAAAGCTTAGACTTTGGGCTTTATTAGTGCAAAGTTTGATCGAGAAAGAGTCAAAGGGAGAGGCTCCAGGTGCTTTTTCGCACATGGAAGGTTAATTTTATTTTCTAAAGGCCTGTCAAACATGACGTCTCTGAAACACATACAGCGTCGTTGGTGGGCCACGTACCCCAACAATTGTGGTGTCGTTAGAAAGCTTAGACTTTGGGCTTTATTAGTACCAAGTTTGATCGAGAAAGAGTCAAAGGGGGCGTCTACAGGGGATTTTAAATATGTAAGGCTGATTTTATTCCTAAAGGCCTATCAAATATGACGTCACTAAAACACCCATAACGCCGTTGGTGTGCCACGTACGGCAACAAGGTGGGTGTCGGTAGAAAGCTTAGACTTTGGGCTTTATTAGTGCCAAGCTTGATCGAGAAAGAATCAAAGTTGGCGTCTACAGGGGCTTTTAAACATGCAAGGCTGATTTTTTCCTAAAGGCCTGTCAAATATGACGTCACTAAAACACCCATAGCGCCGTTCGTGTACCACGTACGCCAACAAGTGGGGTGTCGTTAGAAAGCTTAGACTTTGGGCTTTGACAATGCCAAGTTTCATCGAGAAAGATTTAGAGGGAGAGGCTCCAGGGGCTTTTTCGCACATGGAAGGCTGATTTTTTTTTCTAAAGGCCTGTTTTTCTAAAAGCCTGTCAAACATGACGTCACTAAAACACCCATAGCGCCGTTCGTGTACCACGTAAGCCAACAAGTGGGATGTCGTTAGAAAGCTTAGACTTTGGGCTTTGATAATGCTAAGTTTGATCGAGAAAGAATCAGAAAAAGAGGCTCCAGGGGCTTTCTCGCACATGGAAGGCTGATTTTTTTTCTAATGGCCTGTCAAACATGAAGTCACTAAAACACCCATAGCGCCGTTCGGGGCTACTTACCCCAACAATTGTGGTGTTGTTAGAGAGCTTCGACTCTGGGCCTTCTTAGTGCCAAGTTGGATCGAGAAAGAATGAAAGGGGGCGGCTACAGCGGCTTTTAAACATGTAAGGCTGATTTTTTTCTAAAAGGCCTGTCAAATATGACGTCACTAAAACACCCGTAGCGCCGTTCGTGGCCCACGTACGGCAACAAAATGGGTGTCGTTAGAAAGCTTAGACTTTGGGCTTTATTAGTGCAAAGTTTGATCGAGAAAGAGTCAAAGGGAGAGGCTCCAGGTGCTTTTTCGCACATGGAAGGTTAATTTTATTTTCTAAAGGCCTGTCAAACATGACGTCTCTGAAACACATACAGCGCCGTTCGTGGGCCACGTACCCCAACAATTGTGGTGTCGTTAGAAAGCTTAGACTTTGGGCTTTATTAGTACCAAGTTTGATCGAGAAAGAGTCAAAGGGGGCGTCTACAGGGGATTTTAAATATGTAAGGCTGATTTTATTCCTAAAGGCCTATCAAATATGACGTCACTAAAACACCCACAACGCCGTTGGTGTGCCACGTACGGCAACAAGTTGGGTGTCGTTAGAAAGCTTAGACTTTGGGCTTTATTAGTGCTAAGCTTGATCGAGAAAGAATCAAAGTTGGCGTCTACAGGGGCTTTTAAACATGCAAGGCTGATTTTTTCCTAAAGGCCTGTCAAATATGACGTCACTAAAACACCCATAGCGCCGTTCGTGTACCACGTACGCCAACAAGTGGGGTGTCGTTAGAAAGCTTAGACTTTGGGCTTTGACAATGCAAGTTTCATCGAGAAAGATTTAGAGGGAGAGGCTCCAGGGGCTTTTTCGCACATGGAAGGCTGATTTTTTTTTCTAAAAGCCTGTCAAATATGACGTCACTAAAACACCCATAGCGCCGTTCGTGTACCACGTACGCCAACAAGTGGGGTGTCGTTAGAAAGCTTAGACTTTGGGCTTTGATAATGCTAAGTTTGATCGAGAAAGAGTCAAAGGGAGAGGCTCCAGGTGCTTTTTCGCACATGGAAGGTTAATTTTATTTTCTAAAGGCCTGTCAAACATGACGTCTCTGAAACACATACAGCGTCGTTCGTGGGCCACGTACCCCAACAATTGTGGTGTCGTTAGAAAGCTTAGACTTCGGGCTTTATTAGTACCAAGTTTGATCGAGAAAGAGTCAAAGGGGGCGTCTACAGGGGATTTTAAATATGTAAGGCTGATTTTATTCCTAAAGGCCTATCAAATATGACGTCACTAAAACACCCATAACGCCGTTGGTGTGCCACGTACGGCAACAAGGTGGGTGTCGGTAGAAAGCTTAGACTTTGGGCTTTATTAGTGCCAAGCTTGATCGAGAAAGAATCAAAGTTGGCGTCTACAGGGGCTTTTAAACATGCAAGGCTGATTTTTTCCTAAAGGCCTGTCAAATATGACGTCACTAAAACACCCATAGCGCCGTTCGTGTACCACGTACGCCAACAAGTGGGGTGTCGTTAGAAAGCTTAGACTTTGGGCTTTGACAATGCCAAGTTTCATCGAGAAAGATTTAGAGGGAGAGGCTCCAGGGGCTTTTTCGCACATGGAAGGCTGATTTTTTTTTCTAAAGGCCTGTTTTTCTAAAAGCCTGTCAAACATGACGTCACTAAAACACCCATAGCGCCGTTCGGGGCTACTTACCCCAACAATTGTGGTGTCGTTAGAAAGCTTAGACTTCGGGCTTTATTAGTACCAAGTTTGATCGAGAAAGAGTCAAAGGGGGCGTCTACAGGGGATTTTAAATATGTAAGGCTGATTTTATTCCTAAAGGCCTATCAAATATGACGTCACTAAAACACCCATAACGCCGTTGGTGTGCCACGTACGGCAACAAGGTGGGTGTCGGTAGAAAGCCTAGACTTTGGGCTTTATTAGTGCCAAGCTTGATCGAGAAAGAATCAAAGTTGGCGTCTACAGGGGCTTTTAAACATGCAAGGCTGATTTTTTCCTAAAGGCCTGTCAAATATGACGTCACTAAAACACCCATAGCGCCGTTCGTGTACCACGTACGCCAACAAGTGGGGTGTCGTTAGAAAGCTTAGACTTTGGGCTTTGACAATGCCAAGTTTCATCGAGAAATATTTAGAGGGAGAGGCTCCAGGGGCTTTTTCGCACATGGAAGGCTGATTTTTTTTTCTAAAAGCCTGTCAAACATGACGTCACTAAAACACCCATAGCGCCGTTCGTGTACCACGTACGCCAACAAGTGGGGTGTCGTTAGAAAGCTTAGACTTTGGGCTTTGATAATGCTAAGTTTGATCGAGAAAGAATCAGAAAAAGAGGCTCCAGGGGCTTTTTCGCACATGGAAGGCTGATTTTTTTTTCTAATGGCCTGTCAAACATGAAGTCACTAAAACACCCATAGCGCCGTTCGGGGCTACTTACCCCAACAATTGTGGTGTTGTTAGAGAGCTTCGACTCTGGGCCTTCTTAGTGCCAAGTTGGATCGAGAAAGAATCAAAGGGGGCGGCTACAGCGGCTTTTAAACATGTAAGGCTGATTTTTTTCTGAAAGGCCTGTCAAATATGACGTCACTAAAACACCCGTAGCGCCGTTCGTGGCCCACGTACGGCAACAAAATGGGTGTCGTTAGAAAGCTTAGACTTTGGGCTTTATTAGTGCAAAGTTTGATCGAGAAAGAGTCAAAGGGAGAGGCTCCAGGTGCTTTTTCGCACATGGAAGGTTAATTTTATTTTCTAAAGGCCTGTCAAACATGACGTCTCTGAAACACATACAGCGTCGTTCGTGGGCCACGTACCCCAACAATTGTGGTGTCGTTAGAAAGCTTAGACTTTGGGCTTTATTAGTACCAAGTTTGATCGAGAAAGAGTCAAAGGGGGCGTCTACAGGGGATTTTAAATATGTAAGGCTGATTTTATTCCTAAAGGCCTATCAAATATGACGTCACTAAAACACCCATAACGCCGTTGGTGTGCCACGTACGGCAACAAGGTGGGTGTCGGTAGAAAGCCTAGACTTTGGGCTTTATTAGTGCCAAGCTTGATCGAGAAAGAATCAAAGTTGGCGTCTACAGGGGCTTTTAAACATGCAAGGCTGATTTTTTCCTAAAGGCCTGTCAAATATGACGTCACTAAAACACCCATAGCGCCGTTCGTGTACCACGTACGCCAACAAGTGGGGTGTCGTTAGAAAGCTTAGACTTTGGGCTTTGACAATGCCAAGTTTCATCGAGAAATATTTAGAGGGAGAGGCTCCAGGGGCTTTTTCGCACATGGAAGGCTGATTTTTTTTTCTAAAAGCCTGTCAAACATGACGTCACTAAAACACCCATAGCGCCGTTCGTGTACCACGTACGCCAACAAGTGGGGTGTCGTTAGAAAGCTTAGACTTTGGGCTTTGATAATGCTAAGTTTGATCGAGAAAGAATCAGAAAAAGAGGCTCCAGGGGCTTTTCCGCACATGGAAGGCTGATTTTTTTTTTCTAATGGCCTGTCAAACATGAAGTCACTAAAACACCCATAGCGCCGTTCGGGGCTACTTACCCCAACAATTGTGGTGTTGTTAGAGAGCTTCGACTCTGGGCCTTCTTAGTGCCAAGTTGGATCGAGAAAGAATCAAAGGGGGCGGCTACAGCGGCTTTTAAACATGTAAGGCTGATTTTTTTCTAAAAGGCCTGTCAAATATGACGTCACTAAAACACCCGTAGCGCCGTTCGTGGCCCACGTACGGCAACAAAATGGGTGTCGTTAGAAAGCTTAGACTTTGGGCTTTATTAGTGCAAAGTTTGATCGAGAAAGAGTCAAAGGGAGAGGCTCCAGGTGCTTTTTCGCACATGGAAGGTTAATTTTATTTTCTAAAGGCCTGTCAACATGACGTCTCTGAAACACATACAGCGCCGTTCGTGGGCCACATACCCCAACAATTGTGGTGTCGTTAGAAAGCTTAGACTTTGGGCTTTATTAGTACCAAGTTTGATCGAGAAAGAGTCAAAGGGGCGTCTACAGGGGATTTTAAATATGTAAGGCTGATTTTATTCCTAAAGGCCTATCAAATATGACGTCACTAAAACACCCATAACGCCGTTGGTGTGCCACGTACGGCAACAAGTTGGGTGTCGTTAGAAAGCTTAAACTTTGGGCTTTATTAGTGCCAAGCTTGATCGAGAAAGAATCAAAGTTGGCGTCTACAGGGGCTTTTAAACATGCAAGGCTGATTTTTTCCTAAAGGCCTGTCAAATATGACGTCACTAAAACACCCATAGCGCCGTTCCTGTACCACGTACGCCAACAAGTGGGGTGTCGTTAGAAAGCTTAGACTTTGGGCTTTGACAATGCCAAGTTTCATCGAGAAAGATTTAGAGGGAGAGGCTCCAGGGGCTTTTTCGCACATGGAAGGCTGATTTTTTTTTCTAAAGGCCTGTTTTTCTAAAAGCCTGTCAAACATGACGTCACTAAAACACCCATAGCGCCGTTCGTGTACCACGTACGCCAACAAGTGGGGTGTCGTTAGAAAGCTTAGACTTTGGGCTTTGATAATGCTAAGTTTGATCGAGAAAGAATCAGAAA
Organism: Microchrysa polita; assembly: GCA_949715475.1. Classification (NCBI taxonomy): domain Eukaryota; kingdom Metazoa; phylum Arthropoda; class Insecta; order Diptera; family Stratiomyidae; genus Microchrysa; species Microchrysa polita. The sequence goes on from OX454420.1 coordinate 43,971,765, forward strand.
AAGAGGCTCCAGGGGCTTTTTCGCACATGGAAGGCTGATTTTTTTTCTAATGGCCTGTCAAACATGAAGGCACTAAAACACCCATAGCGCCGTTCGGGGCTACTTACCCCAACAATTGTGGTGCTGTTAGAGAGCTTCGACTCTGGGCCTTCTTAGTGCCAAGTTGGATCGAGAAAGAATGAAAGGGGGCGGCTACAGCGGCTTTTAAACATGTAAGGCTGATTTTTTTCTAAAAGGCCTGTCAAATATGACGTCACTAAAACACCCGTAGCGCCGTTCGTGGCCCACGTACGGCAACAAAATGGGTGTCGTTAGAAAGCTTAGACTTTGGGCTTTATTAATGCAAAGTTTGATCGAGAAAGAGACAAAGGGAGAGGCTCCAGGTGCTTTTTCGCACATGAAAGGTTAATTTTATTTTCTAAAGGCCTGTCAAACATGACGTCTCTGAAACACATACAGCGCCGTTCGTGGGCCACGTACCCCAACAATTGTGGTGTCGTTAGAAAGCTTAGACTTTGGGCTTTATTAGTACCAAGTTTGATCGAGAAAGAGTCAAAGGGGGCGTCTACAGGCGATTTTAAATATGTAAGGCTGATTTTATTCCTAAAGGCCTATCAAATATGACGTCACTAAAACACCCATAACGCCGTTGGTGTGCCACGTACGGCAACAAGTTGGGTGTCGTTAGAAAGCTTAGACTTTGGGCCAAGCCAAGATTGATCGAGAAAGAATCAAAGTTGGCGTCTACAGGGGCTTTTAAACATGCAAGGCTGATTTTTTCCTAAAGGCCTGTCAAATATGACGTCACTAAAACACCCATAGCGCCGTTCGTGTACCACGTACGCCAACAAGTGGGGTGTCGTTAGAAAGCTTAGACTTTGGGCTTTGACAATGCCAAGTTTCATCGAGAAAGATTTAGAGGGAGAGGCTCCAGGGGCTTTTTCGCACATGGAAGGCTGACTTTTTTTTCTAAAGGCCTGTTTTTCTAAAAGCCTGTCAAACATGACGTCACTAAAACACCCATAGCGCCGTTCGTGTACCACGTAAGCCAACAAGTGGGATGTCGTTAGAAAGCTTAGACTTTGGGCTTTGATAATGCTAAGTTTGATCGAGAAAGAATCAGAAAAAGAGGCTCCAGGGGCTTTCTCGCACATGGAAGGCTGATTTTTTTTCTAATGGCCTGTCAAACATGAAGTCACTAAAACACCCATAGCGCCGTTCGGGGCTACTTACCCCAACAATTGTGGTGTTGTTAGAGAGCTTCGACTCTGGGCCTTCTTAGTGCCAAGTTGGATCGAGAAAGAATGAAAGGGAGCGGCTACAGCGGCTTTTAAACATGTAAGGCTGATTTTTTTCTAAAAGGCCTGTCAAATATGACGTCACTAAAACACCCGTAGCGCCGTTCGTGGCCCACGTACGGCAACAAAATGGGTGTCGTTAGAAAGCTTAGACTTTGGGCTTTATTAGTGCAAAGTTTGATCGAGAAAGAGTCAAAGGGAGAGGCTCCAGGTGCTTTTTCGCACATGGAAGGTTAATTTTATTTTCTAAAGGCCTGTCAAACATGACGTCTCTGAAACACATACAGCGCCGTTCGTGGGCCACCTACCCCAACAATTGTGGTGTCGTTAGAAAGCTTAGACTTTGGGCTTTATTAGTACCAAGTTTGATCGAGAAAGAGTCAAAGGGGGCGTCTACAAGGGATGTTAAATATGTAAGGCTGATTTTATTCCTAAAGGCCTATCAAATATGACGTCACTAAAACACCCATAACGCCGTTGGTGTGCCACGTACGGCAACAAGTTGGGTGTCGTTAGAAAGCTTAGACTTTGGGCTTTATTAGTGCCAAGCTTGATCGAGAAAGAATCAAAGTTGGCGTCTACAGGGGCTTTTAAACATGCAAGGCTGATTTTTTCCTAAAGGCCTGTCAAATATGACGTCACTAAAACACCCATAGCGCCGTTCGTGTACCACGTACGCCAACAAGTGGGGTGTCGTTAGAAAGCTTAGACTTTGGGCTTTGACAATGCCAAGTTTCATCGAGAAAGATTTAGAGGGAGAGGCTCCAGGGGCTTTTTCGCACATGGAAGGCTGATTTTTTTTTCTAAAAGCCTGTCAAACATGACGTCACTAAAACACCCATAGCGCCGTTCGTGTACCACGTAAGCCAACAAGTGGGATGTCGTTAGAAAGCTTAGACTTTGGGCTTTGATAATGCTAAGTTTGATCGAGAAAGAATCAGAAAAAGAGGCTCCAGGGGCTTTCTCGCACATGGAAGGCTGATTTTTTTTCTAATGGCCTGTCAAACATGAAGTCACTAAAACACCCATAGCGCCGTTCGGGGCTACTTACCCCAACAATTGTGGTGTTGTTAGAGAGCTTCGACTCTGGGCCTTCTTAGTGCCAAGTTGGATCGAGAAAGAATGAAAGGGGGCGGCTACAGCGGCTTTTAAACATGTAAGGCTGATTTTTTTCTAAAAGGCCTGTCAAATATGACGTCACTAAAACACCCGTAGCGCCGTTCGTGGCCCACGTACGGCAACAAAATGGGTGTCGTTAGAAAGCTTAGACTTTGGGCTTTATTAATGCAAAGTTTGATCGAGAAAGAGTCAAAGGGAGAGGCTCCAGGTGCTTTTTCGCACATGGAAGGTTAATTTTATTTTCTAAAGGCCTGTCAAACATGACGTCTCTGAAACACATACAGCGCCGTTCGTGGGCCACGTACCCCAACAATTGTGGTGTCGTTAGAAAGCTTAGACTTTGGGCTTTATTAGTACCAAGTTTGATCGAGAAAGAGTCAAAGGGGGCGTCTACAGGGGATTTTAAATATGTAAGGCTGATTTTATTCCTAAAGGCCTATCAAATATGACGTCACTAAAACACCCATAACGCCGTTGGTGTGCCACGTACGGCAACAAGTTGGGTGTCGTTAGAAAGCTTAGACTTTGGGCTTTATTAGTGCCAAGCTTGATCGAGAAAGAATCAAAGTTGGCGTCTACAGGGGCTTTTAAACATGCAAGGCTGATTTTTTCCTAAAGGCCTGTCAAATATGACGTCACTAAAACACCCATAGCGCCGTTCGTGTACCACGTACGCCAACAAGTGGGGTGTCGTTAGAAAGCTTAGACTTTGGGCTTTGACAATGCCAAGTTTCATCGAGAAATATTTAGAGGGAGAGGCTCCAGGGGCTTTTTCGCACATGGAAGGCTGATTTTTTTTTCTAAAAGCCTGTCAAACATGACGTCACTAAAACACCCATAGCGCCGTTCGTGTACCACGTACGCCAACAAGTGGGGTGTCGTTAGAAAGCTTAGACTTTGGGCTTTGATAATGCTAAGTTTGATCGAGAAAGAATCAGAAAAAGAGGCTCCAGGGGCTTTTCCGCACATGGAAGGCTGATTTTTTTTTTCTAATGGCCTGTCAAACATGAAGTCACTAAAACACCCATAGCGCCGTTCGGGGCTACTTACCCCAACAATTGTGGTGTTGTTAGAGAGCTTCGACTCTGGGCCTTCTTAGTGCCAAGTTGGATCGAGAAAGAATCAAAGGGGGCGGCTACAGCGGCTTTTAAACATGTAAGGCTGATTTTTTTCTAAAAGGCCTGTCAAATATGACGTCACTAAAACACCCGTAGCGCCGTTCGTGGCCCACGTACGGCAACAAAATGGGTGTCGTTAGAAAGCTTAGACTTTGGGCTTTATTAGTGCAAAGTTTGATCGAGAAAGAGTCAAAGGGAGAGGCTCCAGGTGCTTTTTCGCACATGGAAGGTTAATTTTATTTTCTAAAGGCCTGTCAACATGACGTCTCTGAAACACATACAGCGCCGTTCGTGGGCCACATACCCCAACAATTGTGGTGTCGTTAGAAAGCTTAGACTTTGGGCTTTATTAGTACCAAGTTTGATCGAGAAAGAGTCAAAGGGGCGTCTACAGGGGATTTTAAATATGTAAGGCTGATTTTATTCCTAAAGGCCTATCAAATATGACGTCACTAAAACACCCATAACGCCGTTGGTGTGCCACGTACGGCAACAAGTTGGGTGTCGTTAGAAAGCTTAAACTTTGGGCTTTATTAGTGCCAAGCTTGATCGAGAAAGAATCAAAGTTGGCGTCTACAGGGGCTTTTAAACATGCAAGGCTGATTTTTTCCTAAAGGCCTGTCAAATATGACGTCACTAAAACACCCATAGCGCCGTTCCTGTACCACGTACGCCAACAAGTGGGGTGTCGTTAGAAAGCTTAGACTTTGGGCTTTGACAATGCCAAGTTTCATCGAGAAAGATTTAGAGGGAGAGGCTCCAGGGGCTTTTTCGCACATGGAAGGCTGATTTTTTTTTCTAAAGGCCTGTTTTTCTAAAAGCCTGTCAAACATGACGTCACTAAAACACCCATAGCGCCGTTCGTGTACCACGTACGCCAACAAGTGGGGTGTCGTTAGAAAGCTTAGACTTTGGGCTTTGATAATGCTAAGTTTGATCGAGAAAGAATCAGAAAAAGAGGCTCCAGGGGCTTTTTCGCACATGGAAGGCTGATTTTTTTTCTAATGGCCTGTCAAACATGAAGGCACTAAAACACCCATAGCGCCGTTCGGGGCTACTTACCCCAACAATTGTGGTGCTGTTAGAGAGCTTCGACTCTGGGCCTTCTTAGTGCCAAGTTGGATCGAGAAAGAATGAAAGGGGGCGGCTACAGCGGCTTTTAAACATGTAAGGCTGATTTTTTTCTAAAAGGCCTGTCAAATATGACGTCACTAAAACACCCGTAGCGCCGTTCGTGGCCCACGTACGGCAACAAAATGGGTGTCGTTAGAAAGCTTAGACTTTGGGCTTTATTAATGCAAAGTTTGATCGAGAAAGAGACAAAGGGAGAGGCTCCAGGTGCTTTTTCGCACATGGAAGGTTAATTTTATTTTCTAAAGGCCTGTCAAACATGACGTCTCTGAAACACATACAGCGCCGTTCGTGGGCCACGTACCCCAACAATTGTGGTGTCGTTAGAAAGCTTAGACTTTGGGCTTTATTAGTACCAAGTTTGATCGAGAAAGAGTCAAAGGGGGCGTCTACAGGCGATTTTAAATATGTAAGGCTGATTTTATTCCTAAAGGCCTATCAAATATGACGTCACTAAAACACCCATAACGCCGTTGGTGTGCCACGTACGGCAACAAGTTGGGTGTCGTTAGAAAGCTTAGACTTTGGGCCAAGCCAAGCTTGATCGAGAAAGAATCAAAGTTGGCGTCTACAGGGGCTTTTAAACATGCAAGGCTGATTTTTTCCTAAAGGCCTGTCAAATATGACGTCACTAAAACACCCATAGCGCCGTTCGTGTACCACGTACGCCAACAAGTGGGGTGTCGTTAGAAAGCTTAGACTTTGGGCTTTGACAATGCCAAGTTTCATCGAGAAAGATTTAGAGGGAGAGGCTCCAGGGGCTTTTTCGCACATGGAAGGCTGACTTTTTTTTCTAAAGGCCTGTTTTTCTAAAAGCCTGTCAAACATGACGTCACTAAAACACCCATAGCGCCGTTCGTGTACCACGTAAGCCAACAAGTGGGATGTCGTTAGAAAGCTTAGACTTTGGGCTTTGATAATGCTAAGTTTGATCGAGAAAGAATCAGAAAAAGAGGCTCCAGGGGCTTTCTCGCACATGGAAGGCTGATTTTTTTTCTAATGGCCTGTCAAACATGAAGTCACTAAAACACCCATAGCGCCGTTCGGGGCTACTTACCCCAACAATTGTGGTGTTGTTAGAGAGCTTCGACTCTGGGCCTTCTTAGTGCCAAGTTGGATCGAGAAAGAATGAAAGGGAGCGGCTACAGCGGCTTTTAAACATGTAAGGCTGATTTTTTTCTAAAAGGCCTGTCAAATATGACGTCACTAAAACACCCGTAGCGCCGTTCGTGGCCCACGTACGGCAACAAAATGGGTGTCGTTAGAAAGCTTAGACTTTGGGCTTTATTAGTGCAAAGTTTGATCGAGAAAGAGTCAAAGGGAGAGGCTCCAGGTGCTTTTTCGCACATGGAAGGTTAATTTTATTTTCTAAAGGCCTGTCAAACATGACGTCTCTGAAACACATACAGCGCCGTTCGTGGGCCACCTACCCCAACAATTGTGGTGTCGTTAGAAAGCTTAGACTTTGGGCTTTATTAGTACCAAGTTTGATCGAGAAAGAGTCAAAGGGGGCGTCTACAAGGGATGTTAAATATGTAAGGCTGATTTTATTCCTAAAGGCCTATCAAATATGACGTCACTAAAACACCCATAACGCCGTTGGTGTGCCACGTACGGCAACAAGTTGGGTGTCGTTAGAAAGCTTAGACTTTGGGCTTTATTAGTGCCAAGCTTGATCGAGAAAGAATCAAAGTTGGCGTCTACAGGGGCTTTTAAACATGCAAGGCTGATTTTTTCCTAAAGGCCTGTCAAATATGACGTCACTAAAACACCCATAGCGCCGTTCGTGTACCACGTACGCCAACAAGTGGGGTGTCGTTAGAAAGCTTAGACTTTGGGCTTTGACAATGCCAAGTTTCATCGAGAAAGATTTAGAGGGAGAGGCTCCAGGGGCTTTTTCGCACATGGAAGGCTGATTTTTTTTTCTAAAAGCCTGTCAAACATGACGTCACTAAAACACCCATAGCGCCGTTCGTGTACCACGTAAGCCAACAAGTGGGATGTCGTTAGAAAGCTTAGACTTTGGGCTTTGATAATGCTAAGTTTGATCGAGAAAGAATCAGAAAAAGAGGCTCCAGGGGCTTTCTCGCACATGGAAGGCTGATTTTTTTTCTAATGGCCTGTCAAACATGAAGTCACTAAAACACCCATAGCGCCGTTCGGGGCTACTTACCCCAACAATTGTGGTGTTGTTAGAGAGCTTCGACTCTGGGCCTTCTTAGTGCCAAGTTGGATCGAGAAAGAATGAAAGGGGGCGGCTACAGCGGCTTTTAAACATGTAAGGCTGATTTTTTTCTAAAAGGCCTGTCAAATATGACGTCACTAAAACACCCGTAGCGCCGTTCGTGGCCCACGTACGGCAACAAAATGGGTGTCGTTAGAAAGCTTAGACTTTGGGCTTTATTAATGCAAAGTTTGATCGAGAAAGAGTCAAAGGGAGAGGCTCCAGGTGCTTTTTCGCACATGGAAGGTTAATTTTATTTTCTAAAGGCCTGTCAAACATGACGTCTCTGAAACACATACAGCGCCGTTCGTGGGCCACGTACCCCAACAATTGTGGTGTCGTTAGAAAGCTTAGACTTTGGGCTTTATTAGTACCAAGTTTGATCGAGAAAGAGTCAAAGGGGGCGTCTACAGGGGATTTTAAATATGTAAGGCTGATTTTATTCCTAAAGGCCTATCAAATATGACGTCACTAAAACACCCATAACGCCGTTGGTGTGCCACGTACGGCAACAAGTTGGGTGTCGTTAGAAAGCTTAGACTTTGGGCTTTATTAGTGCCAAGCTTGATCGAGAAAGAATCAAAGTTGGCGTCTACAGGGGCTTTTAAACATGCAAGGCTGATTTTTTCCTAAAGGCCTGTCAAATATGACGTCACTAAAACACCCATAGCGCCGTTCGTGTACCACGTACGCCAACAAGTGGGGTGTCGTTAGAAAGCTTAGACTTTGGGCTTTGACAATGCCAAGTTTCATCGAGAAATATTTAGAGGGAGAGGCTCCAGGGGCTTTTTCGCACATGGAAGGCTGATTTTTTTTTCTAAAAGCCTGTCAAACATGACGTCACTAAAACACCCATAGCGCCGTTCGTGTACCACGTACGCCAACAAGTGGGGTGTCGTTAGAAAGCTTAGACTTTGGGCTTTGATAATGCTAAGTTTGATCGAGAAAGAATCAGAAAAAGAGGCTCCAGGGGCTTTTCCGCACATGGAAGGCTGATTTTTTTTTTCTAATGGCCTGTCAAACATGAAGTCACTAAAACACCCATAGCGCCGTTCGGGGCTACTTACCCCAACAATTGTGGTGTTGTTAGAGAGCTTCGACTCTGGGCCTTCTTAGTGCCAAGTTGGATCGAGAAAGAATCAAAGGGGGCGGCTACAGCGGCTTTTAAACATGTAAGGCTGATTTTTTTCTAAAAGGCCTGTCAAATATGACGTCACTAAAACACCCGTAGCGCCGTTCGTGGCCCACGTACGGCAACAAAATGGGTGTCGTTAGAAAGCTTAGACTTTGGGCTTTATTAGTGCAAAGTTTGATCGAGAAAGAGTCAAAGGGAGAGGCTCCAGGTGCTTTTTCGCACATGGAAGGTTAATTTTATTTTCTAAAGGCCTGTCAACATGACGTCTCTGAAACACATACAGCGCCGTTCGTGGGCCACATACCCCAACAATTGTGGTGTCGTTAGAAAGCTTAGACTTTGGGCTTTATTAGTACCAAGTTTGATCGAGAAAGAGTCAAAGGGGCGTCTACAGGGGATTTTAAATATGTAAGGCTGATTTTATTCCTAAAGGCCTATCAAATATGACGTCACTAAAACACCCATAACGCCGTTGGTGTGCCACGTACGGCAACAAGTTGGGTGTCGTTAGAAAGCTTAAACTTTGGGCTTTATTAGTGCCAAGCTTGATCGAGAAAGAATCAAAGTTGGCGTCTACAGGGGCTTTTAAACATGCAAGGCTGATTTTTTCCTAAAGGCCTGTCAAATATGACGTCACTAAAACACCCATAGCGCCGTTCCTGTACCACGTACGCCAACAAGTGGGGTGTCGTTAGAAAGCTTAGACTTTGGGCTTTGACAATGCCAAGTTTCATCGAGAAAGATTTAGAGGGAGAGGCTCCAGGGGCTTTTTCGCACATGGAAGGCTGATTTTTTTTTCTAAAGGCCTGTTTTTCTAAAAGCCTGTCAAACATGACGTCACTAAAACACCCATAGCGCCGTTCGTGTACCACGTACGCCAACAAGTGGGGTGTCGTTAGAAAGCTTAGACTTTGGGCTTTGATAATGCTAAGTTTGATCGAGAAAGAATCAGAAAAAGAGGCTCCAGGGGCTTTTTCGCACATGGAAGGCTGATTTTTTTTCTAATGGCCTGTCAAACATGAAGGCACTAAAACACCCATAGCGCCGTTCGGGGCTACTTACCCCAACAATTGTGGTGCTGTTAGAGAGCTTCGACTCTGGGCCTTCTTAGTGCCAAGTTGGATCGAGAAAGAATGAAAGGGGGCGGCTACAGCGGCTTTTAAACATGTAAGGCTGATTTTTTTCTAAAAGGCCTGTCAAATATGACGTCACTAAAACACCCGTAGCGCCGTTCGTGGCCCACGTACGGCAACAAAATGGGTGTCGTTAGAAAGCTTAGACTTTGGGCTTTATTAATGCAAAGTTTGATCGAGAAAGAGACAAAGGGAGAGGCTCCAGGTGCTTTTTCGCACATGGAAGGTTAATTTTATTTTCTAAAGGCCTGTCAAACATGACGTCTCTGAAACACATACAGCGCCGTTCGTGGGCCACGTACCCCAACAATTGTGGTGTCGTTAGAAAGCTTAGACTTTGGGCTTTATTAGTACCAAGTTTGATCGAGAAAGAGTCAAAGGGGGCGTCTACAGGCGATTTTAAATATGTAAGGCTGATTTTATTCCTAAAGGCCTATCAAATATGACGTCACTAAAACACCCATAACGCCGTTGGTGTGCCACGTACGGCAACAAGTTGGGTGTCGTTAGAAAGCTTAGACTTTGGGCCAAGCCAAGCTTGATCGAGAAAGAATCAAAGTTGGCGTCTACAGGGGCTTTTAAACATGCAAGGCTGATTTTTTCCTAAAGGCCTGTCAAATATGACGTCACTAAAACACCCATAGCGCCGTTCGTGTACCACGTACGCCAACAAGTGGGGTGTCGTTAGAAAGCTTAGACTTTGGGCTTTGACAATGCCAAGTTTCATCGAGAAAGATTTAGAGGGAGAGGCTCCAGGGGCTTTTTCGCACATGGAAGGCTGACTTTTTTTTCTAAAGGCCTGTTTTTCTAAAAGCCTGTCAAACATGACGTCACTAAAACACCCATAGCGCCGTTCGTGTACCACGTAAGCCAACAAGTGGGATGTCGTTAGAAAGCTTAGACTTTGGGCTTTGATAATGCTAAGTTTGATCGAGAAAGAATCAGAAAAAGAGGCTCCAGGGGCTTTCTCGCACATGGAAGGCTGATTTTTTTTCTAATGGCCTGTCAAACATGAAGTCACTAAAACACCCATAGCGCCGTTCGGGGCTACTTACCCCAACAATTGTGGTGTTGTTAGAGAGCTTCGACTCTGGGCCTTCTTAGTGCCAAGTTGGATCGAGAAAGAATGAAAGGGAGCGGCTACAGCGGCTTTTAAACATGTAAGGCTGATTTTTTTCTAAAAGGCCTGTCAAATATGACGTCACTAAAACACCCGTAGCGCCGTTCGTGGCCCACGTACGGCAACAAAATGGGTGTCGTTAGAAAGCTTAGACTTTGGGCTTTATTAGTGCAAAGTTTGATCGAGAAAGAGTCAAAGGGAGAGGCTCCAGGTGCTTTTTCGCACATGGAAGGTTAATTTTATTTTCTAAAGGCCTGTCAAACATGACGTCTCTGAAACACATACAGCGCCGTTCGTGGGCCACCTACCCCAACAATTGTGGTGTCGTTAGAAAGCTTAGACTTTGGGCTTTATTAGTACCAAGTTTGATCGAGAAAGAGTCAAAGGGGGCGTCTACAGGGGATGTTAAATATGTAAGGCTGATTTTATTCCTAAAGGCCTATCAAATATGACGTCACTAAAACACCCATAACGCCGTTGGTGTGCCACGTACGGCAACAAGTTGGGTGTCGTTAGAAAGCTTAGACTTTGGGCTTTATTAGTGCCAAGCTTGATCGAGAAAGAATCAAAGTTGGCGTCTACAGGGGCTTTTAAACATGCAAGGCTGATTTTTTCCTAAAGGCCTGTCAAATATGACGTCACTAAAACACCCATAGCGCCGTTCGTGTACCACGTACGCCAACAAGTGGGGTGTCGTTAGAAAGCTTAGACTTTGGGCTTTGACAATGCCAAGTTTCATCGAGAAAGATTTAGAGGGAGAGGCTCCAGGGGCTTTTTCGCACATGGAAGGCTGATTTTTTTTTCTAAAAGCCTGTCAAACATGACGTCACTAAAACACCCATAGCGCCGTTCGTGTACCACGTACGCCAACAAGTGGGGTGTCGTTAGAAAGCTTAGATTTTGGGCTTTGATAATGCTAAGTTTGATCGAGAAAGAATCAGAAAAAGAGGCTCCAGGGGCTTTTTCGCACATGGAAGGCTGATTTTTTTTTCTAATGGCCTGTCAAACATGAAGTCACTAAAACACCCATAGCGCCGTTCGGGGCTACTTACCCCAACAATTGTGGTGTTGTTAGAGAGCTTCGACTCTGGGCCTTCTAAGTGCCAAGTTGGATCGAGAAAGAATGAAAGGGGGCGGCTACAGCGGCTTTTAAACATGTAAGGCTGATTTTTTTCTGAAAGGCCTGTCAAATATGACGTCACTAAAACACCCGTAGCGCCGTTCGTGGCCCACGTACGGCAACAAAATGGGTGTCGTTGGAAAGATTAGACTTTGGGCTTTATTAGTGCAAAGTTTGATCGAGAAAGAGTCAAAGGGAGAGGCTCCAGGTGCTTTTTCGCACATGGAAGGTTAATTTTATTTTCTAAAGGCCTGTCAAACATGACGTCTCTGAAACACATACAGCGTCGTTCGTGGGCCACGTACCCCAACAATTGTGGTGTCGTTAGAAAGCTTAGACTTTGGGCTTTATTAGTACCAAGTTTGATCGAGAAAGAGTCAAAGGGGGCGTCTACAGGGGATTTTAAATATGTAAGGCTGATTTTATTCCTAATGGCCTATCAAATATGACGTCACTAAAACACCCATAACGCCGTTGGTGTGCCACGTACGGCAACAAGGTGGGTGTCGGTAGAAAGCTTAGACTTTGGGCTTTATTAGTGCCAAGCTTGATCGAGAAAGAATCAAAGTTGGCGTCTACAGGGGCTTTTAAACATGCAAGGCTGATTTTTTCCTAAAGGCCTGTCAAATATGACGTCACTAAAACACCCATAGCGCCGTTCGTGTACCACGTACGCCAACAAGTGGGGTGTCGTTAGAAAGCTTAGACTTTGGGCTTTGACAATGCCAAGTTTCATCGAGAAAAATTTAGAGGGAGAGGCTCCAGGGGCTTTTTCGCACATGGAAGGCTGATTTTTTTTTCTAAAGGCCTGTTTTTCTAAAAGCCTCTCAAACATGACGTCACTAAAACACCCATAGCGCCGTTCGTGTACCACGTAAGCCAACAAGTGGGATGTCGTTAGAAAGCTTAGACTTTGGGCTTTGATAATGCTAAGTTTGATCGAGAAAGAATCAGAAAAAGAGGCTCCAGGGGCTTTCTCGCACATGGAAGGCTGATTTTTTTTCTAATGGCCTGTCAAACATGAAGTCACTAAAACACCCATAGCGCCGTTCGGGGCTACTTACCCCAACAATTGTGGTGTTGTTAGAGAGCTTCGACTCTGGGCCTTCTTAGTGCCAAGTTGGATCGAGAAAGAATGAAAGGGGGCGGCTACAGCGGCTTTTAAACATGTAAGGCTGATTTTTTTCTAAAAGGCCTGTCAAATATGACGTCACTAAAACACCCGTAGCGCCGTTCGTGGCCCACGTACGGCAACAAAATGGGTGTCGTTAGAAAGCTTAGACTTTGGGCTTTATTAATGCAAAGTTTGATCGAGAAAGAGTCAAAGGGAGAGGCTCCAGGTGCTTTTTCGCACATGGAAGGTTAATTTTATTTTCTAAAGGCCTGTCAAACATGACGTCTCTGAAACACATACAGCGCCGTTCGTGGGCCACGTACCCCAACAATTGTGGTGTCGTTAGAAAGCTTAGACTTTGGGCTTTATTAGTACCAAGTTTGATCGAGAAAGAGTCAAAGGGGGCGTCTACAGGGGATTTTAAATATGTAAGGCTGATTTTATTCCTAAAGGCCTATCAAATATGACGTCACTAAAACACCCATAACGCCGTTGGTGTGCCACGTACGGCAACAAGTTGGGTGTCGTTAGAAAGCTTAGACTTTGGGCTTTATTAGTGCCAAGCTTGATCGAGAAAGAATCAAAGTTGGCGTCTACAGGGGCTTTTAAACATGCAAGGCTGATTTTTTCCTAAAGGCCTGTCAAATATGACGTCACTAAAACACCCATAGCGCCGTTCGTGTACCACGTACGCAAACAAGTGGGGTGTCGTTAGAAAGCTTAGACTTTGGGCTTTGACAATGCCAAGTTTCATCGAGAAATATTTAGAGGGAGAGGCTCCAGGGGCTTTTTCGCACATGGAAGGCTGATTTTTTTTTCTAAAAGCCTGTCAAACATGACGTCACTAAAACACCCATAGCGCCGTTCGTGTACCACGTACGCCAACAAGTGGGGTGTCGTTAGAAAGCTTAGACTTTGGGCTTTGATAATGCTAAGTTTGATCGAGAAAGAGTCAAAGGGAGAGGCTCCAGGTGCTTTTTCGCACATGGAAGGTTAATTTTATTTTCTAAAGGCCTGTCAAACATGACGTCTCTGAAACACATACAGCGTCGTTCGTGGGCCACGTACCCCAACAATTGTGGTGTCGTTAGAAAGCTTAGACTTTGGGCTTTATTAGTACCAAGTTTGATCGAGAAAGAGTCAAAGGGGGCGTCTACAGGGGATTTTAAATATGTAAGGCTGATTTTATTCCTAAAGGCCTATCAAATATGACGTCACTAAAACACCCATAACGCCGTTGGTGTGCCACGTACGGCAACAAGGTGGGTGTCGGTAGAAAGCTTAGACTTTGGGCTTTATTAGTGCGAAGCTTGATCGAGAAAGAATCAAAGTTGGCGTCTACAGGGGCTTTTAAACATGCAAGGCTGATTTTTTCCTAAAGGCCTGTCAAATATGACGTCACTAAAACACCCATAGCGCCGTTCGTGTACCACGTACGCCAACAAGTGGGGTGTCGTTAGAAAGCTTAGACTTTGGGCTTTGACAATGCCAAGTTTCATCGAGAAAGATTTAGAGGGAGAGGCTCCAGGGGCTTCTCGCACATGGAAGGCTGATTTTTTTTTCTAAAGGCCTGTTTTTCTAAAAGCCTGTCAAACATGACGTCACTAAAACACCCATAGCGCCGTTCGTGTACCACGTAAGCCAACAAGTGGGATGTCGTTAGAAAGCTTAGACTTTGGGCTTTGATAATGCTAAGTTTGATCGAGAAAGAATCAGAAAAAGAGGCTCCAGGGGCTTCTCGCACATGGAAGGCTGATTTTTTTTCTAATGGCCTGTCAAACATGAAGTCACTAAAACACCCATAGCGCCGTTCGGAGCTACTTACCCCAACAATTGTGGTGTTGTTAGAGAGCTTCGACTCTGGGCCTTCTTAGTGCCAAGTTGGATCGAGGAAGAATGAAAGGGGGCGGCTACAGCGGCTTTTAAACATGTAAGGCTGATTTTTTTCTAAAAGGCCTGTCAAATATGACGTCACTAAAACACCCGTAGCGCCGTTCGTGGCCCACGTACGGCAACAAAATGGGTGTCGTTAGAAAGCTCAGACTTTGGGCTTTATTAGTGCAAAGTTTGATCGAGAAAGAGTCAAAGGGAGAGGCTCCAGGTGCTTTTTCGCACATGGAAGGTTAATTTTATTTTCTAAAGGCCTGTCAAACATGACGTCTCTGAAACACATACAGCGCCGTTCGTGGGCCACGTACCCCAACAATTGTGGTGTCGTTAGAAAGCTTAGACTTTGGGCTTTATTAGTACCAAGTTTGATCGAGAAAGAGTCAAAGGGGGCGTCTACAGGGGATTTTAAATATGTAAGGCTGATTTTATTCCTAAAGGCCTATCAAATATGACGTCACTAATACACCCATAACGCCGTTGGTGTGCCACGTACGGCAACAAGTTGGGTGTCGTTAGAAAGCTTAGACTTTGGGCTTTATTAGTGCCAAGCTTCATCGAGAAAGAATCAAAGTTGGCGTCTACAGGGGCTTTTAAACATGCAAGGCTGATTTTTTCCTAAAGGCCTGTCAAATATGACGTCACTAAAACACCCATAGCGCCGTTCGTGTACCACGTACGCCAACAAGTGGGGTGTCGTTAGAAAGCTTAGACTTTGGGCTTTGACAATGCCAAGTTTCATCGAGAAAGATTTAGAGGGAGAGGCTCCAGGGGCTTCTCGCACATGGAAGGCTGATTTTTTTTTCTAAAGGCCTGTTTTTCTAAAAGCCTGTCAAACATGACGTCACTAAAACACCCATAGCGCCGTTCGTGTACCACGTAAGCCAACAAGTGGGATGTCGTTAGAAAGCTTAGACTTTGGGCTTTGATAATGCTAAGTTTGATCGAGAAAGAATCAGAAAAAGAGGCTCCAGGGGCTTCTCGCACATGGAAGGCTGATTTTTTTTCTAATGGCCTGTCAAACATGAAGTCACTAAAACACCCATAGCGCCGTTCGGAGCTACTTACCCCAACAATTGTGGTGTTGTTAGAGAGCTTCGACTCTGGGCCTTCTTAGTGCCAAGTTGGATCGAGGAAGAATGAAAGGGGGCGGCTACAGCGGCTTTTAAACATGTAAGGCTGATTTTTTTCTAAAAGGCCTGTCAAATATGACGTCACTAAAACACCCGTAGCGCCGTTCGTGGCCCACGTACGGCAACAAAATGGGTGTCGTTAGAAAGCTCAGACTTTGGGCTTTATTAGTGCAAAGTTTGATCGAGAAAGAGTCAAAGGGAGAGGCTCCAGGTGCTTTTTCGCACATGGAAGGTTAATTTTATTTTCTAAAGGCCTGTCAAACATGACGTCTCTGAAACACATACAGCGCCGTTCGTGGGCCACGTACCCCAACAATTGTGGTGTCGTTAGAAAGCTTAGACTTTGGGCTTTATTAGTACCAAGTTTGATCGAGAAAGAGTCAAAGGGGGCGTCTACAGGGGATTTTAAATATGTAAGGCTGATTTTATTCCTAAAGGCCTATCAAATATGACGTCACTAATACACCCATAACGCCGTTGGTGTGCCACGTACGGCAACAAGTTGGGTGTCGTTAGAAAGCTTAGACTTTGGGCTTTATTAGTGCCAAGCTTCATCGAGAAAGAATCAAAGTTGGCGTCTACAGGGGCTTTTAAACATGCAAGGCTGATTTTTTCCTAAAGGCCTGTCAAATATGACGTCACTAAAACACCCATAGCGCCGTTCGTGTACCACGTACGCCAACAAGTGGGGTGTCGTTAGAAAGCTCAGACTTTGGGCTTTGATAATGCTAAGTTTGATCGAGAAAGAATCAGAAAAAGAGGCTCCAGGGGCTTTTTCGCACATGGAAGGCTGATTTTTTTTTCTAATGGCCTGTCAAACATGAAGTCACTAAAACACCCATAGCGCCGTTCGGGGCTACTTACCCCAACAATTGTGGTGTTGTTAGAGAGCTTCGACTCTGGGCCTTCTTAGTGCCAAGTTGGATCGAGAAAGAATCAAAGGGGGCGGCTACAGCGGCTTTTAAACATGTAAGGCTGATTTTTTTCTGAAAGGCCTGTCAAATATGACGTCACTAAAACACCCGTAGCGCCGTTCGTGGCCCACGTACGGCAACAAAATGGGTGTCGTTAGAAAGCTTAGACTTTGGGCTTTATTAGTGCAAAGTTTGATCGAGAAAGAGTCAAAGGGAGAGGCTCCAGGTGCTTTTTCGCACATGGAAGGTTAATTTTATTTTCTAAAGGCCTGTCAAACATGACGTCTCTGAAACACATACAGCGTCGTTCGTGGGCCACGTACCCCAACAATTGTGGTGTCGTTAGAAAGCTTAGACTTTGGGCTTTATTAGTACCAAGTTTGATCGAGAAAGAGTCAAAGGGGGCGTCTACAGGGGATTTTAAATATGTAAGGCTGATTTTATTCCTAAAGGCCTATCAAATATGACGTCACTAAAACACCCATAACGCCGTTGGTGTGCCACGTACGGCAACAAGGTGGGTGTCGGTAGAAAGCCTAGACTTTGGGCTTTATTAGTGCCAAGCTTGATCGAGAAAGAATCAAAGTTGGCGTCTACAGGGGCTTTTAAACATGCAAGGCTGATTTTTTCCTAAAGGCCTGTCAAATATGACGTCACTAAAACACCCATAGTGCCGTTCGTGTACCACGTACGCCAACAAGTGGGGTGTCGTTAGAAAGCTTAGACTTTGGGCTTTGACAATGCCAAGTTTCATCGAGAAAGATTTAGAGGGAGAGGCTCCAGGGGCTTTTTCGCACATGGAAGGCTGATTTTTTTTTCTAAAGGCCTGTTTTTCTAAAAGTCTGTCAAACATGACGTCACTAAAACACCCATAGCGCCGTTCGTGTACCACGTACGCCAACAAGTGGGGTGTCGTTAGAAAGCTTAGACTTTGGGCTTTGATAATGCTAAGTTTGATCGTGAAAGAATCAGAAAAAGATGCTCCAGGGGCTTTTTCGCACATGGAAGGCTGATTTTTTTTTTCTAATGGCCTGTCAAACATGAAGTCACTAAAACACCCATAGCGCCGTTCGGGGCAACTTACCCCAACAATTGTGGTGTTGTTAGAGAGCTTCGACTCTGGGCCTTCTTAGTGCCAAGTTGGATCGAGAAAGAATGAAAGGGGGCGGCTACAGCGGCTTTTAAACATGTAAGGCTGATTTTTTTCTAAAAGGCCTGTCAAATATGACGTCACTAAAACACCCGTAGCGCCGTTCGTGGCCCACGTACGGCAACAAAATGGGTGTCGTTAGAAAGCTTAGACTTTGGGCTTTATTAGTGCAAAGTTTGATCGAGAAAGAGTCAAAGGGAGAGGCTCCAGGTGCTTTTTCGCCCATGGAAGGTTAATTTTATTTTCTAAAGGCCTGTCAAACATGACGTCTCTGAAACACATACAGCGCCGTTCGTGGGCCACGTACCCCAACAATTGTGGTATCGTTAGAAAGCTTAGACTTTGGGCTTTATTAGTACCAAGTTTGATCGGGAAAGAGTCAAAGGGGGCGTCTACAGGGGATTTTAAATATGTAAGGCTGATTTTATTCCTAAAGGCCTATCAAATATGACGTCACTAAAACACCCATAACGCCGTTGGTGTGCCACGTACGGCAACAAGTTGGGTGTCGATAGAAAGCTTAGACTTTGGGCTTTATTAGTGCCAAGCTTGATCGAGAAAGAATCAAAGTTGGCGTCTACAGGGGCTTTTAAACATGCAAGGCTGATTTTTTCCTAAAGGCCTGTCAAATATGACGTCACTAAAACACCCATAGTGCCGTTCGTGTACCACGTACGCCAACAAGTGGGGTGTCGTTAGAAAGCTTAGACTTTGGGCTTTGACAATGCCAAGTTTCATCGAGAAAGATTTAGAGGGAGAGGCTCCAGGGGCTTTTTCGAAGGCTGATTTTTTTTTCTAAAGGCCTGTTTTTCTAAAAGCCTGTCAAACATGACGTCACTAAAACACCCATAGCGCCGTTCGTGTACCACGTACGCCAACAAGTGGGGTGTCGTTAGAAAGCTTAGACTTTGGGCTTTGATAATGCTAAGTTTGATCGAGAAAGAATCAGAAAAAGAGGCTCCAGGGGCTTTTTCGCACATGGAAGGCTGATTTTTTTTTCTAATGGCATGTCAAACATGAAGTCACTAAAACACCCATAGCGCCGTTTGGGGCTACTTACCCCAACAGTTGTGGTGTTGTTAGAGAGCTTCGACTCTGGGCCTTCTTAGTGCCAAGTTGGATCGAGAAAGAATGAAAGGGGGCGGCTACAGCGGCTTTTAAACATGTAAGGCTGATTTTTTTCTAAAAGGCCAGTCAAATATGACGTCACTAAAACACCCGTAGCGCCGTTCGTGGCCCACGTACGGCAACAAAATGGGTGTCGTTAGAAAGCTTAGACTTTGGGCTTTATTAGTGCAAAGTTTGATCGAGAAAGAGTCAAAGGGAGAGGCTCCAGGTGCTTTTTCGCCCATGGAAGGTTAATTTTATTTTCTAAAGGCCTGTCAAACATGACGTCTCTGAAACACATACAGCGCCGTTCGTGGGCCACGTACCCCAACAATTGTGGTATCGTTAGAAAGCTTAGACTTTGGGCTTTATTAGTACCAAGTTTGATCGGGAAAGAGTCAAAGGGGGCGTCTACAGGGGATTTTAAATATGTAAGGCTGATTTTATTCCTAAAGGCCTATCAAATATGACGTCACTAAAACACCCATAACGCCGTTGGTGTGCCACGTACGGCAACAAGTTGGGTGTCGTTAGAAAGCTTAGACTTTGGGCTATTAGTGCCAAGCTTGATCGAGAAAGAATCAAAGTTGGCGTCTACAGGGGCTTTTAAACATGCAAGGCTGATTTTTTCCTAAAGGCCTGTCAAATATGACGTCACTAAAACACCCATAGCGCCGTTCGTGTACCACGTACGCCAACAAGTGGGGTGTCGTTAGAAAGCTTAGACTTTGGGCTTTGACAATGCCAAGTTTCATCGAGAAAGATTTAGAGGGAGAGGCTCCAGGGGCTTTTTCGCACATGGAAGGCTGATTTTTTTTTCTAAAGGCCTGTTTTTCTAAAAGCCTGTCAAACATGACGTCACTAGTTTTAGTGACGCCATAGCGCCGTTCGTGTACCACGTACGCCAACAAGTGGGGTGTCGTTAGAAAGCTTAGACTTTGGGCTTTGATAATGCTAAGTTTGATCGAGAAAGAATCAGAAAAAGAGGCTCCAGGGGCTTTTTCGCACATGGAAGGCTGATTTTTTTTTCTAATGGCCTGCAAACATGAAGTCACTAAAACACCCATAGCGCCGTTCGGGGCTACTTACCCCAACAATTGTGGTGTTGTTAGAGAGCTTCGACTCTGGGCCTTCTTAGTGCCAAGTTGGATCGAGAAAGAATGAAAGGGGGCGGCTACAGCGGCTTTTAAACATGTAAGGCTGATTTTTTTCTAAAAGGCCTGTCAAATATGACGTCACTAAAACACCAGTAGCGCCGTTCGTGGCCCACGTACGGCAACAAAATGGGTGTCGTTAGAAAGCTTAGACTTTGGGCTTTATTAGTGCCAAGCTTGATCGAGAAAGAATCAAAGTTGGCGTCTACAGGGGCTTTTAAACATGCAAGGCTGATTTTTTCCTAAAGGCCTGTCAAATATGACGTCACTAAAACACCCATAGCGCCGTTCGTGTACCACGTACGCCAACAAGTGGGGTGTCGTTAGAAAGCTTAGACTTTGGGCTTTGACAATGCCAAGCTTCATCGAGAAAGATTTAGAGGGAGAGGCTCCAGGGGCTTTTTCGCACATGGAAGGCTGATTTTTTTTTCTAAAGGCCTGTTTTTCTAAAAGCCTGTCAAACATGACGTCACTAAAACACCCATAACGCCGTTGGTGTGCCACGTACGGCAACAAGTTGGGTGTCGTTAGAAAGCTTAGACTTTGGGCTTTATTAGTGCCAAGCTTGATCGAGAAAGAATCAAAGTTGGCGTCTACAGGGGCTTTTAAACATGCAAGGCTGATTTTTTCCTAAAGGCCTGTCAAATATGACGTCACTAAAACACCCATAGCGCCGTTCGTGTACCACGTACGCCAACAAGTGGGGTGTCGTTAGAAAGCTTAGACTTTGGGCTTTGACAATGCCAAGCTTCATCGAGAAAGATTTAGAGGGAGAGGCTCCAGGGGCTTTTTCGCACATGGAAGGCTGATTTTTTTTTCTAAAGGCCTGTTTTTCTAAAAGCCTGTCAAACATGACGTCACTAAAACACCCATAGCGCCGTTCGTGTACCACGTACGCCAACAAGTGGGGTGTCGTTAGAAAGCTTAGACTTTGGGCTTTATTAGTGCAAAGTTTGATCGAGAAAGAGTCAAAGGGAGAGGCTCCAGGTGCTTTTTCGCACATGGAAGGCTGATTTTTTTTTCTAATGGCCTGTCAAACATGAAGTCACAAAAACACCCATAGCGCCGTTCGGGGCTACTTACCCCAACAATTGTGGTGTTGTTAGAGAGCTTCGACTCTGGGCCTTCTTAGTGCCAAGTTGGATCGAGCAAGAATCAAAGGGGGCGGCTACAGCGGGTAAGGCTGATTTTTTTCTAAAAGGCCTGTCAAATATGACGTCACTAAAACACCCGTAGCGCCGTTCGTGGCCCACGTACATCAACAAAATGGGTGTCGTTAGAAAGCTTAGACTTTGGGCTTTATTAGTGCAAAGTTTGATCGAGAAAGAGTCAAAGGGAGAGGCTCCAGGTGCTTTTTCGCACATGGAAGGTTAATTTTATTTTCTAAAGGCCTGTCAAACATGACGTCTCTGAAACACATACAGCGCCGTTCGTGGGCCACGTACCCCAACAATTGTGGTGTCGCTAGAAAGCTTAGACTTTGGGCTTTATTAGTACCAAGTTTGATCGAGAAAGAGTCAAAGGGGGCGTCTACAGGGGATTTTAAATATGTAAGGCTGATTTTATTCCTAAAGGCCTATCAAATATGACGTCACTAAAACACCCATAACGCCGTTGGTGTGCCACGTACGGCAACAAGTTGGGTGTCGTTAGAAAGCTTAGACTTTGGGCTTTATTAGTGCCAAACTTGATCGAGAAAGAATCAAAGTTGGCGTCTACAGGGGCTTTTAAACATGCAAGGCTGATTTTTTCCTAAAGGCCTGTCAAATATGACGTCACTAAAACACCCATAGCGCCGTTCGTGTACCACGTACGCCAACAAGTGGGGTGTCGTTAGAAAGCTTAGACTTTGGGCTTTGACAATGCCAAGTTTCATCGAGAAAGATTTAGAGCGAGAGGCTCCAGGGGCTTTTTCGCACATGGAAGGCTGATTTTTTTTTTCTAAAGGCCTGTTTTTCTAAAAGCCTGTCAAACATGACGTCACTAAAACACCCATAGCGCCGTTCGTGTACCACGTACGCCAACAAGTGGGGTGTCGTTAGAAAGCTTAGACTTTGGGCTTTGATAATGCTAAGTTTGATCGAGAAAGAATCAGAAAAAGAGGCTCCAGGGGCTTTTTCGCACATGGAAGGCTGATTTTTTTTTCTAATGGCCTGTCAAACATGAAGTCACTAAAACACCCATAGCGCCGTTCGGGGCTACTTACCCCAACAACTGTGGTGTTGTTAGAGAGCTTCGACTCTGGGCCTTCTTAGTGCCAAGTTGGATCGAGAAAGAATGAAAGGGGGCGGCTACAGCGGCTTTTAAACATGTAAGGCTGATTTTTTTCTAAAAGGCCTGTCAAATATGACGTCACTAAAACACCCGTAGCGCCGTTCGTGGCCCACGTACGGCAACAAAATGGGTGTCGTTAGAAAGCTTAGACTTTGGGCTTTATTAGTGCAAAGTTTGATCGAGAAAGAGTCAAAGGGAGAGGCTCCAGGTGCTTTTTCGCACATGGAAGGTTAATTTTATTTTCTAAAGGCCTGTCAAACATGACGTCTCTGAAACACATGCAGCGCCGTTCGTGGGCCACGTACCCCAACAATTGTGGTGTCGTTAGAAAGCTTAGACTTTGGGCTTTATTAGTACCAAGTTTGATCGAGAAAGAGTCAAAGGGGGCGTCTACAGGGGATTTTAAATATGTAAGGCTGATTTTATTCCTAAAGGCCTATCAAATATGACGTCACTAAAACACCCATAACGCCGTTGGTGTGCCACGTACGGCAACAAGTTGGGTGTCGATAGAAAGCTTAGACTTTGGGCTTTATTAGTGCCAAGCTTGATCGAGAAAGAATCAAAGTTGGCGTCTACAGGGGCTTTTAAACATGCAAGGCTGATTTTTTCCTAAAGGCCTGTCAAATATGACGTCACTAAAACACCCATAGCGCCGTTCGTGTACCACGTACGCCAACAAGTGGTGTGTCGTTAGAAAGCTTAGACTTTGGGCTTTGACAATGCCAAGTTTCATCGAGAAAGATTTAGAGGGAGAGGCTCCAGGGGCTTTTTCGCACATGGAAGGCTGATTTTTTTTTTCTAAAGGCCTGTTTTTCTAAAAGCCTGTCAAACATGACGTCACTAAAACACCCATAGCGCCGTTCGTGTACCATGGAAGGCTGATTTTTTTTTCTAATGGCCTGTCAAACATGAAGTCACTAAAACACCCATAGCGCCGTTCGGGGCTACTTACCCCAACAATTGTGGTGTTGTTAGAGAGCTTCGACTCTGGGCCTTCTTAGTGCCAAGTTGGATCGAGAAAGAATCAAAGGGGGCGGCTACAGCGGCTTTTAAACATGTAAGGCTGATTTTTTTCTAAAAGGCCTGTCAAATATGACGTCACTAAAACACCCGTAGCGCCGTTCGTGGCCCACGTACGGCAACAAAATGGGTGTCGTTAGAAAGCTTAGACTTTGGGCTTTATTAGTGCAAAGTTTGATCGAGAAAGAGTCAAAGGGAGAGGCTCCAGGTGCTTTTTCGCACATGGAAGGTTAATTTTATTTTCTAAAGGCCTGTCAAACATGACGTCTCTGAAACACATACAGCGCCGTTCGTGGGCCACGTACCCCAACAATTGTGGTGTCGTTAGAAAGCTTAGACTTTGGGCTTTATTAGTACCAAGTTTGATCGAGAAAGAGTCAAAGGGGGCGTTTACACGGGATTTTAAATATGTAAGGCTGATTTTATTCCTAAAGGCCTATCAAATATGACGTCACTAAAACACCCATAACGCCGTTGGTGTGCCACGTACGGCAACAAGTTGGGTGTCGTTAGAAAGCTTAGACTTTGGGCTTTATTAGTGCCAAGCTTGATCGAGAAAGAATCAAAGTTGGCGTCTACAGGGGCTTTTAAACATGCAAGGCTGATTTTTTCCTAAAGGCCTGTCAAATATGACGTCACTAAAACACCCATAGCGCCGTTCGTGTACCACGTACGCCAACAAGTGGGGTGTCGTTAGAAAGCTTAGACTTTGGGCTTTGACAATGCCAAGTTTCATCGAGAAAGATTTAGAGGGAGAGGCTCCAGGGGCTTTTTCGCACATGGAAGGCTGATTTTTTTTTTCTAAAGGCCTGTTTTTCTAAAAGCCTGTCAAACATGACGTCACTAAAACACCCATAGCGCCGTTCGTGTACCACCTACGCCAACAAGTGGGGTGTCGTTAGAAAGCTTAGACTTTGGGCTTTGATAATGCTAAGTTTGATTGAGAAAGAATCAGAAAAAGAGGCTCCAGGGGCTTTTTCGCACATGGAAGGCTGATTTTTTTTTCTAATGGCCTGTCAAACATGAAGTCACTAAAACACCCATAGCGCCGTTCGGGGCTACTTACCCCAACAATTGTGGTGTTGTTAGAGAGCTTCGACTCTGGGCCTTCTTAGTGCCAAGTTGGATCGAGAAAGAATGAAAGGGGGCGGCTACAGCGGCTTTTAAACATGTAAGGCTGATTTTTTTCTAAAAGGCCTGTCAAATATGACGTCACTAAAACACCCGTAGCGCCGTTCGTGGCCCACGTACGGCAACAAAATGGGTGTCGTTAGAAAGCTTAGACTTTGGGCTTTATTAGTGCAAAGTTTGATCGAGAAAGAGTCAAAGGGAGAGGCTCCAGGTGCTTTTTCGCACATGGAAGGTTAATTTTATTTTCTAAAGGCCTGTCAAACATGACGTCTCTGAAACACATACAGCGCCGTTCGTGGGCCACGTACCCCAACAATTGTGGTGTCGTTAGAAAGCTTAGAATTTGGGCTTTATTAGTACCAAGCTTGATCGAGAAAGAGTCAAAGGGGGCGTCTACAGGGGATTTTAAATATGTAAGGCTGATTTTATTCCTAAAGGCCTATCAAATATGACGTCACTAAAACACCCATAACGCCGGTGCTGTGCCACGTACGGCAACAAGTTGGGTGTCGATAGAAAGCTTAGACTTTGGGCTTTATTAGCGCCAAGCTTGATCGAGAAAGAATCAAAGTTGGCGTCTACAGGGGCTTTTAAACATGCAAGGCTGATTTTTTCCTAAAGGCCTGTCAAATATGACGTCACTTAAACACCCATAGCGCCGTTCGTGTACCACGTACGCCAACAAGTGGGGTGTCGTTAGAAAGCTTAGACTTTGGGCTTTGACAATGCCAAGTTTCATCGAGAAAGATTTAGAGGGAGAGGCTCAAGGGGCTTTTTCGCACATGGAAGGCTGATTTTTTTTTTCTAAAGGCCTGTTTTTCTAAAAGCCTGTCAAACATGACGTCACTAAAACACCCATAGCGCCGTTCGTGTACCACGTACGCCAACAAGTGGGGTGTCGTTAGAAAGCTTAGACTTTGGGCTTTGATAATGCTAAGTTTGATCGAGAAAGAATCAGAAAAAGAGGCTCCAGGGGCTTTTTCGCACATGGAAGGCTGATTTTTTTTTCTAATGGCATGTCAAACATGAAGTCACTAAAACACCCATAGCGCCGTTTGGGGCTACTTACCCCAACAGTTGTGGTGTTGTTAGAGAGCTTCGACTCTGGGCCTTCTTAGTGCCAAGTTGGATCGAGAAAGAATGAAAGGGGGCGGCTACAGCGGCTTTTAAACATGTAAGGCTGATTTTTTTCTAAAAGGCCAGTCAAATATGACGTCACTAAAACACCCGTAGCGCCGTTCGTGGCCCACGTACGGCAACAAAATGGCTGTCGTTAGAAAGCTTAGACTTTGGGCTTTATTAGTGCAAAGTTTGATCGAGAAAGAGTCAAAGGGAGAGGCTCCAGGTGCTTTTTCGCCCATGGAAGGTTAATTTTATTTTCTAAAGGCCTGTCAAACATGACGTCTCTGAAACACATACAGCGCCGTTCGTGGGCCACGTACCCCAACAATTGTGGTATCGTTAGAAAGCTTAGACTTTGGGCTTTATTAGTACCAAGTTTGATCGGGAAAGAGTCAAAGGGGGCGTCTACAGGGGATTTTAAATATGTAAGGCTGATTTTATTCCTAAAGGCCTATCAAATATGACGTCACTAAAACACCCATAACGCCGTTGGTGTGCCACGTACGGCAACAAGGTGGGTGTCGGTAGAAAGCCTAGACTTTGGGCTTTATTAGTGCCAAGCTTGATCGAGAAAGAATCAAAGTTGGCGTCTACAGGGGCTTTTAAACATGCAAGGCTGATTTTTTCCTAAAGGCCTGTCAAATATGACGTCACTAAAACACCCATAGCGCCGTTCGTGTACCACGTACGCCAACAAGTGGGGTGTCGTTGGAAAGCTTAGACTTTGGGCTTTGACAATGCCAAGTTTCATCGAGAAAGATTTAGAGGGAGAGGCTCCAGGGGCTTTTTCGCACATGGAAGGCTGATTTTTTTTTTCTAAAGGCCTGTTTTTCTAAAAGCCTGTCAAACATGACGTCACTAAAACACCCATAGCGCCGTTCGTGTACCACCTACGCCAACAAGTGGGGTGTCGTTAGAAAGCTTAGACTTTGGGCTTTGATAATGCTAAGTTTGATTGAGAAAGAATCAGAAAAAGAGGCTCCAGGGGCTTTTTCGCACATGGAAGGCTGATTTTTTTTTCTAATGGCCTGTCAAACGTGAAGTCACTAAAACACCCATAGCGCCGTTCGGGGCTACTTACCCCAACAATTGTGGTGTTGTTAGAGAGCTTCGACTCTGGGCCTTCTTAGTGCCAAGTTGGATCGAGAAAGAATCAAAGGGGGCGGCTACAGCGGCTTTTAAACATGTAAGGCTGATTTTTTTCTAAAAGGCCTGTCAAATATGACGTCACTAAAACACCCGTAGCGCCGTTCGTGGCCCACGTACGGCAACAAAATGGGTGTCGTTAGAAAGCTTAGACTTTGGGCTTTATTAGTGCAAAGTTTGATCGAGAAAGAGTCAAAGGGAGAGGCTCCAGGTGCTTTTTCGCACATGGAAGGTTAATTTTATTTTCTAAAGGCCTGTCAAACATGACGTCTCTGAAACACATACAGCGCCGTTCGTGGGCCACGTACCCCAACAATTGTGGTGTCGTTAGAAAGCTTAGATTTTGGGCTTTATTAGTGCCAAGCTTGATCGAGAAAGAATCAAAGTTGGCGTCTACAGGGGTTTTTAAACATGCAAGGCTGATTTTTTTCTAAAAGGCCTGTCAAATATGACGTCACTAAAACACCCGTAGCGCCGTTCGTGGCCCACGTACGGCAACAAAATGGGTGTCGTTAGAAAGCTTAGACTTTGGGCTTTATTAGTGCAAAGTTTCATCGAGAAAGAGTCAAAGGGAGAGGCTCCAGGGGCTTTTTCGCACATGGAAGGCTGATTTTTTTTTCTAAAGGCCTGTTTTTCTAAAAGCCTGTCAAACATGACGTCACTAAAACACCCATAGCGCCGTTCGTGTACCACGTACGCCAACAAGTGGGGTGTCGTTAGAAAGCTTAGACTTTGGGCTTTGATAATGCTAAGTTTGATCGTGAAAGAATCAGAAAAAGAGGCTCCAGGGGCTTTTTCGCACATGGAAGGCTGATTTTTTTTTTCTAATGGCCTGTCAAACATGAAGTCACTAAAACACCCATAGCGCCGTTCGGGGCAACTTACCCCAACAATTGTGGTGTTGTTAGAGAGCTTCGACTCTGGGCCTTCTTAGTGCCAAGTTGGATCGAGAAAGAATGAAAGGGGGCGGCTACAGCGGCTTTTAAACATGTAAGGCTGATTTTTTTCTAAAAGGCCTGTCAAATATGACGTCACTAAAACACCCGTAGCGCCGTTCGTGTACCACGTACGCCAACAAGTGGGGTGTCGTTAGAAAGCTTAGACTTTGGGCTTTGACAATGCCAAGTTTCATCGAGAAAGATTTAGAGGGAGAGGCTCCAGGGGCTTTTTCGCACATGGAAGGCTGATTTTTTTTTCTAAAGGACTGTTTTTCTAAAAGCCTGTCAAACATGACGTCACTAAAACACCCATAGCGCCGTTCGTGTACCACGTACGCCAACAAGTGGGGTGCCGTTAGAAAGCTTAGACTTTGGGCTTTGATAATGCTAAGTTTGATCGAGAAAGAATCAGAAAAAGAGGCTCCAGGGGCTTTTTCGCACATGGAAGGCTGATTTTTTTTTCTAATGGCCTGTCAAACATGAAGTCACTAAAACACCCATAGCGCCGTTCGGGGCTACTTACCCCAACAATTGTGGTGTTGTTAGAGAGCTTCGACTCTGGGCCTTCTTAGTGCCAAGTTGGATCGAGAAAGAATCAAAGGGGGCGGCTACAGCGGCTTTTAAACATGTAAGGCTGATTTTTTTCTAAAAGGCCTGTCAAATATGACGTCACTAAAACACCCGTAGCGCCGTTCGTGGCCCACGTACGGCAACAAAATGGGTGTCGTTAGAAAGCTTAGACTTTGGGCTTTATTAGTGCAAAGTTTGATCGAGAAAGAGTCAAAGGGAGAGGCTCCAGGTGCTTTTTCGCACATGGAAGGTTAATTTTATTTTCTAAAGGCCTGTCAAACATGACGTCTCTGAAACACATACAGCGCCGTTCGTGGGCCACGTACCCCAACAATTGTGGTGTCGTTAGAAAGCTTAGACTTTGGGCATTATTAGTACCAAGTTTGATCGAGAAAGAGTCAAAGGGGGCGTCTACAGGGGATTTTAAATATGTAAGGCTGATTTTATTCCTAAAGGCCTATCAAATATGACGTCACTAAAACACCCATAACGCCGTTGGTGTGCCACGTACGGCAACAAGTTGGGTGTCGTTAGAAAGCTTAGACTTTGGGCTTTATTAGTGCCAAGCTTGATCGAGAAAGAATCAAAGTTGGCGTCTACAGGGGTTTTTAAACATGCAAGGCTGATTTTTTTCTAAAAGGCCTGTCAAATATGACGTCACTAAAACACCCGTAGCGCCGTTCGTGGCCCACGTACGGCAACAAAATGGGTGTCGTTAGAAAGCTTAGACTTTGGGCTTTATTAGTGCAAAGTTTCATCGAGAAAGAGTCAAAGGGAGAGGCTCCAGGGGCTTTTTCGCACATGGAAGGCTGATTTTTTTTTCTAAAGGCCTGTTTTTCTAAAAGCCTGTCAAACATGACGTCACTAAAACACCCATAGCGCCGTTCGTGTACCACGTACGCCAACAAGTGGGGTGTCGTTAGAAAGCTTAGACTTTGGGCTTTGATAATGCTAAGTTTGATCGTGAAAGAATCAGAAAAAGAGGCTCCAGGGGCTTTTTCGCACATGGAAGGCTGATTTTTTTTTTCTAATGGCCTGTCAAACATGAAGTCACTAAAACACCCATAGCGCCGTTCGGGGCAACTTACCCCAACAATTGTGGTGTTGTTAGAGAGCTTCGACTCTGGGCCTTCTTAGTGCCAAGTTGGATCGAGAAAGAATGAAAGGGGGCGGCTACAGCGGCTTTTAAACATGTAAGGCTGATTTTTTTCTAAAAGGCCTGTCAAATATGACGTCACTAAAACACCCGTAGCGCCGTTCGTGTACCACGTACGCCAACAAGTGGGGTGTCGTTAGAAAGCTTAGACTTTGGGCTTTGACAATGCCAAGTTTCATCGAGAAAGATTTAGAGGGAGAGGCTCCAGGGGCTTTTTCGCACATGGAAGGCTGATTTTTTTTTTCTAAAGGCCGGTTTTTCTAAAAGCCTGTCAAACATGACGTCACTAAAACACCCATAGCGCCGTTCGTGTACCACGTACGCCAACAAGTGGGGTGTCGTTAGAAAGCTTAGACTTTGGGCTTTGATAATGCTAAGTTTGATCGAGAAAGAATCAGAAAAAGAGGCTCCAGGGGCTTTTTCGCACATGGAAGGCTGATTTTTTTTCTAATGGCCTGTCAAACATGAAGTCACTAAAACACCCATAGCGCCGTTCGGGGCTACTTACCCCAACAACTGTGGTGTTGTTAGAGAGCTTCGACTCTGGGCCTTCTTAGTGCCAAGTTGGATCGAGAAAGAATGAAAGGGGGCGGCTACAGCGGCTTTTAAACATGTAAGGCTGATTTTTTTCTAAAAGGCCTGTCAAATATGACGTCACTAAAACACCCGTAGCGCCGTTCGTGGCCCACGTACGGCAACAAAATGGGTGTCGTTAGAAAGCTTAGACTTTGGGCTTTATTAGTGCAAAGTTTGATCGAGAAAGAGTCAAAGGGAGAGGCTCCAGGTGCTTTTTCGCACATGGAAGGTTAATTTTATTTTCTAAAGGCCTGTCAAACATGACGTCTCTGAAACACATACAGCGCCGTTCGTGGGCCACGTACCCCAACAATTGTGGTGTCGTTAGAAAGCTTAGACTTTGGGCTTTATTAGTACCAAGTTTGATCGAGAAAGAGTCAAAGGGGGCGTCTACAGGGGATTTTAAATATGTAAGGCTGATTTTATTCCTAAAGGCCTATCAAATATGACGTCACTAAAACACCCATAACGCCGTTGGTGTGCCACGTACGGCAACAAGTTGGGTGTCGATAGAAAGCTTAGACTTTGGGCTTTATTAGTGCCAAGCTTGATCGAGAAAGAATCAAAGTTGGCGTCTACAGGGGCTTTTAAACATGCAAGGCTGATTTTTTCCTAAAGGCCTGTCAAATATGACGTCACTAAAACACCCATAGCGCCGTTCGTGTACCACGTACGCCAACAAGTGGGGTGTCGTTAGAAAGCTTAGACTTTGGGCTTTGACAATGCCAAGTTTCATCGAGAAAGATTTAGAGGGAGAGGCTCCAGGGGCTTTTTCGCACATGGAAGGCTGATTTTTTTTTCTAAAGGCCGGTTTTTCTAAAAGCCTGTCAAACATGACGTCACTAAAACACCCATAGCGCCGTTCGTGTACCACGTACGCCAACAAGTGGGGTGCCGTTAGAAAGCTTAGACTTTGGGCTTTGATAATGCTAAGTTTGATCGAGAAAGAATCAGAAAAAGAGGCTCCAGGGGCTTTTTCGCACATGGAAGGCTGATTTTTTTTTCTAATGGCCTGTCAAACATGAAGTCACTAAAACACCCATAGCGCCGTTCGGGGCTACTTACCCCAACAATTGTGGTGTTGTTAGAGAGCTTCGACTCTGGGCCTTCTTAGTGCCAAGTTGGATCGAGAAAGAATCAAAGGGGGCGGCTACAGCGGCTTTTAAACATGTAAGGCTGATTTTTTTCTAAAAGGCCTGTCAAATATGACGTCACTAAAACACCCGTAGCGCCGTTCGTGGCCCACGTACGGCAACAAAATGGGTGTCGTTAGAAAGCTTAGACTTTGGGCTTTATTAGTGCAAAGTTTGATCGAGAAAGAGTCAAAGGGAGAGGCTCCAGGTGCTTTTTCGCACATGGAAGGTTAATTTTATTTTCTAAAGGCCTGTCAAACATGACGTCTCTGAAACACATACAGCGCCGTTCGTGGGCCACGTACCCCAACAATTGTGGTGTCGTTAGAAAGCTTAGACTTTGGGCTTTATTAGTACCAAGTTTGATCGAGAAAGAGTCAAAGGGGGCGTCTACAGGGGATTTTAAATATGTAAGGCTGATTTTATTCCTAAAGGCCTATCAAATATGACGTCACTAAAACACCCATAACGCCGTTGGTGTGCCACGTACGGCAACAAGTTGGGTGTCGTTAGAAAGCTTAGACTTTGGGCTTTATTAGTGCCAAGCTTGATCGAGAAAGAATCAAAATTGGCGTCTACAGGGGCTTTTAAACATGCAAGGCTGATTT
Organism: Microchrysa polita; assembly: GCA_949715475.1. Taxonomy (NCBI): domain Eukaryota; kingdom Metazoa; phylum Arthropoda; class Insecta; order Diptera; family Stratiomyidae; genus Microchrysa; species Microchrysa polita. The sequence continues at coordinate 44,003,299 of OX454420.1, forward strand.
TTTCCTAAAGGCCTGTCAAATATGACGTCACTAAAACACCCATAGCGCCGTTCGTGTACCACGTACGCCAACAAGTGGGGTGTCGTTAGAAAGCTTAGACTTTGGGCTTTGACAATGCCAAGTTTCATCGAGAAAGATTTAGAGGGAGAGGCTCAAGGGGCTTTTTCGCACATGGAAGGCTGATTTTTTTTTTCTAAAGGCCTGTTTTTCTAAAAGCCTGTCAAACATGACGTCACTAAAACACCCATAGCGCCGTTCGTGTACCACGTACGCCAACAAGTGGGGTGTCGTTAGAAAGCCTAGACTTTGGGCTTTGATAATGCTAAGTTTGATCGAGAAAGAATCAGAAAAAGAGGCTCCAGGGGCTTTTTCGCACATGGAAGGCTGATTTTTTTTTTTAATGGCATGTCAAACATGAAGTCACTAAAACACCCATAGCGCCGTTTGGGGCTACTTACCCCAACAGTTGTGGTGTTGTTAGAGAGCTTCGACTCTGGGCCTTCTTAGTGCCAAGTTGGATCGAGAAAGAATGAAAGGGGGCGGCTACAGCGGCTTTTAAACATGTAAGGCTGATTTTTTTCTTAAAGGCCAGTCAAATATGACGTCACTAAAACACCCGTAGCGCCGTTCGTGGCCCACGTACGGCAACAAAATGGGTGTCGTTAGAAAGCTTAATTTTAATTTTATTTTCTAAAGGCCTGTCAAACATGACGTCTCTGAAACACATACCGCGCCGTTCGTGGGCCACGTACCCCAACAATTGTGGTGTCGTTAGAAAGCTTAGACTTTGGGCTTTATTAGTACCAAGCTTGATCGAGAAAGAGTCAAAGGGGGCGTCTACAGGGGATTTTAAATATGTAAGGCTGATTTTATTCCTAAAGGCCTATCAAATATGACGTCACTAAAACACCCATAACGCCGGTGGTGTGCCACGTACGGCAACAAGTTGGGTGTCGATAGAAAGCTTAGACTTTGGGCTTTATTAGCGCCAAGCTTGATCGAGAAAGAATCAAAGTTGGCGTCTACAGGGGCTTTTAAACATGCAAGGCTGATTTTTTCCTAAAGGCCTGTCAAATATGACGTCACTTAAACACCCATAGCGCCGTTCGTGTACCACGTACGCCAACAAGTGGGGTGTCGTTAGAAAGCTTAGACTTTGGGCTTTGACAATGCCAAGTTTCATCGAGAAAGATTTAGAGGGAGAGGCTCAAGGGGCTTTTTCGCACATGGAAGGCTGATTTTTTTTTTCTAAAGGCCTGTTTTTCTAAAAGCCTGTCAAACATGACGTCACTAAAACACCCATAGCGCCGTTCGTGTACCACGTACGCCAACAAGTGGGGTGTCGTTAGAAAGCTTAGACTTTGGGCTTTGATAATGCTAAGTTTGATCGAGAAAGAATCAGAAAAAGAGGCTCCAGGGGCTTTTTCGCACATGGAAGGCTGATTTCTTTTTCTAATGGCATGTCAAACATGAAGTCACTAAAACACCCATAGCGCCGTTTGGGGCTACTTACCCCAACAGTTGTGGTGTTGTTAGAGAGCTTCGACTCTGGGCCTTCTTAGTGCCAAGTTGGATCGAGAAAGAATGAAAGGGGGCGGCTACAGCGGCTTTTAAACATGTAAGGCTGATTTTTTTCTAAAAGGCCTGTCAAATATGACGTCACTAAAACACCCGTAGCGCCGTTCGTGGCCCAGGTACGGCAACAAAATGGGTGTCGTTAGAAAGCTTAGACTTTGGGCTTTATTAGTGCAAAGTTTGTTCGAGAAAGAGTCAAAGGGAGAGGCTCCAGGTGCTTTTTCGCACATGGAAGGTTAATTTTATTTTCTAAAGGCCTGTCAAACATGACGTCTCTGAAACACATACAGCGCCGTTCGTGGGCCACGTACCCCAACAATTGTGGTGTCGTTAGAAAGCTTAGACTTTGGGCTTTATTAGTACCAAGTTTGATCGAGAAAGAGTCAAAGGGGGCGTCTACAGGGGATTTTAAATATGTAAGGCTGATTTTATTCCTAAAGGCCTATCAAATATGACGTCACTAAAACACCCATAACGCCGTTGGTGTGCCACGTACGGCAACAAGTTGGGTGTCGTTAGAAAGCTTAGACTTTGGGCTTTATTAGTGCCAAGCTTGATCGAGAAAGAATCAAAATTGGCGTCTACAGGGGCTTTTAAACATGCAAGGCTGATTTTTTCCTAAAGGCCTGTCAAATATGACGTCACTAAAACACCCATAGCGCCGTTCGTGTACCACGTACGCCAACAAGTGGGGTGTCGTTAGAAAGCTTAGACTTTGGGCTTTGACAACGCCAAGTTTCATCGAGAAAGATTTAGAGGGAGAGGCTCAAGGGGCTTTTTCGCACATGGAAGGCTGATTTTTTTTTTCTAAAGGCCTGTTTTTCTAAAAGCCTGTCAAACATGACGTCACTAAAACACCCATAGCGCCGTTCGTGTACCACGTACGCCAACAAGTGGGGTGTCGTTAGAAAGCTTAGACTTTGGGCTTTGATAATGCTAAGTTTGATCGAGAAAGAATCAGAAAAAGAGGCTCCAGGGGCTTTTTCGCACATGGAAGGCTGATTTTTTTTTTTAATGGCATGTCAAACATGAAGTCACTAAAACACCCATAGCGCCGTTTGGGGCTACTTACCCCAACAGTTGTGGTGTTGTTAGAGAGCTTCGACTCTGGGCCTTCTTAGTGCCAAGTTGGATCGAGAAAGAATGAAAGGGGGCGGCTACAGCGGCTTTTAAACATGTAAGGCTGATTTTTTTCTTAAAGGCCAGTCAAATATGACGTCACGAAAACACCCGTAGCGCCGTTCGTGGCCCACGTACGGCAACAAAATGGGTGTCGTTAGAAAGCTTAATTTTAATTTTATTTTCTAAAGGCCTGTCAAACATGACGTCTCTGAAACACATACCGCGCCGTTCGTGGGCCACGTACCCCAACAATTGTGGTGTCGTTAGAAAGCTTAGACTTTGGGCTTTATTAGTACCAAGCTTGATCGAGAAAGAGTCAAAGGGGGCGTCTACAGGGGATTTTAAATATGTAAGGCTGATTTTATTCCTAAAGGCCTATCAAATATGACGTCACTAAAACACCCATAACGCCGGTGGTGTGCCACGTACGGCAACAAGTTGGGTGTCGATAGAAAGCTTAGACTTTGGGCTTTATTAGCGCCAAGCTTGATCGAGAAAGAATCAAAGTTGGCGTCTACAGGGGCTTTTAAACATGCAAGGCTGATTTTTTCCTAAAGGCCTGTCAAATATGACGTCACTTAAACACCCATAGCGCCGTTCGTGTACCACGTACGCCAACAAGTGGGGTGTCGTTAGAAAGCTTAGACTTTGGGCTTTGACAATGCCAAGTTTCATCGAGAAAGATTTAGAGGGAGAGGCTCAAGGGGCTTTTTCGCACATGGAAGGCTGATTTTTTTTTTCTAAAGGCCTGTTTTTCTAAAAGCCTGTCAAACATGACGTCACTAAAACACCCATAGCGCCGTTCGTGTACCACGTACGCCAACAAGTGGGGTGTCGTTAGAAAGCTTAGACTTTGGGCTTTGATAATGCTAAGTTTGATCGAGAAAGAATCAGAAAAAGAGGCTCCAGGGGCTTTTTCGCACATGGAAGGCTGATTTTTTTTTCTAATGGCATGTCAAACATGAAGTCACTAAAACACCCATAGCGCCGTTTGGGGCTACTTACCCCAACAGTTGTGGTGTTGTTAGAGAGCTTCGACTCTGGGCCTTCTTAGTGCCAAGTTGGATCGAGAAAGAATGAAAGGGGGCGGCTACAGCGGCTTTTAAACATGTAAGGCTGATTTTTTTCTAAAAGGCCTGTCAAATATGACGTCACTAAAACACCCGTAGCGCCGTTCGTGGCCCAGGTACGGCAACAAAATGGGTGTCGTTAGAAAGCTTAGACTTTGGGCTTTATTAGTGCAAAGTTTGATCGAGAAAGAGTCAAAGGGAGAGGCTCCAGGTGCTTTTTCGCCCATGGAAGGTTAATTTTATTTTCTAAAGGCCTGTCAAACATGACGTCTCTGAAACACATACAGCGCCGTTCGTGGGCCACGTACCCCAACAATTGTGGTATCGTTAGAAAGCTTAGACTTTGGGCTTTATTAGTACCAAGTTTGATCGGGAAAGAGTCAAAGGGGGCGTCTACAGGGGATTTTAAATATGTAAGGCTGATTTTATTCCTAAAGGCCTATCAAATATGACGTCACTAAAACACCCATAACGCCGTTGGTGTGCCACGTACGGCAACAAGTTGGGTGTCGTTAGAAAGCTTAGACTTTGGGCTATTAGTGCCAAGCTTGATCGAGAAAGAATCAAAGTTGGCGTCTACAGGGGCTTTTAAACATGCAAGGCTGATTTTTTCCTAAAGGCCTGTCAAATATGACGTCACTAAAACACCCATAGCGCCGTTCGTGTACCACGTACGCCAACAAGTGGGGTGTCGTTAGAAAGCTTAGACTTTGGGCTTTGACAATGCCAAGTTTCATCGAGAAAGATTTAGAGGGAGAGGCTCCAGGGGCTTTTTCGCACATGGAAGGCTGATTTTTTTTTCTAAAGGCCTGTTTTTCTAAAAGCCTGTCAAACATGACGTCACTAGTTTTAGTGACGCCATAGCGCCGTTCGTGTACCACGTACGCCAACAAGTGGGGTGTCGTTAGAAAGCTTAGACTTTGGGCTTTGATAATGCTAAGTTTGATCGAGAAAGAATCAGAAAAAGAGGCTCCAGGGGCTTTTTCGCACATGGAAGGCTGATTTTTTTTTCTAATGGCCTGCAAACATGAAGTCACTAAAACACCCATAGCGCCGTTCGGGGCTACTTACCCCAACAATTGTGGTGTTGTTAGAGAGCTTCGACTCTGGGCCTTCTTAGTGCCAAGTTGGATCGAGAAAGAATGAAAGGGGGCGGCTACAGCGGCTTTTAAACATGTAAGGCTGATTTTTTTCTAAAAGGCCTGTCAAATATGACGTCACTAAAACACCCGTAGCGCCGTTCGTGGCCCACGTACGGCAACAAAATGGGTGTCGTTAGAAAGCTTAGACTTTGGGCTTTATTAGTGCCAAGCTTGATCGAGAAAGAATCAAAGTTGGCGTCTACAGGGGCTTTTAAACATGCAAGGCTGATTTTTTCCTAAAGGCCTGTCAAATATGACGTCACTAAAACACCCATAGCGCCGTTCGTGTACCAGGTACGCCAACAAGTGGGGTGTCGTTAGAAAGCTTAGACTTTGGGCTTTGACAATGCCAAGCTTCATCGAGAAAGATTTAGAGGGAGAGGCTCCAGGGGCTTTTTCGCACATGGAAGGCTGATTTTTTTTTCTAAAGGCCTGTTTTTCTAAAAGCCTTTCAAACATGACGTCACTAAACCACCCATAACGCCGTTGGTGTGCCACGTACGGCAACAAGTTGGGTGTCGTTAGAAAGCTTAGACTTTGGGCTTTATTAGTGCCAAGCTTGATCGAGAAAGAATCAAAGTTGGCGTCTACAGGGGCTTTTAAACATGCAAGGCTGATTTTTTCCTAAAGGCCTGTCAAATATGACGTCACTAAAACACCCATAGCGCCGTTCGTGTACCACGTACGCCAACAAGTGGGGTGTCGTTAGAAAGCTTAGACTTTGGGCTTTGACAATGCCAAGCTTCATCGAGAAAGATTTAGAGGGAGAGGCTCCAGGGGCTTTTTCGCACATGGAAGGCTGATTTTTTTTTCTAAAGGCCTGTTTTTCTAAAAGCCTGTCAAACATGACGTCACTAAAACACCCATAGCGCCGTTCGTGTACCACGTACGCCAACAAGTGGGGTGTCGTTAGAAAGCTTAGACTTTGGGCTTTATTAGTGCAAAGTTTGATCGAGAAAGAGTCAAAGGGAGAGGCTCCAGGTGCTTTTTCGCACATGGAAGGCTGATTTTTTTTTCTAATGGCCTGTCAAACATGAAGTCACTAAAACACCCATAGCGCCGTTCGGGGCTACTTACCCCAACAATTGTGGTGTTGTTAGAGAGCTTCGACTCTGGGCCTTCTTAGTGCCAAGTTGGATCGAGCAAGAATCAAAGGGGGCGGCTACAGCGGGTAAGGCTGATTTTTTTCTAAAAGGCCTGTCAAATATGACGTCACTAAAACACCCGTAGCGCCGTTCGTGGCCCACGTACGGCAACAAAATGGGTGTCGTTAGAAAGCTTAGACTTTGGGCTTTATTAGTGCAAAGTTTGATCGAGAAAGAGTCAAAGGGAGAGGCTCCAGGTGCTTTTTCGCACATGGAAGGTTAATTTTATTTTCTAAAGGCCTGTCAAACATGACGTCTCTGAAACACATACAGCGCCGTTCGTGGGCCACGTACCCCAACAATTGTGGTGTCGCTAGAAAGCTTAGACTTTGGGCTTTATTAGTACCAAGTTTGATCGAGAAAGAGTCAAAGGGGGCGTCTACAGGGGATTTTAAATATGTAAGGCTGATTTTATTCCTAAAGGCCTATCAAATATGACGTCACTAAAACACCCATAACGCCGTTGGTGTGCCACGTACGGCAACAAGTTGGGTGTCGTTAGAAAGCTTAGACTTTGGGCTTTATTAGTGCCAAACTTGATCGAGAAAGAATCAAAGTTGGCGTCTACAGGGGCTTTTAAACATGCAAGGCTGATTTTTTCCTAAAGGCCTGTCAAATATGACGTCACTAAAACACCCATAGCGCCGTTCGTGTACCACGTACGCCAACAAGTGGGGTGTCGTTAGAAAGCTTAGACTTTGGGCTTTGACAATGCCAAGTTTCATCGAGAAAGATTTAGAGGGAGAGGCTCCAGGGGCTTTTTCGCACATGGAAGGCTGATTTTTTTTTTCTAAAGGCCTGTTTTTCTAAAAGCCTGTCAAACATGACGTCACTAAAACACCCATAGCGCCGTTCGTGTACCACGTACGCCAACAAGTGGGGTGTCGTTAGAAAGCTTAGACTTTGGGCTTTGATAATGCTAAGTTTGATCGAGAAAGAATCAGAAAAAGAGGCTCCAGGGGCTTTTTCGCACATGGAAGGCTGATTTTTTTTTCTAATGGCCTGTCAAACATGAAGTCACTAAAACACCCATAGCGCCGTTCGGGGCTACTTACCCCAACAACTGTGGTGTTGTTAGAGAGCTTCGACTCTGGGCCTTCTTAGTGCCAAGTTGGATCGAGAAAGAATGAAAGGGGGCGGCTACAGCGGCTTTTAAACATGTAAGGCTGATTTTTTTCTAAAAGGCCTGTCAAATATGACGTCACTAAAACACCCGTAGCGCCGTTCGTGGCCCACGTACGGCAACAAAATGGGTGTCGTTAGAAAGCTTAGACTTTGGGCTTTATTAGTGCAAAGTTTGATCGAGAAAGAGTCAAAGGGAGAGGCTCCAGGTGCTTTTTCGCACATGGAAGGTTAATTTTATTTTCTAAAGGCCTGTCAAACATGACGTCTCTGAAACACATACAGCGCCGTTCGTGGGCCACGTACCCCAACAATTGTGGTGTCGTTAGAAAGCTTAGACTTTGGGCTTTATTAGTACCAAGTTTGATCGAGAAAGAGTCAAAGGGGGCGTCTACAGGGGATTTTAAATATGTAAGGCTGATTTTATTCCTAAAGGCCTATCAAATATGACGTCACTAAAACACCCATAACGCCGTTGGTGTGCCACGTACGGCAACAAGTTGGGTGTCGATAGAAAGCTTAGACTTTGGGCTTTATTAGTGCCAAGCTTGATCGAGAAAGAATCAAAGTTGGCGTCTACAGGGGCTTTTAAACATGCAAGGCTGATTTTTTCCTAAAGGCCTGTCAAATATGACGTCACTAAAACACCCATAGCGCCGTTCGTGTACCACGTACGCCAACAAGTGGTGTGTCGTTAGAAAGCTTAGACTTTGGGCTTTGACAATGCCAAGTTTCATCGAGAAAGATTTAGAGGGAGAGGCTCCAGGGGCTTTTTCGCACATGGAAGGCTGATTTTTTTTTTCTAAAGGCCTGTTTTTCTAAAAGCCTGTCAAACATGACGTCACTAAAACACCCATAGCGCCGTTCGTGTACCATGGAAGGCTGATTTTTTTTTCTAATGGCCTGTCAAACATGAAGTCACTAAAACACCCATAGCGCCGTTCGGGGCTACTTACCCCAACAATTGTGGTGTTGTTAGAGAGCTTCGACTCTGGGCCTTCTTAGTGCCAAGTTGGATCGAGAAAGAATCAAAGGGGGCGGCTACAGCGGCTTTTAAACATGTAAGGCTGATTTTTTTCTAAAAGGCCTGTCAAATATGACGTCACTAAAACACCCGTAGCGCCGTTCGTGGCCCACGTACGGCAACAAAATGGGTGTCGTTAGAAAGCCTAGACTTTGGGCTTTATTAGTGCAAAGTTTGATCGAGAAAGAGTCAAAGGGAGAGGCTCCAGGTGCTTTTTCGCACATGGAAGGTTAATTTTATTTTCTAAAGGCCTGTCAAACATGACGTCTCTGAAACACATACAGCGCCGTTCGTGGGCCACGTACCCCAACAATTGTGGTGTCGTTAGAAAGCTTAGACTTTGGGCTTTATTAGTACCAAGTTTGATCGAGAAAGAGTCAAAGGGGGCGTTTACAGGGGATTTTAAATATGTAAGGCTGATTTTATTCCTAAAGGCCTATCAAATATGACGTCACTAAAACACCCATAACGCCGTTGGTGTGCCACGTACGGCAACAAGTTGGGTGTCGTTAGAAAGCTTAGACTTTGGGCTTTATTAGTGCCAAGCTTGATCGAGAAAGAATCAAAGTTGGCGTCTACAGGGGCTTTTAAACATGCAAGGCTGATTTTTTCCTAAAGGCCTGTCAAATATGACGTCACTAAAACACCCATAGCGCCGTTCGTGTACCACGTACGCCAACAAGTGGGGTGTCGTTAGAAAGCTTAGACTTTGGGCTTTGACAATGCCAAGTTTCATCGAGAAAGATTTAGAGGGAGAGGCTCCAGGGGCTTTTTCGCACATGGAAGGCTGATTTTTTTTTTCTAAAGGCCTGTTTTTCTAAAAGCCTGTCAAACATGACGTCACTAGTTTTAGTGACGTCATAGCGCCGTTCGTGTACCACGTACGCCAACAAGTGGGGTGTCGTTAGAAAGCTTAGACTTTGGGCTTTGATAATGCTAAGTTTGATCGAGAAAGAATCAGAAAAAGAGGCTCCAGGGGCTTTTTCGCACATGGAAGGCTGATTTTTTTTTCTAATGGCCTGTCAAACATGAAGTCACTAAAACACCCATAGCGCCGTTCGGGGCTACTTACCCCAACAATTGTGGTGTTGTTAGAGAGCTTCGACTCTGGGCCTTCTTAGTGCCAAGTTGGATCGAGAAAGAATGAAAGGGGGCGGCTACAGCGGCTTTTAAACATGTAAGGCTGATTTTTTTCTAAAAGGCCTGTCAAATATGACGTCACTAAAACACCCGTAGCGCCGTTCGTGGCCCACGTACGGCAACAAAATGGGTGTCGTTAGAAAGCTTAGACTTTGGGCTTTATTAGTGCAAAGTTTGATCGAGAAAGAGTCAAAGGGAGAGGCTCCAGGTGCTTTTTCGCACATGGAAGGTTAATTTTATTTTCTAAAGGCCTGTCAAACATGACGTCTCTGAAACACATACAGCGCCGTTCGTGGGCCACGTACCCCAACAATTGTGGTGTCGTTAGAAAGCGTAGACTTTGGGCTTTATTAGTGCCAAGCCTGATCGAGAAAGAATCAAAGTTGGCGTCTACAGGGGCTTTTAAACATGCAAGGCTGATTTTTTCCTAAAGGCCTGTCAAATATGACGTCACTAAAACACCCATAGCGCCGTTCGTGTACCACGTACGCCAACAAGTGGGGTGTCGTTAGAAAGCTTAGACTTTGGGCTTTGACAATGCCAAGCTTCATCGAGAAAGATTTAGAGGGAGAGGCTCCAGGGGCTTTTTCGCACATGGAAGGCTGATTTTTTTTCTAAAGGCCTGTTTTTCTAAAAGCCTGTCAAACATGACGTCACTAAAACACCCATAGCGCCGTTCGTGTACCACGTACGCCAACAAGTGGGGTGTCGTTAGAAAGCTTAGACTTTGGGCTTTATTAGTGCAAAGTTTGATCGAGAAAGAGTCAAAGGGAGAGGCTCCAGGTGCTTTTTCGCACATGGAAGGCTGATTTTTTTTTCTAATGGCCTGTCAAACATGAAGTCACTAAAACACCCATAGCGCCGTTCGGGGCTACTTACCCCAACAATTGTGGTGTTGTTAGAGAGCTTCGACTCTGGGCCTTCTTAGTGCCAAGTTGGATCGAGCAAGAATCAAAGGGGGCGGCTACAGCGGGTAAGGCTGATTTTTTTCTAAAAGGCCTGTCAAATATGACGTCACTAAAACACCCGTAGCGCCGTTCGTGGCCCACGTACGGCAACAAAATGGGTGTCGTTAGAAAGCTTAGACTTTGGGCTTTATTAGTGCAAAGTTTGATCGAGAAAGAGTCAAAGGGAGAGGCTCCAGGTGCTTTTTCGCACATGGAAGGTTAATTTTATTTTCTAAAGGCCTGTCAAACATGACGTCTCTGAAACACATACAGCGCCGTTCGTGGGCGTACCCCAACAATTGTGGTGTCGCTAGAAAGCTTAGACTTTGGGCTTTATTAGTACCAAGTTTGATCGAGAAAGAGTCAAAGGGGGCGTCTACAGGGGATTTTAAATATGTAAGGCTGATTTTATTCCTAAAGGCCTATCAAATATGACGTCACTAAAACACCCATAACGCCGTTGGTGTGCCACGTACGGCAACAAGTTGGGTGTCGTTAGAAAGCTTAGACTTTGGGCTTTATTAGTGCCAAACTTGATCGAGAAAGAATCAAAGTTGGCGTCTACAGGGGCTTTTAAACATGCAAGGCTGATTTTTTCCTAAAGGCCTGTCAAATATGACGTCACTAAAACACCCATAGCGCCGTTCGTGTACCACGTACGCCAACAAGTGGGGTGTCGTTAGAAAGCTTAGACTTTGGGCTTTGACAATGCCAAGTTTCATCGAGAAAGATTTAGAGGGAGAGGCTCCAGGGGCTTTTTCGCACATGGAAGGCTGATTTTTTTTTTCTAAAGGCCTGTTTTTCTAAAAGCCTGTCAAACATGACGTCACTAAAACACCCATAGCGCCGTTCGTGTACCACGTACGCCAACAAGTGGGGTGTCGTTAGAAAGCTTAGACTTTGGGCTTTGATAATGCTAAGTTTGATCGAGAAAGAATCAGAAAAAGAGGCTCCAGGGGCTTTTTCGCACATGGAAGGCTGATTTTTTTTTCTAATGGCCTGTCAAACATGAAGTCACTAAAACACCCATAGCGCCGTTCGGGGCTACTTACCCCAACAACTGTGGTGTTGTTAGAGAGCTTCGACTCTGGGCCTTCTTAGTGCCAAGTTGGATCGAGAAAGAATGAAAGGGGGCGGCTACAGCGGCTTTTAAACATGTAAGGCTGATTTTTTTCTAAAAGGCCTGTCAAATATGACGTCACTAAAACACCCGTAGCGCCGTTCGTGGCCCACGTACGGCAACAAAATGGGTGTCGTTAGAAAGCTTAGACTTTGGGCTTTATTAGTGCAAAGTTTGATCGAGAAAGAGTCAAAGGGAGAGGCTCCAGGTGCTTTTTCGCACATGGAAGGTTAATTTTATTTTCTAAAGGCCTGTCAAACATGACGTCTCTGAAACACATACAGCGCCGTTCGTGGGCCACGTACCCCAACAATTGTGGTGTCGTTAGAAAGCTTAGACTTTGGGCTTTATTAGTACCAAGTTTGATCGAGAAAGAGTCAAAGGGGGCGTCTACAGGGGATTTTAAATATGTAAGGCTGATTTTATTCCTAAAGGCCTATCAAATATGACGTCACTAAAACACCCATAACGCCGTTGGTGTGCCACGTACGGCAACAAGTTGGGTGTCGATAGAAAGCTTAGACTTTGGGCTTTATTAGTGCCAAGCTTGATCGAGAAAGAATCAAAGTTGGCGTCTACAGGGGCTTTTAAACATGCAAGGCTGATTTTTTCCTAAAGGCCTGTCAAATATGACGTCACTAAAACACCCATAGCGCCGTTCGTGTACCACGTACGCCAACAAGTGGTGTGTCGTTAGAAAGCTTAGACTTTGGGCTTTGACAATGCCAAGTTTCATCGAGAAAGATTTAGAGGGAGAGGCTCCAGGGGCTTTTTCGCACATGGAAGGCTGATTTTTTTTTTCTAAAGGCCTGTTTTTCTAAAAGCCTGTCAAACATGACGTCACTAAAACACCCATAGCGCCGTTCGTGTACCATGGAAGGCTGATTTTTTTTTCTAATGGCCTGTCAAACATGAAGTCACTAAAACACCCATAGCGCCGTTCGGGGCTACTTACCCCAACAATTGTGGTGTTGTTAGAGAGCTTCGACTCTGGGCCTTCTTAGTGCCAAGTTGGATCGAGAAAGAATCAAAGGGGGCGGCTACAGCGGCTTTTAAACATGTAAGGCTGATTTTTTTCTAAAAGGCCTGTCAAATATGACGTCACTAAAACACCCGTAGCGCCGTTCGTGGCCCACGTACGGCAACAAAATGGGTGTCGTTAGAAAGCCTAGACTTTGGGCTTTATTAGTGCAAAGTTTGATCGAGAAAGAGTCAAAGGGAGAGGCTCCAGGTGCTTTTTCGCACATGGAAGGTTAATTTTATTTTCTAAAGGCCTGTCAAACATGACGTCTCTGAAACACATACAGCGCCGTTCGTGGGCCACGTACCCCAACAATTGTGGTGTCGTTAGAAAGCTTAGACTTTGGGCTTTATTAGTACCAAGTTTGATCGAGAAAGAGTCAAAGGGGGCGTTTACAGGGGATTTTAAATATGTAAGGCTGATTTTATTCCTAAAGGCCTATCAAATATGACGTCACTAAAACACCCATAACGCCGTTGGTGTGCCACGTACGGCAACAAGTTGGGTGTCGTTAGAAAGCTTAGACTTTGGGCTTTATTAGTGCCAAGCTTGATCGAGAAAGAATCAAAGTTGGCGTCTACAGGGGCTTTTAAACATGCAAGGCTGATTTTTTCCTAAAGGCCTGTCAAATATGACGTCACTAAAACACCCATAGCGCCGTTCGTGTACCACGTACGCCAACAAGTGGGGTGTCGTTAGAAAGCTTAGACTTTGGGCTTTGACAATGCCAAGTTTCATCGAGAAAGATTTAGAGGGAGAGGCTCCAGGGGCTTTTTCGCACATGGAAGGCTGATTTTTTTTTTCTAAAGGCCTGTTTTTCTAAAAGCCTGTCAAACATGACGTCACTAGTTTTAGTGACGTCATAGCGCCGTTCGTGTACCACGTACGCCAACAAGTGGGGTGTCGTTAGAAAGCTTAGACTTTGGGCTTTGATAATGCTAAGTTTGATCGAGAAAGAATCAGAAAAAGAGGCTCCAGGGGCTTTTTCGCACATGGAAGGCTGATTTTTTTTTCTAATGGCCTGTCAAACATGAAGTCACTAAAACACCCATAGCGCCGTTCGGGGCTACTTACGCCAACAATTGTGGTGTTGTTAGAGAGCTTCGACTCTGGGCCTTCTTAGTGCCAAGTTGGATCGAGAAAGAATGAAAGGGGGCGGCTACAGCGGCTTTTAAACATGTAAGGCTGATTTTTTTCTAAAAGGCCTGTCAAATATGACGTCACTAAAACACCCGTAGCGCCGTTCGTGGCCCACGTACGGCAACAAAATGGGTGTCGTTAGAAAGCTTAGACTTTGGGCTTTATTAGTGCAAAGTTTGATCGAGAAAGAGTCAAAGGGAGAGGCTCCAGGTGCTTTTTCGCACATGGAAGGTTAATTTTATTTTCTAAAGGCCTGTCAAACATGACGTCTCTGAAACACATACAGCGCCGTTCGTGGGCCACGTACCCCAACAATTGTGGTGTCGTTAGAAAGCGTAGACTTTGGGCTTTATTAGTGCCAAGCCTGATCGAGAAAGAATCAAAGTTGGCGTCTACAGGGGCTTTTAAACATGCAAGGCTGATTTTTTCCTAAAGGCCTGTCAAATATGACGTCACTAAAACACCCATAGCGCCGTTCGTGTACCACGTACGCCAACAAGTGGGGTGTCGTTAGAAAGCTTAGACTTTGGGCTTTGACAATGCCAAGCTTCATCGAGAAAGATTTAGAGGGAGAGGCTCCAGGGGCTTTTTCGCACATGGAAGGCTGATTTTTTTTTCTAAAGGCCTGTTTTTCTAAAAGCCTGTCAAACATGACGTCACTAAAACACCCATAGCGCCGTTCGTGTACCACGTACGCCAACAAGTGGGGTGTCGTTAGAAAGCTTAGACTTTGGGCTTTATTAGTGCAAAGCTTGATCGAGAAAGAGTCAAAGGGAGAGGCTCCAGGTGCTTTTTCGCACATGGAAGGCTGATTTTTTTTTCTAATGGCCTGTCAAACATGAAGTCACTAAAACACCCATAGCGCCGTTCGGGGCTACTTACCCCAACAACTGTGGTGTTGTTAGGGAGCTTCGACTCTGGGCCTTCTTAGTGCCAAGTTGGATCGAGAAAGAATGAAAGGGGGCGGCTACAGCGGCTTTTAAACATGTAAGGCTGATTTTTTTTTAAAAGGCCTGTCAAATATGACGTCACTAAAACACCCGTAGCGCCGTTCGTGGCCCACGTACGGCAACAAAATGGGTGTCGTTAGAAAGCTTAGACTTTGGGCTTTATTAGTGCAAAGTTTGATCGAGAAAGAGTCAAAGGGAGAGGCTCCAGGTGCTTTTTCGCACATGGAAGGTTAATTTTATTTTCTAAAGGCCTGTCAAACATGACGTCTCTGAAACACATACAGCGCCGTTCGTGGGCCACGTACCCCAACAATTGTGGTGTCGTTAGAAAGCTTAGACTTTGGGCTTTATTAGTACCAAGTTTGATCGAGAAAGAGTCAAAGGGGGCGTCTACAGGGGATTTTAAATATGTAAGGCTGATTTTATTCCTAAAGGCCTATCAAATATGACGTCACTAAAACACCCATAACGCCGGTGGTGTGCCACGTATGGCAACAAGTTGGGTGTCGATAGAAAGCTTAGACTTTGGGCTTTATTAGTGCCAAGCTTGATCGAGAAAGAATCAAAGTTGGCGTCTACAGGGGCTTTTAAACATGCAAGGCTGATTTTTTCCTAAAGGCCTGTCAAATATGACGTCACTAAAACACCCATAGCGCCGTTCGTGTACCACGTACGCCAACAAGTGGGGTGTCGTTAGAAAGCTTAGACTTTGGGCTTTGACAATGCCAAGTTTCATCGAGAAAGATTTAGAGGGAGAGGCTCCAGGGGCTTTTTCGCACATGGAAGGCTGATTTTTTTTTCTAAAGGCCTATTTTTCTAAAAGCCTGTCAAACATGACGTCACTAAAACACCCATAGCGCCGTTCGTGTACCACGTACGCCAACAAGTGGCGTGTCGTTAGAAAGCTTAGACTTTGGGCTTTGATAATGCTAAGTTTGATCGAGAAAGAATCAGAAAAAGAGGCTCCAGGGGCTTTTTCGCACATGGAAGGCTGATTTTTTTTTCTAATGGCCTGTCAAACATGAAGTCACTAAAACACCCATAGCGCCGTTCGGGGCTACTTACCCCAACAATTGTGGTGTTGTTAGAGAGCTTCGACTCTGGGCCTTCTTAGTGCCAAGTTGGATCGAGAAAGAATGAAAGGGGGCGGCTACAGCGGCTTTTAAACATGTAAGGCTGATTTTTTTCTAAAAGGCCTGTCAAATATGACGTCACTAAAACACCCGTAGCGCCGTTCGTGGCCCACGTACGGCAACAAAATGGGTGTCGTTAGAAAGCTTAGACTTTGGGCTTTATTAGTGCAAAGTTTGATCGAGAAAGAGTCAAAGGGAGAGGCTCCAGGTGCTTTTTCGCACATGGAAGGTTAATTTTATTTTCTAAAGGCCTGTCAAACATGACGTCTCTGAAACACATACAGCGCCGTTCGTGGGCCACGTACCCCAACAATTGTGGTATCGTTAGAAAGCTTAGACTTTGGGCTTTATTAGTACCAAGTTTGATCGGGAAAGAGTCAAAGGGGGCGTCTACAGGGGATTTTAAATATGTAAGGCTGATTTTATTCCTAAAGGCCTATCAAATATGACGTCACTAAAACACCCATAACGCCGTTGGTGTGCCACGTACGGCAACAAGTTGGGTGTCGTTAGAAAGCTTAGACTTTGGGCTATTAGTGCCAAGCTTGATCGAGAAAGAATCAAAGTTGGCGTCTACAGGGGCTTTTAAACATGCAAGGCTGATTTTTTCCTAAAGGCCTGTCAAATATGACGTCACTAAAACACCCATAGCGCCGTTCGTGTACCACGTACGCCAACAAGTGGGGTGTCGTTAGAAAGCTTAGACTTTGGGCTTTGACAATGCCAAGTTTCATCGAGAAAGATTTAGAGGGAGAGGCTCCAGGGGCTTTTTCGCACATGGAAGGCTGATTTTTTTTTCTAAAGGCCTGTTTTTCTAAAAGCCTGTCAAACATGACGTCACTAGTTTTAGTGACGCCATAGCGCCGTTCGTGTACCACGTACGCCAACAAGTGGGGTGTCGTTAGAAAGCTTAGACTTTGGGCTTTGATAATGCTAAGTTTGATCGAGAAAGAATCAGAAAAAGAGGCTCCAGGGGCTTTTTCGCACATGGAAGGCTGATTTTTTTTTTCTAATGGCCTGCAAACATGAAGTCACTAAAACACCCATAGCGCCGTTCGGGGCTACTTACCCCAACAATTGTGGTGTTGTTAGAGAGCTTCGACTCTGGGCCTTCTTAGTGCCAAGTTGGATCGAGAAAGAATGAAAGGGGGCGGCTACAGCGGCTTTTAAACATGTAAGGCTGATTTTTTTCTAAAAGGCCTGTCAAATATGACGTCACTAAAACACCCGTAGCGCCGTTCGTGGCCCACGTACGGCAACAAAATGGGTGTCGTTAGAAAGCTTAGACTTTGGGCTTTATTAGTGCCAAGCTTGATCGAGAAAGAATCAAAGTTGGCGTCTACAGGGGCTTTTAAACATGCAAGGCTGATTTTTTCCTAAAGGCCTGTCAAATATGACGTCACTAAAACACCCATAGCGCCGTTCGTGTACCACGTACGCCAACAAGTGGGGTGTCGTTAGAAAGCTTAGACTTTGGGCTTTGACAATGCCAAGTTTCATCGAGAAAGATTTAGAGGGAGAGGCTCCAGGGGCTTTTTCGCACATGGAAGGCTGATTTTTTTTTCTAAAGGCCTGTTTTTCTAAAAGCCTTTCAAACATGACGTCACTAAAACACCCATAACGCCGTTGGTGTGCCACGTACGGCAACAAGTTGGGTGTCGTTAGAAAGCTTAGACTTTGAGCTTTATTAGTGCCAAGCTTGATCGAGAAAGAATCAAAGTTGGCGTCTACAGGGGCTTTTAAACATGCAAGGCTGATTTTTTCCTAAAGGCCTGTCAAATATGACGTCACTAAAACACCCATAGCGCCGTTCGTGTACCACGTACGCCAACAAGTGGGGTGTCGTTAGAAAGCTTAGACTTTGGGCTTTGACAATGCCAAGCTTCATCGAGAAAGATTTAGAGGGAGAGGCTCCAGGGGCTTTTTCGCACATGGAAGGCTGATTTTTTTTTCTAAAGGCCTGTTTTTCTAAAAGCCTGTCAAACATGACGTCACTAAAACACCCATAGCGCCGTTCGTGTACCACGTACGCCAACAAGTGGGGTGTCGTTAGAAAGCTTAGACTTTGGGCTTTATTAGTGCAAAGTTTGATCGAGAAAGAGTCAAAGGGAGAGGCTCCAGGTGCTTTTTCGCACATGGAAGGCTGATTTTTTTTTCTAATGGCCTGTCAAACATGAAGTCACTAAAACACCCATAGCGCCGTTCGGGGCTACTTACCCCAACAATTGTGGTGTTGTTAGAGAGCTTCGACTCTGGGCCTTCTTAGTGCCAAGTTGGATCGAGCAAGAATCAAAGGGGGCGGCTACAGCGGGTAAGGCTGATTTTTTTCTAAAAGGCCTGTCAAATATGACGTCACTAAAACACCCGTAGCGCCGTTCGTGGCCCACGTACGGCAACAAAATGGGTGTCGTTAGAAAGCTTAGACTTTGGGCTTTATTAGTGCAAAGTTTGATCGAGAAAGAGTCAAAGGGAGAGGCTCCAGGTGCTTTTTCGCACATGGAAGGTTAATTTTATTTTCTAAAGGCCTGTCAAACATGACGTCTCTGAAACACATACAGCGCCGTTCGTGGGCCACGTACCCCAACAATTGTGGTGTCGCTAGAAAGCTTAGACTTTGGGCTTTATTAGTACCAAGTTTGATCGAGAAAGAGTCAAAGGGGGCGTCTACAGGGGATTTTAAATATGTAAGGCTGATTTTATTCCTAAAGGCCTATCAAATATGACGTCACTAAAACACCCATAACGCCGTTGGTGTGCCACGTACGGCAACAAGTTGGGTGTCGTTAGAAAGCTTAGACTTTGGGCTTTATTAGTGCCAAACTTGATCGAGAAAGAATCAAAGTTGGCGTCTACAGGGGCTTTTAAACATGCAAGGCTGATTTTTTCCTAAAGGCCTGTCAAATATGACGTCACTAAAACACCCATAGCGCCGTTCGTGTACCACGTACGCCAACAAGTGGGGTGTCGTTAGAAAGCTTAGACTTTGGGCTTTGACAATGCCAAGTTTCATCGAGAAAGATTTAGAGGGAGAGGCTCCAGGGGCTTTTTCGCACATGGAAGGCTGATTTTTTTTTTCTAAAGGCCTGTTTTTCTAAAAGCCTGTCAAACATGACGTCACTAAAACACCCATAGCGCCGTTCGTGTACCACGTACGCCAACAAGTGGGGTGTCGTTAGAAAGCTTAGACTTTGGGCTTTGATAATGCTAAGTTTGATCGAGAAAGAATCAGAAAAAGAGGCTCCAGGGGCTTTTTCGCACATGGAAGGCTGATTTTTTTTTCTAATGGCCTGTCAAACATGAAGTCACTAAAACACCCATAGCGCCGTTCGGGGCTACTTACCCCAACAACTGTGGTGTTGTTAGAGAGCTTCGACTCTGGGCCTTCTTAGTGCCAAGTTGGATCGAGAAAGAATGAAAGGGGGCGGCTACAGCGGCTTTTAAACATGTAAGGCTGATTTTTTTCTAAAAGGCCTGTCAAATATGACGTCACTAAAACACCCGTAGCGCCGTTCGTGGCCCACGTACGGCAACAAAATGGGTGTCGTTAGAAAGCTTAGACTTTGGGCTTTATTAGTGCAAAGTTTGATCGAGAAAGAGTCAAAGGGAGAGGCTCCAGGTGCTTTTTCGCACATGGAAGGTTAATTTTATTTTCTAAAGGCCTGTCAAACATGACGTCTCTGAAACACATACAGCGCCGTTCGTGGGCCACGTACCCCAACAATTGTGGTGTCGTTAGAAAGCTTAGACTTTGGGCTTTATTAGTACCAAGTTTGATCGAGAAAGAGTCAAAGGGGGCGTCTACAGGGGATTTTAAATATGTAAGGCTGATTTTATTCCTAAAGGCCTATCAAATATGACGTCACTAAAACACCCATAACGCCGTTGGTGTGCCACGTACGGCAACAAGTTGGGTGTCGATAGAAAGCTTAGACTTTGGGCTTTATTAGTGCCAAGCTTGATCGAGAAAGAATCAAAGTTGGCGTCTACAGGGGCTTTTAAACATGCAAGGCTGATTTTTTCCTAAAGGCCTGTCAAATATGACGTCACTAAAACACCCATAGCGCCGTTCGTGTACCACGTACGCCAACAAGTGGTGTGTCGTTAGAAAGCTTAGACTTTGGGCTTTGACAATGCCAAGTTTCATCGAGAAAGATTTAGAGGGAGAGGCTCCAGGGGCTTTTTCGCACATGGAAGGCTGATTTTTTTTTTCTAAAGGCCTGTTTTTCTAAAAGCCTGTCAAACATGACGTCACTAAAACACCCATAGCGCCGTTCGTGTACCATGGAAGGCTGATTTTTTTTTCTAATGGCCTGTCAAACATGAAGTCACTAAAACACCCATAGCGCCGTTCGGGGCTACTTACCCCAACAATTGTGGTGTTGTTAGAGAGCTTCGACTCTGGGCCTTCTTAGTGCCAAGTTGGATCGAGAAAGAATCAAAGGGGGCGGCTACAGCGGCTTTTAAACATGTAAGGCTGATTTTTTTCTAAAAGGCCTGTCAAATATGACGTCACTAAAACACCCGTAGCGCCGTTCGTGGCCCACGTACGGCAACAAAATGGGTGTCGTTAGAAAGCTTAGACTTTGGGCTTTATTAGTGCAAAGTTTGATCGAGAAAGAGTCAAAGGGAGAGGCTCCAGGTGCTTTTTCGCACATGGAAGGTTAATTTTATTTTCTAAAGGCCTGTCAAACATGACGTCTCTGAAACACATACAGCGCCGTTCGTGGGCCACGTACCCCAACAATTGTGGTGTCGTTAGAAAGCTTAGACTTTGGGCTTTATTAGTACCAAGTTTGATCGAGAAAGAGTCAAAGGGGGCGTTTACAGGGGATTTTAAATATGTAAGGCTGATTTTATTCCTAAAGGCCTATCAAATATGACGTCACTAAAACACCCATAACGCCGTTGGTGTGCCACGTACGGCAACAAGTTGGGTGTCGTTAGAAAGCTTAGACTTTGGGCTTTATTAGTGCCAAGCTTGATCGAGAAAGAATCAAAGTTGGCGTCTACAGGGGCTTTTAAACATGCAAGGCTGATTTTTTCCTAAAGGCCTGTCAAATATGACGTCACTAAAACACCCATAGCGCCGTTCGTGTACCACGTACGCCAACAAGTGGGGTGTCGTTAGAAAGCTTAGACTTTGGGCTTTGACAATGCCAAGTTTCATCGAGAAAGATTTAGAGGGAGAGGCTCCAGGGGCTTTTTCGCACATGGAAGGCTGATTTTTTTTTTCTAAAGGCCTGTTTTTCTAAAAGCCTGTCAAACATGACGTCACTAGTTTTAGTGACGTCATAGCGCCGTTCGTGTACCACGTACGCCAACAAGTGGGGTGTCGTTAGAAAGCTTAGACTTTGGGCTTTGATAATGCTAAGTTTGATCGAGAAAGAATCAGAAAAAGAGGCTCCAGGGGCTTTTTCGCACATGGAAGGCTGATTTTTTTTTCTAATGGCCTGTCAAACATGAAGTCACTAAAACACCCATAGCGCCGTTCGGGGCTACTTACCCCAACAATTGTGGTGTTGTTAGAGAGCTTCGACTCTGGGCCTTCTTAGTGCCAAGTTGGATCGAGAAAGAATGAAAGGGGGCGGCTACAGCGGCTTTTAAACATGTAAGGCTGATTTTTTTCTAAAAGGCCTGTCAAATATGACGTCACTAAAACACCCGTAGCGCCGTTCGTGGCCCACGTACGGCAACAAAATGGGTGTCGTTAGAAAGCTTAGACTTTGGGCTTTATTAGTGCAAAGTTTGATCGAGAAAGAGTCAAAGGGAGAGGCTCCAGGTGCTTTTTCGCACATGGAAGGTTAATTTTATTTTCTAAAGGCCTGTCAAACATGACGTCTCTGAAACACATACAGCGCCGTTCGTGGGCCACGTACCCCAACAATTGTGGTGTCGTTAGAAAGCGTAGACTTTGGGCTTTATTAGTGCCAAGCCTGATCGAGAAAGAATCAAAGTTGGCGTCTACAGGGGCTTTTAAACATGCAAGGCTGATTTTTTCCTAAAGGCCTGTCAAATATGACGTCACTAAAACACCCATAGCGCCGTTCGTGTACCACGTACGCCAACAAGTGGGGTGTCGTTAGAAAGCTTAGACTTTGGGCTTTGACAATGCCAAGCTTCATCGAGAAAGATTTAGAGGGAGAGGCTCCAGGGGCTTTTTCGCACATGGAAGGCTGATTTTTTTTTCTAAAGGCCTGTTTTTCTAAAAGCCTGTCAAACATGACGTCACTAAAACACCCATAGCGCCGTTCGTGTACCACGTACGCCAACAAGTGGGGTGTCGTTAGAAAGCTTAGACTTTGGGCTTTATTAGTGCAAAGCTTGATCGAGAAAGAGTCAAAGGGAGAGGCTCCAGGTGCTTTTTCGCACATGGAAGGCTGATTTTTTTTTCTAATGGCCTGTCAAACATGAAGTCACTAAAACACCCATAGCGCCGTTCGGGGCTACTTACCCCAACAACTGTGGTGTTGTTAGGGAGCTTCGACTCTGGGCCTTCTTAGTGCCAAGTTGGATCGAGAAAGAATGAAAGGGGGCGGCTACAGCGGCTTTTAAACATGTAAGGCTGATTTTTTTCTAAAAGGCCTGTCAAATATGACGTCACTAAAACACCCGTAGCGCCGTTCGTGGCCCACGTACGGCAACAAAATGGGTGTCGTTAGAAAGCTTAGACTTTGGGCTTTATTAGTGCAAAGTTTGATCGAGAAAGAGTCAAAGGGAGAGGCTCCAGGTGCTTTTTCGCACATGGAAGGTTAATTTTATTTTCTAAAGGCCTGTCAAACATGACGTCTCTGAAACACATACAGCGCCGTTCGTGGGCCACGTACCCCAACAATTGTGGTGTCGTTAGAAAGCTTAGACTTTGGGCTTTATTAGTACCAAGTTTGATCGAGAAAGAGTCAAAGGGGGCGTCTACAGGGGATTTTAAATATGTAAGGCTGATTTTATTCCTAAAGGCCTATCAAATATGACGTCACTAAAACACCCATAACGCCGGTGGTGTGCCACGTACGGCAACAAGTTGGGTGTCGATAGAAAGCTTAGACTTTGGGCTTTATTAGTGCCAAGCTTGATCGAGAAAGAATCAAAGTTGGCGTCTACAGGGGCTTTTAAACATGCAAGGCTGATTTTTTCCTAAAGGCCTGTCAAATATGACGTCACTAAAACACCCATAGCGCCGTTCGTGTACCACGTACGCCAACAAGTGGGGTGTCGTTAGAAAGCTTAGACTTTGGGCTTTGACAATGCCAAGTTTCATCGAGAAAGATTTAGAGGGAGAGGCTCCAGGGGCTTTTTCGCACATGGAAGGCTGATTTTTTTTTTTCTAAAGGCCTGTTTTTCTAAAAGCCTGTCAAACATGACGTCACTAAAACACCCATAGCGCCGTTCGTGTACCACGTACGCCAACAAGTGGCGTGTCGTTAGAAAGCTTAGACTTTGGGCTTTGATAATGCTAAGTTTGATCGAGAAAGAATCAGAAAAAGAGGCTCCAGGGGCTTTTTCGCACATGGAAGGCTGATTTTTTTTTCTAATGGCCTGTCAAACATGAAGTCACTAAAACACCCATAGCGCCGTTCGGGGCTACTTACCCCAACAATTGTGGTGTTGTTAGAGAGCTTCGACTCTGGGCCTTCTTAGTGCCAAGTTGGATCGAGAAAGAATCAAAGGGGGCGGCTACAGCGGGTAAGGCTGATTTTTTTCTAAAAGGCCTGTCAAATATGACGTCACTAAAACACCCGTAGCGCCGTTCGTGGCCCACGTACGGCAACAAAATGGGTGTCGTTAGAAAGCTTAGACTTTGGGCTTTATTAGTGCAAAGCTTGATCGAGAAAGAGTCAAAGGGAGAGGCTCCAGGTGCTTTTTCGCACATGGAAGGTTAATTTTATTTTCTAAAGGCCTGTCAAACATGACGTCTCTGAAACACATACAGCGCCGTTCGTGGGCCACGTACCCCAACAATTGTGGTGTCGCTAGAAAGCTTAGACTTTGGGCTTTATTAGTACCAAGTTTGATCGAGAAAGAGTCAAAGGGGGCGTCTACAGGGGATTTTAAATATGTAAGGCTGATTTTATTCCTAAAGGCCTATCAAATATGACGTCACTAAAACACCCATAACGCCGTTGGTGTGCCACGTACGGCAACAAGTTGGGTGTCGTTCGGGGCTACTTACCCCAACAATTGTGGTGTTGTTAGAGAGCTTCGACTCTGGGCCTTCTTAGTGCCAAGTTGGATCGAGAAAGAATCAAAGGGGGCGGCTACAGCGGGTAAGGCTGATTTTTTTCTAAAAGGCCTGTCAAATATGACGTCACTAAAACACCCGTAGCGCCGTTCGTGGCCCACGTACGGCAACAAAATGGGTGTCGTTAGAAAGCTTAGACTTTGGGCTTTATTAGTGCAAAGCTTGATCGAGAAAGAGTCAAAGGGAGAGGCTCCAGGTGCTTTTTCGCACATGGAAGGTTAATTTTATTTTCTAAAGGCCTGTCAAACATGACGTCTCTGAAACACATACAGCGCCGTTCGTGGGCCACGTACCCCAACAATTGTGGTGTCGCTAGAAAGCTTAGACTTTGGGCTTTATTAGTACCAAGTTTGATCGAGAAAGAGTCAAAGGGGGCGTCTACAGGGGATTTTAAATATGTAAGGCTGATTTTATTCCTAAAGGCCTATCAAATATGACGTCACTAAAACACCCATAACGCCGTTGGTGTGCCACGTACGGCAACAAGTTGGGTGTCGTTAGAAAGCTTAGACTTTGGGCTTTATTAGTGCCAAGCTTGATCGAGAAAGAATCAAAGTTGGCGTCTACAGGGGCTTTTAAACATGCAAGGCTGATTTTTTCCTAAAGGCCTGTCAAATATGACGTCACTAAAACACCCATAGCGCCGTTCGTGTACCACGTACGCCAACAAGTGGGGTGTCGTTAGAAAGCTTAGACTTTGGGCTTTGACAATGCCAAGTTTCATCGAGAAAGATTTAGAGGGAGAGGCTCCAGGGGCTTTTTCGCACATGGAAGGCTGATTTTTTTTTTTCTAAAGGCCTGTTTTTCTAAAAGCCTGTCAAACATGACGTCACTAAAACACCCATAGCGCCGTTCGTGTACCACGTACGCCAACAAGTGGGGTGTCGTTAGAAAGCTTAGACTTTGAGATTTGATAATGCTAAGTTTGATCGAGAAAGAATCAGAAAAAGAGGCTCCAGGGGCTTTTTCGCACATGGAAGGCTGATTTTTTTTTCTAATGGCCTGTCAAACATGAAGTCACTAAAACACCCATAGCGCCGTTCGGGGCTACTTACCCCAACAACTGTGGTGTTGTTAGAGAGCTTCGATTCTTAGTGCCAAGTTGGATCGAGAAAGAATGAAACGGGGCGGCTACAGCGGCTTTTAAACATGTAAGGCTGATTTTTTTCTAAAAGGCCTGTCAAATATGACGTCACTAAAACACCCGTAGCGCCGTTCGTGGCCCACGTACGGCAACAAAATGGGTGTCGTTAGAAAGCTTAGACTTTGGGCTTTATTAGTGAAAAGTTTGATCGAGAAAGAGTCAAAGGGAGAGGTGCTTTTTCGCACATGGAAGGTTAATTTTATTTTCTAAAGGCCTGTCAAACATGACGTCTCTGAAACACATACAGCGCCGTTCGTGGGCCACGTACCCCAACAATTGTGGTGTCGTTAGAAAGCTTAGACTTTGGGCTTTATTAGTGCCAAGCTTGATCGAGAAAGAGTCAAAGGGGGCGTCTACAGGGGATTTTAAATATGTAAGGCTGATTTTATTCCTAAAGGCCTATCAAATATGACGTCACTAAAACACCCATAACGCCGTTGGTGTGCCACGTACGGCAACAAGTTGGGTGTCGTTAGAAAGCGTAGACTTTGGGCTTTATTAGTGCCAAGCTTGATCGAGAAAGAATCAAAGTTGGCGTCTACAGGGGCTTTTAAACATGCAAGGCTGATTTTTTCCTAAAGGCCTGTCAAATATGACGTCACTAAAACACCCATAGCGCCGTTCGTGTACCACGTACGCCAACAAGTGGGGTGTCGTTAGAAAGCTTAGACTTTGGGCTTTGACAATGCCAAGCTTCATCGAGAAAGATTTAGAGGGAGAGGCTCCAGGGGCTTTTTCGCACATGAAAGGCTGATTTTTTTTTCTAAAGGCCTGTTTTTCTAAAAGCCTGTCAAACATGACGTCACTAAAACACCCATAGCGCCGTTCGTGTACCACGTACGCCAACAAGTGGGGTGTCGTTAGAAAGCTTAGACTTTGGGCTTTATTAGTGCAAAGCTTGATCGAGAAAGAGTCAAAGGGAGAGGCTCCAGGTGCTTTTTCGCACATGGAAGGCTGATTTTTTTTTCTAATGGCCTGTCAAACATGAAGTCACTAAAACACCCATAGCGCCGTTCGGGGCTACTTACCCCAACAACTGTGGTGTTGTTAGGGAGCTTCGACTCTGGGCCTTCTTAGTGCCAAGTTGGATCGAGAAAGAATGAAAGGGGGCGGCTACAGCGGCTTTTAAACATGTAAGGCTGATTTTTTTCTAAAAGGCCTGTCAAATATGACGTCACTAAAACACCCGTAGCGCCGTTCGTGGCCCACGTACGGCAACAAAATGGGTGTCGTTAGAAAGCTTAGACTTTGGGCTTTATTAGTGCAAAGTTTGATCGAGAAAGAGTCAAAGGGAGAGGCTCCAGGTGCTTTTTCGCACATGGAAGGTTAATTTTATTTTCTAAAGGCCTGTCAAACATGACGTCTCTGAAACACATACAGCGCCGTTCGTGGGCCACGTACCCCAACAATTGTGGTGTCGTTAGAAAGCTTAGACTTTGGGCTTTGACAATGCCAAGTTTCATCGAGAAAGATTTAGAGGGAGAGGAGGCTCCAGGGGCTTTTTCGCACATGGAAGGCTGATTTTTTTTTTCTAAAGGCCTATTTTTCTAAAAGCCTGTCAAACATGACGTCACTAAAACACCCATAGCGCCGTTCGTGTACCACGTACGCCAACAAGTGGCGTGTCGTTAGAAAGCTTAGACTTTGGGCTTTGATAATGCTAAGTTTGATCGAGAAAGAATCAGAAAAAGAGGCTCCAGGGGCTTTTTCGCACATGGAAGGCTGATTTTTTTTTCTAATGGCCTGTCAAACATGAAGTCACTAAAACACCCATAGCGCCGTTCGGGGCTACTTACCCCAACAATTGTGGTGTTGTTAGAGAGCTTCGACTCTGGGCCTTCTTAGTGCCAAGTTGGATCGAGAAAGAATGAAAGGGGGCGGCTAGCGGCTTTTAAACATGTAAGGCTGATTTTTTTCTAAAAGGCCTGTCAAATATGACGTCACTAAAACACCCGTAGCGCCGTTCGTGGCCCACGTACGGCAACAAAATGGGTGTCGTTAGAAAGCTTAGACTTTGGGCTTTGTTAGTGCAAAGTTTGATCGAGAAAGAGTCAAAGGGAGAGGCTCCAGGTGCTTTTTCGCACATGGAAGGTTAATTTTATTTTCTAAAGGCCTGTCAAACATGACGTCTCTGAAACACATACAGCGCCGTTCGTGGGCCACGTACCCCAACAATTGTGGTGTCGTTAGAAAGCTTAGACTTTGGGCTTTATTAGTACCAAGTTTGATCGAGAAAGAGTCAAAGGGGGCGTCTACAGGGGATTTTAAATATGTAAGGCTGATTTTATTCCTAAAGGCCTATCAAATATGACGTCACTAAAACACCCATAACGCCGTTGGTGTGCCACGTACGGCAACAAGTTGGGTGTCGTTAGAAAGCTTAGACTTTGGGCTTTATTAGTGCCAAGCTTGATCGAGAAAGAATCAAAGTTGGCGTCTACAGGGGCTTTTAAACATGCAAGGCTGATTTTTTCCTAAAGGCCTGTCAAATATGACGTCACTAAAACACCCATAGCGCCGTTCGTGTAACACGTACGCCAACAAGTGGGGTGTCGTTAGAAAGCTTAGACTTTGGGCTTTATTAGTGCAAAGTTTGATCGAGAAAGAGTCAAAGGGAGAGGCTCCAGGTGCTTTTTCGCACATGGAAGGCTGATTTTTTTTTCTAATGGCCTGTCAAACATGAAGTCACTAAAACACCCATAGCGCCGTTCGGGGCTACTTACTCCAACAACTGTGGTGTTGTTAGGGAGCTACGACTCTGGGCCTTCTTAGTGCCAAGTTGGATCGAGAAAGAATGAAAGGGGGCGGCTACAGCGGCTTTTAAACATGTAAGGCTGATTTTTTTCTAAAAGGCCTGTCAAATATGACGTCACTAAAACACCCGTAGCGCCGTTCGTGGCCCACGTACGGCAACAAAATGGGTGTCGTTAGAAAGCTTAGACTTTGGGCTTTATTAGTGCAAAGTTTGATCGAGAAAGAGTCAAAGGGAGAGGCTCCAGGTGCTTTTTCGCACATGGAAGGTTAATTTTATTTTCTAAAGGCCTGTCAAACATGACGTCTCTGAAACACATACAGCGCCGTTCGTGGGCCACGTACCCCAACAATTGTGGTTTCGTTAGAAAGCTTAGACTTTGGGCTTTATTAGTACCAAGTTTGATCGAGAAAAAGTCAAAGGGGGCGTCTACAGGGGATTTTAAATATGTAAGGCTGATTTTATTCCTAAAGGCCTATCAAATATGACGTCACTAAAACACCCATAACGCCGGTGGTGTGCCACGTACGGCAACAAGTTGGGTGTCGATAGAAAGCTTAGACTTTGGGCTTTATTAGTGCCAAGCTTGATCGAGAAAGAATCAAAGTTGGCGTCTACAGGGGCTTTTAAACATGCAAGGCTGATTTTTTCCTAAAGGCCTGTCAAATATGAAGTCACTAAAACACCCATAGCGCCGTTCGGGGCTACTTACCCCAACAATTGTGGTGTTGTTAGAGAGCTTCGACTCTGGGCCTTCTTAGTGCCAAGTTGGATCGAGAAAGAATGAAAGGGGGCGGCTACAGCGGCTTTTAAACATGCAAGGCTGATTTTTTCCTAAAGGCCTGTCAAATATGACGTCACTAAAACACCCATAGCGCCGTTCGTGTACCACGTACGCCAACAAGTGGGGTGTCGTTAGAAAGCTTAGACTTTGGGCTTTGATAATGCTAAGTTTGATCGAGAAAGAATCAGAAAAAGAGGCTACAGCGGCTTTTAAACATGTAAGGCTGATTTTTTTCTAAAAGGCCTGTCAAATATGACGTCACTAAAACACCCGTAGCGCCGTTCGTGGCCCACGTACGGCAACAAAATGGGTGTCGTTAGAAAGCTTAGACTTTGGGCTTTATTAGTGCAAAGTTTGATCGAGAAAGAGTCAAAGGGAGAGGCTCCAGGTGCTTTTTCGCACATGGAAGGTTAATTTTATTTTCTAAAGGCCTGTCAAACATGACGTCTCTGAAACACATACAGCGCCGTTCGTGGGCCACGTACCCCAACAATTGTGGTGTCGTTAGAAAGCTTAGACTTTGGGCTTTATTAGTACCAAGTTTGATCGAGAAAAAGTCAAAGGGGGCGTCTACAGGGGATTTTAAATATGTAAGGCTGATTTTATTCCTAAAGGCCTATCAAATATGACGTCACTAAAACACCCATAACGCCGGTGGTGTGCCACGTACGGCAACAAGTTGGGTGTCGATAGAAAGCTTAGACTTTGGGCTTTATTAGTGCCAAGCTTGATCGAGAAAGAATCAAAGTTGGCGTCTACAGGGGCTTTTAAACATGCAAGGCTGATTTTTTCCTAAAGGCCTGTCAAATATGACGTCACTAAAACACCCATAGCGCCGTTCGTGTACCACGTACGCCAACAAGTGGGGTGTCGTTAGAAAGCTTAGACTTTGGGCTTTGACAATGCCAAGTTTCATCGAGAAAGATTTAGAGGGAGAGGCTCCAGGGGCTTTTTCGCACATGGAAGGCTGATTTTTTTTTTTTCTAAAGGCCTGTTTTTCTAAAAGCCTGTCAAACATGACGTCACTAAAACACCCATAGCGCCGTTCGTGTACCACGTACGCCAACAAGTGGCGTGTCGTTAGAAAGCTTAGACTTTGGGCTTTGATAATGCTAAGTTTGATCGAGAAAGAATCAGAAAAAGAGGCTCCAGGGGCTTTTTCGCACATGGAAGGCTGATTTTTTTTTCTAATGGCCTGTCAAACATGAAGTCACTAAAACACCCATAGCGCCGTTCGGGGCTACTTACCCCAACAATTGTGGTGTTGTTAGAGAGCTTCGACTCTGGGCCTTCTTAGTGCCAAGTTGGATCGAGAAAGAATCAAAGGGGGCGGCTACAGCGGCTTTTAAACATGTAAGGCTGATTTTTTTCTAAAAGGCCTGTCAAATATGACGTCACTAAAACACCCGTAGCGCCGTTCGTGGCCCACGTACGGCAACAAAATGGGTGTCGTTAGAAAGCTTAGACTTTGGGCTTTATTAGTGCAAAGTTTGATCGAGAAAGAGTCAAAGGGAGAGGCTCCAGGTGCTTTTTCGCACATGGAAGGTTAATTTTATTGGCTAAAGGCCTGTCAAACATGACGTCTCTGAAACACATACAGCGCCGTTCGTGGGCCACGTACCCCAACAATTGTGGTGTCGTTAGAAAGCTTAGACTTTGGGCTTTATTAGTACCAAGTTTGATCGAGAAAGAGTCAAAGGGGGCGTTTACAGGGGATTTTAAATATGTAAGGCTGATTTTATTCCTAAAGGCCTATCAAATATGACGTCACTAAAACACCCATAACGCCGTTGGTGTGCCACGTACGGCAACAAGTTGGGTGTCGTTAGAAAGCTTAGACTTTGGGCTTTATTAGTGCCAAGCTTGATCGAGAAAGAATCAAAGTTGGCGTCTACAGGGGCTTTTAAACATGCAAGGCTGCTTTTTTCCTAAAGGCCTGTCAAATATGACGTCACTAAAACACCCATAGCGCCGTTCGTGTACCACGTACGCCAACAAGTGGGGTGTCGTTAGAAAGCTTAGACTTTGGGCTTTGACAATGCCAAGTTTCATCGAGAAAGATTTAGAGGGAGAGGCTCCAGGGGCTTTTTCGCACATGGAAGGCTGATTTTTTTTTTCTAAAGGCCTGTTTTTCTAAAAGCCTGTCAAACATGACGTCACTAGTTTTAGTGACGTCATAGCGCCGTTCGTGTACCACGTACGCCAACAAGTGGGGTGTCGTTAGAAAGCTTAGACTTTGGGCTTTGATAATGCTAAGTTTGATCGAGAAAGAATCAGAAAAAGAGGCTCCAGGGGCTTTTTCGCACATGGAAGGCTGATTTTTTTTTCTAATGGCCTGTCAAACATGAAGTCACTAAAACACCCATAGCGCCGTTCGGGGCTACTTACCCCAACAATTGTGGTGTTGTTAGAGAGCTTCGACTCTGGGCCTTCTTAGTGCCAAGTTGGATCGAGAAAGAATGAAAGGGGGCGGCTACAGCGGCTTTTAAACATGTAAGGCTGATTTTTTTCTAAAAGGCCTGTCAAATATGACGTCACTAAAACACCCGTAGCGCCGTTCGTGGCCCACGTACGGCAACAAAATGGGTGTCGTTAGAAAGCTTAGACTTTGGGCTTTATTAGTGCAAAGTTTGATCGAGAAAGAGTCAAAGGGAGAGGCTCCAGGTGCTTTTTCGCACATGGAAGGTTAATTTTATTTTCTAAAGGCCTGTCAAACATGACGTCTCTGAAACACATACAGCGCCGTTCGTGGGCCACGTACCCCAACAATTGTGGTGTCGTTAGAAAGCGTAGACTTTGGGCTTTATTAGTGCCAAGCCTGATCGAGAAAGAATCAAAGTTGGCGTCTACAGGGGCTTTTAAACATGCAAGGCTGATTTTTTCCTAAAGGCCTGTCAAATATGACGTCACTAAAACACCCATAGCGCCGTTCGTGTACCACGTACGCCAACAAGTGGGGTGTCGTTAGAAAGCTTAGACTTTGGGCTTTGACAATGCCAAGCTTCATCGAGAAAGATTTAGAGGGAGAGGCTCCAGGGGCTTTTTCGCACATGGAAGGCTGATTTTTTTTTCTAAAGGCCTGTTTTTCTAAAAGCCTGTCAAACATGACGTCACTAAAACACCCATAGCGCCGTTCGTGTACCACGTACGCCAACAAGTGGGGTGTCGTTAGAAAGCTTAGACTTTGGGCTTTATTAGTGCAAAGCTTGATCGAGAAAGAGTCAAAGGGAGAGGCTCCAGGTGCTTTTTCGCACATGGAAGGCTGATTTTTTTTTCTAATGGCCTGTCAAACATGAAGTCACTAAAACACCCATAGCGCCGTTCGGGGCTACTTACCCCAACAACTGTGGTGTTGTTAGGGAGCTTCGACTCTGGGCCTTCTTAGTGCCAAGTTGGATCGAGAAAGAATGAAAGGGGGCGGCTACAGCGGCTTTTAAACATGTAAGGCTGATTTTTTTCTAAAAGGCCTGTCAAATATGACGTCACTAAAACACCCGTAGCGCCGTTCGTGGCCCACGTACGGCAACAAAATGGGTGTCGTTAGAAAGCTTAGACTTTGGGCTTTATTAGTGCAAAGTTTGATCGAGAAAGAGTCAAAGGGAGAGGCTCCAGGTGCTTTTTCGCACATGGAAGGTTAATTTTATTTTCTAAAGGCCTGTCAAACATGACGTCTCTGAAACACATACAGCGCCGTTCGTGGGCCACGTACCCCAACAATTGTGGTGTCGTTAGAAAGCTTAGACTTTGGGCTTTATTAGTACCAAGTTTGATCGAGAAAGAGTCAAAGGGGGCGTCTACAGGGGATTTTAAATATGTAAGGCTGATTTTATTCCTAAAGGCCTATCAAATATGACGTCACTAAAACACCCATAACGCCGGTGGTGTGCCACGTACGGCAACAAGTTGGGTGTCGATAGAAAGCTTAGACTTTGGGCTTTATTAGTGCCAAGCTTGATCGAGAAAGAATCAAAGTTGGCGTCTACAGGGGCTTTTAAACATGCAAGGCTGATTTTTTCCTAAAGGCCTGTCAAATATGACGTCACTAAAACACCCATAGCGCCGTTCGTGTACCACGTACGCCAACAAGTGGGGTGTCGTTAGAAAGCTTAGACTTTGGGCTTTGACAATGCCAAGTTTCATCGAGAAAGATTTAGAGGGAGAGGCTCCAGGGGCTTTTTCGCACATGGAAGGCTGATTTTTTTTTCTAAAGGCCTATTTTTCTAAAAGCCTGTCAAACATGACGTCACTAAAACACCCATAGCGCCGTTCGTGTACCACGTACGCCAACAAGTGGCGTGTCGTTAGAAAGCTTAGACTTTGGGCTTTGATAATGCTAAGTTTGATCGAGAAAGAATCAGAAAAAGAGGCTCCAGGGGCTTTTTCGCACATGGAAGGCTGATTTTTTTTTCTAATGGCCTGTCAAACATGAAGTCACTAAAACACCCATAGCGCCGTTCGGGGCTACTTACCCCAACAATTGTGGTGTTGTTAGAGAGCTTCGACTCTGGGCCTTCTTAGTGCCAAGTTGGATCGAGAAAGAATGAAAGGGGGCGGCTACAGCGGCTTTTAAACATGTAAGGCTGATTTTTTTCTAAAAGGCCTGTCAAATATGACGTCACTAAAACACCCGTAGCGCCGTTCGTGGCCCACGTACGGCAACAAAATGGGTGTCGTTAGAAAGCTTAGACTTTGGGCTTTATTAGTGCAAAGTTTGATCGAGAAAGAGTCAAAGGGAGAGGCTCCAGGTGCTTTTTCGCACATGGAAGGTTAATTTTATTTTCTAAAGGCCTGTCAAACATGACGTCTCTGAAACACATACAGCGCCGTTCGTGGGCCACGTACCCCAACAATTGTGGTGTCGTTAGAAAGCTTAGACTTTGGGCTTTATTAGTACCAAGTTTGATCGAGAAAAAGTCAAAGGGGGCGTCTACAGGGGATTTTAAATATGTAAGGCTGATTTTATTCCTAAAGGCCTATCAAATATGACGTCACTAAAACACCCATAACGCCGGTGGTGTGCCACGTACGGCAACAAGTTGGGTGTCGATAGAAAGCTTAGACTTTGGGCTTTATTAGTGCCAAGCTTGATCGAGAAAGAATCAAAGTTGGCGTCTACAGGGGCTTTTAAACATGCAAGGCTGATTTTTTCCTAAAGGCCTGTCAAATATGACGTCACTAAAACACCCATAGCGCCGTTCGTGTACCACGTACGCCAACAAGTGGGGTGTCGTTAGAAAGCTTAGACTTTGGGCTTTGACAATGCCAAGTTTCATCGAGAAAGATTTAGAGGGAGAGGCTCCAGGGGCTTTTTCGCACATGGAAGGCTGATTTTTTTTTTTCTAAAGGCCTGTTTTTCTAAAAGCCTGTCAAACATGACGTCACTAAAACACCCATAGCGCCGTTCGTGTACCACGTACGCCAACAAGTGGCGTGTCGTTAGAAAGCTTAGACTTTGGGCTTTGATAATGCTAAGTTTGATCGAGAAAGAATCAGAAAAAGAGGCTCCAGGGGCTTTTTCGCACATGGAAGGCTGATTTTTTTTTCTAATGGCCTGTCAAACATGAAGTCACTAAAACACCCATAGCGCCGTTCGGGGCTACTTACCCCAACAATTGTGGTGTTGTTAGAGAGCTTCGACTCTGGGCCTTCTTAGTGCCAAGTTGGATCGAGAAAGAATCAAAGGGGGCGGCTACAGCGGGTAAGGCTGATTTTTTTCTAAAAGGCCTGTCAAATATGACGTCACTAAAACACCCGTAGCGCCGTTCGTGGCCCACGTACGGCAACAAAATGGGTGTCGTTAGAAAGCTTAGACTTTGGGCTTTATTAGTGCAAAGCTTGATCGAGAAAGAGTCAAAGGGAGAGGCTCCAGGTGCTTTTTCGCACATGGAAGGTTAATTTTATTTTCTAAAGGCCTGTCAAACATGACGTCTCTGAAACACATACAGCGCCGTTCGTGGGCCACGTACCCCAACAATTGTGGTGTCGCTAGAAAGCTTAGACTTTGGGCTTTATTAGTACCAAGTTTGATCGAGAAAGAGTCAAAGGGGGCGTCTACAGGGGATTTTAAATATGTAAGGCTGATTTTATTCCTAAAGGCCTATCAAATATGACGTCACTAAAACACCCATAACGCCGTTGGTGTGCCACGTACGGCAACAAGTTGGGTGTCGTTCGGGGCTACTTACCCCAACAATTGTGGTGTTGTTAGAGAGCTTCGACTCTGGGCCTTCTTAGTGCCAAGTTGGATCGAGAAAGAATCAAAGGGGGCGGCTACAGCGGGTAAGGCTGATTTTTTTCTAAAAGGCCTGTCAAATATGACGTCACTAAAACACCCGTAGCGCCGTTCGTGGCCCACGTACGGCAACAAAATGGGTGTCGTTAGAAAGCTTAGACTTTGGGCTTTATTAGTGCAAAGCTTGATCGAGAAAGAGTCAAAGGGAGAGGCTCCAGGTGCTTTTTCGCACATGGAAGGTTAATTTTATTTTCTAAAGGCCTGTCAAACATGACGTCTCTGAAACACATACAGCGCCGTTCGTGGGCCACGTACCCCAACAATTGTGGTGTCGCTAGAAAGCTTAGACTTTGGGCTTTATTAGTACCAAGTTTGATCGAGAAAGAGTCAAAGGGGGCGTCTACAGGGGATTTTAAATATGTAAGGCTGATTTTATTCCTAAAGGCCTATCAAATATGACGTCACTAAAACACCCATAACGCCGTTGGTGTGCCACGTACGGCAACAAGTTGGGTGTCGTTAGAAAGCTTAGACTTTGGGCTTTATTAGTGCCAAGCTTGATCGAGAAAGAATCAAAGTTGGCGTCTACAGGGGCTTTTAAACATGCAAGGTTGATTTTTTCCTAAAGGCCTGTCAAATATGACGTCACTAAAACACCCATAGCGCCGTTCGTGTACCACGTACGCCAACAAGTGGGGTGTCGTTAGAAAGCTTAGACTTTGGGCTTTGACAATGCCAAGTTTCATCGAGAAAGATTTAGAGGGAGAGGCTCCAGGGGCTTTTTCGCACATGGAAGGCTGATTTTTTTTTTTCTAAAGGCCTGTTTTTCTAAAAGCCTGTCAAACATGACGTCACTAAAACACCCATAGCGCCGTTCGTGTACCACGTACGCCAACAAGTGGGGTGTCGTTAGAAAGCTTAGACTTTGAGATTTGATAATGCTAAGTTTGATCGAGAAAGAATCAGAAAAAGAGGCTCCAGGGGCTTTTTCGCACATGGAAGGCTGATTTTTTTTTCTAATGGCCTGTCAAACATGAAGTCACTAAAACACCCATAGCGCCGTTCGGGGCTACTTACCCCAACAACTGTGGTGTTGTTAGAGAGCTTCGATTCTTAGTGCCAAGTTGGATCGAGAAAGAATGAAACGGGGCGGCTACAGCGGCTTTTAAACATGTAAGGCTGATTTTTTTCTAAAAGGCCTGTCAAATATGACGTCACTAAAACACCCGTAGCGCCGTTCGTGGCCCACGTACGGCAACAAAATGGGTGTCGTTAGAAAGCTTAGACTTTGGGCTTTATTAGTGAAAAGTTTGATCGAGAAAGAGTCAAAGGGAGAGGCTCCAGGTGCTTTTTCGCACATGGAAGGTTAATTTTATTTTCTAAAGGCCTGTCAAACATGACGTCTCTGAAACACATACAGCGCCGTTCGTGGGCCACGTACCCCAACAATTGTGGTGTCGTTAGAAAGCTTAGACTTTGGGCTTTATTAGTGCCAAGCTTGATCGAGAAAGAGTCAAAGGGGGCGTCTACAGGGGATTTTAAATATGTAAGGCTGATTTTATTCCTAAAGGCCTATCAAATATGACGTCACTAAAACACCCATAACGCCGTTGGTGTGCCACGTACGGCAACAAGTTGGGTGTCGTTAGAAAGCGTAGACTTTGGGCTTTATTAGTGCCAAGCTTGATCGAGAAAGAATCAAAGTTGGCGTCTACAGGGGCTTTTAAACATGCAAGGCTGATTTTTTCCTAAAGGCCTGTCAAATATGACGTCACTAAAACACCCATAGCGCCGTTCGTGTACCACGTACGCCAACAAGTGGGGTGTCGTTAGAAAGCTTAGACTTTGGGCTTTGACAATGCCAAGCTTCATCGAGAAAGATTTAGAGGGAGAGGCTCCAGGGGCTTTTTCGCACATGAAAGGCTGATTTTTTTTTCTAAAGGCCTGTTTTTCTAAAAGCCTGTCAAACATGACGTCACTAAAACACCCATAGCGCCGTTCGTGTACCACGTACGCCAACAAGTGGGGTGTCGTTAGAAAGCTTAGACTTTGGGCTTTATTAGTGCAAAGCTTGATCGAGAAAGAGTCAAAGGGAGAGGCTCCAGGTGCTTTTTCGCACATGGAAGGCTGATTTTTTTTTCTAATGGCCTGTCAAACATGAAGTCACTAAAACACCCATAGCGCCGTTCGGGGCTACTTACCCCAACAACTGTGGTGTTGTTAGGGAGCTTCGACTCTGGGCCTTCTTAGTGCCAAGTTGGATCGAGAAAGAATGAAAGGGGGCGGCTACAGCGGCTTTTAAACATGTAAGGCTGATTTTTTTCTAAAAGGCCTGTCAAATATGACGTCACTAAAACACCCGTAGCGCCGTTCGTGGCCCACGTACGGCAACAAAATGGGTGTCGTTAGAAAGCTTAGACTTTGGGCTTTATTAGTGCAAAGTTTGATCGAGAAAGAGTCAAAGGGAGAGGCTCCAGGTGCTTTTTCGCACATGGAAGGTTAATTTTATTTTCTAAAGGCCTGTCAAACATGACGTCTCTGAAACACATACAGCGCCGTTCGTGGGCCACGTACCCCAACAATTGTGGTGTCGTTAGAAAGCTTAGACTTTGGGCTTTGACAATGCCAAGTTTCATCGAGAAAGATTTAGAGGGAGAGGAGGCTCCAGGGGCTTTTTCGCACATGGAAGGCTGATTTTTTTTTTCTAAAGGCCTATTTTTCTAAAAGCCTGTCAAACATGACGTCACTAAAACACCCATAGCGCCGTTCGTGTACCACGTACGCCAACAAGTGGCGTGTCGTTAGAAAGCTTAGACTTTGGGCTTTGATAATGCTAAGTTTGATCGAGAAAGAATCAGAAAAAGAGGCTCCAGGGGCTTTTTCGCACATGGAAGGCTGATTTTTTTTTCTAATGGCCTGTCAAACATGAAGTCACTAAAACACCCATAGCGCCGTTCGGGGCTACTTACCCCAACAATTGTGGTGTTGTTAGAGAGCTTCGACTCTGGGCCTTCTTAGTGCCAAGTTGGATCGAGAAAGAATGAAAGGGGGCGGCTAGCGGCTTTTAAACATGTAAGGCTGATTTTTTTCTAAAAGGCCTGTCAAATATGACGTCACTAAAACACCCGTAGCGCCGTTCGTGGCCCACGTACGGCAACAAAATGGGTGTCGTTAGAAAGCTTAGACTTTGGGCTTTGTTAGTGCAAAGTTTGATCGAGAAAGAGTCAAAGGGAGAGGCTCCAGGTGCTTTTTCGCACATGGAAGGTTAATTTTATTTTCTAAAGGCCTGTCAAACATGACGTCTCTGAAACACATACAGCGCCGTTCGTGGGCCACGTACCCCAACAATTGTGGTGTCGTTAGAAAGCTTAGACTTTGGGCTTTATTAGTACCAAGTTTGATCGAGAAAGAGTCAAAGGGGGCGTCTACAGGGGATTTTAAATATGTAAGGCTGATTTTATTCCTAAAGGCCTATCAAATATGACGTCACTAAAACACCCATAACGCCGTTGGTGTGCCACGTACGGCAACAAGTTGGGTGTCGTTAGAAAGCTTAGACTTTGGGCTTTATTAGTGCCAAGCTTGATCGAGAAAGAATCAAAGTTGGCGTCTACAGGGGCTTTTAAACATGCAAGGCTGATTTTTTCCTAAAGGCCTGTCAAATATGACGTCACTAAAACACCCATAGCGCCGTTCGTGTAACACGTACGCCAACAAGTGTGGTGTCGTTAGAAAGCTTAGACTTTGGGCTTTATTAGTGCAAAGTTTGATCGAGAAAGAGTCAAAGGGAGAGGCTCCAGGTGCTTTTTCGCACATGGAAGGCTGATTTTTTTTTCTAATGGCCTGTCAAACATGAAGTCACTAAAACACCCATAGCGCCGTTCGGGGCTACTTACTCCAACAACTGTGGTGTTGTTAGGGAGCTACGACTCTGGGCCTTCTTAGTGCCAAGTTGGATCGAGAAAGAATGAAAGGGGGCGGCTACAGCGGCTTTTAAACATGTAAGGCTGATTTTTTTCTAAAAGGCCTGTCAAATATGACGTCACTAAAACACCCGTAGCGCCGTTCGTGGCCCACGTACGGCAACAAAATGGGTGTCGTTAGAAAGCTTAGACTTTGGGCTTTATTAGTGCAAAGTTTGATCGAGAAAGAGTCAAAGGGAGAGGCTCCAGGTGCTTTTTCGCACATGGAAGGTTAATTTTATTTTCTAAAGGCCTGTCAAACATGACGTCTCTGAAACACATACAGCGCCGTTCGTGGGCCACGTACCCCAACAATTGTGGTTTCGTTAGAAAGCTTAGACTTTGGGCTTTATTAGTACCAAGTTTGATCGAGAAAAAGTCAAAGGGGGCGTCTACAGGGGATTTTAAATATGTAAGGCTGATTTTATTCCTAAAGGCCTATCAAATATGACGTCACTAAAACACCCATAACGCCGGTGGTGTGCCACGTACGGCAACAAGTTGGGTGTCGATAGAAAGCTTAGACTTTGGGCTTTATTAGTGCCAAGCTTGATCGAGAAAGAATCAAAGTTGGCGTCTACAGGGGCTTTTAAACATGCAAGGCTGATTTTTTCCTAAAGGCCTGTCAAATATGAAGTCACTAAAACACCCATAGCGCCGTTCGGGGCTACTTACCCCAACAATTGTGGTGTTGTTAGAGAGCTTCGACTCTGGGCCTTCTTAGTGCCAAGTTGGATCGAGAAAGAATGAAAGGGGGCGGCTACAGCGGCTTTTAAACATGCAAGGCTGATTTTTTCCTAAAGGCCTGTCAAATATGACGTCACTAAAACACCCATAGCGCCGTTCGTGTACCACGTACGCCAACAAGTGGGGTGTCGTTAGAAAGCTTAGACTTTGGGCTTTGATAATGCTAAGTTTGATCGAGAAAGAATCAGAAAAAGAGGCTACAGCGGCTTTTAAACATGTAAGGCTGATTTTTTTCTAAAAGGCCTGTCAAATATGACGTCACTAAAACACCCGTAGCGCCGTTCGTGGCCCACGTACGGCAACAAAATGGGTGTCGTTAGAAAGCTTAGACTTTGGGCTTTATTAGTGCAAAGTTTGATCGAGAAAGAGTCAAAGGGAGAGGCTCCAGGTGCTTTTTCGCACATGGAAGGTTAATTTTATTTTCTAAAGGCCTGTCAAACATGACGTCTCTGAAACACATACAGCGCCGTTCGTGGGCCACGTACCCCAACAATTGTGGTGTCGTTAGAAAGCTTAGACTTTGGGCTTTATTAGTACCAAGTTTGATCGAGAAAAAGTCAAAGGGGGCGTCTACAGGGGATTTTAAATATGTAAGGCTGATTTTATTCCTAAAGGCCTATCAAATATGACGTCACTAAAACACCCATAACGCCGGTGGTGTGCCACGTACGGCAACAAGTTGGGTGTCGATAGAAAGCTTAGACTTTGGGCTTTATTAGTGCCAAGCTTGATCGAGAAAGAATCAAAGTTGGCGTCTACAGGGGCTTTTAAACATGCAAGGCTGATTTTTTCCTAAAGGCCTGTCAAATATGACGTCACTAAAACACCCATAGCGCCGTTCGTGTACCACGTACGCCAACAAGTGGGGTGTCGTTAGAAAGCTTAGACTTTGGGCTTTGACAATGCCAAGTTTCATCGAGAAAGATTTAGAGGGAGAGGCTCCAGGGGCTTTTTCGCACATGGAAGGCTGATTTTTTTTTTTTCTAAAGGCCTGTTTTTCTAAAAGCCTGTCAAACATGACGTCACTAAAACACCCATAGCGCCGTTCGTGTACCACGTACGCCAACAAGTGGCGTGTCGTTAGAAAGCTTAGACTTTGGGCTTTGATAATGCTAAGTTTGATCGAGAAAGAATCAGAAAAAGAGGCTCCAGGGGCTTTTTCGCACATGGAAGGCTGATTTTTTTTTCTAATGGCCTGTCAAACATGAAGTCACTAAAACACCCATAGCGCTAGACTTAGACTTGGGCTTTATTAGTACCAAGTTTGATCGAGAAAGAGTCAAAGGGGGCGTCTACAGGGGATTTTAAATATGTAAGGCTGATTTTATTCCTAAAGGCCTATCAAATATGACGTCACTAAAACACCCATAACGCCGTTGGTGTGCCACGTACGGCAACAAGTTGGGTGTCGTTAGAAAGCTTAGACTTTGGGCTTTATTAGTGCCAAGCTTGATCGAGAAAGAATCAAAGTTGGCGTCTACAGGGGCTTTTAAACATGCAAGGCTGATTTTTTCCTAAAGGCCTGTCAAATATGACGTCACTAAAACACCCATAGCGCCGTTCGTGTACCACGTACGCCAACAAGTGGGGTGTCGTTAGAAAGCTTAGACTTTGGGCTTTATTAGTGCAAAGTTTGATCGAAAAAGAGTCAAAGGGAGAGGCTCCAGGTGCTTTTTCGCACATGGAAGGCTGATTTTTTTTTCTAATGGCCTGTCAAACATGAAGTCACTAAAACACCCATAGCGCCGTTCGGGGCTACTTACTCCAACAACTGTGGTGTTGTTAGGGAGCTACGACTCTGGGCCTTCTTAGTGCCAAGTTGGATCGAGAAAGAATGAAAGGGGGCGGCTACAGCGGCTTTTAAAC
This sequence comes from Microchrysa polita, assembly GCA_949715475.1. NCBI lineage: Eukaryota > Metazoa > Arthropoda > Insecta > Diptera > Stratiomyidae > Microchrysa > Microchrysa polita. Next base: position 44,044,673 of record OX454420.1, read on the forward strand.
ATGTAAGGCTGATTTTTTTCTAAAAGGCCTGTCAAATATGACGTCACTAAAACACCCGTAGCGCCGTTCGTGGCCCACGTACGGCAACAAAATGGGTGTCGTTAGAAAGCTTAGACTTTGGGCTTTATTAGTGCAAAGTTTGATCGAGAAAGAGTCAAAGGGAGAGGCTCCAGGTGCTTTTTCGCACATGGAAGGTTAATTTTATTTTCTAAAGGCCTGTCAAACATGACGTCTCTGAAACACATACAGCGCCGTTCGTGGGCCACGTACCCCAACAATTGTGGTTTCGTTAGAAAGCTTAGACTTTGGGCTTTATTAGTACCAAGTTTGATCGAGAAAAAGTCAAAGGGGGCGTCTACAGGGGATTTTAAATATGTAAGGCTGATTTTATTCCTAAAGGCCTATCAAATATGACGTCACTAAAACACCCATAACGCCGGTGGTGTGCCACGTACGGCAACAAGTTGGGTGTCGATAGAAAGCTTAGACTTTGGGCTTTATTAGTGCCAAGCTTGATCGAGAAAGAATCAAAGTTGGCGTCTACAGGGGCTTTTAAACATGCAAGGCTGATTTTTTCCTAAAGGCCTGTCAAATATGAAGTCACTAAAACACCCATAGCGCCGTTCGGGGCTACTTACCCCAACAATTGTGGTGTTGTTAGAGAGCTTCGACTCTGGGCCTTCTTAGTGCCAAGTTGGATCGAGAAAGAATGAAAGGGGGCGGCTACAGCGGCTTTTAAACATGCAAGGCTGATTTTTTCCTAAAGGCCTGTCAAATATGACGTCACTAAAACACCCATAGCGCCGTTCGTGTACCACGTACGCCAACAAGTGGGGTGTCGTTAGAAAGCTTAGACTTTGGGCTTTGATAATGCTAAGTTTGATCGAGAAAGAATCAGAAAAAGAGGCTACAGCGGCTTTTAAACATGTAAGGCTGATTTTTTTCTAAAAGGCCTGTCAAATATGACGTCACTAAAACACCCGTAGCGCCGTTCGTGGCCCACGTACGGCAACAAAATGGGTGTCGTTAGAAAGCTTAGACTTTGGGCTTTATTAGTGCAAAGTTTGATCGAGAAAGAGTCAAAGGGAGAGGCTCCAGGTGCTTTTTCGCACATGGAAGGTTAATTTTATTTTCTAAAGGCCTGTCAAACATGACGTCTCTGAAACACATACAGCGCCGTTCGTGGGCCACGTACCCCAACAATTGTGGTGTCGTTAGAAAGCTTAGACTTTGGGCTTTATTAGTACCAAGTTTGATCGAGAAAAAGTCAAAGGGGGCGTCTACAGGGGATTTTAAATATGTAAGGCTGATTTTATTCCTAAAGGCCTATCAAATATGACGTCACTAAAACACCCATAACGCCGGTGGTGTGCCACGTACGGCAACAAGTTGGGTGTCGATAGAAAGCTTAGACTTTGGGCTTTATTAGTGCCAAGCTTGATCGAGAAAGAATCAAAGTTGGCGTCTACAGGGGCTTTTAAACATGCAAGGCTGATTTTTTCCTAAAGGCCTGTCAAATATGACGTCACTAAAACACCCATAGCGCCGTTCGTGTACCACGTACGCCAACAAGTGGGGTGTCGTTAGAAAGCTTAGACTTTGGGCTTTGACAATGCCAAGTTTCATCGAGAAAGATTTAGAGGGAGAGGCTCCAGGGGCTTTTTCGCACATGGAAGGCTGATTTTTTTTTTCTAAAGGCCTGTTTTTCTAAAAGCCTGTCAAACATGACGTCACTAAAACACCCATAGCGCCGTTCGTGTACCACGTACGCCAACAAGTGGCGTGTCGTTAGAAAGCTTAGACTTTGGGCTTTGATAATGCTAAGTTTGATCGAGAAAGAATCAGAAAAAGAGGCTCCAGGGGCTTTTTCGCACATGGAAGGCTGATTTTTTTTTCTAATGGCCTGTCAAACATGAAGTCACTAAAACACCCATAGCGCCGTTCGGGGCTACTTACCCCAACAATTGTGGTGTTGTTAGAGAGCTTCGACTCTGGGCCTTCTTAGTGCCAAGTTGGATCGAGAAAGAATGAAAGGGGGCGGCTACAGCGGCTTTTAAACATGTAAGGCTGATTTTTTTCTAAAAGGCCTGTCAAATATGACGTCACTAAAACACCCGTAGCGCCGTTCGTGGCCCACGTACGGCAACAAAATGGGTGTCGTTAGAAAGCTTAGACTTTGGGCTTTATTAGTGCAAAGTTTGATCGAGAAACAGTCAAAGGGAGAGGCTCCAGGTGCTTTTTCGCACATGGAAGGTTAATTTTATTTTCTAAAGGCCTGTCAAACATGACGTCTCTGAAACACATACAGCGCCGTTCGTGGGCCACGTACCCCAACAATTGTGGTGTCGCTAGAAAGCTTAGACTTTGGGCTTTATTAGTACCAAGTTTGATCGGGAAAGAGTCAAAGGGGGCGTCTACAGGGGATTTTAAATATGTAAGGCTGATTTTATTCCTAAAGGCCTATCAAATATGACGTCACTAAAACACCCATAACGCCGTTGGTGTGCCACGTACGGCAACAAGTTGGGTGTCGTTAGAAAGCTTAGACTTTGGGCTTTATTAGTGCCAAGCTTGATCGAGAAAGAATCAAAGTTGGCGTCTACAGGGGCTTTTAAACATGCAAGGCTGATTTTTTCCTAAAGGCCTGTCAAATATGACGTCACTAAAACACCCATAGCGCCGTTCGTGTACCACGTACGCCAACAAGTAGGGTGTCGTTAGAAAGCTTAGACTTTGGGCTTTGACAATGCCAAGTTTCATCGAGAAAGATTTAGAGGGAGAGGCTCCAGTGGCTTTTTCGCACATGGAAGGCTGATTTTTTTTTTCTAAAGGCCTGTTTTTCTAAAAGCCTGTCAAACATGACGTCACTAAAACACCCATAGCGCCGTTCGTGTACCACGTACGCCAACAAGTGGCGTGTCGTTAGAAAGCTTAGACTTTGGGCTTTGATAATGCTAAGTTTGATCGAGAAAGAATCAGAAAAAGAGGCTCCAGGGGCTTTTTCGCACATGGAAGGCTGATTTTTTTTTCTAATGGCCTGTCAAACATGAAGTCACTAAAACACCCATAGCGCCGTTCGGGGCTACTTACCCCAACAATTGTGGTGTTGTTAGAGAGCTTCGACTCTGGGCCTTCTTAGTGCCAAGTTGGATCGAGAAAGAATGAAAGGGGGCGGCTACAGCGGCTTTTAAACATGTAAGGCTGATTTTTTTCTAAAAGGCCTGTCAAATATGACGTCACTAAAACACCCGTAGCGCCGTTCGTGGCCCACGTACGGCAACAAAATGGGTGTCGTTAGAAAGCTTAGACTTTGGGCTTTATTAGTGCAAAGTTTGATCGAGAAAGAGTCAAAGGGAGAGGCTCCAGGTGCTTTTTCGCACATGGAAGGTTAATTTTATTTTCTAAAGGCCTGTCAAACATGACGTCTCTGAAACACATACAGCGCCGTTCGTGGGCCACGTACCCCAACATTTGTGGTGTCGTTAGAAAGCTTAGACTTTGGGCTTTATTAGTACCAAGTTTGATCGAGAAAGAGTCAAAGGGGGCGGCTACAGGGGATTTTTAATATGTAAGGCTGATTTTATTCCAAAAGGCCTATCAAATATGACGTCACTAAAACACCCATAACGCCGTTGGTGTGCCACGTACGGCAACAAGTTGGGTGTCGTTAGAAAGCTTAGACTTTGGGCTTTATTAGTGCCAAGCTTGATCGAGAAAGAATCAAAGTTGGCGTCTACAGGGGCTTTTAAACATGCAAGGCTGATTTTTTCCTAAAGCGCCGTTCGTGTACCACGTACGCCAACAAGTGGGGTGTCGTTAGAAAGCTTAGACTTTGGGCTTTGACAATGCCAAGTTTCATCGAGAAAGATTTAGAGGGAGAGGCTCCAGGGGTTTTTTCGCACATGGAAGGCTGATTATTGTTTTCTAAAGGCCTGTTTTTCTAAAAGCCTGCCAAACATGACGTCACTAAAACACCCATAGCGCCGTTCGTGTACCACGTACGCCAACAAGTGGGGTGTCGTTAGAAAGCTTAGACTTTGGGCTTTGATAATGCTAAGTTTGATCGAGAAAGAATCAGAAAAAGAGGCTCCAGGGGCTTTTTCGCACATGGAAGGCTGATTTTTTTTTCTAATGGCCTGTCAAACATGAAGTCACTAAAACACCCATAGCGCCGTTCGGGGCTACTTACCCCAACAATTGTGGTGTTGTTAGAGAGCTTCGACTCTGGGCCTTCTTAGTGCCAAGTTGGATCGAGAAAGAATGAAAGGGGGCGGCTACAGCGGCTTTTAAACATGTAAGGCTGATTTTTTTCTAAAAGGCCTGTCAAATATGACGTCACTAAAACACCCGTAGCGCCGTTCGTGGCCCACGTACGGCAACAAAATGGGTGTCGTTAGAAAGCTTAGACTTTGGGCTTTATTAGTGCAAAGTTTGATCGAGAAAGAGTCAAAGGGAGAGGCTCCAGGTGCTTTTTCGCACATGGAAGGTTAATTTTATTTTCTAAAGTCCTGTCAAACATGACGTCTCTGAAACACATACAGCGCCGTTCGTGGGCCAGGTACCCCAACAATTGTGGTGTCGTTAGAAAGCTTAGACTTTGGGCTTTATTAGTACCAAGTTTGATCGAGAAAGAGTCAAAGGGGGCGTCTACAGGGGCTTTTAAATTTGTGAAATAAACCCGGAAATCGCTGGTTAGTTTACCAAGCACATTTTTTATCGCAAGCATTTTAAGAAAAACACCGGTCAGCCTACGTGGCCAAGGAGGGGAGCTATGGGTGTTTAAGTGACGTCATGGTTGACAGGCATTTAGAAAAAAAAATCAGTCTACGATGTTTAAAAACCCCTGGAGCCTCTCCCTTTCATTCTTTCTCGATGAAACTTGGCACCAACAAAGCCCAAGGTCTAGGCTTTCCAACAACACCACAATAATCAATAAAACCGTAAAGGTCCAAGCTTGGGACGATCTGCGACAATCACTGGACAACGTCATAGGTTCAGCTAGAATCAGCAAGATTTTGTCCAAAGCGAGGTCGCGTCCGTCCTTAATAAAAAGAGAGGATGGCACTTGGGCGGAATCAACTGGCGAATCTCTTGAGCTCCTGATGAATACGCATTTCCCTGGGTGCAGGAGCACTTGCACGCAAAGTCCACGATTGCATAATGGAGATGAACGGCAGAGTGACTTCGTTTTCTCCATGATTACTGAGGAGAAGATTATCAATCAACAGCTTCTCCCCTTATAAATCGCCAGGACCAGGACCGCTTATGCTTCAGAAAACGCACGATCTGGTAGTTCCACGGCTGCTAATAATTTTCAGAAGCCTTCTGTTACTCAACCACGCACCCCAGTTGTGGCGACGGATTCGAGTCGTTTTTATTCCGAAGGTAGGCAAACGAGGGCATGAGACCGCGAAGGATTTCAGGCCGATTAGTTTATCCTCCTTCGTACTCAAAACTTTAGAGCGCTTAATAGATTTTCACATCCGACAAAATCTTGAGAACTCAGGACTTTCGAAGTCCCAGCTCGCATACGTGAAGGGAAAGTCCACAGAAACGGCTCTCCGAAGTGGTCCGTATCATCGAACACAGCCATGAGTACAAACAATACCCGTTATCCGCTTTCTTAGACATAGAGGGTGCATTCAATAATGTTCGCATTGAATCTATTCATGAGGCCCTCTCAGAGTTAGGAGTTGAGACACGGTTTGGGTCGTGGATAGTAAGATAGTAAATTCATGGTGACTTAGGAAGCAGTCACGTGACTAAATTCGTGTGCAGAGGAACACCTCAGGGTGGTGTTTTCTCTCCACTACTGTGGCTAGTTATTAACAAAATCCTAGCCAAACTTGACAGGGAGATGATTAAGTTGGTCGCATATGCGGATGATGTAGCGATTATAGTATCAGGAATGCGTCTTTCCGTGGTTAGTCAGATCATGAAAAGAGCCCTTGGTTTGGTCAGTAAATAGGCCACAAGCTGTGGCCTGGGCGTAAACCCGGGGAAGACAAAACTGATGCTGTTCACTACAAAAACAAAAATACCGCCTTTCTCACTCCCAAAACTAAATGGACATCAAATGGAACTATCGCTCAGCTCGAAGTATTTGGGCGTTATTATGTATTGCTTTTTACGCCTCCAAGACAGTATTTAGCTAGAAATGGGGTCTCAAGCCAAACATGGTACTCTGAGTGTATACGGCGGTGGTACGACCTATCCTAACATATGGGTCACTCGTCTGGTGGCCAGCGGTCAGTAAAGGCTATAATGTAACAAAACTCGGTAGAGTGTAGAGATCGACTTGCCTTAGCATCACAGGGGGCATGCGAACATGCCCGAGGCATGCGCTGAATGTCATCTTGCATCTTCTACCCATCGATCTGTTTATCAACCAACTGGCAGCATGTAGTGCAGTCAGACTCAATGCGTTAAGCTGCTGGAGTGCTAGGCCATACGGCCACAGCTATATTTTAAACCAGCTATCACAAGGCGTACGCACTTCCACTTGATGGACCCAAGGCCAGAGGCAGACCGAAGAACACCTGGATGTGTCAAATGAAAAAGCAACAACAACGCATTGGTCTCGGCGATGACACGATCCAAGATAGAGCTGCCTGTAGAAATATGCTGAGAAATTATCGCCAAAACGGGCGATGTGCCTACACCGCAGGTCGAGCAACGCGGAACCATGGAGCGGTATAAAGAACGAGGCAAGGAAGAAGAAGATCACAAGACGTACGCAACGCTGTAACGGATCTCAAAGTGCCCAAACTAAGCTTTGGGAAGAACTTTGATGTCAGATTCCCAACTAGAGGTGAATGGAAAAAAAGTGAGGTGGTCAAGGATTTTGACATCACACTCTTCACCGATGTGTCTAAAATGGAGTGTGGTGTGGGTGCTGGAATCTTCTGCAAATCACTAAGTATCTCTGAATATTGCCGTCTTCCTGATCATGCCAGCATTTTTCAAGCAGAAATGCTTGCAATCATGAAGGCCTATCATGCCCTCAGGGACATACAAAACAACCAGAATATCGCCATCTGCTCAGATTAGTCAGGCTGCTTTCATGGCTTTACAATCGGTGAAGACGACCTCCAAGGTTGTTGAAGTATATGAGGAAGCATTAACCAGCCTTGGTACACGACAAAGAATCACCCTACTCTGGGTACCCGGACACAGGAACATAGAGGGTAACGCGATGGCTGACGAACTAGCCAAAATGGGTGCCACTCTTGGCAGCTCTCATGCGGAGCGTGTTTGCGTCCCGATGGCAGCTGTTAAGAGTAAGATCTCCACCCACTATATAAGGGCTGCTAATTCCAACTGGCGAAATCTGAGGACTTGCGTTATATCAAGGAAGATGTGGCCCTCCTACGACTGGAAAAGAACGTCTGAGATTCTGACTAAACCGTTATACTGCTGTTATCACGGGGCAATGGGGCTGCCAGGCTGGGCATCCCCTACAACGCGCATTGCCGCAGCTGCGGTAAAGTAACTGAGAGGGAAACCCTGATTCACTTTCTGTGTGAATGCCCGGGTCTTGCCAGAACCCGGTATAGAACGCTCGGTAGGGCTTTTCTGGGAGGCTTGGAGGATGCAGCTAATGTGAAATTAGGGGAGCTGCTGTCTTCTTCTTCCTTGCCTCGTTCTTTATACCGCTCCACGGTTTCGCGTTGCTCGACCTGCGGTGTAGGCACATCGCCCGTTTTGGCGATAAAATCTCAGCATATTTCTACAGGCAGCTCTATCTTGGATCGTGTCATCGCCGAGACCAATGCGTTGTTGTTGCTTTTTCATTTGACATATCCAGGTGTTCTTCGGTCTGCTTCTGGCCTTGGGTCCATCAAGTGGAACTTCCATTGATATCGCTCTCTTTGCGGGGTTCTCAGGCGGACGCCTTTGAACATGGCAATACCAATCCATTTGTCGGTCTTCGAGCTTTTCGGTGATTGGTTGGTCTATGGACAAGCTGCCTCGGATGTAGCTACTCTTGATGTGGTCCCTTTTCGTTACACCAACTGACATGCGTAACATTTTCATTTCAGTCGCTGTAATTTCTTTCGCGTAACCTTCATACATGGTCCAGCATTCTGATCTACACATGAGTGCGGGACGTACAACCGTTTTGTACAACTTGCCCTTTAGCTTCAGTGGCATTTTCTTATCGCAGAAAACTCCAGAGTTTTCTCGCCACGTCATCTACCCAATCTTTGTGCGGTGTTTGATGTCATCATCGCATGTAGCTCCGCTGTTCACCATCGAGCCAAGGTACTTGAACTTGGTACAAGACTTATGCTGCTCTCCTTTGACGTACATATCTGGTATCGGTGCATCTGGGTCTGAGAATGGGCAGCATACAAACTCAGAATGTCACACCATTTTGTAAGTGCAGCTTGCAAGGCAACGATGTTTGGGCTACTGGGGACTATATCATCGGCAAAAAGAAGATATATTTCTGGTGTAATCCGACATTCACCGGAAATTCTTCTGATTCACCGGCTGTGCATCTAACCTTAGTCGTAGCTCCATCATACATGTCTCGTATCATCCTGACGTATGCCTCAGGGACATTAAGTGCTCTCAAGGCCAACCATATCAGATCACGAGGTACTCTATCGAATGCCTTTTCCAAATCGATGAACACAAAGTGCAAGTCCTTTCGTGCTGCTCTATACTTTTCCATCGCAATACGAATGCACTGAATCGCATCGACTGTAGATCGACCCTCAACAAAGCCGCATTGATTGTCATTCAACCGCACAATCTTTCTCAATCGGTTGCAAGCAGACAACTCGCTCGTAGATCTTCAGTGTATGAGGTGTTAACTTTATAGCCCTATAGTTGTTGAGTTTGCGTGAGCTGCTGTACTTCCTAAATAACACTGGCTGGTTCAAGGCACCTCCCCACTCCTAAATTCATTACCTACCGGACGAGTAAATGTAAACGGCGCTGTTGAAGAAGATGACGATGGTGTAGCTAGATTCGAAGTTAGCGAAACAGGAAATGTGTGACTTGACTGAAGTTGTGAAGACCATGATTAGTCTAAGAAAATTGGACCAAAATATGGCCATCGAACGGCAAAAATCCTACATCGGAAATTTTTTTGGATTATGGTTGGGAATGGTCCCCAGATTATGGCATTAAAAGTCCCAACCGATCGGAGGTCCGCAACCTTAAAAAAAGGGGGGAAAGGGGGCAATTTTCGTTTTTTTGCGATTATTTCAAAAACGGCAAGAGATACAGAAAATGGTCTGAAGACGAAAAAAACTACATAAAATTACCTTTGCAATTATATATAACACATAAGAGTTTTATTGAATATTTCGGCGTTAGACTAAAAAATAAATTAGCATATTTTCATTTTAGACCTTTTTTAAAAGCTCCATAACTTTTGAAAGAATGCTAGTTCAGCCGTAAAATTTTGTATAAGTATTCACAATAAGTTGAAGATCATTTTAAAGTAAACATTGAGTCGTTCCGGTCAAGGACCCCCATTATCCCCCCATTTCAATTTGGCAAAATGGCATGTCCATAACTCCCCCCAAAATTGGAGCAGAGTGCTAAATTTTGGTTGGTTGGGATTGTAGGTCATAGTCACCCTACCCACCAAAAATCAGCTCATTCGGACAAAAACCAAGGGTACCTCCCATACAAAGTGATCCATCAGGAGTTTGTTCTACGTACTACTCATTTTATAAACTGTAGAACAAAGTCGTCTTGGGTCACTTTGTATGGGAGGTCTTCGAGCTTTTCGGTGATTGGTTGGTCTATGGACAAGCTGCCTCGGATGTAGCTACTCTTGATGTGGTCCCTTTTCGTTACACCAACTGACATGCGTAACATTTTCATTTCAGTCGCTGTAATTTCTTTCGCGTAACCTTCATACATGGTCCAGCATTCTGATCTACACATGAGTGCGGGACGTACAACCGTTTTGTACAACTTGCCCTTTAGCTTCAGTGGCATTTTCTTATCGCAGAAAACTCCAGAGTTTTCTCGCCACGTCATCTACCCAATCTTTGTGCGGTGTTTGATGTCATCATCGCATGTAGCTCCGCTGTTCACCATCGAGCCAAGGTACTTGAACTTGGTACAAGACTTATGCTGCTCTCCTTTGACGTACATATCTGGTATCGGTGCATCTGGGTCTGAGAATGGGCAGCATACAAACTCAGAATGTCACACCATTTTGTAAGTGCAGCTTGCAAGGCAACGATGTTTGGGCTACTGGGGACTATATCATCGGCAAAAAGAAGATATATTTCTGGTGTAATCCGACATTCACCGGAAATTCTTCTGATTCACCGGCTGTGCATCTAACCTTAGTCGTAGCTCCATCATACATGTCTCGTATCATCCTGACGTATGCCTCAGGGACATTAAGTGCTCTCAAGGCCAACCATATCAGATCACGAGGTACTCTATCGAATGCCTTTTCCAAATCGATGAACACAAAGTGCAAGTCCTTTCGTGCTGCTCTATACTTTTCCATCGCAATACGAATGCACTGAATCGCATCGACTGTAGATCGACCCTCAACAAAGCCGCATTGATTGTCATTCAACCGCACAATCTTTCTCAATCGGTTGCAAGCAGACAACTCGCTCGTAGATCTTCAGTGTATGAGGTGTTAACTTTATAGCCCTATAGTTGTTGAGTTTGCGTGAGCTGCTGTACTTCCTAAATAACACTGGCTGGTTCAAGGCACCTCCCCACTCCTAAATTCATTACCTACCGGACGAGTAAATGTAAACGGCGCTGTTGAAGAAGATGACGATGGTGTAGCTAGATTCGAAGTTAGCGAAACAGGAAATGTGTGACTTGACTGAAGTTGTGAAGACCATGATTAGTCTAAGAAAATTGGACCAAAATATGGCCATCGAACGGCAAAAATCCTACATCGGAAATTTTTTTGGATTATGGTTGGGAATGGTCCCCAGATTATGGCATTAAAAGTCCCAACCGATCGGAGGTCCGCAACCTTAAAAAAAGGGGGGAAAGGGGGCAATTTTCGTTTTTTTGCGATTATTTCAAAAACGGCAAGAGATACAGAAAATGGTCTGAAGACGAAAAAAACTACATAAAATTACCTTTGCAATTATATATAACACATAAGAGTTTTATTGAATATTTCGGCGTTAGACTAAAAAATAAATTAGCATATTTTCATTTTAGACCTTTTTTAAAAGCTCCATAACTTTTGAAAGAATGCTAGTTCAGCCGTAAAATTTTGTATAAGTATTCACAATAAGTTGAAGATCATTTTAAAGTAAACATTGAGTCGTTCCGGTCAAGGACCCCCATTATCCCCCCATTTCAATTTGGCAAAATGGCATGTCCATAACTCCCCCCAAAATTGGAGCAGAGTGCTAAATTTTGGTTGGTTGGGATTGTAGGTCATAGTCACCCTACCCACCAAAAATCAGCTCATTCGGACAAAAACCAAGGGTACCTCCCATACAAAGTGATCCATCAGGAGTTTGTTCTACGTACTACTCATTTTATAAACTGTAGAACAAAGTCGTCTTGGGTCACTTTGTATGGGAGGTACCCTTAGTTTTTATCCGAATGAGCTGATTTTTGATGGGTGGGGTCACTATGACCTACAAACGCAACAAACCAAAATTTAGCACTCTGCTCCAATTTTGGGGGGAGTTATGGTCATGCCATTTTGACAAATTGAAATGGGGGGATGATGGGGGTCCTTGACCGGAGCGACTCAGTGTTTACTTTAAAATTATCTTCAACTTATTGTGAATACTTATACAAAATTTTACGGCTGAACTAGCATTCTTTCAAAAGTTATGGAGCTTTTAAAAAAGGTCTAAAATGAAAATATTCTAATTTATTTTCTAGTCTACCTCCGAAATGTTCAATTAAACTCTTGTGTTATATATCATTGCAAAGTTAATTTTATATAGTTTTTTTTCGTCCTCAGACCATTTTTGTGTATCTCTTGTCGTTTTTGAAATAATCGCAAAAAACCGAAAAAATGCCCCCCCCCCCTTCCCCCCTTTTTTGTAAGGTTGCGGACCTCCGATCGGTTGGGACTTTTAATGTCATAATCTGGGGACCATTCCCAACCATAATCCAAAAAAAATCCGATGTAGGATTTTTGCCGACCAAATATGCCATTTTTCTTAGACTAGATATAGACTTGGATTTTTTCTGCGTCGGTGAAGGCGACGGCGACGAACATCTGAGAGTTGATTGTGGATATGGTCGGTCAGAAGTTGATTGTGAGGACGGCACATCGGCAGGAGTTAATTGAGATGGTGCCAAGTTACCAAATGTTGATTGTGCTGATGAAGGTTGTGACAAGTGTTGAAGATGAGAAGATGGGTGTCCGCGCCGCACTGTGACGCGGATGCATCACCTCCTCCGAAGTATCGTCGCACTGTTCTGCCATATAGGCTGGCTTCAGCCTTTCGATGGAAATATTGACATTTTTGCCGTTCATGTTGATTGTGTGCAACAACAACGCATTGGTCTCGGCGATGACACGATCCAAGATAGAGCTGCCTGTAGAAATTTGCTGAGATATTATCGCCAAAACGGGCGATGTGCCTACACTGCAGGTCGAGCAACTCGAAACCATGGAGCGGTATAAAGAACGAGGCAAGGAAGAAGAAGATGTTGATTGTGTAAACAGCCGGTGAAATCCGCTCGATTACGCGATGTGGACCAGTGTAAGGTTGTGCCAGCGACTTCCTTACGGAGTCTACTAGCACGAACACATGTGAGCATGCTGCTAGGTCCTTGTAAATAAATGTTGATCTGCTGGTTCGATGAACGATCGGTGTATGACGGATGTTCCTAATGACTTCACGGAGATTCTCGATAAAAAACTAGCGTTGGAGTCGGTTATGCTGCTATCAGCAAACCACCCACCGGGTAGACGTAGAGTAGTGCCAAAAACTAACTCGGTAGGTGAAGCGTTTAGGTCTTCTTTGAAGCTGTTTCGAAGTCCTAGAAGCACTGTTGGTACGATGTCGACCCAATGCACGTTGTCCTCATGGCACATGATGGCAGCCTTGAGTGTACGGTGCCATCTCTCGATTGCACCATTTGAAGCGGGGTGGTACGGGGTCGTGCGAGTGCGGCTGCACCCAAGAAGTTTCGTCAAAGCTTGGAATAGAGACGACTCAAACTGCGTTCCTTGATCGGTGGTCGACAATAGGGACAGCTTCGTGCCAGCGGGAAAACCTGTCGACGATAGTTAGACAGTACCTGTAACCTCCAGAAGGTACCAGTGGACCCACAATGTCCATGTGGACGTGTTCAAAACGCCGGTCAGGGACATAGAATGTTTGGAGATCGTTTTTAACATGTCTTCCCACTTTGGAACGTTGACAATTCGTGCAGGTACGAGACCAGAGCTTAACGTCTCGATGCAAGTTTGGCCACACGAATTTTGTCTTGATGGCCTTGTATGTGGAGCGACTTCCAGAATACGCGCAGCGATGGTAAATGCTAAACAGTTGTTTGCGTAGAGCCTCTGAAACAAACGGTCGGGCGATGCCAGTAGAGGTGTCGCAATAAACGGAAATGTTGTTAAGCGTGACAGGAACTAACTGGAGAGAAGTTGTAATGAAAGGACTTGGCCATCCGAAGATGCCCAGGGGACGGAGCCAATGCCTCTATAACCGTGCAGGTTAGGCAATGACGATAGGGCTCCTCAACGAGCGAGCAGCGGCATGCGCTTGCTGTAGCTCAGTTCGGGAGATACGAGCGGGGTTTGCGCCACTCGTTGCCCCTTTCGTCATTGCCTAACCTGCACGGTTATAGAGACATTGGCTCCGTCCCCTGGGCATCTTCGGATGGCCAAGTCCTTTCATTACAAAATGGCGCCCGACGTGGAGCCTCACTCGGTCCGGTAAAGGGCTAAATATTCGTCTTTAGTTCTTATACCGAATGACGTTCCCTTTAAAGTTACCTGCATTAGGTATTGTGCCTTCAACTTTGTACTTTACGTACCTCCCTTCAGGCAACTTTTCCCCATCCTCTGTAGCTTCCCATCCTTTTAGTTTTTCCGTTTAGATTCAGATACAAAGGCAATCCTTCCTTTGTGTTTGTCCCCCTTTATGGTGGCTTTTGCCACGTACGTAAGGCCTCCCAGGGAGCTTGTGCATTACAAGGTATTCGGACCGAATCTAATACCTTGTCCTCGTTTCCTGTGGAGAACCCTGCGTACCTTTCTGTTGGAAGGATCGTCCTTCTATTAATTCCGTAGTGCGATAAATACAAAGATACAAATTTATTGTTTGAATTTTACGATGTTGTGAAATGCGTGTGTTCACCATGAGACGTCGAGACAAAGAGAGATCGATGCGCCAAGTCGTCTAGTGATGGTAGACTGCTGAACTACGATGAGAGCGACATAATGACGGCAGCGGTAATAATTGGAATGAAGAACATTTGTCATTTCGAATGATCCGCTACAGATTGAAATTGGCTATTTACGCTTTGAGCTCTCGCGATAGTAGCGCCATTTGCGGATGATGCCGCAGCTAAGTTTTCACTTAGCTGCCACGGTTGTGGGCTGTGTGAAGTTAGCCAGTCATTTTTTTTTAATTACGCCCTTTTGCTCGGTGAACCGTTTGTTCGACTGCGGCTATGTTTGTTCTTGATTGTTCGCCAATTAATATCGTTTGTTCTTCTCTAATTATTTAATTATAACAACTTTAAAATTGTGAGTGTGAACTTAGCCAGTCATTTTTAAATATGGGTCGGAAAGGTATAGGTTTGGTATCAATCGAAAGCCAGACGTTTGTTCATTTTGTAGGGCGTTTGTTCATCCTGGAAACGGAAGGATACAGGAATTATTAAGGAAAAAGAGATTAGTTGTGACGTCATCTTCACTCAACCAACGCCATCTACTCAGCTCAGCTGTACGGGCAACCCGCGTGTCCCGCGAACAATTTATGCAAGATCCACACCATCATCGTACAGCTGAGCTGAGTAGATGGCGTTGGTTGAGTGAAGATGACGTCACAACTAATCTCTTTTTCCTTAATAATTCCTGTATCCTTCCGTTTCCAGGATGAACAAACGCCCTACAAAATGAACAAACGTCTGGCTTTCGATTGATACCAAACCTATACCTTTCCGACCCATATTTAAAAATGACTGGCTAAGTTCACACTCACAATTTAAAAGTTCCTATAATTAAATAATTAGAGAAGAACAAACGATATTAATTGGCGAACAATCAAGAACAAACGTAGCCGCAGTCGAACAAACGGTTCACCGAGCAAAAGGGCGTAATTAAAAAAAAATGACTGGCTAACTTCACACAGCCATGATATTTGAAAGAATTTCTTTGACGGTTTTAACCGACAACAATCGTCCGGTCTAAAACCGGAAATAGCCCGGTTAACCGTTCTGAAAGAGTCGGTTTTCGGACGAACCGAACGGTTTTTGACATCCCTAATCTCTAGCTGCTTGGTTCGCATCTTAGATATATACTTTCGAACTTTCGCCCTCAGTATTTTGCATGTCTTTAGGCGCAGCATAATTTCGGCTTGTATGATTCGCGTCTTGGCTCGGAACTTTCGAACTGGTTTTATGCATACTTTCTGGCTCATTGCAATTTTGGCTTTTTTATTCCCGGGTAGGGCTGTACTGAAAAAAATATTTCCGAAACTTGTTTCGGAAATTTGTGTCATCAAACATGAGTCTATTTTCTATGTCATCGTGCATGGACAAAGAAAACTACTACCCCTTTGTATGCGCTGGTTTTTGCGAGAAGCCGTTTCATTGCAAATGTGTCGACTTAAGGACCACATAGATTGACCGATTTATCGGCCGATAAAAAAAATTTTTTGGAGAAAGCACAATTTTTTAGGTTCCACTACCGAATTTGCAAGGGAAAATGAGCTTTTCTACAGAAAATGTGCTTTCTCCACAGATTTTTTTTTTATCGGCCTATAAATCGTCAGGTCTGTGGGAGCTCCAGGTGGCCCAGTCAGCGACCATATTCGTTATCATTCCGTTTTCATTGGTTTTGCCGCACCTGCAGATCCAGAACTATGTCTTCGTATTCTACTAAAATGCTTGCGATAAAAAATGTGCTTGGTAAACTAACCAGCGATTTCCGGGTTTATTTCACAAAACTCGAGTCAGCAGTCAATGATGTGAGTGCCTGTTATGGGACAAGTGCTAGAAATTGCAGACTGAAAAATCAAGAAAATTGTATGATAAGATTTTATGATATTTCAAAGAATTTGTTTGACGGCTTTAACCGACAACAATCGTCCGGTCTAAAACCGGAAATAGCCCGGTTAACCGTTCTGAAAGAGTCGGTTTTCGGACGAACCGAACGGTTTTTGACATCCCTAATCTCTAGTAGCGCCACCTATAAACTTTCTGCTTGGTTCGCGTCTTGGATAGATGCTTTCGAACTTTCGCCCTCGGTATTTTGCACATCTTTAGGTGCAGCGTAATTTCGCCCTTGTATGGTTCGCGTCATGGCACGAAACTTTCGAACTCGTTTTTTGCATACTTTCTGGCTCATTGCAATTTTGGCTTTTTTATTCCCGGGTAGGGCTGTACTGAAAAAAATATTTCTGAAACTTGTTTCGGAAATTTGTATCATCGTGCGTGGACAAAGAAAACTCTACTCCCGCCTTTGTAGTCGCTAGTTTTTGCGAGAAGGTCTTTCCTTGTAAATGTGTCAATTTACTTGGACCAGTCAGCGACTATATTCGTTATCATTCCTTGTTCATTGGTTTTGCCGCACCTGCAGATCCAGACCTATGTCTTCGTATTTTACTAAAATGCTTGCGATAAAAAATGTGCTTGGTAAACTAACCAGCGATTTCCGGGTTTATTTCACAAAACTCGAGTCAGCAGTCAATGATGTGAGTGCCTGTTATGGGACAAGTGCTAGAAATTGCAGACTGAAAAATCAAATTGTATGATATTTGAAAGAATTTTTTTTGACGGTTTTAACCGACAACAATCGTCCGGTCTAAAACCGGAAATAGCCCGGTTAACAGTTCTGAAAGAGTCGGTTTGCGGACGAACCGAACGGTTTTTGACATCCCTAAACTCTAGCAGCGCCACCTATACACATTCTGCTTGGTTCGCATCTTAGATATATACTTTCGAACTTTCGCCCTCAGTATTTTGCATGTCTTTAGGCGCAGCGTAATTTCGGCTTGTATGGTTCGCGTCTTGGCTCGGAACTTTCGAACTCGTTTTTGCATACTTTCTGGCTCATTGCAATTTTGGCTTTTTATTCCCGGGTAGGGCTGTACTGAAAAAAAATATTTCTGAAACTTGTTTCGGAAATTTGTGTCATCAAACATGAGTCTATTTTCTATGTCATCGTGCATGGACAAAGAAAACTACTCCCGCCTTTGTATGCGCTGGTTTTTGCGAGAAGCCGTTTCATTGCAAATGTGTCGACTTAAGGACCACATAGATTGACCGATTTATCGGCTGATAAAACAAATTTTTTTGGAGAAAGCACAATTTTTTAGGTTCCACTACCGAATTTACGCCTTTGAAAAACGCCTGAACTGTAAGGCTCATACAAACGGAGCTATGAGCCATTTACTGACGTCAAGTTTTATAGGCATTAAAACTAAAACGAATCCGGCCTCCCAACTCTGCAGGCTCCTAGAGCATCTGCGTTTGCCTCAACATCCATGACAGTTTTTATCTGCAAAGCCAAGTTTCTACACTTCTTCACAACCCAACGCACACAGCTGTGTTCGAAACTACTGCACTTTGTTTTATCTGATTGTGAAAACTCCTTTGACTCCTTTTTCACATTTATTCGCGACCAAGCGTAGTTAAACCACACCACTGTGTTGTGTTGTGAAGGAAGTTTCACTTTTAATAAGTCTCTAACTGTGATTTCCAGTGTCACTTGGAAGATAAACTGTTAGGGGATAAGTGCTAGAAATTGCAGACTGAAAAATCAAGAAAATTGTATGATATTTGAAAGAATTTTTTTGACGGTTTTAACCGACAACAATCGTCCGGTCTAAAACCGGAAATAGCCCGGTTAACCGTTCTGAAAGAGTCGGTTTTCGGACGAACCGAACGGTTTTTGACATCCCTAAACTCTAGCAGCGCCACCTATAAACATCTTAGATATATACTTTCGAACTTTCGCCCTCAGTATTTTGCATGTCTTTAGGCGCAGCGTAATTTCGGCTTGTATGGTTCGCGTCTTGGCTCGGAACTTTCGAACTCGTTTTTGCATACTTTCTGGCTCATTGCAATTTTGGCTTTTTATTCCCGGGTAGGGCTGTACTGAAAAAAAATATTTCTGAAACTTGTTTCGGAAATTTGTGTCATCAAACATGAGTCTATTTTCTATGTCATCGTGCATGGACAAAGAAAACTACTCCCGCCTTTGTATGCGCTGGTTTTTGCGAGAAGCCGTTTCATTGCAAATGTGTCGACTTAAGGACCACATAGATCGACCGATTTATCGGCTGATAAAAAATTTTTTTTTGGAGAAAGCACAATTTTTTAGGTTCCACTACCGAATTTGCAAGGAAAATGAGCTTTTCCACAGAAAATGTGCTTTCTCCACATAATTTTTTTTATCGGCCGATAAATCGTCAGGTCTGTGGGGGCTCCAGGTAAGAACCTGGACCAGTCAGCGACTATATTCGATATCATTCCTTGTTCATTGGTTTTGCCACACCTGCAGATCCAGACCTATGTCTACTAAAATGCTTGCGATAAAAAATGGTAAACTAACCAGCGATTTCCGGATTTATTTCACAAAACTCGAGTCAGCAGTCAATGATGTTATGGGACAAGTACTAGAAATTGAAGACTGAAAAATCAAGAAAATTGTATGATACTTCAAAGAATTTTCTGACGGCTTTAACCGACAACAATCGTCCGGTCTAAAACCGGAAATAGCCCGGTTAACCGTTCTGAAAGAGTGGGTTTTCGGACGAACCGAACGGTTTTTGACATCCCTAATCTCTAGTAGCGCCACCCGTTCTCCCGCTACAGCCCCTAAAATTGGCAATTTTACAACAACAGTGTTGATCCACGATGAAATGAAAGTCGTATTTTCTTGTTTCGAACCAATATATTTCGGTCAAAAGACCATCATCAGGGTTCTAATTTTATGAAACAATAAATACAAAACTTAATTATACGGTAATTATAATAAAAAAAAAGTTAAATAATACCTTTTTTATGTTACAAAAGGGTTACATAATTGAAACAACTATTGTAGGAACAAAGACTGACATTTAGTTTTCAAGTCGCGAAAATGGCAAAAAATGTAACAGACAAAAATATTTAGTACTAGTACAATTAGATGTTGGAATTGTTCTTTAGTCTTTCGATCGACACCAATTTTGCTTGGCGGTACCGAAACTGTAGTTTGGCTGTGCACCAGCCAGACAGCAAAATTGCCATTTTTAAGGGCCGAAGCGGGAGAACGGAGGCATTTCTGGGAGAAAGGACTTTGGAATCGTTGTTGGGCATCGAAACCTTTCGATCGACAACAATTTTGCTTGGCGGCACGGAAACTGTAATTTGGCTGTGCTCCCGCCTGGCAGTAAAATTGCCACTCTGAGGTACTGTAGCGGGAGAACGGGGGCGATTCTGGTTGAAAGGAATTCGGAATCGTTGTTGGAGCATCGAAACCTTCCGATCGACACCCATTTTGCTTGGGTGCACGGAAACTGTTATTTGACTGGGCACCAGCCAGACCACAAAATTGCCACTTTGAGGGGCTGCAGCGGGAGAACGGAGGCATTTCTAGGAGAAAGGACTTCAGAATCGTTGGTGTGGCATCGAAACCTTTCGATCGCCACCAATTTTGCTTGGCGGCACGGAAACTGTAATTTGACTGGGCACCAGTCGGACCACAAAATTGCCACTTTGAGGGGCTGTAGCGGGAGAACGGAGGCATTTCTAGGAGAAAGGTCTTCAGAATCGTTGGTGGGGCATCGAAACCTTTCGATCGACACCAATTTTGCTTGACAGAAAAGTTTAAATGCAGTTTACGTGCCGCCAAGCAAAATTGGTGTCGATAGCAAGGTTTCGATGCCCCAACAACGATTCCGAAATTTTGCGGTCTGGCTGGTGCCATTTTTAAGGGCCGAAGCGGGAAAACGGAGGCATTTCCGGGAGAAAGGACTTTGGAATCGTTGTTGGGCATCGAAACCTTTCGATCGACAACAATTTTGCTTGGCGGCAAGGAAACTGTAATTTGGCTGTGCTCCCGCCTGGCAGTAAAATTGCCACTCTGAGGTACTGTAGCGGGAGAACGGGGGCGATTCTGGTTGAAAGGAATTCGGAATCGTTGGTGGAGCATCGAAACCTTCCGATCGACACCCATTTTGCTTGGCGGCACGGAAACTAATTTGACTGGGCACCAGCCAGACCGCAAAATTGCCACTTTGAGGGGCTGTAGCGGGAGAACGGAGGCATTTTTAGGAGAAAGGACTTCAGAATCGTTGGTGTGGCATCGAAACCTTTCGATCGACACCAATTTTGCTTGGCGGCACGGAAACTGTAATTTGGCTGTGCTCCCGCCTGGCAGTAAAATTGCCACTTTTAGGTACTGTAGCGGGAGAACCGGGGCGATTCCGGTTGAAAGGAATTCCAACGAGCATCGAAACCTTCCGATCGACACCCATTTTGCTTGGCGGCACGGAAACTGTTATTTGACTGGGCACCAGCCAGACCACAAAATTGCCACTTTGAGGGGCTGCAGCGGGAGAACGGAGGCATTTCTAGGAGAAAGGACTTCAGAATCGTTGGTGTGGCATCGAAACCTTTCGATTGACACCAATTTTGCTTGGCGGCACGGAAACTGTAATTTGACTGGGCACCAGTCGGACCACAAAATTGCCACTTTGAGGGGCTGTAGCGGGAGAATGGAGGCATTTCTAGGAGAAAGGTCTTCAGAATCGTTAGTGGGGCATCGAAACCTTTCGATCGACACCAATTTTGCTTGACAGAAAAGTTTAAATGCAGTTTCCGTGCCGCCAAGCAAAATTGGTGTCGATCGCAAGGTTTCGATGCCCCAACAACGATTCCGAAATTTTGCGGTCTGGCTGGTGCACAACCAAATTACAGTTTCCGTGCCAAGCAAAATTGGTGTCGATCGCAAGGTTTCGATGCCCCAACAACGATTCCGTAATCCAATTCCCCAGAAATGCCTCCTCCTAGAAATGCCCCCGTTCTCCCGCTACAGTCCCGAAAGTGGCAATTTTACTGGCTGGCGTGAGCACAGCCAAATTACAGTTTCCGTGCCGCCAAGCAAAATTGGTGTCGACCGAAAGGTTTTAATGCCCCAACAATGATTCCGAAATTTTGCGGTCTGGCTGGTGCACAACCAAATTACAGTTTCCGTGCCGCCAAACAAAATTGGTGTCGATCGCAAGGTTTCGATGCCCCAACAACGATTCCGTAATCCTATTCCCCAGAAATGCCTCCGTTCTCCCGCTACAGCCCCTCACCGCAAAGTGGCAATTTTGCGGTCTGGCTGGTGCCCAGCCAAATTACAGTTTCCATGCCGCCAAGTAAAATTGGTGTCGACCGAAAGGTTTCGATGCTCCAACAACGTTCCGAATTCCTTTCAACCAGAATCGCCCCCGTTCTCCCGCTACTACTGTAGCTACTGCTCAAAGTGGCAATTTTACTGCCAGGCGGGAGCACAGCCAAATTACAGTTTCCGTGCCGCCAAGCAAAATTGTTGTCGATCGAAAGGTTTCGATGCCCAACAACGATTCTGAAGTCCTTTCTCTTAGAAATGCCTCCGTTCTCCCGCTACAGCCCCTCAGCCAAATTACAGTTTCCGTGCCGTCAAGCAAAATTGGTGTCGATCGAAAGGTTTCGATGCCCCACCAACGATTCTGAAGACCTTTCTCCTAGAAATGCCTCCGTTCTCCCGCTACAGCCCCTCAAAGTGGCAGATTTGTGGTCCGACTGGTGCCGAGTCAAATTACAGTTTCCGTGCCGCCAAGCAAAATTGGTGTCGATCGAAAGGTTTCGATGCCACACCAACGATTCTGAAGTCTTTTCTCCTAGAAATGCCTCCGTTCTCCCGCTACAGCCCCTCAAAGTGGCAATTTTGTGGTCTGGCTGGTGCCCAGTCAAATTACAGTTTCCGTGCCGCCAAGGAAAATGGGTGTCGATCGGAAGGTTTCGATGCTCGTTGGAATTCCTTTCAACCAGAATCGCCCCGTTCTCCCGCTACAGTACCTAAAAGTGGCAATTTTACTGCCAGGCGGGAGCACAGCCAAATTACAGTTTCCGTGCCGCCAAGCAAAATTGGTGTCGATCGAAAGGTTTCGATGCCACACCAACGATTCTGAAGTCCTTTCTCCTAGAAATGCCTCCGTTCTCCCGCTACAGCCCCTCAAAGTGGCAATTTTGCGGTCTGGCTGGTGCCCAGTCAAATTAGTTTCCGTGCCGCCAAGCAAAATGGGTGTCGATCGGAAGGTTTCGATGCTCCAACAACGATTCCGAATTCCTTTCAACCAGAATCGCCCCCGTTCTCCCGCTACAGTACCTCAAAGTGGCAATTTTACTGCCAGGCGGGAGCAGAGCCAAATTACAGTTTCCGTGCCACCAAGCAAAATTGTTGTCGATCGAAAGGTTTCGATGCCCAACAACGATTCTGAAGTCCTTTCTCCCAGAAATGCCTCCGTTCTCCCGCTACGGCCCTTAAAAATGACAATTTTGCTGTCTGGCTGGTGCACAGGCAAATTACAGTTTCCGTGCCGTCAAGCAAAATTGGTGTCGATCGAAAGGTTTCGATGCCCCACCAACGATTCTGAAGACCTTTCTCCTAGAAATGCCTCCGTTCTCCCGCTACAGCCCTTAAAAATGGCAATTTTGCTGTCTGGCTGGTGCACAGCCAAACTACAGTTTCGGTGCCGCCAAGCCAAGCGATTCTGAAGTCCTTTCTCCCAGAAATGCCTCCGTTCTCCCGCTACGGCCCTTAAAAATGGCAATTTTGCTGTCTGGCTGGTGCACAGCCAAATTACAGTTTCCGTGCCGTCAAGCAAAATTGGTGTCGATCGAAAGGTTTCGATGCCACACCAACGATTCTGAAGTCCTTTCTCCTAGAAATGCCTCCGTTCTCCCGCTACAGCCCCTCAAAGTGGCAATTTTGTGGTCTGGCTGGTGCCCAGTCAAATTACAGTTTCCGTGCCGCCAAGGAAAATGGGTGTCGATCGGAAGGTTTCGATGCTCGTTGGAATTCCTTTCAACCAGAATCGCCCCCGTTCTCCCGCTACAGTACCACAAAGTGGCAATTTTACTGCCAGGCGGGAGCACAGCCAAATTACAGTTTCCGTGCCGCCAAGCAAAATTGTTGTCGATCGAAAGGTTTCGATGCCCAACAACGATTCTGAAGTCCTTTCTCCCAGAAATGCCTCCGTTCTCCCGCTACGGCCCTTAAAAATGACAATTTTGCTGTCTGGCTGGTGCACAGGCAAATTACAGTTTCCGTGCCGTCAAGCAAAATTGGTGTCGATCGAAAGGTTTCGATGCCCCACCAACGATTCTGAAGACCTTTCTCCTAGAAATGCCTCCGTTCTCCCGCTACAGCCCCTCAAAGTGGCAATTTTGTGGTCCGACTGGTGCCCAGTCAAATTACAGTTTCCGTGCCGCCAAGCAAAATTGGTGTCGATCGAAAGGTTTCGATGCCACACCAACGATTCTGAAGTCCTTTCTCCTAGAAATGCCTCCGTTCTCCCGCTACAGCCCCTCAAAGTGGCAATTTTGCGGTCTGGCTGGTGCCCAGTCAAATTAGTTTCCGTCCCGCCAAGCAAAATGGGTGTCGATCGAAAGGTTTCGATGCTCCAACAACGATTCCGAATTCCTTTCAACCAGAATCGCCCCCGTTCTCCCGCTACTACTGTAGCTACTGCTCAAAGTGGCAAGTTTACTGCCAGGCGGGAGCACAGACAAATTACAGTTTCCGTGCCGTCAAGCAAAATTGGTGTCGATCGAAAGGTTTCGATGCCCCACCAACGATTCTGAAGACCTTTCTCCTAGAAATGCCTCCGTTCTCCCGCTACAGCCCCTCAAAGTGGCAGATTTGTGGTCCGACTGGTGCCCAGTCAAATTACAGTTTCCGTGCCGCCAAGCAAAATTGGTGTCGATCGAAAGGTTTCGATGCCCAACAACGATTCTGAAGTCCTTTCTCCCAGAAATGCCTCCGTTCTCCCGCTACGGCCCTTAAAAATGACAATTTTGCTGTCTGGCTGGTGCACAGGCAAATTACAGTTTCCGTGCCGTCAAGCAAAATTGGTGTCGATCGAAAGGTTTCGATGCCCCACCAACGATTCTGAAGACCTTTCTCCTAGAAATGCCTCCGTTCTCCCGCTACAGCCCCTCAAAGTGGCAATTTTGTGGTCCGACTGGTGCCCAGTCAAATTACAGTTTCCGTGCCGCCAAGCAAAATTGGTGTCGATCGAAAGGTTTCGATGCCACACCAACGATTCTGAAGTCCTTTCTCCTAGAAATGCCTCCGTTCTCCCGCTACAGCCCCTCAAAGTGGCAATTTTGCGGTCTGGCTGGTGCCCAGTCAAATTAGTTTCCGTCCCGCCAAGCAAAATGGGTGTCGATCGAAAGGTTTCGATGCTCCAACAACGATTCCGAATTCCTTTCAACCAGAATCGCCCCCGTTCTCCCGCTACTACTGTAGCTACTGCTCAAAGTGGCAAGTTTACTGCCAGGCGGGAGCACAGACAAATTACAGTTTCCGTGCCGTCAAGCAAAATTGGTGTCGATCGAAAGGTTTCGATGCCCCACCAACGATTCTGAAGACCTTTCTCCTAGAAATGCCTCCGTTCTCCCGCTACAGCCCCTCAAAGTGGCAGATTTGTGGTCCGACTGGTGCCCAGTCAAATTACAGTTTCCGTGCCGCCAAGCAAAATTGGTGTCGATCGAAAGGTTTCGATGCCACACCAACGATTCTGAAGACCTTTCTCCTAGAAATGCCTCCGTTCTCCCGCTACAGCCCCTCAAAGTGGCAATTTTGCGGTCTGGCTGGTGCCCAGTCAAATAACAGTTTCCGTGCCGCCAATCAAAATTGGTGTCGATCGAAAGGTCTCGATGCTCCAACAACGATTCTGAAGTCCTTTCTCCCAGAAATGCCCCCGTTCTCCCGCTACGGCCCTTAAAAATGGCAATTTTGCTGTCTGGCTGGTGCACAGCCAAATTACAGTTTCCGTGCCGTCAAGCAAAATTGGTGTCGATCGAAAGGTTTCGATGCCACACCAACGATTCTGAAGTCCTTTCTCCTAGAAATGCCTCCGTTCTCCCGCTACAGCCCCTCAAAGTGGCAATTTTGTGGTCCGACTGGTGCCCAGTCAAATTACAGTTTCCGTGCCGCCAAGCAAAATTGGTGTCGATCGAAAGGTTTCGATGCCACACCAACGATTCTGAAGTCCTTTCTCCTAGAAATGCCTCCGTTCTCCCGCTACAGCCCCTCAAAGTGGCAATTTTGCGGTCTGGCTGGTGCTCAGTCAAATTAGTTTCCGTGCCGCCAAGCAAAATGGGTGTCGATCGAAAGGTTTCGATGCTCCAACAACGATGCCGAATTCCTTTCAACCAGAATCGCCCCCGTTCTCCCGCTACTACTGTAGCTACTGCTCAAAGTGGCAAGTTTACTGCCAGGCGGGAGCACAGCCAAATTACAGTTTCCGTGCCGCCAATCAACATTTTTGTCGATCGAAAGGTTTCGATGCCCAACAACGATTCTGAAGTCCTTTCTCTTAGAAATGCCTCCGTTCTCCCGCTACAGCCCCTCAAAGTGGCAATTTTGCGGTCTGGCTGGTGCCCAGTCAAATTAGTTTCCGTCCCGCCAAGCAAAATGGCGATAATAGACTAATACATAGAAAAAGTGAAAAAAATAATTTTTTTTTTATTTTTCCCTTATTTCTAATTTTTTTCTTCTATTTTATCCTTAACTTTTTTTTACCTTATTTTAAATTTACCTTTTTACACTTTGCTTCTACTGGGAATCGAACCGGGCACCTATCGTTTCGTAGTCCTACGTCCTACACCTGAGCTATCTGAGATTACAAATTATGGGAATAAATTAGTCGTTTTATTTTTTGACAATTTCATCATTCTCTCGTTGTGAGGGATTACTATTTTATCATCCTTGCAACAATAAGACGATATTTCGTTAATAGGAGTCGCATTCCTGACATATTGATGACAATAAAATGATTTTTCGTCGGGGAGACAAGTCTACGATGAATTTTTCATTTGAATAATATCGCTTTCGAATCATTTTTGTGATTTTTCGAAAAAATCGATAAAATTGTTTGTTGGGTTGTTGGAGCATTGAAACCTTTCGATCGACACCAATTTTGCTTGGCGGCACGGAAGCTGTAATTTGGCTGTGCTCACGCCACACAGTGGGGCGAAAAACCCGAATTTTGGAAAAAAATATAAAAACAGGTCAATCTTAATGTATTTGGCCATTCTAAATCGAATGGAATTGGTTTCACGGATCAGCCGTTTTGAAGTTATTTCGATTTTAAGGGGGGAGAGGGGATAATTTTTCAGTTTTTCCTAATTATTTGAAAAACTATAAAAGTTACTGCAAAATGGTTCGAGGGCTTATTAAACTACTCATTTACATTTTTTACTGTAACTCTGCAAGAATTGCTAGTTGAGCCAGCATAATTTAGGGAAATATTCTTAATAAAATGAAGTTGAGGCTTGCCAAAAATTGAGTTGCTCCGACCAGGGACACGCCTGATTCGCCTACTAAAACTTGTTCAAGTCAAAACGTCCATAGCTCCTCTCCAGGGGGAAGGGAGGTGGTAAATTTTGGCTGAGCGTCAAGACAGAGTCCCTTTATACTCTCCACCAAAAACTAGTTCAATAGGATGAAAACTACGGTTATCTCCGGTTCAAAGGACCCAACATATTTCACAGTAGATATTCAAAAATCGTGTCTAAAACAGCAAACATGACATAACACAATGGGTTATAAAAGTAGCCTGGGGTCCTGTGGGGTTATGATTCTTACATATTAGTAATCTTGAGACTTTCTGGAATAATGTAGCATAAACAGACGCTTGGAGGCACGTGGAGGTAGTTGTTAAAACTCAATGTGAAAAATCCAGTTAGTGTCAGTTTGACCATCAATGATTCAAATTAAATATTTTTTTTTCCATTTTTTTTTTACTTTTTTTATGCAAACATATTAATTATAATCTAAATATTAAAAATAAAATCATAAAACAAAGTTTTATCCTAATTTATAGTCAGGGTTTTCATTGAAACTTGATTATGGAAAGATGTGCAAAAAACTGCAAAATCAATTCTCTACACTTTGAGAGCCGCTGACTTTTATCTATTAAAGATATCGGTCCATTTTTTTTGCAGAAAGAATCTTCATAATGTTTACTATTAGATAAACTATTCACATAAGCTCTACAATAGTATCATTTTTTTGAATTTTTGCCTCTACGGCACCACTGTGCGCCAGGCAGTAAAATTGCCACTTTGGGGTACTGTAGCGAAAGAACGGGGGCGATTCTGGTTGAAAAAACTTCGGAATCGTCGTTGGAGCATCGAAACCTTTCCATCGACATCAATTTTGCTTGGCGCATGGAAACTGTAATTTGGCTGGGCACCATCCAGACAGCAAAATTGCCATTTTTAAGGGCTGTAGCGAAAGAACGGAATCATTTCTGGGAGAAAGGACTTCGGAATCGTTGTTGGGCATCGAAACCTTTCGATCGACAACAATTTTGCTTGGCGGCACGGAAACTGTAATTTGGCTGTGCTCCCGCCTGGCAGTAAAATTGTTACTCTGAGGTACTGTAGCGAGAGAACGGGGGCGATTCTAATTGAAAGGAATTCGGAATCGATGTTGGAGCATCGAAACCTTCCGATCGACACCAATTGGCATGGAGCAAACTTGGCGGCACGGAAACTGTAATTTGACTGGGCACCAGCCAGACCGCAAAATTACCACTTTGAGAGACTGTAGCGGGAGAACGGAGGCATTTCTAGGAGAAAGGACTTCTGAATCGTTGGTGTGGCATCGAAACCTTTCGATTGACAACAATTTTGCTTGGCGGCACGGAAACTGTAATTTGGCTGTGCTCCCGCCTGGCAGTAAAATTGTTACTCTGCGGTACTGTAGCGGGAGAACGGGGGCGATTCTAATTGAAAGGAATTCGGAATCGTTGTTGGAGCATCGAAACCTTTCGATCGACACCAATTTTGCTTGGCGGCACGGAAACTGTAATTTGGCTGTGCACCAGCCAGACAGCAAAATTGCCATTTTTAAGGGCTGTAGCGGGAGAACGGAGGCATTTCTGGGAGAAAGGACTTTGGAATCGTTGTTGGGCATCGAAACCTTTCGATCGACAACAATTTTGCTTGGCGGCGCGGAAACTGTAATTTGCCTGTGCGCCAGCCAGACCGCAAAATTGCCACTTTGTGGGGCTGTAGCGGGAGAACGGAGGCATTTCTGGGGAATAGGACTACGGAATTGTTGTTGGGGCATCGAAACCTTGCGATCGACACTAATTTTGCTTGGCGGCACGGAAACTGTAATTTGGCTGCGCGCCTGCCAGACCGCAAAATTTCGGAATCATTGTTGGGGCATTGAAACCTTTCGATCGACACCAATTTTGCTTGGCGGCACGGAAACTGTAATTTGGCTGTGCTCACGCCAGGCAGTAAAATTGCCACTTTGTGATACTGTAGCGGGAGAACGGGGGCGATTCTGGTTGAAAGGACTTCGGAATCGTCGTTGGAGCATCGAAACCTTTCCATCGACACCAATTTTGCTTGGCGGCATGGAAACTGTAATTTGGCTGTGCTCCCGCCTGGCAGTAAAATTGCCATTTTTAAGAGCCGTATCGGGAGAACGGAGGCATTTCTAGGAGAAAGGACTTCAGAATCGTTGGTGTGGCATCGAAACCTTTCGATCGACACCAATTTTGCTTGGCGGCACGGAAACTGTAATTTGGCTGTGCACCAGCCAGACACCAAATTGCCATTTTTAAGGGCCGTAGCGAGAGAACAGAGTCATTTCTGGAAGAAAGGCCTTCGGAATCATTGTTGGGGCATTGAAACCGGTCGATCTACACCAATTTTGCTTGGCGGCACGGAAACTGTAATTTGGCTGTGCACTAGCCAGACTTCAAAATTGCCATTTTTAAGGGCTGTAGCGGGGGAACGGGGGTATTTCTGGTAAGCATTTTTGGGATAAAGGACTTCGAAACCAATTATGCTTGGCAGCACGGAAACTGTAAATTGGCTGTGCTCCCGCCAGGAAGTAAAATTGCCCCTTTGAGGTACTGTAGCGGGAGAACGGAGGCGATTCTGGTTGAAAGGACTTCGGAATCGTTTTTGGGGCATCGAAACCTTTCGATCGACACCAATTTGGCTTGGCGGCATGGAAAATTGCCACTTTGAGGGGCTGTAGCGGGAGAACGGAGGCATTTCTGGGGAATAGGATTACGGAATCGTTGTTGGGGCATCGAAACCTTGCGATCGACACCAATTTTGTTTGGCGGCACGGAAACTGTAATTTGGTTGTGCACCAGCCAGACCGCAAAATTTCGGAATCATTGTTGGGGCATTAAAACCTTTCGATCGACACCAATTTTGCTTGGCGGCACGGAAACTGTAATTTGGCTGTGCCCCCGCCAGGAAGTAAAATTGCCACTTTGAGGTACTGTAGCGGAAGAACGGGCAATTCTGGTTGAAAGGACTTCGGAATCTCTGTTGGGGCATTGAAACCTTTCAATCGACACCAATTTTGCTTGGCGGCACGGAAATTGTAATTTGGCTGCGCACCAGTCAGACCGCAAAATTGCCACTTTGAGGGGCTGTAGCAGGAGAACGAAGGCATTTTTGGGATAAAGGACTTCGCAACCTTTCGATCGACACCAATTATGCTTGGCAGCACGGAAACTGTAATTTGGCTGTGCTCCCGCCAGGAAGTAAAATTGCCCCTTTGAGGTACTGTAGCGGGAGAACAGGGGCGATTCTGGTTGAAAGGACTCCGGAATCGTTTTTGGGGCTTCGAAACCTTTCGATCGATACAAATTTTGCTTGGCGGCACGGAAACTGTAATTTGGCAGTGCACCAGCCAGACAGCAAAATTGCCATTTTTAAGAGCCGTATCGGGAGAACGGAGGCATTCCTGGGAGAAAGGACTTAATTTTCCTTGGCGGCACGGAAACAGTAATTTGGCTGTGCTCCCTTTGAGGTCAGTACCTCTACAGTGGTCAGTACCGCTACAGTGTAGCGGGAGAACGGGGGCGATTCTAATTGAAAGGACTTCGGAATCGTTGTTGGTGCATTTAAACCTTTCGATCGACGCCAATTTTGCTTGGCGGCACGGAAACTGTAATTGGCTGTGCTCCCGCCAGGCAGTAAAATTGGCATTTTGGGGGGATGTAGCGGGAGAACGGCGGCGATTCTGAGGAGAGGTCTTTGAAATCGTTGTTGGGGCATCGAAACCTTTCGATCGACAACAATTTGTCTTGGCGGCACGGAAACTGTAATTTGGCTGTGCACCAGCCAGACATTAACATTTTTAAGGGCCGTAGCGGGGCAAGGGAGGCATTTCTGAGAGAAAGGACTTCGGAATTGTTGCTGGGCATCGAAACCTTTCCATCGACACTAATTTTGCTTGGCGGCACAGAAACTGTAATTTGGCTGTGCCAACGCCAGGCAGTAAAATTGCCACTTTAGGGTACTGTAGCGGGAGAACGGGGATGATTCTAATTGAAAGGACTTCGGAATCGTTGTTGGTGCATTTAAACCTTTCGATCGACAACAATTATGCTTGGCGGCACGGAAACAGTAATTTGGCTGTGCACCAGCCAGACAGCAAAATTGCCATTTTTAAGAGCCGTAGCGGGGGAACGGAGGCATTTCTGGGAGAAAGGACTTCGGAATCGTTGTTGGGGCATCGAAACCTTGCGATCGACACCAATTTTGCTTGGCGGCACGGAAACTGTAATTTGGCTGTGCACCAGCCAGACAGCAAAATTGACATTTTTAAGGGCCGTAGCGGGGGAACGGAGGCATTTCTGGGAGAAAGGACTTCGGAATCGTTGTTGGGGCATCGAAACCTTGCGATCGACACCAATTTTGCTTGGCGGCACGGAAACTGTAATTTGGCTGTGCGCCAGCCAGACCGCAAAATTTCGGAATCATTCCCAGCAAACAATTTCTATCGTCCGCGATACGAATTCAATTCGCCTGATAGAAAACATTTCTCGAATTTCATATCGTTTTCGGATTAAAGGCGTCACTCCCTTCGTGAAGGAATAGTGACCGATATTAATTCACCAGGATGATAATTTGGCGATAATAGACTAATACATAGAAAAAGTGAAAAAATTAATTTTTTTTTTATTTTTCCCTTATTTCTAATTTTTTTCTTCTATTTTATCCTTAACTTTTTTTTACCTTATTTTAAATTTACCTTTTTACACTTTGCTTCTACTGGGAATCGAACCGGGCACCTATCGTTTCGTAGTCCTACGTCCTACACCTGAGCTATCTGAGATTACAAATTATGGGAATAAATTAGTCGTTTTATTTTTTGACAATTTCATCATTCTCTCGTTGTGAGGGATTACTATTTTATCATCCTTGCAACAATAAGACGATATTTCGTTAATAGGAGTCGCATTCCTGACATATTGATGACAATAAAATGATTTTTCGTCGGGGAGACAAGTCTACGATGAATTTTTCATTTGAATAATATCGCTTTCGAATCATTTTTGTGATTTTTCGAAAAAATCGATAAAATTGTTTGTTGGGTTGTTGGAGCATTGAAACCTTTCGATCGACACCAATTTTGCTTGGCGGCACGGAAGCTGTAATTTGGCTGTGCTCACGCCACACAGTGGGGCGAAAAACCCGAATTTTGGAAAAAAATATAAAAACAGGTCAATCTTAATGTATTTGGCCATTCTAAATCGAATGGAATTGGTTTCACGGATCAGCCGTTTTGAAGTTATTTCGATTTTAAGGGGGGAGAGGGGATAATTTTTCAGTTTTTCCTAATTATTTGAAAAACTATAAAAGTTACTGCAAAATGGTTCGAGGGCTTATTAAACTACTCATTTACATTTTTTACTGTAACTCTGCAAGAATTGCTAGTTGAGCCAGCATAATTTAGGGAAATATTCTTAATAAAATGAAGTTGAGGCTTGCCAAAAATTGAGTTGCTCCGACCAGGGACACGCCTGATTCGCCTACTAAAACTTGTTCAAGTCAAAACGTCCATAGCTCCTCTCCAGGGGGAAGGGAGGTGGTAAATTTTGGCTGAGCGTCAAGACAGAGTCCCTTTATACTCTCCACCAAAAACTAGTTCAATAGGATGAAAACTACGGTTATCTCCGGTTCAAAGGACCCAACATATTTCACAGTAGATATTCAAAAATCGTGTCTAAAACAGCAAACATGACATAACACAATGGGTTATAAAAGTAGCCTGGGGTCCTGTGGGGTTATGATTCTTACATATTAGTAATCTTGAGACTTTCTGGAATAATGTAGCATAAACAGACGCTTGGAGGCACGTGGAGGTAGTTGTTAAAACTCAATGTGAAAAATCCAGTTAGTGTCAGTTTGACCATCAATGATTCAAATTAAATATTTTTTTTTCCATTTTTTTTTTTACTTTTTTTATGCAAACATATTAATTATAATCTAAATATTAAAAATAAAATCATAAAACAAAGTTTTATCCTAATTTATAGTCAGGGTTTTCATTGAAACTTGATTATGGAAAGATGTGCAAAAAACTGCAAAATCAATTCTCTACACTTTGAGAGCCGCTGACTTTTATCTATTAAAGATATCGGTCCATTTTTTTTGCAGAAAGAATCTTCATAATGTTTACTATTAGATAAACTATTCACATAAGCTCTACAATAGTATCATTTTTTTGAATTTTTGCCTCTACGGCACCACTGTGCGCCAGGCAGTAAAATTGCCACTTTGGGGTACTGTAGCGAAAGAACGGGGGCGATTCTGGTTGAAAAAACTTCGGAATCGTCGTTGGAGCATCGAAACCTTTCCATCGACATCAATTTTGCTTGGCGCATGGAAACTGTAATTTGGCTGGGCACCATCCAGACAGCAAAATTGCCATTTTTAAGGGCTGTAGCGAAAGAACGGAATCATTTCTGGGAGAAAGGACTTCGGAATCGTTGTTGGGCATCGAAACCTTTCGATCGACAACAATTTTGCTTGGCGGCACGGAAACTGTAATTTGGCTGTGCTCCCGCCTGGCAGTAAAATTGTTACTCTGAGGTACTGTAGCGAGAGAACGGGGGCGATTCTAATTGAAAGGAATTCGGAATCGATGTTGGAGCATCGAAACCTTCCGATCGACACCAATTGGCATGGAGCAAACTTGGCGGCACGGAAACTGTAATTTGACTGGGCACCAGCCAGACCGCAAAATTGCCACTTTGAGAGACTGTAGCGGGAGAACGGAGGCATTTCTAGGAGAAAGGACTTCTGAATCGTTGGTGTGGCATCGAAACCTTTCGATTGACAACAATTTTGCTTGGCGGCACGGAAACTGTAATTTGGCTGTGCTCCCGCCTGGCAGTAAAATTGTTACTCTGCGGTACTGTAGCGGGAGAACGGGGGCGATTCTAATTGAAAGGAATTCGGAATCGTTGTTGGAGCATCGAAACCTTTCGATCGACACCAATTTTGCTTGGCGGCACGGAAACTGTAATTTGGCTGTGCACCAGCCAGACAGCAAAATTGCCATTTTTAAGGGCTGTAGCGGGAGAACGGAGGCATTTCTGGGAGAAAGGACTTTGGAATCGTTGTTGGGCATCGAAACCTTTCGATCGACAACAATTTTGCTTGGCGGCGCGGAAACTGTAATTTGGCTGTGCGCCAGCCAGACCGCAAAATTGCCACTTTGTGGGACTGTAGCGGGAGAACGGAGGCATTTCTGGGGAATAGGACTACGGAATTGTTGTTGGGGCATCGAAACCTTGCGATCGACACTAATTTTGCTTGGCGGCACGGAAACTGTAATTTGGCTGCGCGCCTGCCAGACCGCAAAATTTCGGAATCATTGTTGGGGCATTGAAACCTTTCGATCGACACCAATTTTGCTTGGCGGCACGGAAACTGTAATTTGGCTGTGCTCACGCCAGGCAGTAAAATTGCCACTTTGTGATACTGTAGCGGGAGAACGGGGGCGATTCTGGTTGAAAGGACTTCGGAATCGTCGTTGGAGCATCGAAACCTTACCATCGACACCAATTTTGCTTGGCGGCATGGAAACTGTAATTTGGCTGTGCTCCCGCCTGGCAGTAAAATTGCCATTTTTAAGAGCCGTATCGGGAGAACGGAGGCATTTCTAGGAGAAAGGACTTCAGAATCGTTGGTGTGGCATCGAAACCTTTCGATCGACACCAATTTTGCTTGGCGGCACGGAAACTGTAATTTGGCTGTGCACCAGCCAGACACCAAATTGCCATTTTTAAGGGCCGTAGCGAGAGAACGGAGTCATTTCTGGAAGAAAGGCCTTCGGAATCATTGTTGGGGCATTGAAACCGGTCGATCTACACCAATTTTGCTTGGCGGCACGGAAACTGTAATTTGGCTGTGCACTAGCCAGACTTCAAAATTGCCATTTTTAAGGGCTGTAGCGGGGGAACGGGGGTATTTCTGGTAAGCATTTTTGGGATAAAGGACTTCGAAACCAATTATGCTTGGCAGCACGGAAACTGTAAATTGGCTGTGCTCCCGCCAGGAAGTAAAATTGCCCCTTTGAGGTACTGTAGCGGGAGAACGGAGGCGATTCTGGTTGAAAGGACTTCGGAATCGTTTTTGGGGCATCGAAACCTTTCGATCGACACCAATTTGGCTTGGCGGCATGGAAAATTGCCACTTTGAGGGGCTGTAGCGGGAGAACGGAGGCATTTCTGGGGAATAGGATTACGGAATCGTTGTTGGGGCATCGAAACCTTGCGATCGACACCAATTTTGCTTGGCGGCACGGAAACTGTAATTTGGTTGTGCACCAGCCAGACCGCAAAATTTCGGAATCATTGTTGGGGCATTAAAACCTTTCGATCGACACCAATTTTGCTTGGCGGCACGGAAACTGTAATTTGGCTGTGCCCCCGCCAGGAAGTAAAATTGCCACTTTGAGGTACTGTAGCGGAAGAACGGGCAATTCTGGTTGAAAGGACTTCGGAATCTCTGTTGGGGCATTGAAACCTTTCAATCGACACCAATTTTGCTTGGCGGCACGGAAATTGTAATTTGGCTGCGCACCAGTCAGACCGCAAAATTGCCACTTTGAGGGGCTGTAGCAGGAGAACGAAGGCATTTTTGGGATAAAGGACTTCGAAACCTTTCGATCGACACCAATTATGCTTGGCAGCACGGAAACTGTAATTTGGCTGTGCTCCCGCCAGGAAGTAAAATTGCCCCTTTGAGGTACTGTAGCGGGAGAACAGGGGCGATTCTGGTTGAAAGGACTCCGGAATCGTTTTTGGGGCTTCGAAACCTTTCGATCGATACAAATTTTGCTTGGCGGCACGGAAACTGTAATTTGGCAGTGCACCAGCCAGACAGCAAAATTGCCATTTTTAAGAGCCGTATCGGGAGAACGGAGGCATTCCTGGGAGAAAGGACTTAATTTTCCTTGGCGGCACGAAAAAAGTAATTTGGCTGTGCTCCCTTTGAGGTCAGTACCTCTACAGTGGTCAGTACCGCTACAGTGTAGCGG
The DNA here is from genome assembly GCA_949715475.1 of Microchrysa polita. Lineage (NCBI taxonomy): Eukaryota > Metazoa > Arthropoda > Insecta > Diptera > Stratiomyidae > Microchrysa > Microchrysa polita. The sequence continues at coordinate 44,080,401 of OX454420.1, forward strand.
GAGAACGGGGGCGATTCTAATTGAAAGGACTTCGGAATCGTTGTTGGTGCATTTAAACCTTTCGATCGACGCCAATTTTGCTTGGCGGCACGGAAACTGTAATTTGGCTGTGCTCCCGCCAGGCAGTAAAATTGGCATTTTGGGGGGATGTAGCGGGAGAACGGCGGCGATTCTGAGGAGAGGTCTTTGAAATCGTTGTTGGGGCATCGAAACCTTTCGATCGACAACAATTTGTCTTGGCGGCACGGAAACTGTAATTTGGCTGTGCCCCAGCCAGACAGCAAAATTAACATTTTTAAGGGCCGTAGCGGGGCAAGGGAGGCATTTCTGAGAGAAAGGACTTCGGAATTGTTGCTGGGCATCGAAACCTTTCCATCGACACTAATTTTGCTTGGCGGCACAGAAACTGTAATTTGGCTGTGCCAACGCCAGGCAGTAAAATTGCCACTTTAGGGTACTGTAGCGGGAGAACGGGGATGATTCTAATTGAAAGGACTTCAGAATCGTTGTTGGTGCATTTAAACCTTTCGATCGACACCAATTATGCTTGGCGGCACGGAAACAGTAATTTGGCTGTGCACCAGCCAGACAGCAAAATTGCCATTTTTAAGAGCCGTATCGGGAGAACGGAGGCATTCCTGGGAGAAAGGACTTAATTTTCCTTGGCGGCACGGAAACTGTAATTTGGCTGTGCACCAGCCAGACCGCAAAATTGCCTCTTTGAGGGGCTGTAGCGGGAGAACGGAGGCATTTCTAGGAGAAAGGACTTTATCGTTGTTGGGGCATCGAAGCCTTTCGATCGACACCAATTTTGCTTGGAGGCACGGAATCTGTAATTTTTCTGTGCACCAGCCAGACAGCAAAATTGCTATTTTTAAGGGCTGTAGCGGGGGAACGGGGGCATTTCTGGGAGAAAGGACTTCGGAATCGTTGTTGGGGCTTCGAAACCTTTCGATCGACACCAATTTTGCTTGGTGGCACGGAAACTGTAATTTGGCTGTGCTCCCGCCAGGCAGTAAAATTGCCACTTTGCGATACTGTAGCAGTACTGCATACTGTAGCAGCACCGAAACTGTAGTTTGCCGCCAAGCAAAATTGGTGTCGATCGAAAGGTTTAAATGCACCAACAACGATTTTGAAGTCCTTTCAATTAGAATCGCCCCCGTTCTCCCGCTACAGTACCTCAAAGTGGCAATTTTACTGCCAGGCGGGAGCACAACCAAATTACAGTTTCCGTGCCGCCAAGCAAAATGGTTGTCGATCGAAAGGTTTCGATGCCCAACAACGATTCCGAATTCCTTTCCCCCAGAAATGCCTCCGTTCTCCCGCTTCGGCCCTTAAAAATGGCAATTTTGCTGTCTGGCTGGTGCACAGCCAAACTACAGTTTCGGTGCCGCCAAGCAAAATTGGTGTCGATCGAAAGGTTTAAATGCACCAACAACGATTCCGAAGTCCTTTCAATTAGAATCGCCCCCGTTCTACTGCTACAGTATCGCAAAGTGGCAATTTTACTGTCTGGCGGGAGCAGAGCCAAATTACAGTTTCCGTGCCGCCTAGCAAAATTGTTGTCGATCGAAAGGTTTCGATGCTCCAACAACGATTCCGTCGTCCTATTCCCCAGAAATGCCTCCGTTCTCCCGCTACAGCGTCGATCGAAAAGTTTAAATTCAGTTTCGGTGCCGCCAAGCAAAATTGGTGTCGATCGCAAGGTTTCGATGCCCCAACAACGATTCCGAAGACTTTTCTCCTAGAAATGTGCCCGTTCTCCCGCTACAGCCCCTCAAAGTGGCAATTTTGCGGTCTGGCTGGTGCCCAGCCAAATTGCAGTTTCCATGCCGCCAAGTAAAATTGGTGTCGATCGAAAGGTTTCGATGCTCCAACAACGATTCCGAAAAAATGGCAATTTTGCTGTCTGGCAGGTGCACAGCCAAATTACAGTTTCTGTGCCGTCAAGCAAAATTGGTGTCGATCGAAAGGTTTCGATGCCCCACCAACGATTCTGAAGACCTTTCTCCTAGAAATGCCTCCGTTCTCCCGCTACAGCCCCTCAAAGTGGCAATTTTGCGGTCCGACTGGTGCCCAGTCAAATTATACTTTCCGTGCCGCCAAGCAAAATGGTTGTCGATCGAAAGTTTTCGATGCCCAACAACGATTCCGAAGTCCTTTCTCCTAGAAATGCCTCCGTTCTCCCGCTTCGGCCCTTAAAAATGGCAATTTTGCGGTCCGACTGGTGCCCAGTCAAATTACAGTTTCCGTGCCGCCATGCAAAATGGTTGTCGATCGAAAGGTTTTGATGCCCAACAACGATTCCGAAGTCCTTTCTCCCAGAAATGCCTCCGTTCTCCCGCTTCGGCCCTTAAAAATGGCAATTTTGCTGTCTGGCTGGTGCACAGCCAAACTACAGTTTCGGTGCCGCCAAACAAAATTGGTGTCGATCGAAAGGTTGAAAGGACTTCGGAATCGTTGTTGGAGCATCGAAACATTTCGATCGACACCAATTTTGCTTGGCGGCACAGAAACTGTAATATGGCTGGGCACCAGCCAGACCGCAAAATTGCCACTTTAAGGGGATGTAGCGGGAGAACGGAGGCATTTCTAGGAGAAAGGACTTCGGAATCGTTGTTGGTGCATTTAAACCTGTCGATCGACTTCAATTTTGCTTTGTGGCACGGAAACTGTAATTTGGCTGTGCACCAGCCAGACCGCAAAATTTCGGAATCATTCCCAGCAAACAATTTCTATCGTCCGCGATACGAATTCAATTCGCCTGATAGAAAACATTTCTCGAATTTCATATCGTTTTCGGATTAAAGGCGTCACTCCCTTCGTGAAGGAATAGTGACCGATATTAATTCACCAGGATGATAATTTGGCGATAATAGACTAATGCATAGAAAAAGTGAAAAAATTATTTTTTTTATTTTTCCTTTTTTTCTAATTTTTTTCTTCTATTTCATCCTTAATTTTTTTTACCTTATTTTAACTTTAACTTTTTACACTTTGCTTCTACTGGGAATCGAACCGGGCACCTATCGTTTCGTAGTCCTACGTCCTACACCTGAGCTATCTAAGATTACAAATTATGGGAATAAATTAGTCGTTTTATTTTTTGACAATTTCATCATTCTCTCGTTGTGAGGGATTACTATTTTATCATCCTTGCAACAATAAGACGATATTTCGTTAATAGGAGTCGCATTCCTGACATATTGATGACAATAAAATGATTTTTCGTCGGGGAGACAAGTCTACGATGAATTTTTCATTTGAATAATAAAAACAGGTCAATCTTAATGTATTTGGCCATTCTAAATCGAATGGAATTGGTTTCACGGATCAGCCGTTTTGAAGTTATTTCGATTTTAAGGGGGGAGAGGGGATAATTTTTCAGTTTTTCCTAATTATTTGAAAAACTATAAAAGTTACTGCAAAATGGTTCGAGGACTTATTAAACTACTCATTTACATTTTTTACTGTAACTCTGCAAGAATTGCTAGTTGAGCCAGCATAATTTAGGGAAATATTCTTAATAAAATGAAGTTGAGGCTTGCCAAAAATTGAGTTGCTCCGACCAGGGACACGCCTGATTCGCCTACTAAAACTTGTTCAAGTCAAAACGTCCATAGCTCCTCTCCAGGGGGAAGGGAGGTGGTAAATTTTGGCTGAGCGTCAAGACAGAGTCCCTTTATACTCTCCACCAAAAACTAGTTCAATAGGATGAAAACTACGGTTATCTCCGGTTCAAAGGACCCAACATATTTCACAGTAGATATTCAAAAATCGTGTCTAAAACAGCAAACATGACATAACACAATGGGTTATAAAAGTAGCCTGGGGTCCTGTGGGGTTATGATTCTTACATATTAGTAATCTTGAGACTTTCTGGAATAATGTAGCATAAACAGACGCTTGGAGGCACGTGGAGGTAGTTGTTAAAACTCAATGTGAAAAATCCAGTTAGTGTCAGTTTGACCATCAATGATTCAAATTAAATATTTTTTTTTCCATTTTTTTTTTTTACTTTTTTTATGCAAACATTAATTATAATCTAAATATTAAAAATAAAATCATAAAACAAAGTTTTATCCTAATTTATAGTCAGGGTTTTCATTGAAACTTGATTATGGAAAGATGTGCAAAAACTGCAAAATCAATTCTCTACACTTTGAGAGCCGCTGACTTTTATCTATTAAAGATATCGGTCCATTTTTTTTGCAGAAAGAATCTTCATAATGTTTACTATTAGATAAACTATTCACATAAGCTCTACAATAGTATCAATTTTTTGAATTTTTGCCTCTACGGCACCACTGTGCGCCAGGCAGTAAAATTGCCACTTTGGGGTACTGTAGCGAAAGAACGGGGGCGATTCTGGTTGAAAAAACTTCGGAATCGTCGTTGGAGCATCGAAACCTTTCCATCGACATCAATTTTGCTTGGCGCATGGAAACTGTAATTTGGCTGGGCACCATCCAGACAGCAAAATTGCCATTTTTAAGGGCTGTAGCGAAAGAACGGAATCATTTCTGGGAGAAAGGACTTCGGAATCGTTGTTGGGCATCGAAACCTTTCGATCGACAACAATTTTGCTTGGCGGCACGGAAACTGTAATTTGGCTGTGCTCCCGCCTGGCAGTAAAATTGTTACTCTGAGGTACTGTAGCGAGAGAACGGGGGCGATTCTAATTGAAATGAATTCGGAATCGATGTTGGAGCATCGAAACCTTCCGATCGACACCAATTGGCATGGAGCAAACTTGGCGGCACGGAAACTGTAATTTGACTGGGCACCAGCCAGACCGCAAAATTGCCACTTTGAGAGACTGTAGCGGGAGAACGGAGGCATTTCTAGGAGAAAGGACTTCTGAATCGTTGGTGTGGCATCGAAACCTTTCGATTGACAACAATTTTGCTTGGCGGCACGGAAACTGTAATTTGGCTGTGCTCCCGCCTGGCAGTAAAATTGTTACTCTGCGGTACTGTAGCGGGAGAACGGGGGCGATTCTAATTGAAAGGAATTCGGAATCGTTGTTGGAGCATCGAAACCTTTCGATCGACACCAATTTTGCTTGGCGGCACGGAAACTGTAATTTGGCTGTGCACCAGCCAGACAGCAAAATTGCCATTTTTAAGGGCTGTAGCGGGAGAACGGAGGCATTTCTGGGAGAAAGGACTTCGGAATCGTTGTTGGGCATCGAAACCTTTCGATCGACAACAATTTTGCTTGGCGGCGCGGAAACTGTAATTTGGCTGTGCGCCAGCCAGACCGCAAAATTGCCACTTTGTGGGGCTGTAGCGGGAGAACGGAGGCATTTCTGGGGAATAGGACTACGGAATTGTTGTTGGGGCATCGAAACCTTGCGATCGACACTAATTTTGCTTGGCGGCACGGAAACTGTAATTTGGGGTACTGTAGCGAAAGAACGGGGGCGATTCTGGTTGAAAAAACTTCGGAATCGTCGTTGGAGCATCGAAACCTTTCCATCGACATCAATTTTGCTTGGCGCATGGAAACTGTAATTTGGCTGGGCACCATCCAGACAGCAAAATTGCCATTTTTAAGGGCTGTAGCGAAAGAACGGAATCATTTCTGGGAGAAAGGACTTCGGAATCGTTGTTGGGCATCGAAACCTTTCGATCGACAACAATTTTGCTTGGCGGCACGGAAACTGTAATTTGGCTGTGCTCCCGCCTGGCAGTAAAATTGTTACTCTGAGGTACTGTAGCGAGAGAACGGGGGCGATTCTAATTGAAAGGAATTCGGAATCGATGTTGGAGCATCGAAACCTTCCGATCGACACCAATTGGCATGGAGCAAACTTGGCGGCACGGAAACTGTAATTTGACTGGGCACCAGCCAGACCGCAAAATTGCCACTTTGAGAGACTGTAGCGGGAGAACGGAGGCATTTCTAGGAGAAAGGACTTCTGAATCGTTGGTGTGGCATCGAAACCTTTCGATTGACAACAATTTTGCTTGGCGGCACGGAAACTGTAATTTGGCTGTGCTCCCGCCTGGCAGTAAAATTGTTACTCTGCGGTACTGTAGCGGGAGAACGGGGGCGATTCTAATTGAAAGGAATTCGGAATCGTTGTTCGAGCATCGAAACCTTTCGATCGACACCAATTTTGCTTGGCGGCACGGAAACTGTAATTTGGCTGTGCACCAGCCAGACAGCAAAATTGCCATTTTTAAGGGCTGTAGCGGGAGAACGGAGGCATTTCTGGGAGAAAGGACTTCGGAATCGTTGTTGGGCATCGAAACCTTTCGATCGACAACAATTTTGCTTGGCGGCGCGGAAACTGTAATTTGGCTGTGCGCCAGCCAGACAGCAAAATTGCCATTTTTAAGGGCCGAAGCGGGAGAACGGAGGCATTTCTGGGAGAAAGGACTTCGGAATCGTTGTTGGGCATCGAAACCTTTCGAGCGACAACCATTTTGCTTGGCGGCACGGAAACTGTAATTTGGCTGTGCTCCCGCCTGGCAGTAAAATTGCCACTTTGAGGTACTGTAGCGGGAGAACGAGGCATTTCTGGGGAATAGGACTACGGAATCGTTGTTGGAGCATCGAAACCTTTCGATCGACAACAATTTTGCTTGGCGGCACGGAAACTAATTTGGCTGTGCTCCCGCCAGGCAGTAAAATTGCCACTTTGAGGTATTTTAGCGGGAGAACGGGGGCGATTCTGGTTGAAAGGAATTCGGAATCGTTGTTGCATCGAAAACTTTCGATCGACACCAATTTTGCTTGGCGGCATGGAAACTGTAATTTGGCTGGGCACCAGCCAGACCGCAAAATTGCCACTTTGTGGGGCTGTAGCGGGAGAACGGAGGCATTTCTGGGGAATAGGACTACGGAATTGTTGTTGGGGCATCGAAACCTTGCGATCGACACTAATTTTGCTTGGCGGCACGGAAACTGTAATTTGGCTGCGCGCCTGCCAGACCGCAAAATTTCGGAATCATTGTTGGGGCATTGAAACCTTTCGATCGACACCAATTTTGCTTGGCGGCACGGAAACTGTAATTTGGCTGTGCTCACGCCAGGCAGTAAAATTGCCACTTTGTGATACTGTAGCGGGAGAACGGGGGCGATTCTGGTTGAAAGGACTTCGGAATCGTCGTTGGAGCATCGAAACCTTTCCATCGCCACCAATTTTGCTTGGCGGCATGGAAACTGTAATTTGGCTGTGCTCCCGCCTGGCAGTAAAATTGCCATTTTTAAGAGCCGTATCGGGAGAACGGAGGCATTTCTAGGAGAAAGGACTTCAGAATCGTTGGTGTGGCATCGAAACCTTTCGATCGACACCAATTTTGCTTGGCGGCACGGAAACTGTAATTTGGCTGTGCACCAGCCAGACACCAAATTGCCATTTTTAAGGGCCGTAGCGAGAGAACGGAGTCATTTCTGGAAGAAAGGCCTTCGGAATCATTGTTGGGGCATTGAAACCGGTCGATCTACACCAATTTTGCTTGGCGGCACGGAAACTGTAATTTGGCTGTGCACTAGCCAGACTTCAAAATTGCCATTTTTAAGGGCTGTAGCGGGGGAACGGGGGTATTTCTGGTAAGCATTTTTGGGATAAAGGACTTCGAAACCTTTCGATCGACACCAATTATGCTTGGCAGCACGGAAACTGTAAATTGGCTGTGCTCCCGCCAGGAAGTAAAATTGCCCCTTTGAGGTACTGTAGCGGGAGAACGGAGGCGATTTTGGGGCATCGAAACCTTTCGATCGACACCAATTTGGCTTGGCGGCATGGAAAATTGCCACTTTGAGGGGCTGTAGCGGGAGAACGGAGGCATTTCTGGGGAATAGGATTACGGAATCGTTGTTGGGGCATCGAAACCTTGCGATCGACACCAATTTTGCTTGGCGGCACGGAAACTGTAATTTGGTTGTGCACCAGCCAGACCGCAAAATTTCGGAATCATTGTTGGGGCATTAAAACCTTTCGATCGACACCAATTTTGCTTGGCGGCACGGAAACTGTAATTTGGCTGTGCCCCCGCCAGGAAGTAAAATTGCCACTTTGAGGTACTGTAGCGGAAGAACGGGCAATTCTGGTTGAAAGGACTTCGGAATCGTTGTTGGGGCATTGAAACCTTTCAATCGACACCAATTTTGCTTGGCGGCACGGAAATTGTAATTTGGCTGCGCACCAGTCAGACCGCAAAATTGCCACTTTGAGGGGCTGTAGCAGGAGAACGAAGGCATTTTTGGGATAAAGGACTTCGAAACCTTTCGATCGACACCAATTATGCTTGGCAGTACGGAAACTGTAATTTGGCTGTGCTCCCGCCAGGAAGTAAAATTGCCCCTTTGAGGTACTGTAGCGGGAGAACAGGGGCGATTCTGGTTGAAAGGACTCCGGAATCGTTTTTGGGGCTTCGAAACCTTTCGATCGATACAAATTTTGCTTGGCGGCACGGAAACTGTAATTTGGCAGTGCACCAGCCAGACAGCAAAATTGCCATTTTTAAGAGCCGTATCGGGAGAACGGAGGCATTCCTGGGAGAAAGGACTTAATTTTCCTTGGCGGCACGGAAACAGTAATTTGGCTGTGCTCCCTTTGAGGTCAGTACCTCTACAGTGGTCAGTACCGCTACAGTGTAGCGGGAGAACGGGGGCGATTCTAATTGAAAGGACTTCGGAATCGTTGTTGGTGCATTTAAACCTTTCGATCGACGCCAATTTTGCTTGGCTGCACGGAAACTGTAATTTGGCTGTGCTCCCGCCAGGCAGTAAAATTTGCATTTTGGGGGGATGTAGCGGGAGAACGGCGGCGATTCTGAGGAGAGTTCTTCGAAATCGTTGTTGGGGCATCGAAACCTTTCGATCGACAACAATTTGTCTTGGCGGCACGGAAACTGTAATTTGGCTGTGCACCAGCCAGACAGCAAAATTAACATTTTTAAGGGCCGTAGCGGGGCAAGGGAGGCATTTCTGAGAGAAAGGACTTCGGAATCGTTGCTGGGCATCGAAACCTTTCCATCGACACTAATTTTGCTTGGCGGCACTGAAACTGTAATTTGGCTGTGCCAACGCCAGGCAGTAAAATTGCCACTTTAGGGTACTGTAGCGGGAGAACGGGGATGATTCTAATTGAAAGGACTTCGGAATCGTTGTTGGTGCATTTAAACCTTTCGATCGACACCAATTATGCTTGGCGGCACGGAAACAGTAATTTGGCTGTGCACCAGCCAGACAGCAAAATTGCCATTTTTAAGAGCCGTATCGGGAGAACGGAGGCATTCCTGGGAGAAAGGACTTAATTTTCCTTGGCGGCACGGAAACTGTAATTTGGCTGTGCGCCAGCCAGACCGCAAAATTGCCTCTTTGAGGGGCTGTAGCGGGAGAACGGAGGCATTTCTAGGAGAAAGGACTTTATCGTTGTTGGGGCATCGAAGCCTTTCGATCGACACCAATTTTGCTTGGAGGCACGGAATCTGTAATTTTTCTGTGCACCAGCCAGACAGCAAAATTGCTATTTTTAAGGGCTGTAGCGGGGGAACGGGGGCATTTCTGGGAGAAAGGACTTCGGAATCGTTCTTGGGGCATCGAAACCTTTCGATCGACACCAATTTTGCTTGGCGGCACGGACACTGTAATTTGGCTGTGCTCCCGCCAGGCAGTAAAATTGCCACTTTGCGATACTGTAGCAGTACTGCATACTGTAGCAGCACCGAAACTGTAGTTTGCCGCCAAGCAAAATTGGTGTCGATCGAAAGGTTTAAATGCACCAACAACGATTTTGAAGTCCTTTCAATTAGAATCGCCCCCGTTCTCCCGCTACAGTACCTCAAAGTGGCAATTTTACTGCCAGGCGGGAGCACAGCCAAATTACAGTTTCCGTGCCGCCAAGCAAAATGGTTGTCGATCGAAATTGCCCTTAAAAATGGCAATTTTGCTGTCTGGCTGGTGCACAGCCAAACTACAGTTTCGGTGCCGCCAAGCAAAATTGGTGTCGATCGAAAGGTTTAAATGCACCAACAACGATTCCGAAGTCCTTTCAATTAGAATCGCCCCCGTTCTACTGCTACAGTATCGCAAAGTGGCAATTTTACTGTCTGGCGGGAGCAGAGCCAAATTACAGTTTCCGTGCCGCCTAGCAAAATTGTTGTCGATCGAAAGGTTTCGATGCTCCAACAACGATTCCGTAGTCCTATTCCCCAGAAATGCCTCGTTCTCCCGCTACAGCGTCGATCGAAAAGTTTAAATGCAGTTTCCGTGCCGCCAAGCAAAATTGGTGTCGATCGCAAGGTTTCGATGCCCCAACAACGATTCCGAAGACTTTTCTCCTAGAAATGCGCCCGTTCTCCCGCTACAGTACCCCAAAGTGGCAATTTTACTGCCTGGCGTGAGCACAGCCAAATTACAGTTTCCGTGCCGCCAAGCAAAATTGGTGTCGATCGAAAGGTTTCGATGCCCCAACAACGATTCCGAAGTCCTTTCTCCCAGAAATGATTCCGTTCTTTCGCTACAGCCCTTAAAAATGGCAATTTTGCTGTCTGGATGGTGCCCAGCCAAATTACAGTTTCTGTGCCGTCAAGCAAAATTGGTGTCGATCGAAAGGTTTCGATGCCCCACCAACGATTCTGAAGACCTTTCTCTTAGGAATGCCTCCGTTCTCCCGCTACAGCCCCTCAAAGTGGCAATTTTGCGGTCCGACTGGTGCCCAGTCAAATTACACTTTCCGTGCCGCCAAGCAAAATGGTTGTCGATCGAAAGTTTTCGATGCCCAACAACGATTCCGAAGTCCTTTCTCCTAGAAATGCCTCCGTTCTCCCGCTTCGGCCCTTAAAAATGGCAATTTTGCGGTCCGACTGGTGCCCAGTCAAATTACAGTTTCCGTGCCGCCAAGCAAAATGGTTGTCGATCGAAAGGTTTTGATGCCCAACAACGATTCCGAAGTCCTTTCTCCCAGAAATGCCTCCGTTCTCCCGCTTCGGCCCTTAAAAATGGCAATTTTGCTGTCTGGCTGGTGCACAGCCAAACTACAGTTTCGGTGCCGCCAAACAAAATTGGTGTCGATCGAAAGGTTGAAAGGACTTCGGAATCGTTGTTGGAGCATCGAAACATTTCGATCGACACCAATTTTGCTTGGCGGCACAGAAACTGTAATTTGGCTGGGCACCAGCCAGACAGCAAAATTGACATTTTTAAGGGCCGTAGCGGGGGAACGGAGGCATTTCTGGGAGAAAGGACTTCGGAATCGTTGTTGGTCATCGGAACCTTTCGATCGACACCAATTTTGCTTGGCAGCACGGAAACTGTAATTTGGCTGTGCACCAGCCAGACAGCAAAATTGACATTTTTAAGGGCCGTAGCGGGGGAACGGAGGCATTTCTGGGAGAAAGGACTTCGGAATCGTTGTTGGGCATCGGAACCTTTCGATCGACACCAATTTTGCTTGGCGGCACGGAAACTGTAATTTGGCTGTGCACCAGCCAGACAGCAAAATTGACATTTTTAAGGGCCGTAGCGGGGGAACGGAGGCATTTCTGGGAGAAAGGACTTCGGAATCGTTGTTGGGGCATCGAAACCTTGCGATCGACACCAATTTTGCTTGGCGGCACGGAAACTGTAATTTGGCTGTGCGCCAGCCAGACCGCAAAATTTCGGAATCATTCCCAGCAAACAATTTCTATCGTCCGCGATACGAATTCAATTCGCCTGATAGAAAACATTTCTCGAATTTCATATCGTTTTCGATTTTTGACCGATATTAATACATTTTTTACTGTAACTCTGCAAGAATTGCTAGTTGAGCCAGCATAATTTAGGGAAATATTCTTAATAAAATGAAGTTGAGGCTTGCCAAAAATTGAGTTGCTCCGACCAGGGACACGCCTGATTCGCCTACTAAAACTTGTTCAAGTCAAAACGTCCATAGCTCCTCTCCAGGGGGAAGGGAGGTGGTAAATTTTGGCTGAGCGTCAAGACAGAGTCCCTTTATACTCTCCACCAAAAACTAGTTCAATAGGATGAAAACTACGGTTATCTCCGGTTCAAAGGACCCAACATATTTCACAGTAGATATTCAAAAATCGTGTCTAAAACAGCAAACATGACATAACACAATGGGTTATAAAAGTAGCCTGGGGTCCTGTGGGGTTATGATTCTTACATATTAGTAATCTTGAGACTTTCTGGAATAATGTAGCATAAACAGACGCTTGGAGGCACGTGGAGGTAGTTGTTAAAACTCAATGTGAAAAATCCAGTTAGTGTCAGTTTGACCATCAATGATTCAAATTAAATATTTTTTTTCCATTTTTTTTTTTTACTTTTTTTATGCAAACATATTAATTATAATCTAAATATTAAAAATAAAATCATAAAACAAAGTTTTATCCTAATTTATAGTCAGGGTTTTCATTGAAACTTGATTATGGAAAGATGTGCAAAAACTGCAAAATCAATTCTCTACACTTTGAGAGCCGCTGACTTTTATCTATTAAAGATATCGGTCCATTTTTTTTGCAGAAAGAATCTTCATAATGTTTACTATTAGATAAACTATTCACATAAGCTCTACAATAGTATCAATTTTTTGAATTTTTGTCTCTACGGCACCACTGTGCGCCAGGCAGTAAAATTGCCACTTTGGGGTACTGTAGCGAAAGAACGGGGGCGATTCTGGTTGAAAGGACTTCGGAATCGTCGTTGGAGCATCGAAACCTTTCCATCGACATCAATTTTGCTTGGCGCATGGAAACTGTAATTTGGCTGGGCACCATCCAGACAGCAAAATTGCCATTTTTAAGGGCTGTAGCGGGAGAACGGAATCATTTCTGGGAGAAAGGACTTCGGAATCGTTGTTGGGCATCGAAACCTTTCGATCGACAACAATTTTGCTTGGCGGCACGGAAACTGTAATTTGGCTGTGCTCCTGCCAGGAAGTAAAATTGCCACTTTGAGGTCAGTACCTCTACAGTGGTCAGTACCGCTACAGTGTAGCGGGAGAACAGGGGCGATTCTAATTGAAAGGACTTCGGCATCGTTGTTGGTGCATTTAAACCTTTCGATCGGCACCAATTTTGCTTGGCGGCACGGAAACTGTAATTTGGCTGTGCTCCCGCCAGGCAGTAAAATTGGCACTTTGCGATACTGTAGCAGTACTGCATACTGTAGCAGCACCGAAACTGTAGTTTGCCGCCAAGCAAAATTGGTGTCGATCGAAAGGTTTAAATGCACCAACAACGATTTTGAAGTCCTTTCAATTAGAATCGCCCCCGTTCTCCCGCTCCAGTACCTCAAAGTGGCAATTTTACTGCCAGGGGGAGCACAGCCAAATTAGTTTCCGTGCCGCCAAGCAAAATGGTTGTCGATCAAAAGGTTTCGATGCCCAACAACGATTCCGAATTCCTTTCCCCCAGAAATGCCTCCGTTCTCCCGCTTCGGCCCTTAAAAATGGCAATTTTGCTGTCTGGCTGGTGCACAGCCAAACTACAGTTTCGGTGCCGCCAAGCAAAATTGGTGTCGATCGAAAGGTTTAAATGCACCAACAACGATTCCGAAGTCTTTTCAATTAGAATCGCCCCCGTTCTACTGCTACAGTATCGCAGTGGCAATTTTACTGTCTGGCGGGAGCAGAGCCAAATTACAGTTTCCGTGCCGCCTAGCAAAATAAAATTGGTGTCGATTGAAAGGTTTCGATGCCCAACAACGATTCCGAAGTCCTTTCTCCCAGAAATGCCATTGTTCTCCCGCTACGGCCCTTAAAAACGGCAATTTTGCTGTCTGGCTGGTGGCCCCTCAAAGTGGCAATTTTGCGGTCCGACTGGTGCCCAGTCAAATTACAGTTTCCGTGCCGCCAAGCAAAATTGGTGTTGATCGAAAGGTTTCGATGCCCCAACAACGATTCCGTAGTCCTAATCCCCAGAAATGCCTCCGTTCTCCCGCTACAGCGTCGATCGAAAAGTTTAAATGCAGTTTCCGTGCCGCCAAGCAAAATTGGTGTCGATCGCAAGGTTTCGATGCCCCAACAACGATTCCGAAGACTTTTCTCCTAGAAATGCGCCCGTTCTCCCGCTACAGTACCCCAAAGTGGCAATTTTACTGCCTGGCGTGAGCACAGCCAAATTACAGTTTCCGTGCCGCCAAGCAAAATTGGTGTCGATCTTTCGATCGGTATCAATGCCCCAACAATGATTCCGAAATTTTGCGGTGTGGCTGGTGCACAACCAAATTACAGTTTCCGTGCCGCCAAGCAAAATTGGTGTCGATCGCAAGGTTTCGATGCCCCAACAACGATTCCGTAGGCCTATTCCCCAGAAATGCCTCCGTTCTCCCGCTACAGCCCCTCAAAGTGGCAATTTTGCGGTCTGGCTGGTGCCCAGCCAAATTGCAGTTTCCATGCCGCCAAGTAAAATTGGTGTCGATCGAAAGGTTTCGATGCTCCAACAACGATTCCGAAAAAATGGCAATTTTGCTGTCTGGCAGGTGCACAGCCAAATTACAGTTTCTGTGCCGTCAAGCAAAATTGGTGTCGATCGAAAGGTTTCGATGCCCCACCAACGATTCTGAAGACCTTTCTCCTAGAAATGCCTCCGTTCTCCCGCTACAGCCCCTCAAAGTGGCAATTTTGCGGTCCGACTGGTGCCCAGTCAAATTACACTTTCCGTGCCGCCAAGCAAAATGGTTGTCGATCGAAAGGTTTTGATGCCCAACAACGATTCCGAAGTCCTTTCTCCCAGAAATGCCTCCGTTCTCCCGCTTCGGCCCTTAAAAATGGCAATTTTGCTGTCTGGCTGGTGCACAGCCAAACTACAGTTTCGGTGCCGCCAAACAAAATTGGTGTCGATCGAAAGTTTCAAAGGACTTCGGAATCGTTGTTGGAGCATCGAAACATTTCGATCGACACCAATTTTGCTTGGCGGCACAGAAACTGTAATTTGGCTGGGCACCAGCCAGACCGCAAAATTGCCACTTTAAGGGGCTGTAGCGGGAGAACGGAGGCATTTCTAGGAGAAAGGACTTCGGAATCGTTGTTGGTGCATTTAAACCTTTCGATCGACTTCAATTTTGCTTTGTGGCACGGAAACTGTAATTTGGCTGTGCACCAGCCAGACAGCAAAATTTACATTTTTAAGGGCCGTAGCGGGGGAACGGAGGCATTTCTGGGAGAAAGGACTTCGGAATCGTTGTTGGTCATCGGAACCTTTCGATCGACACCAATTTTGCTTGGCGGCACGGAAACTGTAATTTGGCTGTGCACCAGCCAGACAGCAAAATTGACATTTTTAAGGGCCGTAGCGGGGGAACGGAGGCATTTCTGGGAGAAAGGACTTCGGACTTTCGATCGACAACAATTTTACTTGGCTGCACGGAAACTGTAATTTGGCTGTGCACCAGCCAGACAGCAAAATTGCTGTGCTCCCGCCTGGCAGTAAAATTGCCATTTTTAAGAGCCGTATCGGGAGAACGGAGGCATTTCTGGGAGAAACGACTTAATTTTCCTTGGCGGCACGGAAACAGTAATTTGGCTGTGCACCAGCCAGACCGCAAAATTGCCACTTTGAGGGGCTGTATCAGGAGAACGGAGGCATTTCTGGGATAACGGCCTTCGAAACCATTCGATCGACACCAATTATGCTTGGCAGCACGGAAACTGTAATTTGGCTGTGCTCCCGCCAGGAAGTAAAATTGCCACTTTGAGGTACTGTAGCGGGAGAACGGAGGCGATTCTGGTTGAAAGGACTTCGGAATCGTTTTCGGGGCATCGAAACCTTTCGATCGATACAAATTTTGCTTGGCGGCACGGAAACTGTAATTTGGCAGTGCACCAGCCAGACAGCAAAATTGCTATTTTTAAGAGCCGTATCGGGAGAACGGAGGCATTTCTGGGAGAAAGGACTTAATTTTCCTTGGCGGCACGGAAAGAGTAATTTGGCTGTGCCCCAGCCAGACCGCAAAATTGCCTCTTTGAGGGGCTGTAGCGGGAGAACGGAGGCATTTCTAGGAGAAAGGACTTTGTCGTTGTTGGGGCATCGAAACCTTTCGATCGACACCAATTTTGCTTGGCGGCACGGAAACTGTAATTTGGCTGTGCACCATCCAGACAGCAAAATTGCCATTTTTAAGGGCCGTAGAGGGAGAACGGAGGCATTTCTGGGGAATAGGACTACAGAATCGTTGTTGGAGCATCGAAACCTTGCGATCGACACCAATTTTGCCTGGCGGCACGGAAACTGTAATTTGGCTGTGCACCAGCCAGACAGCAAAATTGCCATTTTTAAGGGCTGTAGCGGGGGATCGGAGGCCTTTCTGGGAGAAAGGACTTCGGAATCGTCGTTGGAGCATCGAAACCTTTCCATCGACACCAATTTTGCCTGGCGGCATGGAAACTGTAATTTGGCTGTGCACCAGCCAGACAGCAAAATTGACATTTTTAAGAGCCGTATCGGGAGAACGGAGGCATTTCTGGGAGAAACGACTTAATTTTCCTTGGCGGCACGGAAACATTAATTTGGCTGTGCACCAGCCAGACCGCAAAATTGCCACTTTGAGGGGCTGTATCAGGAGAACGGAGGCATTTGTGGGATAACGGACTTCGAAACCTTTCGATCGACACCAATTATGCTTGGCAGCACGGAAACTGTAATTTGGCTGTGCTCCCGCCAGGAAGTAAAATTGCCACTTTGAGGTACTGTAGCGGGAGAACGGAGGCGATTCTGGTTGAAAGGACTTCGGAATCGTTTTCGGGGCATCGAAACCTTTCGATCGATACAATTTTTGCTTGGCGGCACGGAAACTGTAATTTGGCAGTGCACCAGCCAGACATCAAAATTGCCATTTTTAAGAGCCGTATCGGGAGAACGGAGGCATTTCTGGGAGAAAGGACTTAATTTTCCTTGGCGGCACGGAAAGAGTAATTTGGCTGTGCCCCAGCCAGACCGCAAAATTGCCTCTTTGAGGGGCTGTAGCGGGAGAACGGAGGCATTTCTAGGAGAAAGGACTTTATCGTTGTTGGGGCATCGAAACCTTTCGATCGACACCAATTTTGCTTGGCGGCACGGAAACTGTAATTTGGCTGTGCACCAGCCAGACAGCAAAATTGCCATTTTCAAGGGCCGTAGCGGGAGAACGGAGGCATTTCTGGGGAATAGGACTACGGAATCGTTGTTGGAGCATCGAAACCTTGCAATCGACACCAATTTTGCTTGGCGGCACGGAAACTGTAATTTGGCTGTGCACCAGCCAGACAGCAAAATTGTCATTTGTAAGGGCCGTAGCGGGAGAACGGAGGCATTTCTGGGAGAAAGGACTTCGGAATCGTTGTTGGGCATCGAAACCTTTCGATCGACAACCATTTTGCTTGGCGGCACGGAAACTGTAATTTGGCTGTGCACCAGCCAGACAGCAAAATTGTCATTTTTAAGGGCCGAAGCGGTAGAACGGAGGCATTTCTGAGAGAAAGGACTTCGGAGTCGTTGTTGGGCATCGAAACCTTTCGATCGGCAACCATTTTGCTTGGCGGCACGGAAACTGTAATTTGGCTGTGCTCACGCCTGGCAGTAAAATTGGCACTTTGTGGTACTGTACCGGGAGAACGGGGGAGATTCTGGTTGAAAGGAATCCGGAATCGTTGTTGGAGCATCGAAACCTTCCGATCGACACCAATTGGCATGGAGCAAACTTGGCGGCACGGAAACTGTAATTTGACTGGGCACCAGCCAGACCGCAAAATTGCCACTTTGAGAGACTGTAGCTGGAGAACGGAGGCATTTCTAGGAGAAAGGTCTTCTGAATCGTTGGTGTGGCATCGAAACCTTTCGATCAACACCAATTTTGCTTGGCGGCACGGAAACTGTAATTTGGCTGTGCACTAGCCAGACAGCAAAATTGCCATTTTTAAGGGCTGTAGCGGGGGATCGGAGGCCTTTGTGGGAGAAAGGACTTCGGAATCGTTGTTCGGGCATCGAAACCTTTCGATCGACAACAATTTTGCTTGGCGGCACAGAAACTGTAGTTTTGCTGTGCACCAGCCAGACCGCAAAATTTCGGAATCATTGTTGGGGCATTGAAACCTTTCGATCGACACCAATTTTGCTTGGCGGCACGGAAACTGTAATTTGGAAGTGCTCACGCCAGGCAGTAAAATTGCCACTTTGTGGTACTGTAGCGGGAGAACGGGGGCGATTCTGGTTGAAAGGACTTCGTAATCGTCGTTGGAGCATCGAAACCATCGACACCAATTTTGCTTGGCGGCATGGAAACTGTAATTTGGCTGGGCACCAGCCAGACCGCAAAATTGCCACTTTGAGGGGCTGTAGCGGGAGAACGGAGGCATTTCTAGGAGAAAGGACTTCAGAATCGTTGGTGGGGCATCGAAACCTTTCGATCGACACCAATTTCCATCGACACCAATTTTGCTTGGCGGCATGGAAACTGTAATTTGGCTGGGCACCAGCCAGACCGCAAAATTGCCACTTTGAGGGGCTGTAGCGGGAGAACGGAGGCATTTCTAGGAGAAAGGACTTCAGAATCGTTGGTGGGGCATCGAAACCTTTCGATCGACACCAATTTTGCTTGGCGGCACGGAAACTGTAATTTGGCTGTGCACCAGCCAGACAGCAAAATTGCCATTTTTAAGGGCCGTAGCGGGAGAACGGAGGCATTTCTGGGAGAAAGGACTTCGGAATCGTTGTTGGGCATCGAAACCTTTCGATCGACAACAATTTTGCTTGGCGGCACGGAAACTGTAATTTGGCTGTGTTCCCGCCTGGCAGTAAAATTGTTACTCTGAGGTACTGTAGCGGGAGAACGGGGGCGATTCTAATTGAAAGGACTTCGTAATCGTTGTTGGTGCATTTAAACCTTTCGACACCAATTTTGCTTGGCGGCTCGGAAACTGTAATTTGGCTGTGCTCCCGCCTGGCAGTAAAATTGCCACTTCGAGGTACTGTAGCGGGAGAACGGGGGGCGATTCCGGTTGAAAGGAATTCGGAATCGTTGTTGGAGCATCGAAACCTTTCGATCGACAACAATTTTACTTGGAGGCACGGAAACTGTAATTTGGCTGTGTACCAGCCAGACAGCAAAATTGCCATTTTTAAGGGCCGTAGCGGGAGAACGGAGGCATTTCTGGGAGAAAGGACTTCGGAATCGTTGTTGGGCATCGAAACCTTTCGATCGACAACAATTTTGCTTGGCGGCACGGAAACTGTAATTTGGCTGTGCTCCCGCCTGGCAGTAAAATTGTTACTCTGAGGTACTGTAGCGGGAGAACGGGGGCGATTCTAATTGAAAGGACTTCGGAATCGTTGTTGGTGCATTTAAACCTTTCGACACCAATTTTGCTTGGCGGATCGGAAACTGTAATTTGGCTGTGCTCCCGCCTGGCAGTAAAATTGCCACTTTGAGGTACTGTAGCGGGAGAACGGGGGGCGATTCCGGTTGAAAGGAATTCGGAATCGTTGTTGGAGCATCGAAACCTTTCGATCGACAACAATTTTACTTGGAGGCACGGAAACTGTAATTTGGCTGTGTACCAGCCAGACAGCAAAATTGCCATTTTTAAGGGCCGAAGCGGGAGAACGGAGGCATTTCTGGGAGAAAGGACTTCGGAATCGTTGTTGGGCATCGAAACCTTTCGATCGACAACCATTTTGCTTGGCGGCACGGAAACTTTAATTTGGCTGTGCTCCCGCCTGGCAGTAAAATTGGCACTTTGTGGTACTGTAGCGAGAGAACGGGGGAGATTCTGGTTGAAAGGCATTCGGAATCGTTGTTGGAGCATCGAAACCTTCTGATCGACACCAATTGGCATGGAGCAAACTTGGCGGCACGGAAACTGTAATTTGACTGGGCACCAGCCAGACCGCAAAATTGCCACTTTGAGGGGCTGTAGCGGGAGAACGGAGGTATTTCTAGGAGAAAGGACTTCGGAATCGTTGTTGGAGCATCGAAACCTTGCGATCGACACCAATTTTGCTTGGCGGCACGGAAACTGTAATATGACTGTGCACCAGCCAGACAGCAAAATTGCCATTTTTAAGGGCTGTAGCGGGGGATCGGAGGCCTTTCTGGGAGAAAGGACTTCGGAATCATTGGTGGGGCATCGAAACCTTGCGATCGACACCAATTTTGCTTGGCGGCACGGAAACTGTAATATGACTGTGCACCAGCCAGACAGCAAAATTGCCATTTTTAAGGGCTGTAGCGGGGGATCGGAGGCCTTTCTGGGAGAAAGGACTTCGGAATCATTGTTGGGGCATTGAAACCTTTCGATCGACACCAATTTTGCTTGGCGGCACGGAAACTGTAATTTGGCTGTGCTCACGCCAGGCAGTAAAATTGCCACTTTAACCCCTGTAGCGGGAGAACGGAGGCATTTCTGGGAGAAAGGACTTCAGAATCGTTGGTGGGACATCGAAACCTTTCGATCGACACCAATTTTGGCTTGGCGGCACGGAAACTGTATTTTTTCTGTGCACCAGCCAGGCAGCAAAATTGCCACTTTTAGGTACTGTAGCGGGAGAACGGGGGCGATTCTTTTTGAAAGGACTTCGGAATCGTTGTTGGGGCATCGAAACCTTTTGTAGGCGCAGCGTAATTTGGGCCTTGTATGGCTCGCGTCTTGGCTCGAAACGTTCGAACTCGTTTTTTGCATACTTTCTGGCTCATTGCAATTTTGGCTTTTTTATTCCCGGGTAGGGCTGTACTGGAAAAAATATTTCTGAAACTTGTTTCGGAAATTTGTGTCATTAAACATGAGTTTATTTTTAATGTCATCGAAAACATCATCAAAGAAAACTACTCCCGCCTTTGTATGCGCTGGTTTTTGCGAGGAAATGTAAATGTGTCGACTTAAGGACCACATAGACCGATTTATCGGCCGATAAAAAAAAATTTGTGGGGAAAACACATTTTTTAGGTTCCACTACCGAATTTGCAAGGGAAAATGAGCTTTTCCACCGAAAATGTGCTTTATCCACAGACATTTTTTTTTTATCGGCCGATAAATCGTCAGGTCTGTGGGGGCTCTTACCTAAACCAGTCAGCGACTATATTCGTTATCATTCATTGTTCATTGGTTTTGCCGCACCTGCAGATCCAGATCTATGTCTTCGTATTCTACTAAAATGCTTGCGATAAAAAATGTGCTTGGTAAACTAACCAGCGATTTCCGGGTTTATTTAATGTCATCGTGCGTGGACAAAGAAAACTACTCCCGCCTTTGTATGCGCTGGTTTTTACGAGGAAATGTAAATGTGTCGACTTAAGGACCACATAGATTGACCGATTTATCGGCCGATAAAGAAAAAAATTTGTGGAGAAAACACATTTTTTAGGTTCCACTACCGAATTTTGTAGCGGGAGAACGGGGGCGATTCTGGTTGAAAGGACTTCGTAATCGTCGTTGGAGCATCGAAACCTTTCCATCCACACCAATTTTGCTTGGCGGGATGGAAACTGTAATTTGGCTGGGCACCAGCCAGACAGCAAAATTGCCATTTTTAAGGGCCGTAGCGGGAGAACGGAGGCATTTCTGGGAGAAAGGACTTCGGAATCGTTGTTGGGCATCGAAACCTTTCGATCGACAACAATTTTGCTTGGCGGCACGGAAACTGTAATTTGGCTGTGCTCCCGCCTGGCAGTAAAATTGTTACTCTGAGGTACTGTAGCGGGAGAACGGGGGCGATTCTAATTGAAAGGACTTCGGAATCGTTGTTGGTGCATTTAAACCTTTCGACACCAATTTTGCTTGGCGGCTCGGAAACTGTAATTTGGCTGTGCTCCCGCCTGGCAGTAAAATTGCCACTTTGAGGTACTGTAGCGGGAGAACGGGGGGCGATTCCGGTTGAAAGGAATTCGGAATCGTTGTTGGAGCATCGAAACCTTTCGATCGACAACAATTTTGCTTGGAGGCACGGAAACTGTAATTTGGCTGTGCTCCCGCCTGGCAGTAAAATTGCCACTTTGTGGTACTGAGGCACGGAAACTGTAATTTGGCTGTGCACCAGCCAGACAGCAAAATTGCCATTTTTAAGGGCCGTAGCGGGAGAACGGAGGCATTTCTGGGAGAAAGGACTTCGGAATCGTTGAAAGGCATTCTGAAAACCAATTGGCATGGAGCAAACTTGGCGGCACGGAAACTGTAATTTGACTGGGCACCAGCCAGACCGCAAAATTTCGGAATCATTGTTGGTGCATTGAATCCTTTCGATCGACACCAATTTTGCTTGGCGGCACGGAAACTGTAATTTGGCTGTGCTCACGCCAGGCAGTAAAATTGCCACTTTGTGGTACTGTAGCGAGAGAACGGGGGAGATTCTGGTTGAAAGGCATTCGGAATCGTTGTTGGAGCATCGAAACCTTCTGATCGACACCAATTGGCATGGAGCAAACTTGGCGGCACGGAAACTGTAATTTGACTGGGCACCAGCCAGACCGCAAAATTGCCACTTTGAGGGGCTGTAGCGGGAGAACGGAGGTATTTCTAGGAGAAAGGACTTCGGAATCGTTGTTGGAGCATCGAAACCCTGCGATCGACACCAATTTTGCTTGGCGGCACGGAAACTGTAATATGACTGTGCACCAGCCAGACAGCAAAATTGCCATTTTTAAGGGCTGTAGCGGGGGATCTGAGGCCTTTCTGGGAGAAAGGACTTCGGAATCATTGTTGGGGCATTGAAACCTTTCGATCGACACCAATTTTGCTTGGCGGCACGGAAACTGTAATTTGGCTGTGCTCACGCCAGGCAGTAAAATTGCCACTTTAACCCCTGTAGCGGGAGAACGGAGGCATTTCTGGGAGAAAGGACTTCAGAATCGTTGGTGGGACATCGAAACCTTTCGATCGACACCAATTTTGCTTGGCGGCACGGAAACTGTATTTTTTCTGTGCACCAGCCAGGCAGCAAAATTGCCACTTTTAGGTACTGTAGCGGGAGAACGGGGGCGATTCTTTTTGAAAGGACTTCGGAATCGTTGTTGGGGCATCGAAACCTTTTGTAGGCGCAGCGTAATTTGGGCCTTGTATGGCTCGCGTCTTGGCTCGAAACGTTCGAACTCGTTTTTTTGCATACTTTCTGGCTCATTGCAATTTTGGCTTTTTTATTCCCGGGTAGGGCTGTACTGGAAAAAATATTTCTGAAACTTGTTTCGGAAATTTGTGTCATTAAACATGAGTTTATTTTTAATGTCATCGTGCGTGGACAAAGAAAACTACTCCCGCCTTTGTATGCGCTGGGTTTTGCGAGGAAATGTAAATGTGTCGACTTAAGGACCACATAGACCGATTTATCGGCCGATAAAAAAAAATTTGTGGGGAAAACACATTTTTTAGGTTCCACTACCGAATTTGCAAGGGAAAATGAGCTTTTCCACCGAAAATGTGCTTTCTCCACAGACATTGTTTTTTTATCGGCCGATAAATCGTCAGGTCTGTGGGGGCTCTTACCTAAACCAGTCAGCGACTATATTCGTTATCATTCATTGTTCATTGGTTTTGCCGCACCTGCAGATCCAGATCTATGTCTTCGTATTCTACTAAAATGCTTGCGATAAAAAATGTGCTTGGTAAACTAACCAGCGATTTCCGGGTTTAGTTAATGTCATCGTGCGTGGACAAAGAAAACTACTCCCGCCTTTGTATGCGCTGGTTTTTGCGAGGAAATGTAAATGTGTCGACTTAAGGACCACATAGATTGACCGATTTATCGGCCGATAAAGAAAAAAATTTGTGGAGGAAACACATTTTTTAGGTTCCACTACCGAATTTTGTAGCGGGAGAACGGGGGCGATTCTGGTTGAAAGGACTTCGTAATCGTCGTTGGAGCATCGAAACCTTTCCATCCACACCAATTTTGCTTGGCGGGATGGAAACTGTAATTTGGCTGGGCACCAGCCAGACCGCAAAATTGCCACTTAGCGGGAGAACGGAGGCATTTCTAGGAGAAAAGACTTCAGAATCGTTGGTGGGGCATCGAAACCTTTCGATCGACACCAATTTTTCTTGGCGGCACGGAAACTGTAATTTGGCTGTGCACCAGCCAGACAGCAAAATTGCCATTTTAAGGGCCGTAGCGGGAGAACGGAGGCATTTCTGGGAGAAAGGACTTCGGAATCGTTGTTGGGCATCGAAACCTTTCGATCGACAACAATTTTGCTTGGCGGCACGGAAACTGTCATTTGGCTGTGCTCCCGCCTGGCAGTAAAATTGTTACTCTGAGGTACTGTAGCGGGAGAACGGGGGCGATTCTAATTGAAAGGACTTCGGAATCGTTGTTGGTGCATTTAAACCTTTCGACACCAATTTTGCTTGGCGGCTCGGAAACTGTAATTTGGCTGTGCTCCCGCCTGGCAGTAAAATTGCCACTTTGTGGTACTGTAGCGGGAGAACGGGGGGCGATTCCGGTTGAAAGGAATTCGGAATCGTTGTTGGAGCATCGAAACCTTTCGATCGACAACAATTTTGCTTGGAGGCACGGAAACTGTAATTTGGCTGTGCACCAGCCAGACAGCAAAATTGCCATTTTTAAGGGCCGAAGCGGAAGAACGGAGGCATTTCTCGGAGAAAGGACTACGGAATCGTTGTTGGAGCATCGAAACCTTTCGATCGACAACAATTTTGCTTGGAGGCACGGAAACTGTAATTTGGCTGTGCACCAGCCAGACAGCAAAATTGCCATTTTTAAGGGCCGTAGCGGGAGAACGGAGGCATTTCTGGGAGAAAGGACTTCGGAATCGTTATTGGGCATTGAAACCTTTCGATCGACAACCATTTTGCTTGGCGGCACGGAAACTTTAATTTGGCTGTGCTCCCGCCTGGCAGTAAAATTGGCACTTTGTGGTACTGTAGCGAGAGAACGGGGGAGATTCTGGTTGAAAGGCATTCGGAATCGTTGTTGGAGCATCGAAACCTTCTGATCGACACCAATTGGCATGGAGCAAACTTGGCGGCACGGAAACTGTAATTTGACTGGGCACCAGCCAGACCGCAAAATTGCCACTTTGAGGGGCTGTAGCGGGAGAACAGAGGTATTTCTAGGAGAAAGGACTTCAAAATCGTTGGTGGGGCATCGAACCTTTTGATCGACACCAATCTTGCTTGGCGGCACGGAAACTGTAATTTGGCTGTGCACCATCCAGAGAGCAAAATTGCCATTTTTAAGGGCCGTAGCGGAAGAACGGAGGCATTTCTGGGAGAAAGGACTTCGGAATCGTTGTTGGAGCATCGAAACCTTGCGATCGACACCAATTTTGCTTGGCGGCACGGAAACTGTAATATGGCTGTGCACCAGCCAGACAGCAAAATTGCCATTTTTAAGGGCTGTAGCGGGGGATCGGAGGCCTTTCTGGGAGAAAGTACTTCGGAATCGTTGTTGGGGCATCGAAACCTTTCGATCGACAACAATTTTGCTTGGCGGCACGGAAACTGTAGTTTGGCTGTGCACCAGCCAGACCGCAAAATTTCGGAATCATTGTTGGGGCATTGAAACCTTTCGATCGACACCAATTTTGCTTGGCGGCACGGAAACTGTAATTTGGCTGTGCTCACGCCAGGCAGTAAAATTGCCACTTTAACCGCTGTAGCGGGAGAACGGAGGCATTTCTGGGAGAAAGGACTTCAGAATCGTTGGTGGGACATCGAAACCTTTCGATCGACACCAATTTTGCTTGGCGGCACGGAAACTGTATTTTTTCTGTGCACCAGCCAGGCAGCAAAATTGCCACTTTTAGGTACTGTAGCGGGAGAACGGGGGCGATTCTTTTTGAAAGGACTTCGGAATCGTTGTTGGGGCATCGAAACCTTTTGTAGGCGCAGCGTAATTTCGGCCTTGTATGGCTCGCGTCTTGGCTCGAAACGTTCGAACTCGTTTTTTGCATACTTTCTGGCTCATTGCAATTTTGGCTTTTTTATTCCCGGGTAGGGCTGTACTGGAAAAAATATTTCTGAAACTTGTTTCGGAAATTTGTGTCATTAAACATGAGTTTATTTTTAATGTCATCGTGCGTGGACAAAAAAAACTACTCCTGCCTTTGTATGCGCTGGTTTTTGCGAGTAAATGTAAATGTGTCGACTTAAGGACCACATAGATTGACCGATTTATCGGCCGATAAAAAAAAATGTTGTGGGGAAAACGCATTTTTTAGGTTCCACTACCGAATTTGCAAGGGAAAATGAGCTTTTCCACCGAAAATGTGCTTTCTCCACAGACATTTTTTTTTATCGGCCGATAAATCGTCAGGTCTGTGGGGGCTCTTACCTAAACCAGTCAGCGACTATATTCGTTATTATTCATTGTTCATTGGTTTTGCCGCACCTGCTGATCCAGATCTATGTCTTCGTATTCTACTAAAATGCTTGCGATAAAAAATGTGCTTGGTAAACTAACCAGCGATTTCCGGGTTTATTTAATGTCATCGTGCGTGGACAAAGAAAACTACTCCCGCCTTTGTATGCGCTGGTTTTTGCGAGGAAATGTAAATGTGTCGACTTAAGGACCACATAGATTGACCGATTTATCGGCCGATAAAAAAAAAATTGTGGAGAAAACACATTTTTTAGGTTCCACTAACCGAATTTGCAAAGGAAAATGAGCTTTTCCACCGAAAATGTGCTTTCTCCACAGATAAATCGTCAGGTCTGTGGGGGCCAGTGTTGCCAACTGAAAATTAAGAAAACGGCTAAATTTAGCCGGAAAACCGGCTTTATTTTTTTCAAAAGCGGCTAAAAATCCGGCTAAATAAATTTCAGCCAGAAAAACGGCCAAAAAACCGGCTATATCATACAACACAATCACATTACGAACAAATATAGTAAAAAACTGATTTTAATAATTTAAATTCTTTCTGGAGAATTACCCATAGCATAGCAAGCATAGTTTTAGGCAGATTTCTTAATTTTATTACATATGTATATGCTCCAATCGCTGGCATAACAGTTAAAATTTACTGAGTTAAATAGCTCAACTAGTCAAAGTTGTTGTATACAGGTACAATTTCTCGGTCAAGTCCATAACCACATTATGTTCGAAATTGTAGAACATAAAATTCGTAAAAGGAGCGTAACTATGGGCAAGGGCAACCGCATTTATGCATGGATCTTACCATCATCGCACCTGAATAATTTTATATTTTGATTAAATTGAAATATTTTATTCATTTACGAATTTGAGCCCTCCAAATGTTATTTCATTTTCCATAGTTACGAAATTGATGTTCCATTTTAGATGTGCCGCCTCTTTTTGTACGGCAGCTCCATGACCGCATGGCTGCTTTCCATCAATTTTTACATATATGTTTTTCTTTAAAGTACCTAATTTCGGGGGTGGGTTTGTATGGCAGCCCTATGACCCCATGGTCCGATTTCATTAATTTGAATTGACACTTATGAAGTGCTCCGAGATATTAGGGACGTTTTATTGTGTTTATCCCGTGCAGGTTTGGGTAGAACTTCATATAAAAAAATGACACTTACCCAGGTAAAGCTAACCCGTGCAACTACCCTACACGGGATAGAGCTCAAATGTAGATGGCGGACACATAGGGGAAATATGAGGGAATTTGTTTTTTCAAACCAAATGTGAGAGTTTTTCTAACCACGAGAAAAGATTTTGCAAAGAAATAATCATCTTTTGTGATAAAATCGACCACATCTAAAAAATAAGCCGACGAAAGCGAGTCAAAGATACACAAAAACTGTCAAATGTCAGCTGTTTGGTCTTAACCGGGATGTTACCCGCGATCGTTTTTTTCGAGTCAGACTTACACGCGATACGAAAAAAACGTCGCTACTGTAATAGAAATCCTTGAAATATTACATGAAACCCACACGTACGCACTCTTTGTTATCTTCGAAACTAATTAAGGAGATATATGCGCTGAAATTCACTTTTTTTTATTGATAAATGTATGGATTTAGGGTTTTTTTTGCAAATTCGTTCAATGACAGAAAATGTGTGTAGTTTGATTAAGATTGGTTTATAAACAAAAAAGTTTCTCTTAGAAAAACTTAAATTGGGGGGCTCGGTTTATATGGCAGCCCCATGACCCTGTGATCCAATTTCGGTGATTTAAACATACAAACAACCTTCTAGCTTGAATACCCATCGAGTAAAACGCGTCGCAACAGACAGACAGACGGACATGTCCCAATCCACTCTCCAAGTCATGCTGATCATATATACTCGTTTCCTCTTCCTTTGATGCGTTACAAACTTATATACCCTTTCACTCTATGAGCGAAGGATATAAAAAATTCACAAAATAATTTTAGCCGGTAAAACGGCCAAAGAAAATTAATTCCGGCTAAAAATCCGGCCGGCCGGAATTACAAATTTCTTCCGGCTAAACAGCACGCTTTCCGGCTAAATTTGGCCGGAAAACGGCTAAATTGGCAACACTGGTGGGGGCTCTTACCTAAACCAGTCAGCGACTATATTCGTTATCATTCATTGTTCATTGGTTTTGCCGCACCTGCAGATCCAGATCTGTCTTCGTATTCTACTAAAATGCTTGCGATAAAAAATGTGCTTGGTAAACTAACCAGCGATTTCCGGGTTTATTTCACAAAACTCGAGTCAGCATTCAATGATGTGAGTGCCTGTTAGGGGACAAGTGCTAGGAATTGCAGACTGTAAAATCAAGAAAATTGTATGATATTTGAAAGAATTTTTTTGACGGTTTTAACCGACAACAATCGTCCGGTCTAAAACCGGAAATAGCCCGGTTAACCGTGCTGAAAGAGTCGGTTTTCGGACGAACCCAACGGTTTTTACATCCCTAATCTCTAGCAGCGCCACCTATAAACTTTCTGCTTGGCTCGCGTCTTGGATATGTACTTTCGAACTTTCGCCCTCAGTATTTTGCACATCTTTAGGCGCAGCGTAATTTCGGCCTTGTATGGTTCGCGTCTTGGCTCGAAACGTTCGAACACGTTTTTTGCACACTGTCTGGCTCATTGCAATTTTGGCTTTTTTATTCCCGGGTAGGGCTGTACTGAAAAAAATATTTCTGAAACTTGTTTCGGAAATTTGTGTCACCAAACATGAGTCTATTTTTAATGTCATCGTGCGTGGACAAAGAAAACTACTCCCGCCTTTGTATGCGCTGGTTTTTGCGAGTAAATGTAAATGTGTCGACTTAAGGACCACATAGATTGACCGATTTATCGGCCGTTAAAAAAAAATTTTGTGGAGAAAACACATTTTTTAGGTTCCACTACCGAATTTGCAAGGGAAAATGAGCTTTTCCACCGAAAATGTGCTTTCTCCACAGAATTTTTTTTTTATCGGCCGATAAATCGTCAGGTTTCCGTGCCGCCAAGCAAAATTGTTGTCGATCGAAAGGTTTCGATGCCCCAACAACGGTTCCGAAGTCCTTTCTCCCAGAAAGGCCTCCGATCCCCCGCTACGGCCCTTAAAAATGGCAATTTTGCTGTCTGGCCGGTGCACAGCCAAATTACAGTTTCCGTGCCGCCAAGCAAAATTGGTGTCGATCGAAAGGTTTCAATGCCCCAACAATGATTCCGAAATTTTGCGGTCTGGCAGGCGCGCAGCCAAATTACAGTTTCCGTGCCGCCAAGCAAAATTGGTGTCGATCGCAAGGTTTCGATGCCCCAACAACAATTCCGTAGTTCCGTTCCACTAACCGAATTTGCAAGGGAAAATGAGCTTGCATTTCTGGGAGAAAGGACTTCGGAATCGTTGTTGGAGCATCGAAACCTTCCGATCGACACCAATTGGCATGGAGCAAACTTGGCGGCACGGAAACTGTAATTTGACTGGGCACCAGCCAGACCGCAAAATTGCCACTTTGAGAGACTGTAGCGGGAGAACGGAGGCATTTCTAGGAGAAAGGACTTCTGAATCGTTGGCGTGGCATCGAAACCTTTCGATCAACACCAATTTTGCTTGGCGGCACGGAAACTGTAATTTGTACTAGCCAGACAGCAAAATTGCCATTCTTAAGGGCTGTAGCGGGGGATCGGAGGCCTTTCTGGGAGAAAGGACTTCGGAATCGTTGTTCGGGCATGGAAACCTTTCGATCGACAACAATTTTGCTTGGCGGCACAGAAACTGTAGTTTTGCTGTGCACCAGCCAGACCGCAAAATTTCGGAATCATTGTTGGGGCATTGAAACCTTTCGATCGACACCAATTTTGCTTGGCGGCACGGAAACTGTAATTTGGCTGTGCTCCCGCCTGGCAGTAAAATTGTTACTCTGAGGTACTGTAGCGGGAGAACGGGGGCGATTCTAATTGAAAGGACTTCGGAATCGTTGTTGGTGCTTTTAAACCTTTCGACACCAATTTTGCTTGGCGGATCGGAAACTGTAATTTGGCTGTGCTCCCGCCTGGCAGTAAAATTGCCACTTTGAGGTACTGTAGCGGGAGAACGGGGGGCGATTCCGGTTGAAAGGAATTCGGAATCGTTGTTGGAGCATCGAAACCTTTCGATCGACAACAATTTTGCTTGGAGGCACGGAAACTGTAATTTGGCTGTGCACCAGCCAGACAGCAAAATTGCCATTTTTAAGGGCCGAAGCGGGAGAACGGAGGCATTTCTGGGAGAAAGGACTTCGGAATCGTTGTTGGGCATCGAAACCTTTCGATCGACAACCATTTTGCTTGGCGGCACGGAAACTGTAATTTGGCTGTGCTCCCGCCTGGCAGTAAAATTGGCACTTTGTGGTACTGTAGCGAGAGAACGGGGGAGATTCTGGTTGAAAGGCATTCGGAATCGTTGTTGGAGCATCGAAACCAGACCACCACCAGACACCAATTGGCATGGAGCAAACTTGGCGGTACGGAAACTGTAATTTGACTGGGCACCAGCCAGACCGCAAAATTGCCACTTTGAGGGGCTGTAGCGGGAGAACGGAGGTATTTCTAGGAGAAAGGACTTCAGAATCGTTGGTGGGGCATCGAAACCTTTCGATCGACACCAATCTTGCTTGGCTGCACGGAAACTGTAATTTTGCTGTGCACCATCCAGACAGCAAAATTGCCATTTTTAAGGGCCGTAGCGGAAGAACGGAGGCATTTCTGGGAGAAAGGACTTCGGAATCGTTGTTGGAGCATCGAAACCTTGCGATCGACACCAATTTTGCTTGGCGGCACGGAAACTGTAATATGGCTGTGCACCAGCCAGACAGCAAAATTGCCATTTTTAAGGGCTGTAGCGGGGGATCGGAGGCCTTTCTGGGAGAAAGGACTTCGGAATCGTTGTTGGGGCATCGAAACCTTTCGATCGACAACAATTTTGCTTGGCGGCACGGAAACTGTAGTTTGGCTGTGCACCAGCCAGACCGCAAAATTTCGGAATCATTGTTGGGGCATTGAAACCTTTCGATCGACACCAATTTTGCTTGGCGGCACGGAAACTGTAATTTGGCTGTGCTCACGCCAGCCAGTAAAATTGCCACTTTAACCCCTGTAGCGGGAGAACGGAGGCATTTCTGGGAGAAAGGACTTCAGAATCGTTGGTGGGACATCGAAAACTTTCGATCGACACCAATTTTGCTTGGCGGCACGGAAACTGTATTTTTTCTGTGCACCAGCCAGGCAGCAAAATTGCCACTTTTAGGTACTGTAGCGGGAGAACGGGGGCGATTCTTTTTGAAAGGACTTCGGAATCGTTGTTGGGGCATCGAAACCTTTTGTAGGCGCAGCGTAATTTCGGCCTTGTATGGCTCGCGTCTTGGCTCGAAACGTTCGAACTCGTTTTTTGCATACTTTCTGGCTCATTGCAATTTTGGCTTTTTTATTCCAGGGTAGGGCTGTACTGGAAAAAATATTTCTGAAACTTGTTTCGGAAATTTGTGTCATTAAACATGAGTTTATTTTTAATGTCATCGTGCGTGGACAAAGAAAACTACTCCCGCCTTCGTATGCGCTGGTTTTTGCGAGTAAATGTAAATGTGTCGACTTAAGGACCACATAGATTGACCGATTTATCGGCCGATAAAAAAAAATTTTGTGGGGAAAAAACATTTTTTAGGTTCAACTACTGAATTTGCAAGGGAAAATGAGCTTTTCCACCGAAAATGTGCTTTCTCCACAGACATTTTTTTTATCGGCCGATAAATCGTCAGGTCTGTGGGGGCTCTTACCTAAACCAGTCAGCGACTATATTCGTTATCATTCATTGTTCATTGGTTTTGCCGCACCTGCAGATCCAGATCTATGTCTTCGTATTCTACTAAAATGCTTGCGATAAAAAATGTGCTTGGTAAACTAACCAGCGATTTCCGGGTTTATTTAATGTCATCGTGCGTGGACAAAGAAAACTACTCCCGCCTTTGTATGCGCTGGTTTTTGCGAGGAAATGTAAATGTGTCGACTTAAGGACCACATAGATTCACCGATTTATCGGCCGATAAAAAAAATTTGTGGAGAAAACACATTTTTTAGGTGCCACTAACCGAATTTGCAAGGGAAAATGAGCTTTTCCACCGAAAATGTGCTTTCTCCACAGATAAATCGTCAGGTCTGTGGGGGCTCTTACCTAAACCAGTCAGCGACTATATTCGTTATCATTCATTGTTCATTGGTTTTGCCGCACCTGCAGATCCAGATCTATGTCTTCGTATTCAACTAAAATGCTTCCGATAAAAAATGTGCTTGGTAAACTAACCAGCGATTTCCGGGTTTATTTCACAAAACTCGAAACAGCATTCAATGATGTGAGTGCCTGTTAGGGGACAAGTGCTAGGAATTGCAGACTGTAAAATCAAGAAAATTGTATGATATTTGAAAGAATTTTTTTGACGGTTTTAACCGACAACAATCGTCCGGTCTAAAACCGGAAATAGCCCGGTTAACCGTGCTGAAAGAGTCGGTTTTCGGACGAACCCAACGGTTTTTGACATCCCTAATCTCTAGCAGCGCCACCTATAAACTTTCTGCTTGGCTCGCGTCTTGGATATGTACTTTCGAACTTTCGCCCTCAGTATTTTGCACATCTTTAGGCGCAGCGTAATTTCGGCCTTGTATGGTTCGCGTCTTGGCTCGAAACGTTCGAACACGTTTTTTGCACACTGTCTGGCTCATTGCAATTTTGGCTTTTTTATTCCCGGGTAGGGCTGTACTGAAAAAAATATTTCTGAATCTTGTTGCGGAAATTTGTGTCACCAAACATGAGTCTATTTTTAATGTCATCGTGCGTGGACAAAGAAAACTACTCCCGCCTTTGTATGCGCTGGTTTTTGCGAGTAAATGTAAATGTGTCGACTTAAGGACCACATAGATTGACCGATTTATCGGCCGTTAAAAAAAAATTTTGTGGAGAAAACACATTTTTTAGGTTCCACTACCGAATTTGCAAGGGAAAATGAGCTTTTCCACCGAAAATGTGCTTTCTCCACAGAAATTTTTTTTTATCGGCCGATAAATCGTCAGGTTTCCGTGCCGCCAAGCAAAATTGTTGTCGATCGAAAGGATTCGATGCCCCAACAACGGTTCCGAAGTCCTTTCTCCCAGAAAGGCCTCCGATCCCCCGCTACGGCCCTTAAAAATGGCAATTTTGCTGTCTGGCTGGTGCACAGCCAAATTACAGTTTCCGTGCCGCCAAGCAAAATTGGTGTCGATCGAAAGGTTTCGATGCCCCAACAACAATTCCGTAGTTCCGTTCCACTAACCGAATTTGCAAGGGAAAATGAGCTTGCATTTCTGGGAGAAAGGACTTCGGAATCGTTGTTGGGCATCGAAACCTTTCGATCGACAACCATTTTGCTTGGCGGCACGGAAACTGTAATTTGGCTGTGCTCACGCCTGGCAGTAAAATTGGCACTTTGTGGTACTGTAGCGGGAGAACGGGGGAGATTCTGGTTGAAAGGAATTCGGAATCGTTGTTGGAGCATCGAAACCTTCCGATCGACACCAATTGGCATGGAGCAAACTTGGCGGCACGGAAACTGTAATTTGACTGGGCACCAGCCAGACCGCAAAATTGCCACTTTGAGAGACTGTAGCGGGAGAACGGAGGCATTTCTAGGAGAAAGGACTTCTGAATCGTTGGTGTGGCATCGAAACCTTTCGATCAACACCAATTTTGCTTGGCGGCACGGAAACTGTAATTTGGCTGTGTACTAGCCAGACAGCAAAATTGCCATTTTTAAGGGCTGTAGCGGGGGATCGGAGGCATTTCTAGGAGAAAGGACTTCAGAATCGTTGGTGGGGCATCGAAACCTTTCGATCGACACCAATTTCCATCGACACCAATTTTGCTTGGCGGCATGGAAACTGTAATTTGGCTGGGCACCAGCCAGACCGCAAAATTGCCACTTTGAGGGGCTGTAGCGGGAGAACGGAGGCATTTCTAGGAGAAAGGACTTCAGAATCGTTGTTGGGCATCGAAACCTTTCGATCGACAACAATTTTGCTTGGCGGCACGGAAACTGTAATTTGGCTGTGCTCCCGCCTGGCAGTAAAATTGTTACTCTGAGGTACTGTAGCGGGAGAACGGGGGCGATTCTAATTGAAAGGACTTCGGAATCGTTGTTGGTGCATTTAAACCTTTCGACACCAATTTTGCTTGGCGGATCGGAAACTGTAATTTGGCTGTGCTCCCGCCTGGCAGTAAAATTGCCACTTTGTGGTACTGTAGCGGGAGAACGGGGGGCAATTCCGGTTGAAAGGAATTCGGAATCGTTGTTGGAGCATCGAAACCTTTCGATCGACAACAATTTTGCTTGGAGGCACGGAAACTGTAATTTGGCTGTGCACCAGCCAGACAGCAAAATTGCCATTTTTAAGGGCCGAAGCGGGAGATCGGAGGCATTTCTGGGAGATGTCATCGTGCGTGGACAAAGAAAACTTTGTATGCGCTGGTTTTTGCGAGTAAATGTAAATGTGTCGACTTAAGGACCACATAGAGCGATTTATCGGCCGATAAAAAAAAATTTTGTGGGGAAAACACATTTTTTAGGTTCCACTACCGAATTTGCAAGGGAAAATGAGCATTTCCACCGAAAATGTGCTTTCTCCACAGACATTTTTTTTTTATCGGCCGATAAATCGTCAGGTCTGTGGGGGCTCTTACCTAAACCAGTCAGCGACTATATTCGTTATCATTCATTGTTCATTGGTTTTGCCGCACCTGCAGATCCAGATCTATGTCTTCGTATTCTACTAAAATGCTGGCGATAAAAAATGTGCTTGGTAAACTAACCAGCGATTTCCGGGTTTATTTAATGTCATCGTGCGTGGACAAAGAAAACTACTCCCGCCTTTGTATGCGCTGGTTTTTGCGAGGAAATGTAAATGTGTCGACTTAAGGACCACATAGATTGACCGATTTATCGGCCGATAAAGAAAAAAATTTGTGGAGAAAACACATTTTTTAGGTTCCACTACCGAATTTTGTAGCGGGAGAACGGGGGCGATTCTGGTTGAAAGGACTTTGTAATCGTCGTTGGAGCATCGAAACCTTTCCATCGACACCAATTTTGCTTGGCGGCTCGGAAACTGTAATTTGGCTGTGCTCCCGCCTGGCAGCAAAATTGCCATTTTTAAGGGCCGAAGCAGGAGAACGGGGGGCGATTCCGGTTGAAAGGAATTCGGAATCGTTGTTGGAGCATCGAAACCTTTCGATCGACAACAATTTTGCTTGGAGGCACGGAAACTAATTTGGCTGTGCACCAGCCAGACAGCAAAATTGCCATTTTTAGGGGCCGAGGCGGGAGAACGGAGGCATTTCTGGGAGAAAGGACTTCGGAATCGTTATTGGGCATTGAAACCTTTCGATCGACAACCATTTTGCTTGGCGGCACGGAAAGTTTAATTTGGCTGTGCTCCCGCCTGGCAGTAAAATTGGCACTTTGTGGTACTGTAGCGAGAGAACGGGGGAGATTCTGGTTGAAAGGCATTCGGAATCGTTGTTGGAGCATCGAAACCTTCTGATCGACACCAATTGGCATGGAGCAAACTTGGCGGCACGGAAACTGTAATTTGACTGGGCACCAGCCAGACCGCAAAATTGCCACTTTGAGGGGCTGTAGCGGGAGAACGGAGGTATTTCTAGGAGAAAGGACTTCAAAATCGTTGGTGGGGCATCGAAACCTTTCGATCGACACCAATCTTGCTTGGCGGCACGGAAACTGTAATTTGGCTGTGCACCATCCAGACAGCAAAATTGCCATTTTTAAGGGCCGAAGCGGGAGAACGGAGGCATTTCTGGGAGAAATGTAGCGGGAGAACGGGGGCGATTCTAATTGAAAGGACTTCGGAATCGTTGTTGGTGCATTTAAACCTTTCGACACCAATTTTGCTTGGCGGATCGGAAACTGTAATTTGGCTGTGCTCCCGCCTGGCAGTAAAATTGCCACTTTGTGGTACTGTAGCTGGAGAACGGGGGGCGATTCCGGTTGAAAGGAATTCGGAATCGTTGTTGGAGCATCGAAACCTTTCGATCGACAACAATTTTGCTTGGAGGCACGGAAACTAATTTGGCTGAGCACCAGCCAGACAGCAAAATTGCCATTTTTAGGGGCCGCGGCGGGAGAACGGAGGCATTTCTGGGAGAAAGGACTTCGGAATCGTTATTGGGCATTGAAACCTTTCGATCGACAACCATTTTGCTTGGCGGCACGGAAAGTTTAATTTGGCTGTGCTCCCGCCTGGCAGTAAAATTGGCACTTTGTGGTACTGTAGCGAGAGAACGGGGGAGATTCTGGTTGAAAGGCATTCGGAATCGTTGTTGGAGCATCGAAACCTTCTGATCGACACCAATTGGCATGGAGCAAACTTGGCGGCACGGAAACTGTAATTTGACTGGGCACCAGCCAGACCGCAAAATTGCCACTTTGAGGGGCTGTAGCGGGAGAACGGAGGTATTTCTAGGAGAAAGGACTTCAAAATCGTTGGTGGGGCATCGAAACCTTTCGATCGACACCAATCTTGCTTGGCGGCACGGAAACTGTAATTTGGCTGTGCACCATCCAGACAGCAAAATTGCCATTTTTAAGGGCTGTAGCGGAAGAACGGAGGCATTTCTGGGAGAAAGGACTTCGGAATCGTTGTTGGAGCATCGAAACCTTGCGATCGACACCAATTTTGCTTAGCGGCACGGAAACTGTAATATGGCTGTGCACCAGCCAGACAGCAAAATTGCCATTTTTAAGGGCTGTAGCGGGGGATCGGAGGCCTTTTTGGGAGAAAGGACTTCGGAATCGTTGTTGGGGCATCGAAACCTTTCGATCGACAACAATTTTGCTTGGCGGCACGGAAACTGTAGTTTGGCTGTGCACCAGCCAGACCGCAAAATTTCGGAATCATTGTTGAGGCATCGAAACCTTTCGATCGACACCAATTTTGCTTGGCGGCACGGAAACTGTATTTTTTCTGTGCACCAGCCAGGCAGCAAAATTGCCACTTTTAGGTACTGTAGCGGGAGAACGGGGGCGATTCTTTTTGAAAGGACTTCGGAATCGTTGTTGGGGCATCGAAACCTTTTGTAGGCGCAGCGTAATTTCGGCCTTGTATGGCTCGCGTCTTGGCTCGAAACGTTCGAACTCGTTTTTTGCATACTTTCTGGCTCATTGCAATTTTGGCTTTTTTATTCCCGGGTAGGGCTGTACTGGAAAAAATATTTCTGAAACTTGTTTCGGAAATTTGTGTCATTAAACATGAGTTTATTTTTAATGTCATCGTGCGTGGACAAAGAAAACTACTCCCGCCTTTGTATGCGCTGGTTTTTGCGAGTAAATGTAAATGTGTCGACTTAAGGACCACATAGACCGATTTATCGGCCGATAAAAAAAAATTTTGTGGGGAAAACACATTTTTTAGGTTCCACTACCGAATTTGCAAGGGAAAATGAGCTTTTCCACCGAAAATGTGCTTTCTCCACAGACATTTTTTTTTTTATCGGCCGATAAATCGTCAGGTCTGTGGGGGATCTTACCTAAACCAGTCAGCGACTATATTCGTTATCATTCATTGTTCATTGGTTTTGCCGCACCTGCAGATCCAGATCTATGTCTTCGTATTCTACTAAAATGCTGGCGATAAAAAATGTGCTTGGTAAACTAACCAGCGATTTCCGGGTTTATTTAATGTCATCGTGCGTGGACAAAGAAAACTACTCCCGCCTTTGTATGCGCTGTTTTTTGCGAGGAAATGTAAATGTGTCGACTTAAGGACCACATAGATTGACCGATTTATCGGCCGATAAAAAAAAATTTGTGGAGAAAACACATTTTTTAGGTTCCACCAACCGAATTTGCAAGGGAAAATGAGCTTTTCCACCGAAAATGTGCTTTCTCCACAGACATTTTTTTTTTTATCGGCCGATAAATCGTCAGGTCTGTGGGGGATCTTACCTAAACCAGTCAGCGACTATATTCGTTATCATTCATTGTTCATTGGTTTTGCCGCACCTGCAGATCCAGATCTATGTCTTCGTATTCTACTAAAATGCTTGCAAAAAAAATGTGCTTGGTAAACTAACCAGCGATTTCCGGGTTTATTTCACAAAACTCGAGTCAGCATTCAATGATGTGAGTGCCTGTTAGGGGACAAGTGCTAGGAATTGCAGACTGTAAAATCAAGAAAATTGTATGATATTTGAAAGAATTTTTTTGACGGTTTTAACCGACAACAATCGTCCGGTCTAAAACCGGAAATAGCCCGGTTAACCGTTCTGAAAGAGTCGGTTTTCGGACGAACCCAACGGTTTTTGACATCCCTAATATCCAGCAGCGCCACCTATAAACTTTCTGCTTGGCTCGCGTCTTGGATATGTACTTTCGAACTTTCGCCCTCAGTATTTTGCACATCTTTAGGAGCAGCGTAATTTCGGCCTTGTATGGTTCGCGTCTTGGCTCGAAACTTTCGAACACGTTTTTTGCACACTGTCTGTCTCATTGCAATTTTAGCTTTTTTTATTCCCGGGTAGGGCTGTACTGAAAAAAATATTTCTGAAACTTGTTTCGGAAATTTGTGTCACTAAACATGAGTCTATTTTTAATGTCATCGTGCGTGGACAAAGAAAACTACTCCCGCCTTTGTATGCGCTGGTTTTTGCGAGTAAATGTAAATGTGTCGACTTAAGGACCACATAGATTGACCGATTTATCGGCCGATAAAAAAAAATTTTGTGGAGAAAACACATTTTTTAGGTTCCACTACCGAATTTGCAAGGGAAAATGAGCTTTTCCACCGAAAATG
The DNA here is from genome assembly GCA_949715475.1 of Microchrysa polita. Lineage (NCBI taxonomy): Eukaryota > Metazoa > Arthropoda > Insecta > Diptera > Stratiomyidae > Microchrysa > Microchrysa polita. The sequence goes on from OX454420.1 coordinate 44,119,528, forward strand.
TGCTTTCTCCACAGAAATTTTTTTTTTATCGGCCGATAAATCGTCAGGTCTGTGGGGGCTCTTACCTAAACCAGTCAGCGACAATATTCGTTATCATTCATTGTTCATTGGTTTTGCCGCACCTGCAGATCCAGATCTATGTTTCGTATTCTACTAAAATGCTTGCGATAAAAAATGTGCTTGGTAAACTAACCAGCGATTTCCGGGTTTATTTCACAAAACTCGAGTCAGCATTCAAAGATGTGAGTGCCTGTTAGGGGCAAGTGCTAGGAATTGCAGACTGTAAAATCAAAAAAATTGTATGATATTTGAAAGAATTTTTTTGACGGTTTTAACCGACAACAATCGTCCGGTCTAAAACCAGAAATAGCCCGGTTAACCGTTCTGAAAGAGTCGGTTTTTTGGACGAACCGAACGGTTTTTGACATCCCTAATCTCTAGCAGCGCCACCTATCAACTTTCTGCTTGGCTCGCGTCTTGGATATGTACTTTCGAACTTTCGCCCTCAGTATTTTGCACATCTTTAGGCGCAGCGTAATTTCGGCCTTGTATGGTTCCACCGAAAATGTGCTTTCTCCACAGACATTTTTTTTTTATCGGCCGATAAATCGTCAGGTCTGTGGGGGATCTTACCTAAACCAGTCAGCGACTATATTCGTTATCATTCATTGTTCATTGGTTTTGCCGCACCTGCAGATCCAGATCTATGTCTTCGTATTCTACTAAAATGCTTGCAAAAAAAAATGTGCTTGGTAAACTAACCAGCGATTTCCGGGTTTATTTCACAAAACTCGAGTCAGCATTCAATGATGTGAGTGCCTGTTAGGGGACAAGTGCTAGGAATTGCAGACTGTAAAATCAAGAAAATTGTATGATATTTGAAAGAATTTTTTTGACGGTTTTAACCGACAACAATCGTCCGGTCTAAAACCGGAAATAGCCCGGTTAACCGTTCTGAAAGAGTCGGTTTTCGGACGAACCCAACGGTTTTTGACATCCCTAATATCTAGCAGCGCCACCTATAAACTTTCTGCTTGGCTCGCGTCTTGGATATGTACTTTCGAACTTTCGCCCTCAGTATTTTGCACATCTTTAGGAGCAGCGTAATTTCGGCCTTGTATGGTTCGCGTCTTGGCTCGAAACTTTCGAACACGTTTTTTGCACACTGTCTGGGCTGTGTGAAGTTAGCCAGTCATTTTTTTGAAATTAGGTCCTTTTTCTCGGTGAACCGTTTGTTCTACAGCGGCTACGTTTGTTCTTGATTGTTCGCCAATTAATGTCGTTTGTTCTTCTCTAATTATTTAATTATAGCAACTTTGAAATTGTGAGTGTGAACTTAGCCAGTCATTTTTAAATATGGGTCGGAAAGGTATAGGTTTGGTATCAATCGAAAGCCAGACGTTTGTTCATTTTGTAGGGCGTTTGTTCATCCTGGAAACGGAAGGATACAGGAATTATTAAGGAAAAAGAGATTAGTTGTGACGTCATCTTCACTCAACCAACGCCATCTACTCAGCTCAGCTGTACGATGATGGTGTGGATCTTGCATAAATTGTTCGCGGGACACGGGTTGCCCGTACAGCTGAGCTGAGTAGATGGCGTTGGTTGAGTGAAGATGACGTCACAACTAATCTCCTTTCCTTAAATATTCCTGTACGGGCAACCCGTGTCCCGCGAACAATTTATGCAAGATCCACACCATCATCGTACAGCTGAGCTGAGTAGTTCCTTAATAATTCCTGTATCCTTCCGTTTCCAGAATGAACAAACGCCCTACAAAATGAACAAACGTCTGGCTTTCGATTGATACGAAACCTATACCTTTCCGACCCATATTTAAAAATGACTGGCTAAGTTCACACTCACAATTTTAAAGTTGCTATAATTAAATAATTAGAGAAGAACAAACGATAATAATTGGCGAACAATCAAGAACAAACGTAGCCGCTGTAGAACAAACGGTTCACCGAGCAAAAGGACCTAATTTCAAAAAAATGACTGGCTAACTTCACACAGCCCACTGTCTGGCTCATTGCAATTTTAGCTTTTTTATTCCCGGGTAGGGCTGTACTGAAAAAAATATTTCTGAAACTTGTTTCGGAAATTTGTGTCACTAAACATGAGTCTATTTTTAATGTCATCGTGCGTGGACAAAGAAAACTACTCCCGCCTTTGTATGCGCTGGTTTTTGCGAGTAAATGTAAATGTGTCGACTTAAGGACCACATAGATTGACCGATTTATCGGCCGATAAAAAAAAATTTTGTGGAGAAAACACATTTTTTAGGTTCCACTACCGAATTTGCAAGGGAAAATGAGCTTTTCCACCGAAAATGTGCTTTCTCCACAGAAATTTTTTTTTTATCGGCCGATAAATCGTCAGGTCTGTGGGGGCTCTTACCTAAACCAGTCAGCGACTATATTCGTTATCATTCATTGTTCATTGGTTTTGCCGCACCTGCAGATCCAGATCTATGTTTCGTATTCTACTAAAATGCTTGCGATAAAAAATGTGCTTGGTAAACTAACCAGCGATTTCCGGGTTTATTTCACAAAACTCGAGTCAGCATTCAAAGATGTGAGTGCCTGTTAGGGGCAAGTGCTAGGAATTGCAGACTGTAAAATCAAGAAAATTGTATGATATTTGAAAGAATTTTTTTGACGGTTTTAACCGACAACAATCGTCCGGTCTAAAACCGGAAATAGCCCGGTTAACCGTTCTGAAAGAGTCGGTTTTTTGGACGAACCGAACGGTTTTTGACATCCCTAATCTCTAGCAGCGCCACCTATCAACTTTCTGCTTGGCTCGCGTCTTGGATATGTACTTTCGAACTTTCGCCCTCAGTATTTTGCACATCTTTAGGCGCAGCGTAATTTCGGCCTTGTATGGTTCGCGTCTTGGCTCGAAACTTTCGAACTCGTTTTTTTGCATACTTTCTGGCTCATTGCAGTTTTGGCTTTTTTATTCCCGGGTAGGGCTGTACTGAAAAAATATTTCTGAAACTTGTTTCGGAAATTTGTGTCATAAAACATGAGTCTATTTTTAATGTCATCCATCGTGCGTGGACAAAGAAAACTACTCCTGCCTTTGTATGCGCTGGTTTTTGCGAGTAAATGTAAATGAGTCGACTTAAGGACCACACAGATTGACCAATTTATCGGCCGATAAAAAAAAATTTTGTGGAGAAAACACATTTTTTAGGTTCCACTACCGAATTTGCAAGGGAAAATGGGCTTTTCCACCGAAAATGTGCATTCTCCACAGAAATTTTTTTTTATCGGCCGATAAATCGGTCAATCTATGTGGTCCTTAAGTCGACACATTTACATCGGCCGATAAATCGTCAGGTCTGTGGGGGATCTTACCTAAACCAGTCAGCGACTATATTCGTTATCATTCATTGTTCATTGGTTTTGCCGCACCTGCAGATCCAGATCTATGTCTTCGTATTCTACTAAAATGCTGGCGATAAAAAATGTGCTTGGTAAACTAACCAGCGATTTCCGGGTTTATTTAATGTCATCGTGCGTGGACAAAGAAAACTACTCCCGCCTTTGTATGCGCTGGTTTTTGCGAGGAAATGTAAATGTGTCGACTTAAGGACCACATAGATTGACCGATTTATCGGCCGATAAAAAATAATTTGTGGAGAAAACACATTTTTTAGGTTCCACCAACCGAATTTGCAAGGGAAAATGAGCTTTTCCACCGAAAATGTGCTTTCTCCACAGACATTTTTTTTTTTATCGGCCGATAAATCGTCAGGTCTGTGGGGGATCTTACCTAAACCAGTCAGCGACTATATTCGTTATCATTCATTGTTCATTGGTTTTGCCGCACCTGCAGATCCAGATCTACGTCTTCGTATTCTACTAAAATGCTTGCAAAAAAAAATGTGCTTGGTAAACTAACCAGCGATTTCCGGGTTTATTTCACAAAACTCGAGTCAGCATTCAATGATGTGAGTGCCTGTTAGGGGACAAGTGCTAGGAATTGCAGACTGTAAAATCAAGAAAATTGTATGATATTTGAAAGAATTTTTTTGACGGTTTTAACCGACAACAATCGTCCGGTCTAAAACCGGAAATAGCCCGGTTAACCGTTCTGAAAGAGTCGGTTTTCGGACGAACCCAACGGTTTTTGACATCCCTAATATCTAGCAGCGCCACCTATAAACTTTCTGCTTGGCTCGCGTCTTGGATATGTACTTTCGAACTTTCGCCCTCAGTATTTTGCACATCTTTAGGAGCAGCGTAATTTCGGCCTTGTATGGTTCGCGTCTTGGCTCGAAACTTTCGAACACGTTTTTTGCACACTGTCTGGCTCATTGCAATTTTAGCTTTTTTATTCCCGGGTAGGGCTGTACTGAAAAAAATATTTCTGAAACTTGTTTCGGAAATTTGTGTCACTAAACATGAGTCTATTTTTAATGTCATCGTGCGTGGACAAAGAAAACTACTCCCGCCTTTGTATGCGCTGGTTTTTGCGAGTAAATGTAAATGTGTCGACTTAAGGACCACATAGATTGACCGATTTATCGGCCGATAAAAAAAAATTTTGTGGAGAAAACACATTTTTTAGGTTCCACTACCGAATTTGCAAGGGAAAATGAGCTTTTCCACCGAAAATGTGCTTTCTCCACAGAAATTTTTTTTTATCGGCCGATAAATCGTCAGGTCTGTGGGGGCTCTTACCTAAACCAGTCAGCGACTATATTCGTTATCATTCATTGTTCATTGGTTTTGCCGCACCTGCAGATCCAGATCTATGTTTCGTATTCTACTAAAATGCTTGCGATAAAAAATGTGCTTGGTAAACTAACCAGCGATTTCCGGGTTTATTTCACAAAACTCGAGTCAGCATTCAAAGATGTGAGTGCCTGTTAGGGGCAAGTGCTAGGAATTGCAGACTGTAAAATCAAAAAAATTGTATGATATTTGAAAGAATTTTTTTGACGGTTTTAACCGACAACAATCGTCCGGTCTAAAACCGGAAATAGCCCGGTTAACCGTTCTGAAAGAGTCGGTTTTTTGGACGAACCGAACGGTTTTTGACATCCCTAATCTCTAGCAGCGCCACCTATCAACTTTCTGCTTGGCTCGCGTCTTGGATATGTACTTTCGAACTTTCGCCCTCAGTATTTTGCACATCTTTAGGCGCAGCGTAATTTCGGCCTTGTATGGTTCCACCGAAAATGTGCTTTCTCCACAGACATTTTTTTTTTTATCGGCCGATAAATCGTCAGGTCTGTGGGGGATCTTACCTAAACCAGTCAGCGACTATATTCGTTATCATTCATTGTTCATTGGTTTTGCCGCACCTGCAGATCCAGATCTATGTCTTCGTATTCTACTAAAATGCTTGCAAAAAAAAATGTGCTTGGTAAACTAACCAGCGATTTCCGGGTTTATTTCACAAAACTCGAGTCAGCATTCAATGATGTGAGTGCCTGTTAGGGGACAAGTGCTAGGAATTGCAGACTGTAAAATCAAGAAAATTGTATGATATTTGAAAGAATTTTTTTGACGGTTTTAACCGACAACAATCGTCCGGTCTAAAACCGGAAATAGCCCGGTTAACCGTTCTGAAAGAGTCGGTTTTCGGACGAACCCAACGGTTTTTGACATCCCTAATATCTAGCAGCGCCACCTATAAACTTTCTGCTTGGCTCGCGTCTTGGATATGTACTTTCGAACTTTCGCCCTTAGTATTTTGCACATCTTTAGGAGCAGCGTAATTTCGGCCTTGTATGGTTCGCGTCTTGGCTCGAAACTTTCGAACACGTTTTTTGCACACTGTCTGGCTCATTGCAATTTTAGCTTTTTTATTCCCGGGTAGGGCTGTACTGAAAAAAATATTTCTGAAACTTGTTTCGGAAATTTGTGTCACTAAACATGAGTCTATTTTTAATGTCATCGTGCGTGGACAAAGAAAACTACTCCCGCCTTTGTATGCGCTGGTTTTTGCGAGTAAATGTAAATGTGTCGACTTAAGGACCACATAGATTGACCGATTTATCGGCCGATAAAAAAAAATTTTGTGGAGAAAACACATTTTTTAGGTTCCACTACCGAATTTGCAAGGGAAAATGAGCTTTTCCACCGAAAATGTGCTTTCTCCACAGAAATTTTTTTTTTATCGGCCGATAAATCGTCAGGTCTGTGGGGGCTCTTACCTAAACCAGTCAGCGACTATATTCGTTATCATTCATTGTTCATTGGTTTTGCCGCACCTGCAGATCCAGATCTATGTTTCGTATTCTACTAAAATGCTTGCGATAAAAAATGTGCTTGGTAAACTAACCAGCGATTTCCGGGTTTATTTCACAAAACTCGAGTCAGCATTCAAAGATGTGAGTGCCTGTTAGGGGCAAGTGCTAGGAATTGCAGACTGTAAAATCAAGAAAATTGTATGATATTTGAAAGAATTTTTTTGACGGTTTTAACCGACAACAATCGTCCGGTCTAAAACCGGAAATAGCCCGGTTAACCGTTCTGAAAGAGTCGGTTTTTTGGACGAACCGAACGGTTTTTGACATCCCTAATCTCTAGCAGCGCCACCTATCAACTTTCTGCTTGGCTCGCGTCTTGGATATGTACTTTCGAACTTTCGCCCTCAGTATTTTGCACATCTTTAGGCGCAGCGTAATTTCGGCCTTGTATGGTTCGCGTCTTGGCTCGAAACTTTCGAACTCGTTTTTTTGCATACTTTCTGGCTCATTGCAGTTTTGGCTTTTTTATTCCCGGGTAGGGCTGTACTGAAAAAATATTTCTGAAACTTGTTTCGGAAATTTGTGTCATAAAACATGAGTCTATTTTTAATGTCATCCATCGTGCGTGGACAAAGAAAACTACTCCTGCCTTTGTATGCGCTGGTTTTTGCGAGTAAATGTAAATGAGTCGACTTAAGGACCACACAGATTGACCAATTTATCGGCCGATAAAAAAAAATTTTGTGGAGAAAACACATTTTTTAGGTTCCACTACCGAATTTGCAAGGGAAAATGGGCTTTTCCACCGAAAATGTGCATTCTCCACAGAAATTTTTTTTTATCGGCCGATAAATCGGTCAATCTATGTGGTCCTTAAGTCGACACATTTACATTTACTCGCAAAAACCAGCGCATACAAAGGCGGGAGTAGTTTTCTTTGTCCACGCACGATGACATTAAAAATAGACTCATGTTTGATGACACAAATTTCCGAAACAAGTTTCAGAAATATTTTTTTCAGTACAGCCCTACCCGGGAATAAAAAAAGCCAAAATTGCAATGAGCCAGAAAGTATGCAAAAAACGAGTTCGAAAGTTTCGAGCCAAGACGCGAACCATACAAGGCCGAAATTACGCTGCGCCTAAAGATGTGCAAAATACTGTTGGCGAAAGTTGGAAAGTACATATCTAAGACGCGAGCCAAGCAGAAAGTTTATAGGTGGCGCTGCTAGAGATTAGGGATGTCAAAAACCGTTCGGTTCGTCCAAAAACCGACTCTTTCAGAACGGTTAACCGGACATTTTCCGGTTTTAGACCGGACGATTGTTGTCGGTTAAAACCGTCAACAAAATTCTTTCAAATATCATACAATTTTCTTGATTTTACAGTCTGCAATTCCTAGCACTTGTCCCCTAACAGGCACTCACATCATTGAATGCTGACTCGAGTTTTGTGAAATAAACCCGGAAATCGCTGGTTAGTTTACCAAGCACATTTTTTATCGCAAGCATTTTAGTAGAATACGAAGACATAGATCTGGATCTGGAGGTGCGGCAAAACCAATGAACAATGAATGATAACGAATATAGTCGCTGACTGGTTTAGGTAAGAGCCCCCACAGACCTGACGATTTATCGGCCGATAAAAAAAAAATGCCTGTGGAGAAAGCACATTTTCGGTGGAAAAGCTCATTTTCCCTTGCAAATTCGGTAGTGGAACCTAAAAAATGTGTTTTCTGCACAAAATTGTTTTTTATCGGCCGATAAATCGGTCAATCTATGTGGTCCTTAAGTCGACACATTTACAATGAAACGGCTACTCGCAAAAACCAGCGCATACAAACGCGGGAGTAGTTTTCTTTGTCCACGCACGATGACATTAAAAATAGATTCATGTTTGATGACACAAATTTCCGAAACAAGTTTCAGAAATATTTTTTTCAGTACAGCCCTACCCGGGAATAAAAAAGCCAAAATTGCAATGAGCCAGAAAGTATGCAAAAAACGAGTTCGAAAGTTTCGAGCCAAGACGCGAACCATACAAGGCCGAAATTACGCTGCGCCTAAAGATGTGCAAAATACTGAGGGCAAAAGTTCGATAGTACATATCCAAGACGCGAGCCAAGCAGAAAGTTTATAGGTGGCACTGCTAGAGATTAGGGATGTCAAAAACCGCTCGGTTCGTCCGAAACCCGACTCTTTCAGAACGGTTAACCGGGAGGTTTTAGACCGGACGATTGTTGCCGGTTAAAACCGTCAAAAAAATTCTTTCAAATATACAATTTTCTTGATTTTACAGTCTGCAATTCCTAGCACTTGTCCCCTAACAGGCACTCACATCATTGAATGCTGACTCGAGTTTTGTCAAATAAACTTAAGGACCACATAGATTGGCCGATTTATCTCCCGATAAAAAAAAATGTTGTGGAGAAAACACATTTTTTAGGTTCCACTACCGAATTTGCAAGGGAAAATGAGCTTTTCCACCGAAAATACCGAAAATGTGCTTTCTCCACAGACATTTTTTTTTTATCGGCCGATAAATCGTCAGGTTTGTGAGGGCTCTTACCTAAACCAGTCAGCGACTATATTCGTTATCATTCATTGTTCATTGGTTTTGCCGCACCTCGAGATCCAGATCTATGTCTTCGTATTCTACTAAAATGCTTGCGATAAAAAATGTGCTTGGTAAACTAACCAGCGATTTCCGGGTTTATTTCACAAAACTCAACTCAGCATTCAATGATGTGAGTCCCTGTTAGGGGACAAGTGCTAGGAATTGCAGACTGTAAAATCAAGAAAATTGTATGAGACGGTTTTAACCGACAACAATCGTCCGGTCTAAAACCGGAAATAGCCCGGTTAACCGTTCTGAAAGAGTCGGTTTTCGGACGAACCGAACGGTTTTTGACATCCCTTGTGGCGGTAACAGAATTGACACCAGAGGCGTTGCCATCGCGAGGATGATGGAATTCGATGACAGCAACGATGACTCTCTCTCCCACTCACCGACAACCAACCAAGTAACACGCACTTTGTTAATTGTTCAGCCATTGATACAGTGAGACAATAAAAGCATTATTATAACGTTTTACGTCGGGCGTTTTGTCTTTTCCTGGCCTTTATAAGAGTAGAGCTTAGTGTTCTCTACACCCTAATCTCTAGCAGCGCCACCTATAAACTTTCTGCTTGGCTCGCGTCTTGGATATGTACTTTCGAACTTTCGCCCTCAGTATTTTGCACATCTTAAGGCGCAGCGTAATTTCGGCCTTGTATGGTTCGCGTCTTGGCTCGAAAATTTCGAACTCGTTTTTGCGTACTTTCTGGCTCATTGCAATTTTGGCTTTTTTATTCCCGGGTAGGGCTGTATTGAAAAAAATATTTCTGAAACTTGTTTCGGAAATTTGTGTCATCAAACATGAGTTCATTTTTAATGTCATCGTGCGTGGACAAAGAAAACTACTCCCGCCTTTGTATGCGCTGGTTTTTGCGAGTAAATGTAAATGTGTCGACTTAAGGACTGATTGACTGATTATCGGCCGATAAAAAAAATTTTTGTGGAGAAAACACATTTTTTAGGTTCCACTACCGAATTTGCAAGGGAAAATGAGCTTTTTCACCGAAAATGTGCTTTCTCCACAGACATTTTTTTTATCGGCCGATAAATCGTCAGGTCTGTGGGGGCTCTTACCTTAACCAGTCAGCGACTATATTCGTTATCATTCATTGTTCATTGGTTTTGCCGCACCTGCAGATCCAGATCTATGTCTTCGTATTCTACTAAAATCCTTGCGATAAAAAATGTGCTTGGTAAACTAACCAGCGATTTCCGGGTTCATTTCACAAAACTCGAGTCAGCATTCAATGTGAGTGCCTGTTAGGGGACAAGTGCTAGGAATTGCAGACTGTAAAATCAAGAAAATTGTATGATATTTGAAAGAATTTTTTTGACGGTTTTAACCGACAACAATTGTCCGGTCTAAAACCGGAAATAGCCCGGTTAACCGTTCTGAAAGAGTCGGTTTTCGGACGAACCGAACGGTTTTTGACATCCCCAATATCAAGCAGCGCCACCTATAAACTTTCTGCTTGGCTCGCGTCTTGGATATATACTTTCGAACTTTTGCCCTCAGTATTTTGCACATCTTTAGGCGCAGCGTAATTTCGGCCTTGTATGGTTCGCGTCTTGGCTCGAAACTTTCGAACTCGTTTTTGCATACTTTCTGGCTCATTGCAATTTTGGCTTTTTTATTCCCGGGTAGGGCTGTACTGAAAAAAATATTTCTGAAACTTGTTTCGGAAATTTGTGTCATCAAACATGAGTCTATTTTTAATGTCATCGTGCGTGGACAAAGAAAACTACTCCCGCGTTTGAATGCGCTGGTTTTTGGCGAGTAGCCGTTTCATTGTAAATGTGTCGACTTAAGGACCACATAGATTGACCTATTTATCGGCCGATAAAAAAAAATTTTGTGGAGAAAACACATTTTTTTAGGTTCCACTACCGAATTTGCAAGGGAAAATGAGCTTTTCCACCGAAAATGTGCTTTCTCCACAGACATTTTTTTTTATCGGCCGATAAATCGTCAGGTCTGTGGGGGCTCTTACCTAAACCAGTCAGCGACTATATTCGTTATCATTCATTGTTCATTGGTTTTGCCGCACCTGCAGATCCAGATCTATGTCTTCGTATTCTACTAAAATGCTTGCGATAAAAAATGTGCTTGGTAAACTAACCAGCGATTTCCGGGTTTATTTAACCCTAGTTTACTGTTTGGGGTGCAAATGCACCCCAGCGCATGTTTCACTTAATATAACTTCGAAATTTTTCAAGTTTTCATTATCAATTTTTCAATAGCTTAACAAAATTTAGTTTTGTTTTAGTTTTTAAAGTTTGTACAAATGTAGCTACATAAACTTATTTTTTTACGATTTTTTTGTGGAAAGAAGTCATTGGTTCTGGCGTAGGTGCATTTGCACCATAAATAATTTTTTTAAATTCGGAACTATTTATTTTAATGTTAAATTGATATTTATTTTGAAATAAAGGTAATAGGATCTAAACTTATATATGGGATGAGAAAAAAACTTTAAAAATGTTAATAATAGTACGAAATTTTGTTTCTTCAGGATGAACTTTGCGACATCAAATGTGGCTGTGTTTCAGACACGATTTGAATTTGAAACTGTTTCATATTTCTCTAAATTTCATAAATTAACAACAGAAACTTAGTCAAATGATCAGAAATACTAATTGCAGAAGAGTGTGCTGAATAAAATTTCGAAAAAGAGTTGCATTTCGGAATTTGTGAACAAAATTTCTCTTCGAGTCCATTAGTTTCGGCCTGCTATTTTTATCAATGCGAAGCGATTTCACTTTTATAATTGAAGTAATAAGTTCTTCTAATGATGAGGAACCTGCAAAGATGCATAACTCTCGCAAAATCAGTGAATTGGACGCACACCATACGGAAGTTTCATGAACATGACTCTTATTTTAGTTTATCATGTCACTCAAGTATGAATATCAGTGCCTGCCGTCCAACCAAACTTAACATGTTTGCCTCCAGTATTTCTGAATTTGCACTCACTTTCTCATTTTTGTTTTCCCTATTTAATTAACATAATACACGATCAAAATGAATCAAATTAAAAAAAAATTGGAAGTCAGTTAAAGCAGAAATAGAGGCATACATACTGTGGGGTGCATTTGCACCCTATAACATGAAACTAGTAAGAAAATTGTTGCGGTAAACTAGGGTTAATGTCATCGTGCGTGGACAAAGAAAACTACTCCCGCCTTTGTATGCGCTGGTTTTTGCGAGGAAATGTAAATGTGTCGACTTAAGGACCACATAGATTGACCGATTTATCGGCCGATAAAAAAAAAATTGTGGAGAAAACACATTTTTTAGGTTCCACTAACCGAATTTGCAAGGGAAAATGAGCTTTTCCACCGAAAATGTGCTTTCTCCACAGATAAATCGTCAGGTCTGTGAGGGCTCTTACCTAAACCAGTCAGCGACTATATTCGTTATCATTCATTGTTCATTGGTTTTGCCGCACCTGCAGATCCAGATCTATGTCTTCGTATTCTTCTAAAATGCTTGCGATAAAAAATGTGCTTGGTAAACTAACCAGCGATTTCCGATTTCAGCGAGTCAGCATTCAATGATGTGAGTGCCTTCATCGCACCTGTTTCGAATGACGCAATTGACACGGAAGCCAATACCGTATCCTCTGAGCATATTGGTGTCACAACACGTCTCCGTCAGCAGAAGGCTCAGAAGAGGAAAGTGGAATCTCAACACGTTCACAAGCTTCAGCTACTGGAGCTCAGTGCCAAGGGCCTCTCGAAATACCAAGCGAAACTTCAACTGCTAACTCCGTCAAGCGCCTCAACTATTCAGCAGCCTATCCTCTCAACTTGCCTCGTCGAAACATTTGCCTAACGATGCTCAAATTCTGCAATCCCCGGCATTACTTTCTCAACAAGATCCATCATTATTTGGGCTGTCTTCTGCTCATACTGCATTCACATCTTTGCCTTTTGTCTCGCTGAACATTCACTCGGATCAACAGCATCTATATCATCCGTCAGCGTCTCCTACACTTTCACTTCCAACTGCGTCGACATCTTTCACCTCGTTGTCGCCATCTGTTCTTCATTCAAATCATATTTCGCCTGGGGCATCTCTATGACATTTTTTGTCTAAAAACCTTAGACTCTACGCTTTTTGAAAACGCCTGAACCGTTAGGTTACAAGTCCCACATACGGGGCTAGGTGCTATCTAGTGACGTAAAGTTTTAGTCTTGTAAACTAAACAAATCCGGCCTCTCAAATTTGCAGGACCATGCAGTATCGGCTCCTGTTTCTACCTCTACGACAAAGCTCATACAAACGGAGCTATGAGCCATTTACTGACGTCAAGTTTTATAGGCTTGAAAACTAAAACAAATCCGGCCCCCCAACTTTGCAGGCTCCTAAAGCATCTGCGTTTGCCTCAACCTCCATGACAGTTTTTATCAGCAAAGCCAAGTTTCTACACTTTATTAAAACGCCTGAACTGTTAGGCTATAAGTCAGGTGTTACTGTCAACCCAACGCACACAGCTGTGTTCGAAACTACTGCACTTTGTTTCATCTGATTGTGAAAACTCCTTTTTCACATTTATTCGCGACCAAGCGTAGTTAAATCAAGTGGTGTTGTGTTGTGAATGAAGTTTCTCTCCTAATAAGTCTCTAACTGTGATTTCCAGTGTCACTTGGAAGACAAAGAAACTGTAAGGGGACAAGTGCTAAAAATCGCAGACTGAAAAATCAAGAAAATTGTATGATATTTGAAAGAATTTTTTGGACGGTTTTAACCGACAACAATCGTCCGGTCTAAAACCGGAAATATCCCGGTTAACCGTTCTGAAAGAGTCGGTTTTCGAACGAACCGAACGGTTTTTGACATCCCTAGTCTCTAGCAGCGCCACCTATAAACTTTCTGTGTGGTTCGCGTCTTGGATATAGACTTTCGAACTTTCGCCCTTAGTATTTGCACATCTTTAGGCGCAGCGTAATTTCGGCCTTGCATGGTTCGCGGGTTGGCTAGAAACTTTCGAACTTGTTTTTGCATGCTTTCGGGTTCATTGCAATTTTGGCTTTTTAATTCCCGAGTAGGGTGGAGTGAAAAAAATATTTCTAAAACTTGTTTCAGAAATTTGTGTCATCAAACATGAGTCTATGTTAGAACATATCATCGTGCGTGAACAAGGAAAACTCTGGTCCCGTCTTTGTATGCGCTGGTTTTTACGAGAAGCCGATTGATTGTAAATGTGTCGGCTTACGTGTACCAGTCTGCGACTATATTCGTAAGCACGACACTCGTGTTCATTGGTTCTGCTGCACCTGCAGATCCAGATCTGCCTTCGTATTCTACTTAAATGCTTGCGACCAAAAACTTGCTTGGTGAACTATCCAGCGATTTCCGGGTTTATTTCACAAAACTCGAGTCAGCATTCAATGATCGCACCTGTTTCGAATGACACCATTGACACGGGAGCCAATACCGTATCCTCTGAGCTTATTGGTGCCACAACACGTCTCCGTCAGCAGAAGTCTCAGAAGAGGAAAGAGGATTCTCAACACGTTCACAAGCCTCAGCTTCTGGAGCTCAGTGCCAAGGGCCCCTCGAAATCCCAAGCGCGACTTCATCTGCTAACTCCGTCAAACGACTCAACTATTCAGCAGCCTATACAGCCATCTTCTCAACTTGCTTCGTCGAAACATTTGCCTAACGATGATCGAATTCTGCAACGTCCGGCATCACTATCTCAAAAAGAGCTATCATTTTTTGGGCTGCCTTCGGGCTGCAAAAACCTCGCCTCTTGTCTCGCTGAACATTCACTCGGATCAACAGCATCTATATCACTTCCAACTGCGTCGACATCTTTCACCTCGTTGTCGCCATCTGTTCTTCATTCAAATCATATTTCGCCTGGGGCATCTGAGTTTGCTTCTACCTCTATGACATTTTTTGTCTAAAAAGCTTAGACTCTACGCTTTTTGAAAACGCCTGAACCGTTAGGTTACAAGTCCTACATACGGAGCTAGGTGCTATCTAGTGACGTAAAGTTTTACAGTTGACCGTTGTGGTGTTGTTGGAAAGCTTAGACCTTGGGCTTTGTTGGTGCCAAGTTTCATCGAGAAAGAATGAAAGGGAGAGGCTCCAGGGGCTTTTAAACATGGTAGGCTGATTTTTTTTTTCTAAATGCCTGTCAACCATGACGTCACTTAAACCCCCATAGCTCCCCTTCTGGGCCACGTAGACTGACCGTTGTGGTGTTGTTGGAAAGCCTGGACCTTGAGCTTTGTTGGTG
Source organism: Microchrysa polita (assembly GCA_949715475.1). Classification (NCBI taxonomy): domain Eukaryota; kingdom Metazoa; phylum Arthropoda; class Insecta; order Diptera; family Stratiomyidae; genus Microchrysa; species Microchrysa polita. The sequence continues at coordinate 44,134,605 of OX454420.1, forward strand.
CCAAGTTTCATCGAGAAAGAATAATAGGGAGAGGCTCCAGGGGCTTTTAAACATCGTAGGCTGTTTTTTTTTCTAAATGCCTGTCAACCATGACGTCATTTAAACCCCCATAGCTCCCCTCCTGGGCCACGTATGCTGACCGTTGTGGTGTTGTTGGAAAGCCTAGACCTTGGGCTGTGTTAGTGCCAAGTTTCATCGAGAAAGAATGACAGGGAGAGGCTCCAGAGGCTTTTAAACATCGTAGGCTGAGTTTTTTTTCTAAATGCCTGCGAACCATGACGTCACTTAAACCCCCCATAGCTCCCCTCCTGGGCCACGTAGGCTGACCGTTCTGGTGTTGTTGGAAAGCCTAGACCTTGGGCTTTGTTGGTGCCAAGTTTCATCTAAAAAGAATGAAAGGGAGAGGCTCCAGGGGCTTTTAAACATCGTAGGCTGATTTTTTTTCTAAATGCCTGTCAACCATGTCGTCACTTAAACCCCGATAGCTCCCCTCCTGGGCCACGTAGGCTGACCGTTGTGGTGTTGTTGGAAAGCCTAGACCTTGGACTTTGTTGGTGCCAAGTTTCATCGAGAAAGAATGAAAGGGAGAGGCTCCAGGGCCTTTTAAACATCGTAGGCTGATTTTTTTTTTCTAAATGCCTGTCAACCATGACGTCACTTAAACACCCATAGCTTGCCTCCTGGGCCACGTAGGCTGACCTTTGTGGTGATGTTGGAAAGCCTAGACCTTGGGCTTTGTTGGTGCCAAGTTTAATCGAGAAAGAATGAAAGGGAGAGGCCCAGGGGCTTTTAAACATCGTAGGCTGATGTTTTTTTCTAAATGCCTGTCAACCATGACGTCACTTAAACCCCCATACCTCCCCTCCTGGGCCACGTAGGCTGACCGTTGTGGTGTTGTTGGAAAGCCTAGACCTTGGGCTTTGTTGGTGCCAAGTTTCATCGAGAAAGAATGAAAGGGAGAGGCTCCAGGGGCTTTTATAAATCGTAGGCTGATTTTTTTTTAGCTCCCCTCCTGGTCCACGTATGGTGACCGTTGTGGTGTTGTTGGAAAGCCTAGACCTTGGGCTGTCTTAGTGCCAAGTTTCATCGAGAAAGAATGAAAGGGAGAGGCTCCAGGGGCTTTTAAACATCGTAGGCTGATTTTTTTTTCTAAATGCCTGTCAACCATGACGTCACTTAAACCCCCATACCTCCCCTCCTGGGCCACGTAGGCTGACCGTTGTGGTGTTGTTGGAAAGCCTAGACCTTGGGCTTTGTTGGTGCCAAGTTTCATCGAGAAACAATGAAAGGGAAAGGCTCCAGGGGCTTTTAAACATCGTAGGCTGATTTTTTTTTTCTAAATGCCTGTCAACCATGACGTCACTTAAACACCCATAGCTTGCCTCCTGGGCCACGTAGGCTGACCTTTGTGGTGTTGTTGGAAAGCCTAGACCTTGGGCTGTGTTAGTGCCAAGTTTCATCGAGAAAGAATGAAGGGGAGAGGCTCCAGGGGCTTTTAAACATCGTAGGCTGATTTTTTTTTTCTAAATGCCTGTCAACCATGACGTCACTTAAACCCCCATAGCTCCCCTCCTGGGCCACGTAGGCTGACCTTTGTGGTGTTGTTGGAAAGCCTAGACCTTGGGCTGTGTTAGTGCCAAGCTTCATCGAGAAAGAATGAAAGGGAGAGGCTCCAGGGGCTTTTAAACATCGTAGGCTGATTTTGTTTTCTAAATGCCTGTCAACCATGACGTCACTTAAACCCCCCATAACTCCCCTCCTGGACCACCTAGGCTGACCGTTGTGGTGTTGTTGGAAAGCCTAGACCTTGATCTTTGTTGGTGCCAAGTTTCATCGAGAAAGAATAATAGAGAGAGGCTCCAGGGGCTTTTAAACATCGTAGGCTGATTTTTTTTTTCTAAATGCCTGTCAACCATGACGTCACTTAAACCCCCATAGCTCCCTTCCTGGGCCACGTATGCTGACCGTTGTGGTGTTGTTGGAAAGCCTAGACCTTGGGCTGTGTTAGTGCCAAGTTTCATCGAGAAAGAATGAAAGGGAGAGGCTCCAGGGGCTTTTAAACATCGTAGGCTGATATTTTTTTTCTAAATGCCTGTCAACCATGACGTCACTTAAACCCCCATAGCTCCCCTCCTGGGCCACGTAGGCTGACCTTTGTGGTGTTGTTGGAAAGCCTAGACCTTGGGCTGTGTTAGTGCCAAGTTTCATCGAGAAAGAATGAAGGGGAGAGGCTCCAGGGGCTTTTAAACATCGTAGGCTGATTTTTTTTTTCTAAATGCCTGTCAACCATGACGTCACTTAAACCCCCGTAGCTCCCCTCCTGGGCCACGTAGGCTGACCTTTGTGGTGTTGTTGGAAAGCCTAGACCTTGGGCTGTGTTAGTGCCAAGTTTCATCGAGAAAGAATGAAGGGGAGAGGCTCCAGGGGCTTTTAAACATCGTAGGCTGATTTTTTTTTTCTAAATGCCTGTCAACCATGACGTCACTTAAACCCCCGTAGCTCCCCTCCTGGGCCACGTAGGCTGACCGTTGTGGTGTTGTTGGAAAGCCTAGACCTTGGACTTTGTTGGTGCCAAGTTTCATCGAGAAAGAATAATAGGGAGAGGCTCCAGGGGCTTTTAAACATCGTAGGCTGATTTTTTTTCTAAATGCCTGTCAACCATGACGTCACTTAAACCCCCATAGCTCCCCTCCTCGGCCACGTAGGCTGACCTTTGTGGTGTTGTTGGAAAGCCTAGACCTTGGGCTTTGTTGTTGCGAAGTTTCATCGAGAAAGAATGAAAGGGAGAGGCTCCAGGGGCTTTTAAACATCGTAGGCTGATTTTTTTTCTAAATGCCTGTCAACCATGACGTCACTTAAACCCCGATAGCTCCCCTCCTGGGCCACGAAGGCTGACCGTTGTGGTGTTGTTGGAAAGCCTAGACCTTGGACTTTGTTGGTGCCAAGTTTCATCGAGAAAGAATGAAAGGGAGAGGCTCCAGGGGCTTTTAAACATCGTAGGCTGATTTTTTTTTTCTAAATGCCTGTCAACCATGACGTCACTTAAACCCCCGTAGCTCCCCTCCTGGGCCACGTAGGCTGACCTTTGTGGTGTTGTTGGAAAGCCTAGACCTTGGGCTGTGTTAGTGCCAAGTTTCATCGAGAAAGAATGAAGGGGAGAGGCTCCAGGGGCTTTTAAACATCGTAGGCTGATTTTTTTTTTCTAAATGCCTGTCAACCATGACGTCACTTAAACCCCCGTAGCTCCCCTCCTGTTCCACGTAGGCTGACCGTTGTGCTGTTTTTGGAAAGCCTAGACCTTGGACTTTGTTGGTGCCAAGTTTCATCGAGAAAGAATGAAAGGGAGAGGCTCCAGGGGCTTTTAAACATCGTAGGCTGATTTTTTTTCTAAATGCCTGTCAACCATGACGTCACTTAAACCCCCATAGCTCCCCTCCTGCGCCACGTATGCTGACCGTTGTGGTGTTGTTGGAAAGCCTAGACCTTGGGCTGTGTTAGTGCCAAGTTTCATCGAGAAAGAATGAAGGGGAGAGGCTCCAGGGGCTTTTAAACATCGTAGGCTGATTTTTTTTCTAAATGCCTGTCAACCATGACGTCACTTAAACCCCGATAGCTCCCCTCCTGGGCCACGAAGGCTGACCGTTGTGGTGTTGTTGGAAAGCCTAGACCTTGGACTTTGTTGGTGCCAAGTTTCATCGAGAAAGAATGAAAGGGAGAGGCTCCAGGGGCTTTTAAACATCGTAGGCTGATTTTTTTTTTCTAAATGCCTGTCAACCATGACGTCACTTAAACACCCATAGCTTGCCTCCTGGGCCACGTAGGCTGACCTTTGTGGTGATGTTGGAAAGCCTAGACCTTGGGCTTTGTTGGTGCCAAGTTTAATCGAGAAAGAATGAAAGGGAGAGGCCCAGGGGCTTTTAAACATCGTAGGCTGATGTTTTTTTCTAAATGCCTGTCAACCATGACGTCACTTAAACCCCCATAGCTCCCCTCCTGGGCCACGTAGGCTGACCGTTGTGGTAATGTTGGAAAGCCTAGACCTTGGACTTTGTTGGTGCCAAGTTTCATCGAGAAAGAATGAAAGGGAGAGGCTCCAGGGGCTTTTATAAATCGTAGGCTGATTTTTTTTTAGCTCCCCTCCTGGTCCACGTATGGTGACCGTTGTGGTGTTGTTGGAAAGCCTAGACCTTGGGCTGTCTTAGTGCCAAGTTTCATCGAGAAAGAATGAAAGGGAGAGGCTCCAGGGGCTTTTAAACATCGTAGGCTGATTTTTTTTTCTAAATGCCTGTCAACCATGACGTCACTTAAACCCCCATACCTCCCCTCCTGGGCCACGTAGGCTGACCGTTGTGATGTTGTTGGAAAGCCTAGACCTTGGGCTTTGTTGGTGCCAAGTTTCATAGAGAAAGAATGAAGGGGAGAGGCTCAAGGGGCTTTTAAACATCGTAGGCTGATGTTTTTTTCTAAATGCCTGTCAACCATGACGTCACTTAAACCCCCATAGCTCCCCTCCTGGGCCACGTAGGCTGACCGTTGGGGTGTTGTTGGAAAGCCTAGACCTTGGATTTTTGTTGGTGCCAAGTTTGATCGAGAAACAATGAAAGGGAAAGGCTCCAGGGGCTTTTAAACATCGTAGGCTGATTTTTTTTTTCTAAATGCCTGTCAACCATGACGTCACTTAAACCCCCATAGCTCCCCTCCTGGGCCACGTAGGCTGACCTTTGTGGTGTTGTTGGAAAGCCTAGACCGTGGGCTTTGTTGTTGCCAAGTTTTATCGAGAAAGAATGAAGGGGAGAGGCTCCAGGGGCTTTTAAACATCGTAGGCTCATTTTTTTTTCTAAATGCCTGTCAACCATGACGTCACTTAAACCACCCATAGCTCCCTCCTGGGCCACGTAGGCTGACCGTTGTGGTGTTGTTGGAAAGCCTAGACCTTGAGCTTTGTTGGTGCCAAGTTTCATCGAGAAAGAATAATAGGGAGAGGCTCCAGGGGCTTTTAAACATCGTAGGCTGATTTTTTTTTCTAAATGCCTGTCAACCATGACGTCATTTAAACCCCCATAGCTCCCCTCCTGGGCCACGTATGCTGACCGTTGTGGTGTTGTTGGAAAGCCTAGACCTTGGGCTGTGTTAGTGCCAAGCTTCATCGAGAAAGAATGAAAGGGAGAGGCTCCAGGGGCTTTTAAACATCGTAGGCTGATTTTGTTTTCTAAATGCCTGTCAACCATGACGTCACTTAAACCCCCCATAACTCCCCTCCTGGACCACCTAGGCTGACCGTTGTGGTGTTGTTGGAAAGCCTAGACCTTGATCTTTGTTGGTGCCAAGGTTCATCGAGAAAGAATGAAAGGGAGAGGCTCCAGGGGCTTTTATAAATCGTAGGCTGATTTTTTTTTAGCTCCCCTCCTGGTCCACGTATGGTGACCGTTGTGGTGTTGTTGGAAAGCCTAGACCTTGGGCTGTCTTAGTGCCAAGTTTCATCGAGAAAGAATGAAAGGGAGAGGCTCCAGGGGCTTTTAATCATCGTAGGCTGATTTTTTTTCTAAATGCCTGTCAACCATGACGTCACTTAAACCCCCATACCTCCCCTCCTGGGCTACGTAGGCTGACCGTTGTGGTGTTGTTGGAAAGCCTAGACCTTGGGCTTTGTTGGTGCCAAGTTTCATAGAGAAAGAATGAAGGGGAGAGGCTCAAGGGGCTTTTAAACATCGTAGGCTGATGTTTTTTTCTAAATGCCTGTCAACCATGACGTCACTTAAACCCCCATAGCTCCCCTCCTGGGCCACGTAGGCTGACCGTTGGGGTGTTGTTGGAAAGCCTAGACCTTGGACTTTGTTGGTGCCAAGTTTCATCGAGAAAGAATGAAAGGGAAAGGCTCCAGGGGCTTTTAAACATCGTAGGCTGATTTTTTTTTCTAAATGCCTGTCAACCATGACGTCACTTAAACCCCCATAGCTCCCCTCCTGGGCCACGTAGGCTGACCTTTGTGGTGTTGTTGGAAAGCCTAGACCGTGGGCTTTGTTGTTGCCAAGTTTCATCGAGAAAGAATGAAGGGGAGAGGCTCCAGGGGCTTTTAAACATCGTAGGCTCATTTTTTTTTCTAAATGCCTGTCAACCATGACGTCACTTAAACACCCATAGCTTCCCTCCTGGGCCACGTAGGCTGACCTTTGTGGTGTTGTTGGAAAGCCTAGACCTTGGGCTTTGTTGGTGCCAAGTTTCAAGTTTCATCGAGAAAGAATGAAGGGGAGAGGCTCCAGGGGCTTTTAAACATCGTAGGCTGATTTTTTTTTCTAAATGCCTGTCAACCATGACGTCACTTAAACCCCCATAGCTCCCCTCCTGGGCCACGTATGCTGACCATTGTGGTGTTGTTGGAAAGCCTAGACCTTGGACTTTGTTGGTGCCGAGTCTCATCGAGAAAGAATGAAAGGGAGAGGCTCCAAGGGCTTTTAAACATCGTAGGCTGATTTTTTTTCTAAATGCCTGTCAACCATGACGTCACTTAAACCCCCATAGCTCCCCTCCTGGGCCACGTAGGCTGACCATTGTGGTGTTGTTGAAAAGCCTAGACCTTGGACTTTGTTGGTGCCAAGTTTCATCGAGAAAGAATGAAGGGGAGAGGCTCCAGGGGCTTTTAAACATCGTAGGCTCATTTTTTTTTTAAATGCCTGTCAACCATGACGTCACTTAAACACCCATAGCTTCCCTCCTGGGCCACGTAGGCTGACCTTTGTGGTGTTGTTGGAAAGCCTAGACCTTGGGCTTTGTTGGTGCCAAGTTTCAAGTTTCATCGAGAAAGAATGAAGGGGAGAGGCTCCAGGGGCTTTTAAACATCGTAGGCTGATTTTTTTTTCTAAATGCCTGTCAACCATGACGTCACTTAAACCCCCATAGCTCCCCTCCTGGGCAACGTAGGCTGACCTTTGTGGTGTTGTTGGAAAGCCTAGACCTTGGGCTTTGTTGGTGCCAAGTTTCATTGAGAAAGAATGAAAGGGAGAGGCTCCAGGGGCTTTTAAACATCGTAGGCTGATTTTTTTTTCTAAATGCCTGTCAACCATGACGTCACTTAAACCCCGATAGCTCCTGGGCCACGTAGGCTGACCGTTGTGGTGTTGTTGGAAAGCCTAGACCTTGGACTTTGTTGGTGCCAAGTTTCATCGAGAAAGAATGAAAGGGAGAGGCTCCAGGGGCTTATAAAGATCGTAGGCTGATTTTTTTTCTAAATGCCTGTCAACCATGACGTCACTTAAACCCCCATAGCTACCCTCCTGGGCCACGTATGCTGACCGTTGTGATGTTGTTGGAAAGCCTAGACCTTGGGCTGTCTTAGTGCCAAGTTTCATCGAGAAAGAATGAAAGGGAGAGGCTCCAGGGGCTTTTAAACATCGTAGGCTGATTTTTTTTCTAAATGCCTGTCAACCATGACGTCACTTAAACCCCCATAGCTCCCCTCCTGGGCCATGTCTGGTGACCGTTGTGGTGGTGTTGGAAAGCCTAGACCTTGGGCTGTCTTAGTGCCAAGTTTCATTGAGAAAGAATGAAAGGGAGAGGCTCCAGGGGCTTTTAAACATCGTAGGCTGATTTTTTTTCTAAATGCCTGTCAACCATGACGTCTCTTAAACCCCCATAGCTACCCTCCTGGGCCACGTATGCTGACCGGTGTGATGTTCTTGGAAAGCCTAGACCTTGGGCTTTGTTGGTGCCAAGTTTCATCGAGAAAGAATGAAAGGGAGACGCTCCAGGGGCTTTTAAACATCGTAGGCTGATTTTTTTTCTAAATGCCTGTCAACCATGACGTCTCTTAAACCCCCATAGCTACCCTCCTGGGCCACGTATGCTGACCGGTGTGATGTTCTTGGAAAGCCTAGACCTTGGGCTTTGTTGGTGCCAAGTTTCATCGAGAAAGAATGAAAGGGAGACGCTCCAGGGGCTTTTAAACATCGTAGGCTGATTTTTTTTTCTAAATGCCTGTCAACCATGACGTCACTTAAACCCCCATAGCTCCCCTCCTGGGCCACGTATGGTGACCGTTGTGGTGTTGTTGGAAAGCCTAGACCTTGGGCTGTCGCAGTGCCAAGTTTCATCGAGAAAAAATGAAAGGGAGAGGCTCCAGGGGCTTTTAAACATCGTAGGCTGATTTTTTTTCTAAATGCCTGTCAACCATGACGTCACTTAAACCCCCATAGCTACCCTCCTGGGCCACGTATGCTGACCGGTGTGATGTTGTTGGAAAGCCTAGACCTTGGGCTTTGTTGATGCCAAGTTTCATCGAGAAAGAATGAAAGGGAGAGGCTCCAGGGGCTTTTAAACATCGTAGGCTGATTTTTTTTTCTAAATGCCTGTCAACCATGACGTCACTTAAACCCCCATAGCTCCCCTCCTGGGCCACGTAGGCTGACCGTTGTGGTAATGTTGGAAAGCCTAGACCTTGGACTTTGTTGGTGCCAAGTTTCATCGAGAAAGAATGGAAGGGAGAGGCTCCAGGGGCTTTTAAACATCGTAGGCTGATTTTTTTTCTAAATGCCTGTCAACCATGACTTCACTTAAACACCCATAGCTCCCCTCCTGGGCCACGTAGGCTGACCTTTGTGGTGCTGTTGGAAAGCCTAGACCTTGGGCTTTGTTGGTGCCAAGTTTCATCGAGAAAGAATGAAAGGCAGAGGCTCCAGGGGCTTTTAAACATCGTAGGCTGATTTTTTTTCTAAATGCCTGTCAACCATGACGTCACTTAAACCCCCATAGCTACCCTCCTGGGCCACGTATGCTGACCGTTGTGATGTTGTTGGGCAGCCTAGACCTTGGGCTGTCTTAGTGCCAAGCTTCATCGAGAAAGAATGAAAGGGAGAGGCTCCAGGGGCTTTTAAACATCGTGGGCTGATTTTTTTTCTAAATGCCTGTCAACCATGACGTCACTTAAACCCCCATAGCTACCCTCCTGGGCCACGTATGCTGACCGTTGTGATGTTGTTGGAAAGCCTAGACCTTGGGCTTTGTTGGTGCCAAGTTTCATCGAGAAAGAATAATAGGGAGAGGCTCCAGGGGCTTTTAAACATCGTAGGCTGATTTTTTTTCTAAATGCCTGTCAACCATGACGTCACTTAAACCCCCATAGCTCCCCTCCTGGGCCACGTAGGCTGACCTTTGTGGTGTTGTTGGAAAGCCTAGACCTTGGGCTTTGTTGTTGCCAAGTTTCATTGAGAAAGAACGAAGGGGAGAGGCTCCAGGGGCTTTTAAACATCGTAGGCTGATTTTTTTTTCTAAATGCCTGTCAACCATGACGTCACTTAAACCCCCATAGCTCCCCTCCTGGGCCACGTAGGCTGACCGTTGTGGTGTTGTTGGAAAGCCTAGACCTTGGGCTTTGTTGGTGCCAAGTTTCATCGAGAAAGAATGAAGGGGAGAGGCTCAAGGGGCTTTTAAACATCGTAGGCTCATTTTTTTTTCTAAATGCCTGTCAACTATGACGTCACTTAAACAGCCATAGCTTCCCTCCTGGGCCACGTAGGCTGACTTTTGTGGTGATGTTGGAAAGCCTAGACCTTGGGCTTTGTTGGTGCCAAGTTTCATCGAGAAAGAATGAAAGGGAGAGGCTCCAGGGGCTTTTAAACATCGTAGGCTGATGTTTTTTTCAAAATGCCTGTCAACCATGACGTCACTTAAACCCCCATAGCTCCCCTCCTGGGCCACGTAGGCTGACCGTTGGGGTGTTGTTGGAAAGTTTAGACCTTGGACTTTGTTGGTGCCAAGTCTCATCGAGAAAGAATGAAAGGGAGAGGCTCCAGGGGCTTTTAAACATCGTAGGCTGATTTGTTTTTCTAAATGCCTGTCAACCATGACGTCACTTAAACACCCATAGCTCCCCTCCTGGGCCACGTAGGCTGACCTTTGTGGTGTTGTTGGAAAGCCTAGACCTTGGGCTTTGTTGGTGCCAAGTTTCATCGAGAAAGAATGAAAGGGCGAGGCTCCAGGGGCTTTTAAACATCGTAGGCTGATTTTTTTCTAAATGCCTGTCAACCATGACGTCACTTAAACCCCCATGGCTCCCCTCCTGGGCCACGTAGGCTGACCGTTGTGGTAATGTTGGAAATCCTAGACCTTGGGCTTTGTTGGTGCCAAGTTTCATATGAAAAGAATGAAAGGGAGAGGCTCCAGGGGCTTTTAAACATCGTAGGCTGATGTTTTTTTCTAAATGCCTGTCAGCCATGACGTCACTTAAACCCCCATAGCTCCCCTACTGGGCCACGTAGGCTGACCGTTGTGGTGTTGTTGGAAAGCCTAGACCTTGGGCTTTGTTGGTGCCAAGTTTCATCGAGAAAGAATGAAGGGGAGAGGCTCAAGGGGCTTTTAAACATCGTAGGCTGATGTTTTTTTCTAAATGCCTGTCAACAATGACGTCACTTAAACCCCCATAGCTCCCCTCCTGGGCCACGTAGGCTGACCGTTGGGGTGTTGTTGAAAAGCCTAGACCTTGGACTTTGTTGGTGCCAAGTTTCATCGAGAAAGAATGAAAGGGAAAGGCTCCAGGGGCTTTTAAACATCGTAGGCTGATTTTTTTTTCTAAATGCCTGTCAACCATGACGTCACTTAAACCCCCATAGCTCCTCTCCGGGGCCACGTAGGCTGACCTTTGTGGTGTTGTTGGAAAGCCTAGACCGTGGGCTTTGTTGTTGCCAAGTTTCATCGAGAAAGAATGAAGGGGAGAGGCTCCAGGGGCTTTTAAACATCGTAGGCTCATTTTTTTTTCTAAATGCCTGTCAACCATGACGTCACTTAAACACCCATAGCTTCCCTCCTGGGCCACGTAGGCTGACCTTTGTGGTGTTGTTGGAAAGCCTAGACCTTGGGCTTTGTTGGTGCCAAGTTTCAAGTTTCATCGAGAAAGAATGAAGGGGAGAGGCTCCAGGGGCTTTTAAACATCGTAGGCTGATTTTTTTTTCTAAATGCCTGTCAACCATGACGTCACTTAAACCCCCATAGCTCCCCTCCTGGGCCACGTATGCTGACCATTGTGGTGTTGTTGGAAAGCCTAGACCTTGGACTTTGTTGGTGCCAAGTCTCATCGAGAAAGAATGAAAGGGAGAGGCTCCAAGGGCTTTTAAACATCGTAGGCTGATTTTTTTCTAAATGCCTGTCAACCATGACGTCACTTAAACACCCATAGCTCCCCTCCTGGGCCACGTAGGCTGACCTTTGTGGTGTTGTTGGAAAGCCTAGACCGTGGGCTTTGTTGTTGCCAAGTTTCATCGAGAAAGAATGAAGGGGAGAGGCTCCAGGGGCTTTTAAACATCGTAGGCTCATTTTTTTTTCTAAATGCCTGTCAACCATGACGTCACTTAAACACCCATAGCTTCCCTCCTGGGCCACGTAGGCTGACCTTTGTGGTGTTGTTGGAAAGCCTAGACCTTGGGCTTTGTTGGTGCCAAGTTTCAAGTTTCATCGAGAAAGAATGAAGGGGAGAGGCTCCAGGGGCTTTTAAACATCGTAGGCTGATTTTTTTTTCTAAATGCCTGTCAACCATGACGTCACTTAAACCCCCATAGCTCCCCTCCTGGGCCACGTATGCTGACCATTGTGGTGTTGTTGGAAAGCCTAGACCTTGGACTTTGTTGGTGCCAAGTCTCATCGAGAAAGAATGAAAGGGAGAGGCTCCAAGGGCTTTTAAACATCGTAGGCTGATTTTTTTCTAAATGCCTGTCAACCATGACGTCACTTAAACCCCCATAGCTCCCCTCCTGGGCCACGTAGGCTGACCGTTGTGGTGTTGTTGAAAAGCCTAGACCTTGGACTTTGTTGGTGCCAAGTTTCATCGAGAAAGAATGAAGGGGAGAGGCTCCAGGGGCTTTTAAACATCGTAGGATCATTTTTTTTTTAAATGCCTGTCAACCATGACGTCACTTAAACCCCCATAGCTCCCCTACTGGGCCACGTAGGCTGACCGTTGTGGTGTTGTTGGAAAGCCTAGACCTTGGGCTTTGTTGGTGCCAAGTTTCATCGAGAAAGAATGAAGGGGAGAGGCTCAAGGGGCTTTTAAACATCGTAGGCTGATGTTTTTTTCTAAATGCCTGTCAACAATGACGTCACTTAAACCCCCATAGCTCCCCTCCTGGGCCACGTAGGCTGACCGTTGGGGTGTTGTTGAAAAGCCTAGACCTTGGACTTTGTTGGTGCCAAGTTTCATCGAGAAAGAATGAAAGGGAAAGGCTCCAGGGGCTTTTAAACATCGTAGGCTGATTTTTTTTTCTAAATGCCTGTCAACCATGACGTCACTTAAACCCCCATAGCTCCCCTCCTGGGCCACGTAGGCTGACCTTTGTGGTGTTGTTGGAAAGCCTAGACCGTGGGCTTTGTTGTTGCCAAGTTTCATCGAGAAAGAATGAAGGGGAGAGGCTCCAGGGGCTTTTAAACATCGTAGGCTCATTTTTTTTTCTAAATGCCTGTCAACCATGACGTCACTTAAACACCCATAGCTTCCCTCCTGGGCCACGTAGGCTGACCTTTGTGGTGTTGTTGGAAAGCCTAGACCTTGGGCTTTGTTGGTGCCAAGTTTCAAGTTTCATCGAGAAAGAATGAAGGGGAGAGGCTCCAGGGGCTTTTAAACATCGTAGGCTGATTTTTTTTTCTAAATGCCTGTCAACCATGACGTCACTTAAACCCCCATAGCTCCCCTCCTGGGCCACGTATGCTGACCATTGTGGTGTTGTTGGAAAGCCTAGACCTTGGACTTTGTTGGTGCCAAGTCTCATCGAGAAAGAATGAAAGGGAGAGGCTCCAAGGGCTTTTAAACATCGTAGGCTGATTTTTTTCTAAATGCCTGTCAACCATGACGTCACTTAAACCCCCATAGCTCCCCTCCTGGGCCACGTAGGCTGACCGTTGTGGTGTTGTTGAAAAGCCTAGACCTTGGACTTTGTTGGTGCCAAGTTTCATCGAGAAAGAATGAAGGGGAGAGGCTCCAGGGGCTTTTAAACATCGTAGGATCATTTTTTTTTTAAATGCCTGTCAACCATGACGTCACTTAAACACCCATAGCTTCCCTCCTGGGCCACGTAGGCTGACCTTTGTGGTGTTGTTGGAAAGCCTAGACCTTGGGCTTTGTTGGTGCCAAGTTTCAAGTTTCATCGAGAAAGAATGAAGGGGAGAGGCTCCAGGGGCTTTTAAACATCGTAGGCTGATTTTTTTTTCTAAATGCCTGTCAACCATGACGTCACTTAAACCCCCATAGCTCCCCTCCTGGGCAACGTAGGCTGACCTTTGTGGTGTTGTTGGAAAGCCTAGACCTTGGGCTTTGTTGGTGCCAAGTTTCATTGAGAAAGAATGAAAGGGAGAGGCTCCAGGGGCTTTTAAACATCGTAGGCTGATTTTTTTTTCTAAATGCCTGTCAACCATGACGTCACTTAAACCCCCATAGCTACCCTCCTGGGCCACGTAGGCTGACCGTTGTGGTGTTGTTGGAAAGCCTAGACCTTGGACTTTGTTGGTGCCAAGTTTCATCGAGAAAGAATGAAAGGGAGAGGCTCCAGGGGCTTATAAAGATCGTAGGCTGATTTTTTTTCTAAATGCCTGTCAACCATGACGTCACTTAAACCCCCATAGCTACCCTCCTGGGCCACGTATGCTGACCGTTGTGATGTTGTTGGAAAGCCTAGACCTTGGGCTGTCTTAGTGCCAAGTTTCATCGAGAAAGAATGAAAGGGAGAGGCTCCAGGGGCTTTTAAACATCGTAGGCTGATTTTTTTTTTCTAAATGCCTGTCAACCATGACGTCACTTAAACCCCCATAGCTCCCCTCCTGGGCCACGTCTGGTGACCGTTGTGGTGGTGTTGGAAAGCCTAGACCTTGGGCTGTCTTAGTGCCAAGTTTCATTGAGAAAGAATGAAAGGGAGAGGCTCCAGGGGCTTTTAAACATCGTAGGCTGATTTTTTTTCTAAATGCCTGTCAACCATGACGTCACTTAAACCCCCATAGCTACCCTCCTGGGCCACGTATGCTGACCGGTGTGATGTTCTTGGAAAGCCTAGACCTTGGGCTTTGTTGGTGCCAAGTTTCATCGAGAAAGAATGAAAGGGAGACGCTCCAGGGGCTTTTAAACATCGTAGGCTGATTTTTTTTCTAAATGCCTGTCAACCATGACGTCACTTAAACACTCATAGCTCCCCTCCTGGGCCACGTAGGCTGACCTTTGTGGTGCTGTTGGAAAGCCTAGACCTTGGGCTTTGTTGGTGCCAAGTTTCATCGAGAAAGAATGAAAGGGAGAGGCTCCAGGGGCTTTTAAACATCGTAGGCTGATCTTTTATCTAAATGCCTGTCAACCATGACGTCACTTAAACCCCCATAGCTCCCCTATTGGGCCACGTCTGGTGACCGTTGTGGTGGTGTTGGAAAGCCTAGACCTTGGGCTGTCTTAGTGCCAAGTTTCATCGAGAAAGAATGAAAGGGAGAGGCTCCAGGGGCTTTTAAACATCGTAGGCTGATTTTTTTTTCTAAATGCCTGTCAACCATGACGTCACTTAAACCCCCATAGCTCCCCTCCTGGGCCACGTATGGTGACCGTTGTGGTGTTGTTGGAAAGCCTAGACCTTGGGCTGTCTCAGTGCCAAGTTTCATCGAGAAAGAATGAAAGGGAGAGGCTCCAGGGGCTTTTAAACATCGTAGGCTGATTTTTTTTCTAAATGCCTGTCAACCATGACGTCACTTAAACCCCCATAGCTACCCTCCTGGGCCACGTATGCTGACCGGTGTGATGTTGTTGGAAAGCCTAGACCTTGGGCTTTGTTGATGCCAAGTTTCATCGAGAAAGAATGGAAGGGAGAGGCTCCAGGGGCTTTTAAACATCGTAGGCTGATTTTTTTTCTAAATGCCTGTCAACCATGACTTCACTTAAACACCCATAGCTCCCCTCCTGGGCCACGTAGGCTGACCTTTGTGGTGCTGTTGGAAAGCCTAGACCTTGGGCTTTCTTGGTGCCAAGTTTCATCGAGAAAGAATGAAAGGGAGAGGCTCCAGGGGCTTTTAAACATCGTAGGCTGATTTTTTTTCTAAATGCCTGTCAACCATGACGTCACTTAAACCCCCATAGCTACCCTCCTGGGCCACGTATGCTGACCGTTGTGATGTTGTTGGGCAGCCTAGACCTTGGGCTGTCTTAGTGCCAAGCTTCATCGAGAAAGAATGAAAGGGAGAGGCTCCAGGGGCTTTTAAACATCGTGGGCTGATTTTTTTTCTAAATGCCTGTCAACCATGACGTCACTTAAACCCCCATAGCTACCCTCCTGGGCCACGTATGCTGACCGTTGTGATGTTGTTGGAAAGCCTAGACCTTGGGCTTTGTTGGTGCCAAGTTTCATCGAGAAAGAATAATAGGGAGAGGCTCCAGGGGCTTTTAAACATCGTAGGCTGATTTTTTTTTCTAAATGCCTGTCAACCATGACGTCACTTAAACCCCCATAGCTCCCCTCCTGGGCCACGTAGGCTGACCTTTGTGGTGTTGTTGGAAAGCCTAGACCTTGGGCTTTGTTGTTGCCAAGTTTCATTGAGAAAGAATGAAGGGGAGAGGCTCCAGGGGCTTTTAAACATCGTAGGCTGATTTTTTTTTCTAAATGCCTGTCAACCATGACGTCACTTAAACCCCCATAGCTCCCCTCCTGGGCCACGTAGGCTGACCGTTGTGGTGTTGTTGGAAAGCCTAGACCTTGGGCTTTGTTGGTGCCAAGTTTCATCGAGAAAGAATGAAGGGGAGAGCTTTTAAACATCGTAGGCTCATTTTTTTTTCTAAATGCCTGTCAACTATGACGTCACTTAAACAGCCATAGCTTCCCTCCTGGGCCACGTAGGCTGACTTTTGTGGCGATGTTGGAAAGCCTAGACCTTGGGCTTTGTTGGTGCCAAGTTTCATCGAGAAAGAATGAAAGGGAGAGGCTCCAGGGGCTTTTAAACATCGTAGGCTGATGTTTTTTTCTAAATGCCTGTCAACCATGACGTCACTTAAACCCCCATACCTCCCCTCCTGGGCCACGTAGGCTGACCGTTGGGGTGTTGTTGGAAAGTTTAGACCTTGGACTTTGTTCGTGCCAAGTCTCATCGAGAAAGAATGAAAGGGAGAGGCTCCAGGGGCTTTTAAACATCGTAGGCTGATTTGTTTTTCTAAATGCCTGTCAACCATGACGTCACTTAAACACCCATAGCTCCCCTCCTGGGCCACGTATGCTGACCTTTGTGGTGTTGTTGGAAAGCCTAGACCTTGGGCTTTGTTGGTGCCAAGTTTCATCGAGAAAGAATGAAAGGGCGAGGCTCCAGGGGCTTTTAAACATCGTAGGCTGATTTTTTTTTCTAAATGCCTGTCAACCATGACGTCACTTAAACCACCCATAGCTCCCTCCTGGGCCACGTAGGCTGACCGTTGTGGTGTTGTTGGAAAGCCTAGACCTTGAGCTTTGTTGGTGCCAAGTTTCATCGAGAAAGAATAATAGGGAGAGGCTCCAGGGGCTTTTAAACATCGTAGGCTGATTTTTTTTTCTAAATGCCTGTCAACCATGACGTCATTTAAACCCCCATAGCTCCCCTCCTGGGCCACGTAGGCTGACCGTTGGGGTGTTGTTGGAAAGCCTAGACCTTGGACTTTGTTGGTGCCAAGTTTCATCGAAAAAGAATAATAGAGAGAGGCTCCAGGGGCTTTTAAACATCGTAGGCTGATGTTTTTTTCTAAATGCCTGTCAACCATGACGTCACTTAAACCCCCATACCTCCCCTCCTGGGCCACGTAGGCTGACCGTTGGGGTGTTGTTGGAAAGTTTAGACCTTGGACTTTGTTGGTGCCAAGTCTCATCGAGAAAGAATGAAAGGGAGAGGCTCCAGGGGCTTTTAAACATCGTAGGCTGATTTTGTTTTCTAAATGCCTGTCAACCATGACGTCACTTAAACCCCCCATAACTGCCCTCCTGGGCCACGTAGGCTGACCGTTGTGGTGTTGTTGAAAAGCCTAGACCTTGGACTTTGTTGGTGCCAAGTTTCATCGAGAAAGAATGAAGGGGAGAGGCTCCAGGGGCTTTTAAACATCGTAGGATCATTTTTTTTTTTAAATGCCTGTCAACCATGACGTCACTTAAACCCCCATAGCTCCCCTCCTGGGCCACGTAGGCTGACGTTTGTGGGGTTGTTGGAAAGCCTAGACCGTGGGCTTTGTTGTTGCCAAGTTTCATCGAGAAAGAATGAAGGGGAGAGGCTCCAGGGGCTTTTAAACATCGTAGGCTCATTTTTTTTTCTAAATGCCTGTCAACCATGACGTCACTTAAACACCCATAGCTTCCCTCCTGGGCCACGTAGGCTGACCGTTGGGGTGTTGTTGGAAAGCCTAGACCTTGGACTTTGTTGGTGCCAAGTTTCATCGAGAAAGAATGAAAGGGAGAGGCTCCAGGGGCTTTTAAACATCGTAGGCTGATGTTTTTTTCTAAATGCCTGTCAACCATGACGTCACTTAAACCCCCATAGCTCCCCTCCTGGGCAACGTAGGCTGACCTTTGTGGTGTTGTTGGAAAGCCTAGACCTTGGGCTTTGTTGGTGCCAAGTTTCATTGAGAAAGAATGAAAGGGAGAGGCTCCAGGGGCTTTTAAACATCGTAGGCTGATTTTGTTTTCTAAATGCCTGTCAACCATGACGTCATTTAAACCCCCATAGCTCCCCTCCTGGGCCACGTAGGCTGACCGTTGGGGTGTTGTTGAAAAGCCTAGACCTTGGACTTTGTTGGTGCCAAGTTTCATCGAGAAAGAATGAAGGGGAGAGGCTCCAGGGGCTTTTAAACATCGTAGGATCATTTTTTTTTTTAAATGCCTGTCAACCATGACGTCACTTAAACCCCCATAGCTCCCCTCCTGGGCCACGTAGGCTGACGTTTGTGGTGTTGTTGGAAAGCCTAGACCGTGGGCTTTGTTGTTGCCAAGTTTCATCGAGAAAGAATGAAGGGGAGAGGCTCCAGGGGCTTTTAAACATCGTAGGCTCATTTTTTTTTCTAAATGCCTGTCAACCATGACGTCACTTAAACACCCATAGCTTCCCTCCTGGGCCACGTAGGCTGACCTTTGTGGTGTTGTTGGAAAGCCTAGACCTTGGGCTTTGTTGGTGCCAAGTTTCATCGAGAAAGAATGAAAGGGCGAGGCTCCAGGGGCTTTTAAACATCGTAGGCTGATTTTTTTTTCTAAATGCCTGTCAACCATGACGTCACTTAAACCACCCATAGCTCCCTCCTGGGCCACGTAGGCTGACCGTTGTGGTGTTGTTGGAAAGCCTAGACCTTGAGCTTTGTTGGTGCCAAGTTTCATCGAGAAAGAATAATAGGGAGAGGCTCCAGGGGCTTTTAAACATCGTAGGCTGATTTTTTTTTCTAAATGCCTGTCAACCATGACGTCATTTAAACCCCCATAGCTCCCCTCCTGGGCCACGTAGGCTGACCGTTGGGGTGTTGTTGGAAAGCCTAGACCTTGGACTTTGTTGGTGCCAAGTTTCATCGAAAAAGAATAATAGAGAGAGGCTCCAGGGGCTTTTAAACATCGTAGGCTGATGTTTTTTTCTAAATGCCTGTCAACCATGACGTCACTTAAACCCCCATACCTCCCCTCCTGGGCCACGTAGGCTGACCGTTGGGGTGTTGTTGGAAAGTTTAGACCTTGGACTTTGTTGGTGCCAAGTCTCATCGAGAAAGAATGAAAGGGAGAGGCTCCAGGGGCTTTTAAACATCGTAGGCTGATTTTGTTTTCTAAATGCCTGTCAACCATGACGTCACTTAAACCCCCCATAACTGCCCTCCTGGGCCACGTAGGCTGACCGTTGTGGTGTTGTTGAAAAGCCTAGACCTTGGACTTTGTTGGTGCCAAGTTTCATCGAGAAAGAATGAAGGGGAGAGGCTCCAGGGGCTTTTAAACATCGTAGGATCATTTTTTTTTTTAAATGCCTGTCAACCATGACGTCACTTAAACCCCCATAGCTCCCCTCCTGGGCCACGTAGGCTGACGTTTGTGGGGTTGTTGGAAAGCCTAGACCGTGGGCTTTGTTGTTGCCAAGTTTCATCGAGAAAGAATGAAGGGGAGAGGCTCCAGGGGCTTTTAAACATCGTAGGCTCATTTTTTTTTCTAAATGCCTGTCAACCATGACGTCACTTAAACACCCATAGCTTCCCTCCTGGGCCACGTAGGCTGACCGTTGGGGTGTTGTTGGAAAGCCTAGACCTTGGACTTTGTTGGTGCCAAGTTTCATCGAGAAAGAATGAAAGGGAGAGGCTCCAGGGGCTTTTAAACATCGTAGGCTGATGTTTTTTTCTAAATGCCTGTCAACCATGACGTCACTTAAACCCCCATAGCTCCCCTCCTGGGCAACGTAGGCTGACCTTTGTGGTGTTGTTGGAAAGCCTAGACCTTGGGCTTTGTTGGTGCCAAGTTTCATTGAGAAAGAATGAAAGGGAGAGGCTCCAGGGGCTTTTAAACATCGTAGGCTGATTTTGTTTTCTAAATGCCTGTCAACCATGACGTCATTTAAACCCCCATAGCTCCCCTCCTGGGCCACGTAGGCTGACCGTTGGGGTGTTGTTGAAAAGCCTAGACCTTGGACTTTGTTGGTGCCAAGTTTCATCGAGAAAGAATGAAGGGGAGAGGCTCCAGGGGCTTTTAAACATCGTAGGATCATTTTTTTTTTTAAATGCCTGTCAACCATGACGTCACTTAAACCCCCATAGCTCCCCTCCTGGGCCACGTAGGCTGACGTTTGTGGTGTTGTTGGAAAGCCTAGACCGTGGGCTTTGTTGTTGCCAAGTTTCATCGAGAAAGAATGAAGGGGAGAGGCTCCAGGGGCTTTTAAACATCGTAGGCTCATTTTTTTTTCTAAATGCCTGTCAACCATGACGTCACTTAAACACCCATAGCTTCCCTCCTGGGCCACGTAGGCTGACCTTTGTGGTGTTGTTGGAAAGCCTAGACCTTGGGCTTTGTTGGTGCCAAGTTTCAAGTTTCATCGAGAAAGAATGAAGGGGAGAGGCTCCAGGGGCTTTTAAACATCGTAGGCTGATTTTTTTTTCTAAATGCCTGTCAACCATGACGTCACTTAAACCCCCATAGCTCCCCTCCTGGGCCACGTATGCTGACCATTGTGGTGTTGTTGGAAAGCCTAGACCTTGGGCTTTGTTGGTGCCAAGTTTCAAGTTTCATCGAGAAAGAATGAAGGGGAGAGGCTCCAGGGGCTTTTAAACATCGTAGGCTGATTTTTTTTTCTAAATGCCTGTCAACCATGACGTCACTTAAACCCCCATAGCTCCCCTCCTGGGCAACGTAGGCTGACCTTTGTGGTGTTGTTGGAAAGCCTAGACCTTGGGCTTTGTTGGTGCCAAGTTTCATTGAGAAAGAATGAAAGGGAGAGGCTCCAGGGGCTTTTAAACATCGTAGGCTGATTTTTTTTTCTAAATGCCTGTCAACCATGACGTCACTTAAACCCCGATAGCTCCCCTCCTGGGCCACGTAGGCTGACCGTTGTGGTGTTGTTGGAAAGCCTAGACCTTGGACTTTGTTGGTGCCAAGTTTCATCGAGAAAGAATGAAAGGGAGAGGCTCCAGGGGCTTATAAAGATCGTAGGCTGATTTTTTTTCTAAATGCCTGTCAACCATGACGTCACTTAAACCCCCATAGCTACCCTCCTGGGCCACGTATGCTGACCGTTGTGATGTTGTTGGAAAGCCTAGACCTTGGGCTGTCTTAATGCCAAGTTTCATCGAGAAAGAATGAAAGGGAGAGGCTCCAGGGGCTTTTAAACATCGTAGGCTGATTTTTTTTTCTAAATGCCTGTCAACCATGACGTCACTTAAACCCCCATAGCTCCCCTCCTGGGCCACGTCTGGTGACCGTTGTGGTGGTGTTGGAAAGCCTAGACCTTGGGCTGTCTTAGTGCCAAGTTTCATTGAGAAAGAATGAAAGGGAGAGGCTCCAGGGGCTTTTAAACATCGTAGGCTGATTTTTTTTCTAAATGCCTGTCAACCATGACGTCACTTAAACCCCCATAGCTACCCTCCTGGGCCACGTATGCTGACCGGTGTGATGTTCTTGGAAAGCCTAGACCTTCGGCTTTGTTGGTGCCAAGTTTCATCGAGAAAGAATGAAAGGGAGACGCTCCAGGGGCTTTTAAACATCGTAGGCTGATTTTTTTTCTAAATGCCTGTCAACCATGACGTCACTTAAACACTCATAGCTCGCCTCCTGGGCCACGTAGGCTGACCTTTGTGGTGCTGTTGGAAAGCCTAGACCTTGGGCTTTGTTGGTGCCAAGTTTCATCGAGAAAGAATGAAAGGGAGAGGCTCCAGGGGCTTTTAAACATCGTAGGCTGATTTTTTTTCTAAATGCCTGTCAACCATGACGTCACTTAAACCCCCATAGCTACCCTCCTGGGCCACGTATGCTGACCGTTGTGATGTTGTTGGAAAGCCTAGACCTTGGGCTGTCTTAGTGCCAAGTTTCATCGAGAAAGAATGAATGAAAGGGAGAGGCTCCAGGGGCTTTTAAACATCGTAGGCTGATTTTTTTTTCTAAATGCCTGTCAACCATGACGTCACTTAAACCCCCATAGCTCCCCTCCTGGGCCACGTATGGTGACCGTTGTGGTGTTGTTGGAAAGCCTAGACCTTGGGCTGTCTCAGTGCCAAGTTTCATCGAGAAAGAATGAAAGGGAGAGGCTCCAGGGGCTTTTAAACATCGTAGGCTGATTTTTTTTCTAAATGCCTGTCAACCATGACGTCACTTAAACCCCCATAGCTACCCTCCTGGGCCACGTATGCTGACCGGTGTGATGTTGTTGGAAAGCCTAGACCTTGGGCTTTGTTGATGCCAAGTTTCATCGAGAAAGAATGAAAGGGAGAGGCTCCAGGGGCTTTTAAACATCGTAGGCTGATTTTTTTTTCTAAATGCCTGTCAACCATGACGTCACTTAAACCCCCATAGCTCCCCTCCTGGGCCACGTAGGCTGACCGTTGTGGTAATGTTGGAAAGCCTAGACCTTGGACTTTGTTGGTGCCAAGTTTCATCGAGAAAGAATGGAAGGGAGAGGCTCCAGGGGCTTTTAAACATCGTAGGCTGATTTTTTTTCTAAATGCCTGTCAACCATGACTTCACTTAAACACCCATAGCTCCCCTCCTGGGCCACGTAGGCTGACCTTTGTGGTGCTGTTGGAAAGCCTAGACCTTGGGCTTTGTTGGTGCCAAGTTTCATCGAGAAAGAATGAAAGGGAGAGGCTCCAGGGGCTTTTAAACATCGTAGGCTGATTTTTTTTCTAAATGCCTGTCAACCATGACGTCACTTAAACCCCCATAGCTACCCTCCTGGGCCACGTATGCTGACCGTTGTGATGTTGTTGGGCAGCCTAGACCTTGGGCTGTCTTAGTGCCAAGCTTCATCGAGAAAGAATGAAAGGGAGAGGCTCCAGGGGCTTTTAAACATCGTGGGCTGATTTTTTTTCTAAATGCCTGTCAACCATGACGTCACTTAAACCCCCATAGCTACCCTCCTGGGCCACGTATGCTGACCGTTGTGATGTTGTTGGAAAGCCTAGACCTTGGGCTTTGTTGGTGCCAAGTTTCATCGAGAAAGAATAATAGGGAGAGGCTCCAGGGGCTTTTAAACATCGTAGGCTGATTTTTTTTTCTAAATGCCTGTCAACCATGACGTCACTTAAACCCCCATAGCTCCCCTCCTGGGCCACGTAGGCTGACCTTTGTGGTGTTGTTGGAAAGCCTAGACCTTGGGCTTTGTTGTTGCCAAGTTTCATTGAGAAAGAATGAAGGGGAGAGGCTCCAGGGGCTTTTAAACATCGTAGGCTGATTTTTTTTTCTAAATGCCTGTCAACCATGACGTCACTTAAACCCCCATAGCTCCCCTCCTGGGCCACGTAGGCTGACCGTTGTGGTGTTGTTGGAAAGCCTAGACCTTGGGCTTTGTTGGTGCCAAGTTTCATCGAGAAAGAATGAAGGGGAGAGGCTCAAGGGGCTTTTAAACATCGTAGGCTCATTTTTTTTTCTAAATGCCTGTCAACTATGACGTCACTTAAACAGCCATAGCTTCCCTCCTGGGCCACGTAGGCTGACCGTTGGGGTGTTGTTGGAAAGTTTAGACCTTGGACTTTGTTGGTGCCAAGTCTCATCGAGAAAGAATGAAAGGGAGAGGCTCCAGGGGCTTTTAAACATCGTAGGCTGATTTGTTTTTCTAAATGCCTGTCAACCATGACGTCACTTAAACACCCATAGCTCCCCTCCTGGGCCACGTATGCTGACCTTTGTGGTGTTGTTGGAAAGCCTAGACCTTGGGCTTTGTTGGTGCCAAGTTTCATCGAGAAAGAATGAAAGGGCGAGGCTCCAGGGGCTTTTAAACATCGTAGGCTGATTTTTTTTCTAAATGCCTGTCAACCATGACGTCACTTAAACCCCCATGGCTCCCCTCCTGGGCCACGTAGGCTGACCGTTGTGGTGTTGTTGGAAAGCCTAGACCTTGGGCTTTGTTGGTGCCAAGTTTCATCTAAAAAGAATGAAAGGGAGAGGCTCCAGGGGCTTTTAAACATCGTAGGCTGATTTTTTTTTCTAAATGCCTGTCAACCATGACGTCACTTAAACCACCCATAGCTCCCTCCTGGGCCACGTAGGCTGACCGTTGTGGTGTTGTTGGAAAGCCTAGACCTTGAGCTTTGTTGGTGCCAAGTTTCATCGAGAAAGAATAATAGGGAGAGGCTCCAGGGGCTTTTAAACATCGTAGGCTGATTTTTTTTTCTAAATGCCCGTCAACCATGACGTCATTTAAACCCCCATAGCTCCCCTCCTGGGCCACGTAGGCTGACCGTTGGGGTGTTGTTGGAAAGCCTAGACCTTGGACTTTGTTGGTGCCAAGTTTCATCGAGAAAGAATAATAGGGAGAGGCTCCAGGGGCTTTTAAACATCGTAGGCTGATTTTGTTTTCTAAATGCCTGTCAACCATGACGTCACTTAAACCCCCCATAACTGCCCTCCTGGGCCACCTAGGCTGACCGTTGTGGTGTTGTTGGAAAGCCTAGACCTTGATCTTTGTTGGTGCCAAGTTTCATCGAAAAAGAATAATAGAGAGAGGCTCCAGGGGCTTTTAAACATCGTAGGCTGATTTTTTTTTTCTTAATGCCTGTCAACCATGACGTCACTTAAACCCCCATAGCTCCCCTCCTGGGCCACGTATGCTGACCGTTGTGGTGTTGTTGGAAAGCGTAGACCTTGGGCTTTGTTGGTGCCAAGTTTCATCGAGAAAGAATGAAGGGGAGAGGCTCAAGGGGCTTTTAAACATCGTAGGCTGATGTTTTTTTCTAAATGCCTGTCAACCATGACGTCACTTAAACCCCCATAGCTCCCCTCCTGGGCCACGTAGGCTGACCGTTGGGGTGTTGTTGGAAAGCCTAGACCTTGGACTTTGTTGGTGCCAAGTTTCATCGAGAAAGAATGAAAGGGAGAGGCTCCAGGGGCTTTTAAACATCGTAGGCTGATTTTTTTTTCTAAATGCCTGTCAACCATGACGTCACTTAAACCCCCATAGCTCCCCTCCTGGGCCACGTAGGCTGACCGTTGTGGTGTTGTTGGAAAGCCTAGACCTTGGGCTTTGTTGGTGCCAAGTTTCATCGAGAAAGAATGAAGGGGAGAGGCTCAAGGGGCTTTTAAACATCGTAGGCTGATGTTTTTTTTCTAAATGCCTGTCAACCATGACGTAACTTAAACCCCCATAGCTCCCCTCCTGGGCCACGTAGGCTGACCGTTGGGGTGTTGTTGGAAAGCCTAGACCTTGGACTTTGTTGGTGCCAAGTTTCATCGAGAAAGAATGAAAGGGAGAGGCTCCAGGGGCTTTTATAAATCGTAGGCTGATTTTTTTTTAGCTCCCCTCCTGGGCCACGTATGGTGACCGTTGTGGTGTTGTTGGAAAGCCTAGACCTTGGGCTGTCTTAGTGCCAAGTTTCATCGAGAAAGAATGAAAGGGAGAGGCTCCAGGGGCTTTTAAACATCGTAGGCTGATTTTTTTTTCTAAATGCCTGTCAACCATGACGTCACTTAAACCCCCATAGCTCCCCTCCTGGGCCACGTAGGCTGACCGTTGTGGTGTTGTTGGAAAGCCTAGACCTTGGACTTTGTTGGTGCCAAGTTTCATCGAGAAAGAATGAAAGGGAGAGGCTCCAGGGGCTTTTAAACATCGTAGGCTGATTTTTTTTTCTAAATGCCTGTCAACCATGACGTCACTTAAACCCCCATAGCTCCCCTCCTGGGCCACGTAGGCTGACCGTTGTGGTGTTGTTGGAAAGCCTAGACCTTGGGCTTTGTTGGTGCCAAGTTTCATCGAGAAAGAATGAAGGGGAGAGGCTCAAGGGGCTTTTAAACATCGTAGGCTGATGTTTTTTTCTAAATGCCTGTCAACCATGACGTCACTTAAACCCCCATAGCTCCCCTCCTGGGCCACGTAGGCTGACCGTTGTGGTGTTGTTGGAAAGCCTAGACCTTGGACTTTGTTGGTGCCAAGTTTCATCGAGAAAGAATGAAAGGGAGAGGCTCCAGGGGCTTTTAAACATCGTAGGCTGATTTTTTTTTCTAAATGCCTGTCAACCATGACGTCACTTAAACCCCCATAGCTCCCCTCCTGGGCCACGTAGGCTGACCGTTGTGGTGTTGTTGGAAAGCCTAGACCTTGGACTTTGTTGGTGCCAAGTTTCATCGAGAAAGAATGAAAGGGAGAGGCTCCAGGGGCTTTTAAACATCGTAGGCTGATTTTTTTTTCTAAATGCCTGTCAACCATGACGTCACTTAAACCCCCATAGCTCCCCTCCTGGGCCACGTAGGCTGACCGTTGTGGTGTTGTTGGAAAGCCTAGACCTTGGACTTTGTTGGTGCCAAGTTTCATCGAGAAAGAATGAAAGGGAGAGGCTCCAGGGGCTTTTAAACATCGTAGGCTGATTTTTTTTTCTAAATGCCTGTCAACCATGACGTCACTTAAACCCCCATAGCTCCCCTCCTGGGCCACGTAGGCTGACCGTTGTGGTGTTGTTGGAAAGCCTAGACCTTGGACTTTGTTGGTGCCAAGTTTCATCGAGAAAGAATGAAAGGGAGAGGCTCCAGGGGCTTTTAAACATCGTAGGCTGATTTTTTTTTCTAAATGCCTGTCAACCATGACGTCACTTAAACCCCCATAGCTCCCCTCCTGGGCCACGTAGGCTGACCGTTGTGGTGTTGTTGGAAAGCCTAGACCTTGGACTTTGTTGGTGCCAAGTTTCATCGAGAAAGAATGAAAGGGAGAGGCTCCAGGGGCTTTTAAACATCGTAGGCTGATTTTTTTTTCTAAATGCCTGTCAACCATGACGTCACTTAAACCCCCATAGCTCCCCTCCTGGGCCACGTAGGCTGACCGTTGTGGTGTTGTTGGAAAGCCTAGACCTTGGGCTTTGTTGGTGCCAAGTTTCATCGAGAAAGAATGAAGGGGAGAGGCTCCAGGGGCTTTTAAACATCGTAGGCTGATTTTTTTTTCTAAATGCCTGTCAACCATGACGTCACTTAAACCCCCATAGCTCCCCTCCTGGGCCACGTAGGCTGACCGTTGTGGTGTTGTTGGAAAGCCTAGACCTTGGGCTTTGTTGGTGCCAAGTTTCATCGAGAAAGAATGAAGGGGAGAGCTTTTAAACATCGTAGGCTCATTTTTTTTTCTAAATGCCTGTCAACTATGACGTCACTTAAACAGCCATAGCTTCCCTCCTGGGCCACGTAGGCTGACTTTTGTGGCGATGTTGGAAAGCCTAGACCTTGGGCTTTGTTGGTGCCAAGTTTCATCGAGAAAGAATGAAAGGGAGAGGCTCCAGGGGCTTTTAAACATCGTAGGCTGATGTTTTTTTCTAAATGCCTGTCAACCATGACGTCACTTAAACCCCCATACCTCCCCTCCTGGGCCACGTAGGCTGACCGTTGGGGTGTTGTTGGAAAGTTTAGACCTTGGACTTTGTTGGTGCCAAGTCTCATCGAGAAAGAATGAAAGGGAGAGGCTCCAGGGGCTTTTAAACATCGTAGGCTGATTTGTTTTTCTAAATGCCTGTCAACCATGACGTCACTTAAACACCCATAGCTCCCCTCCTGGGCCACGTATGCTGACCTTTGTGGTGTTGTTGGAAAGCCTAGACCTTGGGCTTTGTTGGTGCCAAGTTTCATCGAGAAAGAATGAAAGGGCGAGGCTCCAGGGGCTTTTAAACATCGTAGGCTGATTTTTTTTTCTAAATGCCTGTCAACCATGACGTCACTTAAACCACCCATAGCTCCCTCCTGGGCCACGTAGGCTGACCGTTGTGGTGTTGTTGGAAAGCCTAGACCTTGGGCTTTGTTGGTGCCAAGTTTCATCGAGAAAGAATGAAGGGGAGAGGCTCAAGGGGCTTTTAAACATCGTAGGCTGATGTTTTTTTCTAAATGCCTGTCAACCATGACGTCACTTAAACCCCCATAGCTCCCCTCCTGGGCCACGTAGGCTGACCGTTGTGGTGTTGTTGGAAAGCCTAGACCTTGGGCTTTGTTGGTGCCAAGTTTCATCGAGAAAGAATGAAAGGGAGAGGCTCCAGGGGCTTTTAAACATCGTAGGCTGATTTTTTTTTCTAAATGCCTGTCAACCATGACGTCACTTAAACCCCCATAGCTCCCCTCCTGGGCCACGTAGGCTGACCGTTGTGGTGTTGTTGGAAAGCCTAGACCTTGGGCTTTGTTGGTGCCAAGTTTCATCGAGAAAGAATGAAGGGGAGAGGCTCAAGGGGCTTTTAAACATCGTAGGCTGATGTTTTTTTCTAAATGCCTGTCAACCATGACGTCACTTAAACCCCCATAGCTCCCCTCCTGGGCCACGTAGGCTGACCGTTGTGGTGTTGTTGGAAAGCCTAGACCTTGGACTTTGTTGGTGCCAAGTTTCATCGAGAAAGAATGAAAGGGAGAGGCTCCAGGGGCTTTTAAACATCGTAGGCTGATTTTTTTTTCTAAATGCCTGTCAACCATGACGTCACTTAAACCCCCATAGCTCCCCTCCTGGGCCACGTAGGCTGACCGTTGTGGTGTTGTTGGAAAGCCTAGACCTTGGACTTTGTTGGTGCCAAGTTTCATCGAGAAAGAATGAAAGGGAGAGGCTCCAGGGGCTTTTAAACATCGTAGGCTGATTTTTTTTTCTAAATGCCTGTCAACCATGACGTCACTTAAACCCCCATAGCTCCCCTCCTGGGCCACGTAGGCTGACCGTTGTGGTGTTGTTGGAAAGCCTAGACCTTGGGCTTTGTTGGTGCCAAGTTTCATCGAGAAAGAATGAAGGGGAGAGCTTTTAAACATCGTAGGCTCATTTTTTTTTCTAAATGCCTGTCAACTATGACGTCACTTAAACAGCCATAGCTTCCCTCCTGGGCCACGTAGGCTGACTTTTGTGGCGATGTTGGAAAGCCTAGACCTTGGGCTTTGTTGGTGCCAAGTTTCATCGAGAAAGAATGAAGGGGAGAGGCTCAAGGGGCTTTTAAACATCGTAGGCTGATGTTTTTTTCTAAATGCCTGTCAACCATGACGTCACTTAAACCCCCATAGCTCCCCTCCTGGGCCACGTAGGCTGACCGTTGTGGTGTTGTTGGAAAGCCTAGACCTTGGGCTTTGTTGGTGCCAAGTTTCATCGAGAAAGAATGAAGGGGAGAGGCTCAAGGGGCTTTTAAACATCGTAGGCTGATGTTTTTTTCTAAATGCCTGTCAACCATGACGTCACTTAAACCCCCATAGCTCCCCTCCTGGGCCACGTAGGCTGACCGTTGTGGTGTTGTTGGAAAGCCTAGACCTTGGGCTTTGTTGGTGCCAAGTTTCATCGAGAAAGAATGAAGGGGAGAGGCTCAAGGGGCTTTTAAACATCGTAGGCTGATGTTTTTTTCTAAATGCCTGTCAACCATGACGTCACTTAAACCCCCATAGCTCCCCTCCTGGGCCACGTAGGCTGACCGTTGTGGTGTTGTTGGAAAGCCTAGACCTTGGGCTTTGTTGGTGCCAAGTTTCATCGAGAAAGAATGAAAGGGAGAGGCTCCAGGGGCTTTTAAACATCGTAGGCTGATTTTTTTTTCTAAATGCCTGTCAACCATGACGTCACTTAAACCCCCATAGCTCCCCTCCTGGGCCACGTAGGCTGACCGTTGTGGTGTTGTTGGAAAGCCTAGACCTTGGGCTTTGTTGGTGCCAAGTTTCATCGAGAAAGAATGAAGGGGAGAGGCTCAAGGGGCTTTTAAACATCGTAGGCTGATGTTTTTTTCTAAATGCCTGTCAACCATGACGTCACTTAAACCCCCATAGCTCCCCTCCTGGGCCACGTAGGCTGACCGTTGTGGTGTTGTTGGAAAGCCTAGACCTTGGGCTTTGTTGGTGCCAAGTTTCATCGAGAAAGAATGAAAGGGAGAGGCTCCAGGGGCTTTTAAACATCGTAGGCTGATTTTTTTTTCTAAATGCCTGTCAACCATGACGTCACTTAAACCCCCATAGCTCCCCTCCTGGGCCACGTAGGCTGACCGTTGTGGTGTTGTTGGAAAGCCTAGACCTTGGGCTTTGTTGGTGCCAAGTTTCATCGAGAAAGAATGAAGGGGAGAGGTTCAAGGGGCTTTTAAACATCGTAGGCTGATGTTTTTTTCTAAATGCCTGTCAACCATGACGTCACTTAAACCCCCATAGCTCCCCTCCTGGGCCACGTAGGCTGACCGTTGTGGTGTTGTTGGAAAGCCTAGACCTTGGGCTTTGTTGGTGCCAAGTTTCATCGAGAAAGAATGAAGGGGAGAGGCTCCAGGGGCTTTTAAACATCGTAGGCTGATTTTTTTTTCTAAATGCCTGTCAACCATGACGTCACTTAAACCCCCATAGCTCCCCTCCTGGGCCACGTAGGCTGACCGTTGTGGTGTTGTTGGAAAGCCTAGACCTTGGGCTTTGTTGGTGCCAAGTTTCATCGAGAAAGAATGAAGGGGAGAGCTTTTAAACATCGTAGGCTCATTTTTTTTTCTAAATGCCTGTCAACTATGACGTCACTTAAACAGCCATAGCTTCCCTCCTGGGCCACGTAGGCTGACTTTTGTGGCGATGTTGGAAAGCCTAGACCTTGGGCTTTGTTGGTGCCAAGTTTCATCGAGAAAGAATGAAAGGGAGAGGCTCCAGGGGCTTTTAAACATCGTAGGCTGATGTTTTTTTCTAAATGCCTGTCAACCATGACGTCACTTAAACCCCCATACCTCCCCTCCTGGGCCACGTAGGCTGACCGTTGGGGTGTTGTTGGAAAGTTTAGACCTTGGACTTTGTTGGTGCCAAGTCTCATCGAGAAAGAATGAAAGGGAGAGGCTCCAGGGGCTTTTAAACATCGTAGGCTGATTTTTTTTTCTAAATGCCTGTCAACCATGACGTCACTTAAACCCCCATAGCTCCCCTCCTGGGCCACGTAGGCTGACCGTTGTGGTGTTGTTGGAAAGCCTAGACCTTGGGCTTTGTTGGTGCCAAGTTTCATCGAGAAAGAATGAAGGGGAGAGGCTCAAGGGGCTTTTAAACATCGTAGGCTGATGTTTTTTTCTAAATGCCTGTCAACCATGACGTCACTTAAACCCCCATAGCTCCCCTCCTGGGCCACGTAGGCTGACCGTTGTGGTGTTGTTGGAAAGCCTAGACCTTGGACTTTGTTGGTGCCAAGTTTCATCGAGAAAGAATGAAAGGGAGAGGCTCCAGGGGCTTTTAAACATCGTAGGCTGATTTTTTTTTCTAAATGCCTGTCAACCATGACGTCACTTAAACCCCCATAGCTCCCCTCCTGGGCCACGTAGGCTGACCGTTGTGGTGTTGTTGGAAAGCCTAGACCTTGGACTTTGTTGGTGCCAAGTTTCATCGAGAAAGAATGAAAGGGAGAGGCTCCAGGGGCTTTTAAACATCGTAGGCTGATTTTTTTTTCTAAATGCCTGTCAACCATGACGTCACTTAAACCCCCATAGCTCCCCTCCTGGGCCACGTAGGCTGACCGTTGTGGTGTTGTTGGAAAGCCTAGACCTTGGACTTTGTTGGTGCCAAGTTTCATCGAGAAAGAATGAAAGGGAGAGGCTCCAGGGGCTTTTAAACATCGTAGGCTGATTTTTTTTTCTAAATGCCTGTCAACCATGACGTCACTTAAACCCCCATAGCTCCCCTCCTGGGCCACGTAGGCTGACCGTTGTGGTGTTGTTGGAAAGCCTAGACCTTGGACTTTGTTGGTGCCAAGTTTCATCGAGAAAGAATGAAAGGGAGAGGCTCCAGGGGCTTTTAAACATCGTAGGCTGATTTTTTTTTCTAAATGCCTGTCAACCATGACGTCACTTAAACCCCCATAGCTCCCCTCCTGGGCCACGTAGGCTGACCGTTGTGGTGTTGTTGGAAAGCCTAGACCTTGGACTTTGTTGGTGCCAAGTTTCATCGAGAAAGAATGAAAGGGAGAGGCTCCAGGGGCTTTTAAACATCGTAGGCTGATTTTTTTTTCTAAATGCCTGTCAACCATGACGTCACTTAAACCCCCATAGCTCCCCTCCTGGGCCACGTAGGCTGACCGTTGTGGTGTTGTTGGAAAGCCTAGACCTTGGACTTTGTTGGTGCCAAGTTTCATCGAGAAAGAATGAAAGGGAGAGGCTCCAGGGGCTTTTAAACATCGTAGGCTGATTTTTTTTTCTAAATGCCTGTCAACCATGACGTCACTTAAACCCCCATAGCTCCCCTCCTGGGCCACGTAGGCTGACCGTTGTGGTGTTGTTGGAAAGCCTAGACCTTGGACTTTGTTGGTGCCAAGTTTCATCGAGAAAGAATGAAAGGGAGAGGCTCCAGGGGCTTTTAAACATCGTAGGCTGATTTTTTTTTCTAAATGCCTGTCAACCATGACGTCACTTAAACCCCCATAGCTCCCCTCCTGGGCCACGTAGGCTGACCGTTGTGGTGTTGTTGGAAAGCCTAGACCTTGGGCTTTGTTGGTGCCAAGTTTCATCGAGAAAGAATGAAGGGGAGAGGCTCCAGGGGCTTTTAAACATCGTAGGCTGATTTTTTTTTCTAAATGCCTGTCAACCATGACGTCACTTAAACCCCCATAGCTCCCCTCCTGGGCCACGTAGGCTGACCGTTGTGGTGTTGTTGGAAAGCCTAGACCTTGGGCTTTGTTGGTGCCAAGTTTCATCGAGAAAGAATGAAGGGGAGAGGCTCCAGGGGCTTTTAAACATCGTAGGCTGATTTTTTTTTCTAAATGCCTGTCAACCATGACGTCACTTAAACCCCCATAGCTCCCCTCCTGGGCCACGTAGGCTGACCGTTGTGGTGTTGTTGGAAAGCCTAGACCTTGGACTTTGTTGGTGCCAAGTTTCATCGAGAAAGAATGAAAGGGAGAGGCTCCAGGGGCTTTTAAACATCGTAGGCTGATTTTTTTTTCTAAATGCCTGTCAACCATGACGTCACTTAAACCCCCATAGCTCCCCTCCTGGGCCACGTAGGCTGACCGTTGTGGTGTTGTTGGAAAGCCTAGACCTTGGGCTTTGTTGGTGCCAAGTTTCATCGAGAAAGAATGAAGGGGAGAGGTTCAAGGGGCTTTTAAACATCGTAGGCTGATGTTTTTTTCTAAATGCCTGTCAACCATGACGTCACTTAAACCCCCATAGCTCCCCTCCTGGGCCACGTAGGCTGACCGTTGTGGTGTTGTTGGAAAGCCTAGACCTTGGGCTTTGTTGGTGCCAAGTTTCATCGAGAAAGAATGAAGGGGAGAGGCTCCAGGGGCTTTTAAACATCGTAGGCTGATTTTTTTTTCTAAATGCCTGTCAACCATGACGTCACTTAAACCCCCATAGCTCCCCTCCTGGGCCACGTAGGCTGACCGTTGTGGTGTTGTTGGAAAGCCTAGACCTTGGGCTTTGTTGGTGCCAAGTTTCATCGAGAAAGAATGAAGGGGAGAGCTTTTAAACATCGTAGGCTCATTTTTTTTTCTAAATGCCTGTCAACTATGACGTCACTTAAACAGCCATAGCTTCCCTCCTGGGCCACGTAGGCTGACTTTTGTGGCGATGTTGGAAAGCCTAGACCTTGGGCTTTGTTGGTGCCAAGTTTCATCGAGAAAGAATGAAAGGGAGAGGCTCCAGGGGCTTTTAAACATCGTAGGCTGATGTTTTTTTCTAAATGCCTGTCAACCATGACGTCACTTAAACCCCCATACCTCCCCTCCTGGGCCACGTAGGCTGACCGTTGGGGTGTTGTTGGAAAGTTTAGACCTTGGACTTTGTTGGTGCCAAGTCTCATCGAGAAAGAATGAAAGGGAGAGGCTCCAGGGGCTTTTAAACATCGTAGGCTGATTTTTTTTTCTAAATGCCTGTCAACCATGACGTCACTTAAACCCCCATAGCTCCCCTCCTGGGCCACGTAGGCTGACCGTTGTGGTGTTGTTGGAAAGCCTAGACCTTGGGCTTTGTTGGTGCCAAGTTTCATCGAGAAAGAATGAAGGGGAGAGGCTCAAGGGGCTTTTAAACATCGTAGGCTGATGTTTTTTTCTAAATGCCTGTCAACCATGACGTCACTTAAACCCCCATAGCTCCCCTCCTGGGCCACGTAGGCTGACCGTTGTGGTGTTGTTGGAAAGCCTAGACCTTGGACTTTGTTGGTGCCAAGTTTCATCGAGAAAGAATGAAAGGGAGAGGCTCCAGGGGCTTTTAAACATCGTAGGCTGATTTTTTTTTCTAAATGCCTGTCAACCATGACGTCACTTAAACCCCCATAGCTCCCCTCCTGGGCCACGTAGGCTGACCGTTGTGGTGTTGTTGGAAAGCCTAGACCTTGGACTTTGTTGGTGCCAAGTTTCATCGAGAAAGAATGAAAGGGAGAGGCTCCAGGGGCTTTTAAACATCGTAGGCTGATTTTTTTTTCTAAATGCCTGTCAACCATGACGTCACTTAAACCCCCATAGCTCCCCTCCTGGGCCACGTAGGCTGACCGTTGTGGTGTTGTTGGAAAGCCTAGACCTTGGACTTTGTTGGTGCCAAGTTTCATCGAGAAAGAATGAAAGGGAGAGGCTCCAGGGGCTTTTAAACATCGTAGGCTGATTTTTTTTTCTAAATGCCTGTCAACCATGACGTCACTTAAACCCCCATAGCTCCCCTCCTGGGCCACGTAGGCTGACCGTTGTGGTGTTGTTGGAAAGCCTAGACCTTGGACTTTGTTGGTGCCAAGTTTCATCGAGAAAGAATGAAAGGGAGAGGCTCCAGGGGCTTTTAAACATCGTAGGCTGATTTTTTTTTCTAAATGCCTGTCAACCATGACGTCACTTAAACCCCCATAGCTCCCCTCCTGGGCCACGTAGGCTGACCGTTGTGGTGTTGTTGGAAAGCCTAGACCTTGGACTTTGTTGGTGCCAAGTTTCATCGAGAAAGAATGAAAGGGAGAGGCTCCAGGGGCTTTTAAACATCGTAGGCTGATTTTTTTTTCTAAATGCCTGTCAACCATGACGTCACTTAAACCCCCATAGCTCCCCTCCTGGGCCACGTAGGCTGACCGTTGTGGTGTTGTTGGAAAGCCTAGACCTTGGGCTTTGTTGGTGCCAAGTTTCATCGAGAAAGAATGAAGGGGAGAGGCTCCAGGGGCTTTTAAACATCGTAGGCTGATTTTTTTTTCTAAATGCCTGTCAACCATGACGTCACTTAAACCCCCATAGCTCCCCTCCTGGGCCACGTAGGCTGACCGTTGTGGTGTTGTTGGAAAGCCTAGACCTTGGGCTTTGTTGGTGCCAAGTTTCATCGAGAAAGAATGAAGGGGAGAGCTTTTAAACATCGTAGGCTCATTTTTTTTTCTAAATGCCTGTCAACTATGACGTCACTTAAACAGCCATAGCTTCCCTCCTGGGCCACGTAGGCTGACTTTTGTGGCGATGTTGGAAAGCCTAGACCTTGGGCTTTGTTGGTGCCAAGTTTCATCGAGAAAGAATGAAAGGGAGAGGCTCCAGGGGCTTTTAAACATCGTAGGCTGATGTTTTTTTCTAAATGCCTGTCAACCATGACGTCACTTAAACCCCCATACCTCCCCTCCTGGGCCACGTAGGCTGACCGTTGGGGTGTTGTTGGAAAGTTTAGACCTTGGACTTTGTTGGTGCCAAGTCTCATCGAGAAAGAATGAAAGGGAGAGGCTCCAGGGGCTTTTAAACATCGTAGGCTGATTTGTTTTTCTAAATGCCTGTCAACCATGACGTCACTTAAACACCCATAGCTCCCCTCCTGGGCCACGTATGCTGACCTTTGTGGTGTTGTTGGAAAGCCTAGACCTTGGGCTTTGTTGGTGCCAAGTTTCATCGAGAAAGAATGAAAGGGCGAGGCTCCAGGGGCTTTTAAACATCGTAGGCTGATTTTTTTTTCTAAATGCCTGTCAACCATGACGTCACTTAAACCACCCATAGCTCCCTCCTGGGCCACGTAGGCTGACCGTTGTGGTGTTGTTGGAAAGCCTAGACCTTGAGCTTTGTTGGTGCCAAGTTTCATCGAGAAAGAATAATAGGGAGAGGCTCCAGGGGCTTTTAAACATCGTAGGCTGATTTTTTTTTCTAAATGCCTGTCAACCATGACGTCATTTAAACCCCCATAGCTCCCCTCCTGGGCCACGTAGGCTGACCGTTGGGGTGTTGTTGGAAAGCCTAGACCTTGGACTTTGTTGGTGCCAAGTTTCATCGAAAAAGAATAATAGAGAGAGGCTCCAGGGGCTTTTAAACATCGTAGGCTGATGTTTTTTTCTAAATGCCTGTCAACCATGACGTCACTTAAACCCCCATACCTCCCCTCCTGGGCCACGTAGGCTGACCGTTGGGGTGTTGTTGGAAAGTTTAGACCTTGGACTTTGTTGGTGCCAAGTCTCATCGAGAAAGAATGAAAGGGAGAGGCTCCAGGGGCTTTTAAACATCGTAGGCTGATTTTGTTTTCTAAATGCCTGTCAACCATGACGTCACTTAAACCCCCCATAACTGCCCTCCTGGGCCACGTAGGCTGACCGTTGTGGTGTTGTTGAAAAGCCTAGACCTTGGACTTTGTTGGTGCCAAGTTTCATCGAGAAAGAATGAAGGGGAGAGGCTCAAGGGGCTTTTAAACATCGTAGGCTGATGTTTTTTTCTAAATGCCTGTCAACCATGACGTAACTTAAACCCCCATAGCTCCCCTCCTGGGCCACGTAGGCTGACCGTTGGGGTGTTGTTGGAAAGCCTAGACCTTGGACTTTGTTGGTGCCAAGTTTCATCGAGAAAGAATGAAAGGGAGAGGCTCCAGGGGCTTTTATAAATCGTAGGCTGATTTTTTTTTAGCTCCCCTCCTGGGCCACGTATGGTGACCGTTGTGGTGTTGTTGGAAAGCCTAGACCTTGGGCTGTCTTAGTGCCAAGTTTCATCGAGAAAGAATGAAAGGGAGAGGCTCCAGGGGCTTTTAAACATCGTAGGCTGATTTTTTTTTCTAAATGCCTGTCAACCATGACGTCACTTAAACCCCCATAGCTCCCCTCCTGGGCCACGTAGGCTGACCGTTGTGGTGTTGTTGGAAAGCCTAGACCTTGGACTTTGTTGGTGCCAAGTTTCATCGAGAAAGAATGAAAGGGAGAGGCTCCAGGGGCTTTTAAACATCGTAGGCTGATTTTTTTTTCTAAATGCCTGTCAACCATGACGTCACTTAAACCCCCATAGCTCCCCTCCTGGGCCACGTAGGCTGACCGTTGTGGTGTTGTTGGAAAGCCTAGACCTTGGGCTTTGTTGGTGCCAAGTTTCATCGAGAAAGAATGAAGGGGAGAGGCTCAAGGGGCTTTTAAACATCGTAGGCTGATGTTTTTTTCTAAATGCCTGTCAACCATGACGTCACTTAAACCCCCATAGCTCCCCTCCTGGGCCACGTAGGCTGACCGTTGTGGTGTTGTTGGAAAGCCTAGACCTTGGACTTTGTTGGTGCCAAGTTTCATCGAGAAAGAATGAAAGGGAGAGGCTCCAGGGGCTTTTAAACATCGTAGGCTGATTTTTTTTTCTAAATGCCTGTCAACCATGACGTCACTTAAACCCCCATAGCTCCCCTCCTGGGCCACGTAGGCTGACCGTTGTGGTGTTGTTGGAAAGCCTAGACCTTGGACTTTGTTGGTGCCAAGTTTCATCGAGAAAGAATGAAAGGGAGAGGCTCCAGGGGCTTTTAAACATCGTAGGCTGATTTTTTTTTCTAAATGCCTGTCAACCATGACGTCACTTAAACCCCCATAGCTCCCCTCCTGGGCCACGTAGGCTGACCGTTGTGGTGTTGTTGGAAAGCCTAGACCTTGGACTTTGTTGGTGCCAAGTTTCATCGAGAAAGAATGAAAGGGAGAGGCTCCAGGGGCTTTTAAACATCGTAGGCT
Source organism: Microchrysa polita (assembly GCA_949715475.1). Taxonomy (NCBI): domain Eukaryota; kingdom Metazoa; phylum Arthropoda; class Insecta; order Diptera; family Stratiomyidae; genus Microchrysa; species Microchrysa polita. The sequence goes on from OX454420.1 coordinate 44,172,014, forward strand.
GATTTTTTTTTCTAAATGCCTGTCAACCATGACGTCACTTAAACCCCCATAGCTCCCCTCCTGGGCCACGTAGGCTGACCGTTGTGGTGTTGTTGGAAAGCCTAGACCTTGGGCTTTGTTGGTGCCAAGTTTCATCGAGAAAGAATGAAGGGGAGAGGCTCCAGGGGCTTTTAAACATCGTAGGCTGATTTTTTTTTCTAAATGCCTGTCAACCATGACGTCACTTAAACCCCCATAGCTCCCCTCCTGGGCCACGTAGGCTGACCGTTGTGGTGTTGTTGGAAAGCCTAGACCTTGGGCTTTGTTGGTGCCAAGTTTCATCGAGAAAGAATGAAGGGGAGAGCTTTTAAACATCGTAGGCTCATTTTTTTTTCTAAATGCCTGTCAACTATGACGTCACTTAAACAGCCATAGCTTCCCTCCTGGGCCACGTAGGCTGACTTTTGTGGCGATGTTGGAAAGCCTAGACCTTGGGCTTTGTTGGTGCCAAGTTTCATCGAGAAAGAATGAAAGGGAGAGGCTCCAGGGGCTTTTAAACATCGTAGGCTGATGTTTTTTTCTAAATGCCTGTCAACCATGACGTCACTTAAACCCCCATACCTCCCCTCCTGGGCCACGTAGGCTGACCGTTGGGGTGTTGTTGGAAAGTTTAGACCTTGGACTTTGTTGGTGCCAAGTCTCATCGAGAAAGAATGAAAGGGAGAGGCTCCAGGGGCTTTTAAACATCGTAGGCTGATTTGTTTTTCTAAATGCCTGTCAACCATGACGTCACTTAAACACCCATAGCTCCCCTCCTGGGCCACGTATGCTGACCTTTGTGGTGTTGTTGGAAAGCCTAGACCTTGGGCTTTGTTGGTGCCAAGTTTCATCGAGAAAGAATGAAAGGGCGAGGCTCCAGGGGCTTTTAAACATCGTAGGCTGATTTTTTTTTCTAAATGCCTGTCAACCATGACGTCACTTAAACCACCCATAGCTCCCTCCTGGGCCACGTAGGCTGACCGTTGTGGTGTTGTTGGAAAGCCTAGACCTTGAGCTTTGTTGGTGCCAAGTTTCATCGAGAAAGAATAATAGGGAGAGGCTCCAGGGGCTTTTAAACATCGTAGGCTGATTTTTTTTTCTAAATGCCTGTCAACCATGACGTCATTTAAACCCCCATAGCTCCCCTCCTGGGCCACGTAGGCTGACCGTTGGGGTGTTGTTGGAAAGCCTAGACCTTGGACTTTGTTGGTGCCAAGTTTCATCGAAAAAGAATAATAGAGAGAGGCTCCAGGGGCTTTTAAACATCGTAGGCTGATGTTTTTTTCTAAATGCCTGTCAACCATGACGTCACTTAAACCCCCATACCTCCCCTCCTGGGCCACGTAGGCTGACCGTTGGGGTGTTGTTGGAAAGTTTAGACCTTGGACTTTGTTGGTGCCAAGTCTCATCGAGAAAGAATGAAAGGGAGAGGCTCCAGGGGCTTTTAAACATCGTAGGCTGATTTTGTTTTCTAAATGCCTGTCAACCATGACGTCACTTAAACCCCCCATAACTGCCCTCCTGGGCCACGTAGGCTGACCGTTGTGGTGTTGTTGAAAAGCCTAGACCTTGGACTTTGTTGGTGCCAAGTTTCATCGAGAAAGAATGAAGGGGAGAGGCTCCAGGGGCTTTTAAACATCGTAGGATCATTTTTTTTTTTAAATGCCTGTCAACCATGACGTCACTTAAACCCCCATAGCTCCCCTCCTGGGCCACGTAGGCTGACGTTTGTGGGGTTGTTGGAAAGCCTAGACCGTGGGCTTTGTTGTTGCCAAGTTTCATCGAGAAAGAATGAAGGGGAGAGGCTCCAGGGGCTTTTAAACATCGTAGGCTCATTTTTTTTTCTAAATGCCTGTCAACCATGACGTCACTTAAACACCCATAGCTTCCCTCCTGGGCCACGTAGGCTGACCGTTGGGGTGTTGTTGGAAAGCCTAGACCTTGGACTTTGTTGGTGCCAAGTTTCATCGAGAAAGAATGAAAGGGAGAGGCTCCAGGGGCTTTTAAACATCGTAGGCTGATGTTTTTTTCTAAATGCCTGTCAACCATGACGTCACTTAAACCCCCATAGCTCCCCTCCTGGGCAACGTAGGCTGACCTTTGTGGTGTTGTTGGAAAGCCTAGACCTTGGGCTTTGTTGGTGCCAAGTTTCATTGAGAAAGAATGAAAGGGAGAGGCTCCAGGGGCTTTTAAACATCGTAGGCTGATTTTGTTTTCTAAATGCCTGTCAACCATGACGTCATTTAAACCCCCATAGCTCCCCTCCTGGGCCACGTAGGCTGACCGTTGGGGTGTTGTTGAAAAGCCTAGACCTTGGACTTTGTTGGTGCCAAGTTTCATCGAGAAAGAATGAAGGGGAGAGGCTCCAGGGGCTTTTAAACATCGTAGGATCATTTTTTTTTTTAAATGCCTGTCAACCATGACGTCACTTAAACCCCCATAGCTCCCCTCCTGGGCCACGTAGGCTGACGTTTGTGGTGTTGTTGGAAAGCCTAGACCGTGGGCTTTGTTGTTGCCAAGTTTCATCGAGAAAGAATGAAGGGGAGAGGCTCCAGGGGCTTTTAAACATCGTAGGCTCATTTTTTTTTCTAAATGCCTGTCAACCATGACGTCACTTAAACACCCATAGCTTCCCTCCTGGGCCACGTAGGCTGACCTTTGTGGTGTTGTTGGAAAGCCTAGACCTTGGGCTTTGTTGGTGCCAAGTTTCAAGTTTCATCGAGAAAGAATGAAGGGGAGAGGCTCCAGGGGCTTTTAAACATCGTAGGCTGATTTTTTTTTCTAAATGCCTGTCAACCATGACGTCACTTAAACCCCCATAGCTCCCCTCCTGGGCCACGTATGCTGACCATTGTGGTGTTGTTGGAAAGCCTAGACCTTGGACTTTGTTGGTGCCAAGTCTCATCGAGAAAGAATGAAAGGGAGAGGCTCCAAGGGCTTTTAAACATCGTAGGCTGATTTTTTTTCTAAATGCCTGTCAACCATGACGTCACTTAAACCCCCATAGCTCCCCTCCTGGGCCACGTAGGCTGACCGTTGTGGTGTTGTTGAAAAGCCTAGACCTTGGACTTTGTTGGTGCCAAGTTTCATCGAGAAAGAATGAAGGGAAGAGGCTCCAGGGGCTTTTAAACATCGTAGGCTCATTTTTTTTTTTAAATGCCTGTCAACCATGACGTCACTTAAACACCCATAGCTTCCCTCCTGGGCCACGTAGGCTGACCTTTGTGGTGTTGTTGGAAAGCCTAGACCTTGGGCTTTGTTGGTGCCAAGTTTCAAGTTTCATCGAGAAAGAATGAAGGGGAGAGGCTCCAGGGGCTTTTAAACATCGTAGGCTGATTTTTTTTTCTAAATGCCTGTCAACCATGACGTCACTTAAACCCCCATAGCTCCCCTCCTGGGCAACGTAGGCTGACCTTTGTGGTGTTGTTGGAAAGCCTAGACCTTGGGCTTTGTTGGTGCCAAGTTTCATTGAGAAAGAATGAAAGGGAGAGGCTCCAGGGGCTTTTAAACATCGTAGGCTGATTTTTTTTTCTAAATGCCTGTCAACCATGACGTCACTTAAACCCCGATAGCTCCCCTCCTGGGCCACGTAGGCTGACCGTTGTGGTGTTGTTGGAAAGCCTAGACCTTGGACTTTGTTGGTGCCAAGTTTCATCGAGAAAGAATGAAAGGGAGAGGCTCCAGGGGCTTATAAAGATCGTAGGCTGATTTTTTTTCTAAATGCCTGTCAACCATGACGTCACTTAAACCCCCATAGCTACCCTCCTGGGCCACGTATGCTGACCGTTGTGATGTTGTTGGAAAGCCTAGACCTTGGGCTGTCTTAATGCCAAGTTTCATCGAGAAAGAATGAAAGGGAGAGGCTCCAGGGGCTTTTAAACATCGTAGGCTGATTTTTTTTTCTAAATGCCTGTCAACCATGACGTCACTTAAACCCCCATAGCTCCCCTCCTGGGCCACGTCTGGTGACCGTTGTGGTGGTGTTGGAAAGCCTAGACCTTGGGCTGTCTTAGTGCCAAGTTTCATTGAGAAAGAATGAAAGGGAGAGGCTCCAGGGGCTTTTAAACATCGTAGGCTGATTTTTTTTCTAAATGCCTGTCAACCATGACGTCACTTAAACCCCCATAGCTACCCTCCTGGGCCACGTATGCTGACCGGTGTGATGTTCTTGGAAAGCCTAGACCTTCGGCTTTGTTGGTGCCAAGTTTCATCGAGAAAGAATGAAAGGGAGACGCTCCAGGGGCTTTTAAACATCGTAGGCTGATTTTTTTTCTAAATGCCTGTCAACCATGACGTCACTTAAACACTCATAGCTCCCCTCCTGGGCCACGTAGGCTGACCTTTGTGGTGCTGTTGGAAAGCCTAGACCTTGGGCTTTGTTGGTGCCAAGTTTCATCGAGAAAGAATGAAAGGGAGAGGCTCCAGGGGCTTTTAAACATCGTAGGCTGATTTTTTTTCTAAATGCCTGTCAACCATGACGTCACTTAAACCCCCATAGCTACCCTCCTGGGCCACGTATGCTGACCGTTGTGATGTTGTTGGAAAGCCTAGACCTTGGGCTGTCTTAGTGCCAAGTTTCATCGAGAAAGAATGAATGAAAGGGAGAGGCTCCAGGGGCTTTTAAACATCGTAGGCTGATTTTTTTTTCTAAATGCCTGTCAACCATGACGTCACTTAAACCCCCATAGCTCCCCTCCTGGGCCACGTATGGTGACCGTTGTGGTGTTGTTGGAAAGCCTAGACCTTGGGCTGTCTCAGTGCCAAGTTTCATCGAGAAAGAATGAAAGGGAGAGGCTCCAGGGGCTTTTAAACATCGTAGGCTGATTTTTTTTCTAAATGCCTGTCAACCATGACGTCACTTAAACCCCCATAGCTACCCTCCTGGGCCACGTATGCTGACCGGTGTGATGTTGTTGGAAAGCCTAGACCTTGGGCTTTGTTGATGCCAAGTTTCATCGAGAAAGAATGAAAGGGAGAGGCTCCAGGGGCTTTTAAACATCGTAGGCTGATTTTTTTTTCTAAATGCCTGTCAACCATGACGTCACTTAAACCCCCATAGCTCCCCTCCTGGGCCACGTAGGCTGACCGTTGTGGTAATGTTGGAAAGCCTAGACCTTGGACTTTGTTGGTGCCAAGTTTCATCGAGAAAGAATGGAAGGGAGAGGCTCCAGGGGCTTTTAAACATCGTAGGCTGATTTTTTTTCTAAATGCCTGTCAACCATGACTTCACTTAAACACCCATAGCTCCCCTCCTGGGCCACGTAGGCTGACCTTTGTGGTGCTGTTGGAAAGCCTAGACCTTGGGCTTTGTTGGTGCCAAGTTTCATCGAGAAAGAATGAAAGGGAGAGGCTCCAGGGGCTTTTAAACATCGTAGGCTGATTTTTTTTCTAAATGCCTGTCAACCATGACGTCACTTAAACCCCCATAGCTACCCTCCTGGGCCACGTATGCTGACCGTTGTGATGTTGTTGGGCAGCCTAGACCTTGGGCTGTCTTAGTGCCAAGCTTCATCGAGAAAGAATGAAAGGGAGAGGCTCCAGGGGCTTTTAAACATCGTGGGCTGATTTTTTTTCTAAATGCCTGTCAACCATGACGTCACTTAAACCCCCATAGCTACCCTCCTGGGCCACGTATGCTGACCGTTGTGATGTTGTTGGAAAGCCTAGACCTTGGGCTTTGTTGGTGCCAAGTTTCATCGAGAAAGAATAATAGGGAGAGGCTCCAGGGGCTTTTAAACATCGTAGGCTGATTTTTTTTTCTAAATGCCTGTCAACCATGACGTCACTTAAACCCCCATAGCTCCCCTCCTGGGCCACGTAGGCTGACCTTTGTGGTGTTGTTGGAAAGCCTAGACCTTGGGCTTTGTTGTTGCCAAGTTTCATTGAGAAAGAATGAAGGGGAGAGGCTCCAGGGGCTTTTAAACATCGTAGGCTGATTTTTTTTTCTAAATGCCTGTCAACCATGACGTCACTTAAACCCCCATAGCTCCCCTCCTGGGCCACGTAGGCTGACCGTTGTGGTGTTGTTGGAAAGCCTAGACCTTGGGCTTTGTTGGTGCCAAGTTTCATCGAGAAAGAATGAAGGGGAGAGGCTCAAGGGGCTTTTAAACATCGTAGGCTCATTTTTTTTTCTAAATGCCTGTCAACTATGACGTCACTTAAACAGCCATAGCTTCCCTCCTGGGCCACGTAGGCTGACTTTTGTGGTGATGTTGGAAAGCCTAGACCTTGGGCTTTGTTGGTGCCAAGTTTCATCGAGAAAGAATGAAAGGGAGAGGCTCCAGGGGCTTTTAAACATCGTAGGCTGATGTTTTTTTCTAAATGCCTGTCAACCATGACGTCACTTAAACCCCCATAGCTCCCCTCCTGGGCCACGTAGGCTGACCGTTGGGGTGTTGTTGGAAAGTTTAGACCTTGGACTTTGTTGGTGCCAAGTCTCATCGAGAAAGAATGAAAGGGAGAGGCTCCAGGGGCTTTTAAACATCGTAGGCTGATTTGTTTTTCTAAATGCCTGTCAACCATGACGTCACTTAAACACCCATAGCTCCCCTCCTGGGCCACGTATGCTGACCTTTGTGGTGTTGTTGGAAAGCCTAGACCTTGGGCTTTGTTGGTGCCAAGTTTCATCGAGAAAGAATGAAAGGGCGAGGCTCCAGGGGCTTTTAAACATCGTAGGCTGATTTTTTTTCTAAATGCCTGTCAACCATGACGTCACTTAAACCCCCATGGCTCCCCTCCTGGGCCACGTAGGCTGACCGTTGTGGTGTTGTTGGAAAGCCTAGACCTTGGGCTTTGTTGGTGCCAAGTTTCATCTAAAAAGAATGAAAGGGAGAGGCTCCAGGGGCTTTTAAACATCGTAGGCTGATTTTTTTTTCTAAATGCCTGTCAACCATGACGTCACTTAAACCACCCATAGCTCCCTCCTGGGCCACGTAGGCTGACCGTTGTGGTGTTGTTGGAAAGCCTAGACCTTGAGCTTTGTTGGTGCCAAGTTTCATCGAGAAAGAATAATAGGGAGAGGCTCCAGGGGCTTTTAAACATCGTAGGCTGATTTTTTTTTCTAAATGCCCGTCAACCATGACGTCATTTAAACCCCCATAGCTCCCCTCCTGGGCCACGTAGGCTGACCGTTGGGGTGTTGTTGGAAAGCCTAGACCTTGGACTTTGTTGGTGCCAAGTTTCATCGAGAAAGAATAATAGGGAGAGGCTCCAGGGGCTTTTAAACATCGTAGGCTGATTTTGTTTTCTAAATGCCTGTCAACCATGACGTCACTTAAACCCCCCATAACTGCCCTCCTGGGCCACCTAGGCTGACCGTTGTGGTGTTGTTGGAAAGCCTAGACCTTGATCTTTGTTGGTGCCAAGTTTCATCGAAAAAGAATAATAGAGAGAGGCTCCAGGGGCTTTTAAACATCGTAGGCTGATTTTTTTTTTCTAAATGCCTGTCAACCATGACGTCACTTAAACCCCCATAGCTCCCCTCCTGGGCCACGTATGCTGACCGTTGTGGTGTTGTTGGAAAGCCTAGACCTTGGGCTTTGTTGGTGCCAAGTTTCATCGAGAAAGAATGAAGGGGAGAGGCTCAAGGGGCTTTTAAACATCGTAGGCTGATGTTTTTTTCTAAATGCCTGTCAACCATGACGTCACTTAAACCCCCATAGCTCCCCTCCTGGGCCACGTAGGCTGACCGTTGGGGTGTTGTTGGAAAGCCTAGACCTTGGACTTTGTTGGTGCCAAGTTTCATCGAGAAAGAATGAAAGGGAGAGGCTCCAGGGGCTTTTAAACATCGTAGGCTGATTTTTTTTTCTAAATGCCTGTCAACCATGACGTCACTTAAACCCCCATAGCTCCCCTCCTGGGCCACGTAGGCTGACCGTTGTGGTGTTGTTGGAAAGCCTAGACCTTGGGCTTTGTTGGTGCCAAGTTTCATCGAGAAAGAATGAAGGGGAGAGGCTCAAGGGGCTTTTAAACATCGTAGGCTGATGTTTTTTTCTAAATGCCTGTCAACCATGACGTAACTTAAACCCCCATAGCTCCCCTCCTGGGCCACGTAGGCTGACCGTTGGGGTGTTGTTGGAAAGCCTAGACCTTGGACTTTGTTGGTGCCAAGTTTCATCGAGAAAGAATGAAAGGGAGAGGCTCCAGGGGCTTTTATAAATCGTAGGCTGATTTTTTTTTAGCTCCCCTCCTGGGCCACGTATGGTGACCGTTGTGGTGTTGTTGGAAAGCCTAGACCTTGGGCTGTCTTAGTGCCAAGTTTCATCGAGAAAGAATGAAAGGGAGAGGCTCCAGGGGCTTTTAAACATCGTAGGCTGATTTTTTTTTCTAAATGCCTGTCAACCATGACGTCACTTAAACCCCCATAGCTCCCCTCCTGGGCCACGTAGGCTGACCGTTGTGGTGTTGTTGGAAAGCCTAGACCTTGGACTTTGTTGGTGCCAAGTTTCATCGAGAAAGAATGAAAGGGAGAGGCTCCAGGGGCTTTTAAACATCGTAGGCTGATTTTTTTTTCTAAATGCCTGTCAACCATGACGTCACTTAAACCCCCATAGCTCCCCTCCTGGGCCACGTAGGCTGACCGTTGTGGTGTTGTTGGCAAGCCTAGACCTTGGGCTTTGTTGGTGCCAAGTTTCATCGAGAAAGAATGAAGGGGAGAGGCTCAAGGGGCTTTTAAACATCGTAGGCTGATGTTTTTTTCTAAATGCCTGTCAACCATGACGTCACTTAAACCCCCATAGCTCCCCTCCTGGGCCACGTAGGCTGACCGTTGGGGTGTTGTTGGAAAGCCTAGACCTTGGACTTTGTTGGTGCCAAGTTTCATCGAGAAAGAATGAAAGGGAGAGGCTCCAGGGGCTTTTAAACATCGTAGGCTGATTTTTTTTTCTAAATGCCTGTCAACCATGACGTCACTTAAACCCCCATAGCTCCCCTCCTGGGCCACGTAGGCTGACCGTTGTGGTGTTGTTGGAAAGCCTAGACCTTGGGCTTTGTTGGTGCCAAGTTTCATCGAGAAAGAATGAAGGGGAGAGGCTCAAGGGGCTTTTAAACATCGTAGGCTGATGTTTTTTTCTAAATGCCTGTCAACCATGACGTAACTTAAACCCCCATAGCTCCCCTCCTGGGCCACGTAGGCTGACCGTTGGGGTGTTGTTGGAAAGCCTAGACCTTGGACTTTGTTGGTGCCAAGTTTCATCGAGAAAGAATGAAAGGGAGAGGCTCCAGGGGCTTTTATAAATCGTAGGCTGATTTTTTTTTAGCTCCCCTCCTGGGCCACGTATGGTGACCGTTGTGGTGTTGTTGGAAAGCCTAGACCTTGGGCTGTCTTAGTGCCAAGTTTCATCGAGAAAGAATGAAAGGGAGAGGCTCCAGGGGCTTTTAAACATCGTAGGCTGATTTTTTTTTCTAAATGCCTGTCAACCATGACGTCACTTAAACCCCCATAGCTCCCCTCCTGGGCCACGTAGGCTGACCGTTGTGGTGTTGTTGGAAAGCCTAGACCTTGGGCTTTGTTGGTGCCAAGTTTCATCGAGAAAGAATGAAGGGGAGAGGCTCAAGGGGCTTTTAAACATCGTAGGCTGATGTTTTTTTCTAAATGCCTGTCAACCATGACGTCACTTAAACCCCCATAGCTCCCCTCTTGGGCCACGTAGGCTGACCGTTGGGGTGTTGTTGGAAAGCCTAGACCTTGGACTTTGTTGGTGCCAAGTTTCATCGAGAAAGAATGAAAGGGAGAGGCTCCAGGGGGTTTTAAACATCGTAGGCTGATTTTTTTTTTCTAAATGCCTGTCAACCATGACGTCACTTAAACCCCCATATCTCCCCTCCTGGAGCCTCTCCCTTTCATTCTTTTTAGATGAAACTTGGCACCAACAAAGCCCAAGGTCTAGCCTTTCCAACAACACCACAACGGTCAGCCTACGTGGCCCAGGAGGGGAGCCATGGGGGTTTAAGTGACGTCATGGTTGACAGGCATTTAGAAAAAAATCCGCCTACGATGTTTAAAAGCCCCTGGAGCCTCGCCCTTTCATTCTTTCTCGATGAAACTTGGCACCAACAAAGCCCAAGGTCTAGGCTTTCCAACAACATCACAACGGTCAGCATACGTGGCCCAGGAGGGTAGCTATGGGGGTTTAAGTGACGTCATGGTTGACGGGCATTTAGAAAAAAAATCAGCCCACGATGTTTAAAAGCCCCTGGAGCCTCTCCCTTTCATTCTTTCTCGATGAAGCTTGGCACTAAGACAGCCCAAGGTCTAGGCTGCCCAACAACATCACAACGGTCAGCATACGTGGCCCAGGAGGGTAGCTACGGGGGTTTAAGTAGCGTCATGGTTGACAGGCATTTAGAAAAAAAATCAGCCTACGATGTTTAAAAGCCCCTGGAGCCTCTCCCTTTCATTCTTTCTCGATGAAACTTGGCACCAACAAAGCCCAAGGTCTAGGCTTTCCAACAGCACCACAAAGGTCAGCCTACGTGGCCCAGGAGGGGAGCCATGGGTGTTTAAGTGAAGTCATGGTTGACAGGCATTTTGAAAAAAAATCAGCCTACGATGTTTAAAAGCCCCTGGAGCCTCTCCCTTCCATTCTTTCTCGATGAAACTTGGCACCAACAAAGTCCAAGGTCTAGGCTTTCCAACATTACCACAACGGTCAGCCTACGTGGCCCAGGAGGGGAGCTATGGGGGTTTAAGTGACGTCATGGTTGACAGGCATTTAGAAAAAAAAATCAGCTTACGATGTTTAAAAGCCCCTGGAGCCTCTCCCTTTCATTCTTTCTCGATGAAACTTGGCATCAACAAAGCCCAAGGTCTAGGCTTTCCAACAACATCACACCGGTCAGCATACGTGGCCCAGGAGGGTAGCTATGGGGGTTTAAGTGACGTCATGGTTGACAGGCATTTAGAAAAAAAATCAGCCTACGATGTTTAAAAGCCCCTGGAGCCTCTCCCTTTCATTCTTTCTCGATGAAACTTGGCACTGAGACAGCCCAAGGTCTAGGCTTTCCAACAACACCACAACGGTCACCATACGTGGCCCAGGAGGGGAGCTATGGGGGTTTAAGTGACGTCATGGTTGACAGGCATTTAGAAAAAAAATCAGCCTACGATGTTTAAAAGCCCCTGGAGCCTCTCCCTTTCATTCTTTCTCGATGAAACTTGGCACTAAGACAGCCGAAGGTCTAGGCTTTCCAACAACATCACAACGGTCAGCATACGTGGCCCAGGAGGGTAGCTATGGGGGTTTAAGTGACGTCATGGTTGACAGGCATTTAGAAAAAAAATCAGCCTACGATGTTTAAAAGCCCCTGGAGCCTCTCCCTTTCATTCTTTCTCGATGAAACTTGGCACCAACAAAGCCCAAGGTCTAGGCTTTCCAACAGCACCACAAAGGTCAGCCTACGTGGCCCAGGAGGGGAGCTATGAGTGTTTAAGTGACGTCATGGTTGACAGGCATTTAGAAAAAAAAATCAGCCTACGATGTTTAAAAGCCCCTGGAGCGTCTCCCTTTCATTCTTTCTCGATGAAACTTGGCACGAACAAAGCCCAAGGTCTAGGCTTTCCAAGAACATCACACCGGTCAGCATACGTGGCCCAGGAGGGTAGCTATGGGGGTTTAAGTGACGTCATGGTTGACAGGAATTTAGAAAAAAAATCAGCCTACGATGTTTAAAAGCCCCTGGAGCCTCTCCCTTTCATTCTTTCTCAATGAAACTTGGCACTAAGACAGCCCAAGGTCTAGGCTTTCCAACACCACCACAACGGTCACCAGACGTGGCCCAGGAGGGGAGCTATGGGGGTTTAAGTGACGTCATGGTTGACAGGCATTTAGAAAAAAAAATCAGCCTACGATGTTTAAAAGCCCCTGGAGCCTCTCCCTTTCATTCTTTCTCAATGAAACTTGGCACTAAGACAGCCCAAGGTCTAGGCTTTCCAACAACATCACAACGGTCAGCATACGTGGCCCAGGAGGGTAGCTATGGGGGTTTAAGTGACGTCATGGTTGACAGGCATTTAGAAAAAAAATCAGCCTACGATCTTTATAAGCCCCTGGAGCCTCTCCCTTTCATTCTTTCTCGATGAAACTTGGCACCAACAAAGTCCAAGGTCTAGGCTTTCCAACAACACCACAACGGTCAGCCTACGTGGCCCAGGAGGGGAGCTATCGGGGTTTAAGTGACGTCATGGTTGACAGGCATTTAGAAAAAAAAAATCAGCCTACGATGTTTAAAAGCCCCTGGAGCCTCTCCCTTTCATTCTTTCTCAATGAAACTTGGCACCAACAAAGCCCAAGGTCTAGGCTTTCCAACAACACCACAAAGGTCAGCCTACGTTGCCCAGGAGGGGAGCTATGGGGGTTTAAGTGACGTCATGGTTGACAGGCATTTAGAAAAAAAAATCAGCCTACGATGTTTAAAAGCCCCTGGAGCCTCTCCCCTTCATTCTTTCTCGATGAAACTTGAAACTTGGCACCAACAAAGCCCAAGGTCTAGGCTTTCCAACAACACCACAAAGGTCAGCCTACGTTGCCCAGGAGGGAAGCTATGGGTGTTTAAGTGACGTCATGGTTGACAGGCATTTAGAAAAAAAAATGAGCCTACGATGTTTAAAAGCCGCTGGAGCCTCTCCCCTTCATTCTTTCTCGATGAAACTTGGCAACAACAAAGCCCACGGTCTAGGCTTTCCAACAACACCACAAAGGTCAGCCTACGTGGCCCAGGAGGGGAGCTATGGGGGTTTAAGTGACGTCATGGTTGACAGGCATTTAGAAAAAAAAAATCAGCCTACGATGTTTAAAAGCCCCTGGAGCCTCTCCCTTTCATTCTTTCTCGATGAAACTTGGCACCAATAAAGTCCAAGGTCTAGGCTTTTCAACAACACCACAACGGTCAGCCTACGTGGCCCAGGAGGGGAGCTATGGGGGTTTAAGTGACGTCATGGTTGACAGGCATTTAGAAAAAAAATCAGCCTACGATGTTTAAAAGCCCTTGGAGCCTCTCCCTTTCATTCTTTCTCGATGAAACTTGGCACCAATAAAGTCCAAGGTCTAGGCTTTCCAACAACACCACAATGGTCAGCATACGTGGCCCAGGAGGGGAGCTATGGGGGTTTAAGTGACGTCATGGTTGACAGGCATTTAGAAAAAAAAATCAGCCTACGATGTTTAAAAGCCCCTGGAGCCTCTCCCCTTCATTCTTTCTCGATGAAACTTGAAACTTGGCACCAACAAAGCCCAAGGTCTAGGCTTTCCAACAACACCACAAAGGTCAGCCTACGTGGCCCAGGAGGGAAGCTATGGGTGTTTAAGTGACGTCATGGTTGACAGGCATTTAGAAAAAAAAATGAGCCTACGATGTTTAAAAGCCCCTGGAGCCTCTCCCCTTCATTCTTTCTCGATGAAACTTGGCAACAACAAAGCCCACGGTCTAGGCTTTCCAACAACACCACAAAGGTCAGCCTACGTGGCCCAGGAGGGGAGCTATGGGGGTTTAAGTGACGTCATGGTTGCCAGGCATTTAGAAAAAAAAAATCAGCCTACGATGTTTAAAAGCCCCTGGAGCCTCTCCCTTTCATTCTTTCTCGATGAAACTTGGCACCAACAAAGTCCAAGGTCTAGGCTTTCCAACAACACCCCAACGGTCAGCCTACGTGGCCCAGGAGGGGAGCTATGGGGGTTTAAGTGACGTCATGGTTGACAGGCATTTAGAAAAAAACATCAGCCTACGATGTTTAAAAGCTTCTTGAGCCTCTCCCCTTCATTCTTTCTCGATGAAACTTGGCACTAAGACAGCCCAAGGTCTAGGCTTTCCAACAACACCACAACGGTCACCATACGTGGCCCAGGAGGGGAGCTAAAAAAAAAATCAGCCTACGATTTATAAAAGCCCCTGGAGCCTCTCCCTTTCATTCTTTCTCGATGAAACTGAAACTTGGCACCAACAAAGCCCAAGGTCTAGGCTTTCCAACAACATCACAACGGTCAGCCTACGTGGCCCAGGAGGGGAGGTATGGGGGTTTAAGTGACGTCATGGTTGACAGGCATTTAGAAAAAAAAATCAGCCTACGATGTTTAAAAGCCCCTGGAGCCTCTCCCTTTCATTCTTTCTCGATGAAACTTGGCACTAAGACAGCCCAAGGTCTAGGCTTTCCAACAACACCACAACGGTCACCATACGTGGCCCAGGAGGGGAGCTAAAAAAAAATCAGCCTACGATTTATAAAAGCCCCTGGAGCCTCTCCCTTTCATTCTTTCTCGATGAAACTTGGCACCAACAAAGCCCAAGGTCTAGGCTTTCCAACAACACCACAACGGTCAGCATACGTGGCCCAGGAGGGGAGCTATGGGGGTTTAAGTGACGTCATGGTTGACAGGCATTTAGAAAAAAAAAATCAGCCTACGATGTTTAAAAGCCCCTGGAGCCTCTCTCTATTATTCTTTTTCGATGAAACTTGGCACCAACAAAGATCAAGGTCTAGGCTTTCCAACAACACCACAACGGTCAGCCTAGGTGGCCCAGGAGGGCAGTTATGGGGGGTTTAAGTGACGTCATGGTTGACAGGCATTTAGAAAACAAAATCAGCCAACGATGTTTAAAAGCCCCTGGAGCCTCTCCCTATTATTCTTTCTCGATGAAACTTGGCACCAACAAAGTCCAAGGTCTATGCTTTCCAACAGCACCCCAACGGTCAGCCTACGTGGCCCAGGAGGGGAGCTATGGGGGTTTAAATGACGTCATGGTTGACAGGCATTTAGAAAAAAAAAATCAGCCTACGATGTTTAAAAGCCCCTGGAGCCTCTCCCTATTATTCTTTCTCGATGAAACTTGGCACCAACAAAGCTCAAGGTCTAGGCTTTCCAACAACACCACAACGGTCAGCCTACGTGGCCCAGGAGGGAGCTATGGGTGGTTTAAGTGACGTCATGGTTGACAGGCATTTAGAAAAAAAAATCAGCCTACGATGTTTAAAAGCCCCTGGAGCCTCTCCCTTTCATTCTTTTTAGATGAAACTTGGCACCAAGAAAGCCCAAGGTCTAGGCTTTCCAACAACACCACAACGGTCAGCCTACGTGGCCCAGGAGGGAGCTATGGGTGGTTTAAGTGACGTCATGGTTGACAGGCATTTAGAAAAAAAAATCAGCCTACGATGTTTAAAAGCCCCTGGAGCCTCTCCCTTTCATTCTTTTTAGATGAAACTTGGCACCAAGAAAGCCCAAGGTCTAGGCTTTCCAACAACACCACAAAGGTCAGCATACGTGGCCCAGGAGGGGAGCTATGGGTGTTTAAGTGACGTCATGGTTGACAGGCATTTAGAAAAAAAATCAGCCTACGATGTTTAAAAGCCCCTGGAGCCTCTCCCTTTCATTCTTTCTCGATGAGACTTGGCACCAACAAAGTCCAAGGTCTAAACTTTCCAACAACACCCCAACGGTCAGCATACGTGGCCCAGGAGGGTAGCTATGGGGGTTTAAGTGACGTCATGGTTGACAGGCATTTAGAAAAAAAATCAGCCTACGATCTTTATAAGCCCCTGGAGCCTCTCCCTTTCATTCTTTCTCGATGAAACTTGGCACCAACAAAGTCCAAGGTCTAGGCTTTCCAACAACACCACAACGGTCAGCCTACGTATCCCAGGAGGGGAGCTATCGGGGTTTAAGTGACGTCATGGTTGACAGGCATTTAGAAAAAAAAAATCAGCCTACGAAAGCCTAGACCTTGGGCTTTGTTGGTGCCAAGTTTCATCGAGAAAGAATGAAGGGGAGAGGCTCAAGGGGCTTTTAAACATCGTAGGCTGATGTTTTTTTCTAAATGCCTGTCAACCATGACGTCACTTAAACCCCCATAGCTCCCCTCCTGGGCCACGTAGGCTGACCGTTGGGGTGTTGTTGGAAAGCCTAGACCTTGGACTTTGTTGTTGCCAAGTTTCATCGAGAAAGAATGAAAGGGAGAGGCTCCAGGGGCTTTTAAACATCGTAGGCTGATTTTTTTTTTCTAAATGCCTGTCAACCATGACGTCACTTAAACCCCCATAGCTCCCCTCCTGGGCCACGTAGGCTGACCTTTGTGGTGTTGTTGGAAAGCGTAGACCGTGGGCTTTGTTGTTGCCAAGTTTCATCGAGAAAGAATGAAGGGGAGAGGCTCCAGGGGCTTTTAAACATCGTAGGCTCATTTTTTTTTCTAAATGCCTGTCAACCATGACGTCACTTAAACACCCATAGCTTCCCTCCTGGGCCACGTAGGCTGACCTTTGTGGTGTTGTTGGAAAGCCTAGACCTTGGGCTTTGTTGGTGCCAAGTTTCAAGTTTCATCGAGAAAGAATGAAGGGGAGAGGCTCCAGGGGCTTTTAAACATCGTAGGCTGATTTTTTTTCTAAATGCCTGTCAACCATGACGTCACTTAAACCCCCATAGCTCCCCTCCTGGGCCACGTATGCTGACCATTGTGGTGTTGTTGGAAAGCCTAGACCTTGGACTTTATTGGTGCCAAGTTTCATCGAGAAAGAATGAAAGGGAGAGGCTCCAAGGGCTTTTAAACATCGTAGGCTGATTTTTTTTCTAAATGCCTGTCAACCATGACGTCACTTAAACCCCCATAGCTCCCCTCCTGGGCCACGTAGGCTGACCGTTGTGGTGTTGTTGAAAAGCCTAGACCTTGGACTTTGTTGGTGCCAAGTTTCATCGAGAAAGAATGAAAGGGAGAGGCTCCAGGGGCTTATAAAGATCGTAGGCTGATTTTTTTTCTAAATGCCTGTCAACCATGACGTCACTTAAACCCCCATAGCTCCCCTCCTGGGCCACGTAGGCTGACCTTTGTGGTGTTGTTGGAAAGCCTAGACCGTGGGCTTTGTTGTTGCCAAGTTTCATCGAGAAAGAATGAAGGGGAGAGGCTCCAGCGGCTTTTAAACATCGTAGGCTCATTTTTTTTTCTAAATGCCTGTCAACCATGACGTCACTTAAACACCCATAGCTTCCCTCCTGGGCAACGTAGGCTGACCTTTGTGGTGTTGTTGGAAAGCCTAGACCTTGGGCTTTGTTGGTGCCAAGTTTCAAGTTTCATCGAGAAAGAATGAAGGGGAGAGGCTCCAGGGGCTTTTAAACATCGTAGGCTGATTTTTTTTTCTAAATGCCTGTCAACCATGACGTCACTTAAACCCCCATAGCTCCCCTCCTGGGCAACGTAGGCTGACCTTTGTGGTGTTGTTGGAAAGCCTAGACCTTGGGCTTTGTTGGTGCCAAGTTTCATTGAGAAAGAATGAAAGGGAGAGGCTCCAGGGGCTTTTAAACATCGTAGGCTGATTTTTTTTTTCTAAATGCCTGTCAACCATGACGTCACTTAAACCCCGATAGCTCCCCTCCTGGGCCACGTAGGCTGACCGTTGTGGTGTTGTTGGAAAGCCTAGACCTTGGACTTTGTTGGTGCCAAGTTTCATCGAGAAAGAATGAAAGGGAGAGGCTCCAGGGGCTTATAAAGATCGTAGGCTGATTTTTTTTCTAAATGCCTGTCAACCATGACGTCACTTAAACCCCCATAGCTACCCTCCTGGGCCACGTATGCTGACCGTTGTGATGTTGTTGGAAAGCCTAGACCTTGGGCTGTCTTAGTGCCAAGTTTCATCGAGAAAGAATGAAAGGGAGAGGCTCCAGGGGCTTTTAAACATCGTAGGCTGATTTTTTTTTCTAAATGCCTGTCAACCATGACGTCACTTAAACCCCCATAGCTCCCCTCCTGGGCCACGTCTGGTGACCGTTGTGGTGGTGTTGGAAAGCCTAGACCTTGGGCTGTCTTAGTGCCAAGTTTCATTGAGAAAGAATGAAAGGGAGAGGCTCCAGGGGCTTTTAAACATCGTAGGCTGATTTTTTTTCTAAATGCCTGTCAACCATGACGTCACTTAAACCCCGATAGCTACCCTCCTGGGCCACGTATGCTGACCGGTGTGATGTTCTTGGAAAGCCTAGACCTTGGGCTTTGTTGGTGCCAAGTTTCATCGAGAAAGAATGAAAGGGAGACGCTCCAGGGGCTTTTAAACATCGTAGGCTGATTTTTTTTTCTAAATGCCTGTCAACCATGACGTCACTTAAACACTCATAGCTCCCCTCCTGGGCCACGTAGGCTGACCTTTGTGGTGCTGTTGGAAAGCCTAGACCTTGGGCTTTGTTGGTGCCAAGTTTCATCGAGAAAGAATGAAAGGGAGAGGCTCCAGGGGCTTTTAAACATCGTAGGCTGATTTTTTTTCTAAATGCCTGTCAACCATGACGTCACTTAAACCCCCATAGCTACCCTCCTGGGCCACGTATGCTGACCGTTGTGATGTTGTTGGAAAGCCTAGACCTTCGGCTGTCTTAGTGCCAAGTTTCATCGAGAAAGAATGAAAGGGAGAGGCTCCAGGGGCTTTTAAACATCGTAGGCTGATTTTTTTTCTAAATGCCTGTCAACCATGACGTCACGTAAACCCCCATAGCTCCCCTCCTGGGCCACGTAGGCTGACCTTTGTGGTGTTGTTGGAAAGCCTAGACCTTGGGCTGTGTTAGTGCCAAGTTTCATCGAGAAAGAATGAAGGGGAGAGGCTCCAGGGGCTTTTAAACATCGTAGGCTGATTTTTTTTTTCTAAATGCCTGTCAACCATGACGTCACTTAAACCCCTGTAGCTACCCTCCTGGGCCACGTATGCTGACCGGTGTGATGTTCTTGGAAAGCCTAGACCTTGGGCTTTGTTGGTGCCAAGTTTCATCGAGAAAGAATGAAAGGGAGAGGCTCCAGGGGCTTTTAAACATCGTAGGCTGATTTTTTTTCTAAATGCCTGTCAACCATGACGTCACTTAAACCCCCATAGCTACCCTCCTGGGCCACGTATGCTGACCGGTGTGATGTTGTTGGAAAGCCTAGACCTTGGGCTTTGTTGATGCCAAGTTTCATCGAGAAAGAATGAAAGGGAGAGGCTCCAGGGGCTTTTAAACATCGTAGGCTGATTTTTTTTTCTAAATGCCTGTCAACCATGACGTCACTTAAACCCCCATAGCTCCCCTCCTGGGCCACGTAGGCTGACCGCTGTGGTAATGTTGGAAAGCCTAGACCTTGGACTTTGTTGGTGCCAAGTTTCATCGAGAAAGAATGGAAGGGAGAGGCTCCAGGGGCTTTTAAACATCGTAGGCTGATTTTTTTTCAAAATGCCTGTCAACCATGACTTCACTTAAACACCCATGGCTCCCCTCCTGGGCCACGTATGCTGACCGTTGTGATGTTGTTGGGCAGCCTAGACCTTGGGCTGTCTTAGTGCCAAGCTTCATCGAGAAAGAATGAAAGGGAGAGGCTCCAGGGGCTTTTAAACATCGTGGGCTGATTTTTTTCCTAAATGCCCGTCAACCATGACGTCACTTAAACCCCCATAGCTACCCTCCTGGGCCACGTATGCTGACCGTTGTGATGTTGTTGGAAAGCCTAGACCTTGGGCTTTGTTGGTGCCAAGTTTCATCGAGAAAGAATGAAAGGGCGAGGCTCCAGGGGCTTTTAAACATCGTAGGCGGATTTTTTTTCTAAATGCCTGTCAACCATGACGTCACTTAAACCCCCATGGCTCCCTTCCTGGGCCACGTAGGCTGACCGTTGTGGTGTTGTTGGAAAGCCTAGACCTTGGGCTTTGTTGGTGCCAAGTTTCATCTAAAAAGAATGAAAGGGAGAAGCTCCAGGGGCTTTTAAACATCGTAGGCTGATTTTTTTTTCTAAATGCCTGTCAACCATGACGTCACTTAAACCACCCATAGCTCCCTCCTGGGCCACGTAGGCTGACCGTTGTGGTGTTGTTGGAAAGCCTAGACCTTGAGCTTTGTTGGTGCCAAGTTTCATCGAGAAAGAATAATAGGGAGAGGCTCCAGGGGCTTTTAAACATCGTAGGCTGATTTTTTTTTTCTAAATGCCTGTCAACCATGACGTCATTTAAACCCCCATAGCTCCCCTCCTGGGCCACGTAGGCTGACCGTTGGGGTGTTGTTGGAAAGCCTAGACCTTGGACTTTGTTGGTGCCAAGTTTCATCGAGAAAGAATAATAGGGAGAGGCTCCAGGGGCTTTTAAACATCGTAGGCTGATTTTGTTTTCTAAATGCCTGTCAACCATGACGTCACTTAAACCCCCCATAACTGCCCTCCTGGGCCACCTAGGCTGACCGTTGTGGTGTTGTTGGAAAGCCTAGACCTTGATCTTTGTTGGTGCCAAGTTTCATCGAAAAAGAATAATAGAGAGAGGCTCCAGGGGCTTTTAAACATCGTAGGCTGATTTTTTTTTTCTAAATGCCTGTCAACCATGACGTCACTTAAACCCCCATAGCTCCCCTCCTGGGCCACGTATGCTGACCGTTGTGGTGTTGTTGGAAAGCCTAGACCTTGGGCTGTGTTAGTGCCAAGTTTCATCGAGAAAGAATGAAAGGGAGAGGCTCCAGGGGTTTTTAAACATCGTAGGCTGATATTTTTTTTCTAAATGCCTGTCAACCATGACGTCACGTAAACCCCCATAGCTCCCCTCCTGGGCCACGTAGGCTGACCTTTGTGGTGTTGTTGGAAAGCCTAGACCTTGGGCTGTGTTAGTGCCAAGTTTCATCGAGAAAGAATGAAGGGGAGAGGCTCCAGGGGCTTTTAAACATCGTAGGCTGATTTTTTTTTTCTAAATGCCTGTCAACCATGACGTCACTTAAACCCCTGTAGCTCCCCTCCTGGGCCACGTAGGCTGACCGTTGTGGTGTTGTTGGAAAGCCTAGACCTTGGACTTTGTTGGTGCCAAGTTTCATCGAGAAAGAATAATAGGGAGAGGCTCCAGGGGCTTTTAAACATCGTAGGCTGATTTTTTTTTCTAAATGCCTGTCAACCATGACGTCACTTAAACCCCCATAGCTCCCCTCCTGGGCCACGTAGGCTGACCGTTGTGGTGTTGTTGGAAAGCCTAGACCTTGGGCTTTGTTGGTGCCAAGTGTCATCGAGAAAGAATGAAGGGGAGAGGCTCAAGGGGCTTTTAAACATCGTAGGCTCATTTTTTTTTCTAAATGCCTGTCAACCATGACGTCACTTAAACAGCCATAGCTTCCCTCCTGGGCCACGTAGGCTGACCTTTGTGGTGATGTTGGAAAGCCTAGACCTTGGGCTTTGTTGGTGCCAAGTTTCATCGAGAAAGAATGAAAGGGAGAGGCTCCAGGGGCTTTTAAACATCGTAGGCTGATGTTTTTTCTAAATGCCTGTCAACCATGACGTCACTTAAACCCCCATAGCTCCCCTCCTGGGCCACGTATGCTGACCGTTGTGGTGTTGTTGGAAAGCCTAGACCTTGGGCTGTGTTAGTGCCAAGTTTCATCGAGAAAGAATGAAAGGGAGAGGCTCCAGGGGTTTTTAAACATCGTAGGCTGATATTTTTTTTCTAAATGCCTGTCAACCATGACGTCACGTAAACCCCCATAGCTCCCCTCCTGGGCCACGTAGGCTGACCTTTGTGGTGTTGTTGGAAAGCCTAGACCTTGGGCTGTGTTAGTGCCAAGTTTCATCGAGAAAGAATGAAGGGGAGAGGCTCCAGGGGCTTTTAAACATCGTAGGCTGATTTTTTTTTTCTAAATGCCTGTCAACCATGACGTCACTTAAACCCCTGTAGCTCCCCTCCTGGGCCACGTAGGCTGACCGTTGTGGTGTTGTTGGAAAGCCTAGACCTTGGACTTTGTTGGTGCCAAGTTTCATCGAGAAAGAATAATAGGGAGAGGCTCCAGGGGCTTTTAAACATCGTAGGCTGATTTTTTTTTCTAAATGCCTGTCAACCATGACGTCACTTAAACCCCCATAGCTCCCCTCCTGGGCCACGTAGGCTGACCGTTGTGGTGTTGTTGGAAAGCCTAGACCTTGGGCTTTGTTGGTGCCAAGTTTTATCGAGAAAGAATGAAGGGGAGAGGCTCAAGGGGCTTTTAAACATCGTAGGCTCATTTTTTTTTCTAAATGCCTGTCAACCATGACGTCACTTAAACAGCCATAGCTTCCCTCCTGGGCCACGTAGGCTGACCTTTGTGGTGATGTTGGAAAGCCTAGACCTTGGGCTTTGTTGGTGCCAAGTTTCATCGAGAAAGAATGAAAGGGAGAGGCTCCAGGGGCTTTTAAACATCGTAGGCTGATGTTTTTTCTAAATGCCTGTCAACCATGACGTCACTTAAACCCCCATAGCTCCCCTCCTGGGCCACGTAGGCTGACCGTTGGGGTGTTGTTGGAAAGTTTAGACCTTGGACTTTGTTGGTGCCAAGTTTCATCGAGAAAGAATGAAAGGGAGAGGCTCCAGGGGCTTTTAAACATCGTAGGCTGATTTTTTTTTCTAAATGCCTGTCAACCATGACGTCACTTAAACACCCATAGCTCCCCTCCTGGGCCACGTATGCTGACCTTTGTGGTGTTGTTGGAAAGCCTAGACCTTGGGCTTTGTTGGTGCCAAGTTTCATCGAGAAAGAATGAAAGGGCGAGGCTCCAGGGGCTTTTAAACATCGTAGGCTGATTTTTTTTCTAAATGCCTGTCAACCATGACGTCACTTAAACCCCCATGGCTCCCCTCCTGGGCCACGTAGGCTGAGCGTTGTGGTGTTGTTGGAAAGCCTAGACCTTGGGCTTTGTTGGTGCCAAGTTTCATCTAAAAAGAATGAAAGGGAGAGGCTCCAGGGGCTTTTAAACATCGTAGGCTGATTTTTTTTTCTAAATGCCTGTCAACCATGACGTCACTTAAACCACCCATAGCTCCCTCCTGGGCCACGTAGGCTGACCGTTGTGGTGTTGTTGGAAAGCCTAGACCTTGAGCTTTGTTGGTGCCAAGTTTCATCGCGAAAGAATAATAGGGAGAGGCTCCAGGGGCTTTTAAACATCGTAGGCTGATTTTTTTTTCTAAATGCCTGTCAACCATGACGTCATTTAAACCCCCATAGCTCCCCTCATGGGCCACGTAGGCTGACCGTTGTGGTGTTGTTGGAAAGCCTAGACCTTGGGCTGTGTTAGTGCCAAGTTTCATCGAGAAAGAATGAAAGGGAGAGGCTCCAGGGGTTTTTAAACATCGTAGGCTGATATTTTTTTTCTAAATGCCTGTCAACCATGACGTCACTTAAACCCCCATAGCTCCCCTCCTGGGCCACGTAGGCTGACCTTTGTGGTGTTGTTGGAAAGCCTAGACCTTGGGCTGTGTTAGTGCCAAGTTTCATCGAGATAGAATGAAGGGGAGAGGCTCCAGGGGCTTTTAAACATCGTAGGCTGATTTTTTTTTTCTAAATGCCTGTCAACCATGACGTCACTTAAACCCCCGTAGCTCCCCTCCTGGGCCACGTAGGCTGACCGTTGTGGTGTTGTTGGAAAGCCTAGACCTTGGACTTTGTTGGTGCCAAGTTTCATCGAGAAAGAATAATAGGGAGAGGCTCCAGGGGCTTTTAAACATCGTAGGCTGATTTTTTTTTCTAAATGCCTGTCAACCATGACGTCACTTAAACCCCCATAGCTCCCCTCCTGGGCCACGTAGGCTGACCGTTGTGGTGTTGTTGGAAAGCCTAGACCTTGGGCTGTGTTAGTGCCAAGTTTCATCGAAAAAGAATGAAAGGGAGAGGCTCCAGGGGTTTTTAAACATCGTAGGCTGATATTTTTTTTCTAAATGCCTGTCAACCATGACGTCACTTAAACCCCCATAGCTCCCCTCCTGGGCCACGTAGGCTGACCTTTGTGGTGTTGTTGGAAAGCCTAGACCTTGGGCTGTGTTAGTGCCAAGTTTCATCGAGAAAGAATGAAGGGGAGAGGCTCCAGGGGCTTTTAAACATCGTAGGCTGATTTTTTTTTTCTAAATGCCTGTCAACCATGACGTCACTTAAACCCCCGTAGCTCCCCTCCTGGGCCACGTAGGCTGACCGTTGTGAAGTTGTTGGAAAGCCTAGACCTTGGACTTTGTTGGTGCCAAGTTTCATCGAGAAAGAATAATAGGGAGAGGCTCCAGGGGCTTTTAAACATCGTAGGCTGATTTTTTTTTCTAAATGCCTGTCAACCATGACGTCACTTAAACCCCCATAGCTCCCCTCCTGTGCCACGTAGGCTGACCGTTGTGGTGTTGTTGGAAAGCCTAGACCTTGGGCTTTGTTGGTGCCAAGTTTCATCGAGAAAGAATGAAGGGTAGAGGCTCAAGGGGCTTTTAAACATCGTAGGCTCATTTTTTTTTTCTAAATGCCTGTCAACCATGACGTCACTTAAACACCCATAGCTCCCCTCCTGGGCCACGTAGGCTAACCGTTGTGGTGTTGTTGGAAAGCCTAGACCTTGGACTTTGTTGGTGCCAAGTTTCATCGAGAAAGAATAATAGGGAGAGGCTCCAGGGGCTTTTAAACATCGTAGGCTGATTTTTTTTTCTAAACACCCATGGGCCACGTAGGCTGACCTTTGTGGTGATGTTAGAAAGCCTAGACGTTGGGCTTTGTTGGTGCCAAGTTTCATCGAGAAAGAATGAAAGGGAGAGGCTCCAGGGGCTTTTAAACATCGTAGGCTGATGTTTTTTTCTAAATGCCTGTCAACCATGACGTCACTTAAACCCCCATAGCTCCCCTCCTGGGCCACGTAGGCTGACCGTTGTGGTGTTGTTGGAAAGTTTAGACCTTGGACTTTGTTGGTGCCAAGTTTCATCGAGAAAGAATGAAAGGGAGAGGCTCCAGGGGCTTTTAAACATCGTAGGCTGATTTTTTTTTCTAAATGCCTGTCAACCATGACGTCACTTAAACACCCATAGCTCCCCTCCTGGGCCACGTATGCTGACCTTTGTGGTTTTGTTGGAAAGCCTAGACCTTGGGCTTTGTTGGTGCCAAGTTTCATCGAGAAAGAATGAAAGGGCGAGGCTCCAGGGGCTTTTAAACATCGTAGGCTGATTTTTTTTCTAAATGCCTGTCAACCATGACGTCACTTAAACCCCCATGGCTCCCCTCCTGGGCCACGTAGGCTGACCGTTGTGGTGTTGTTGGAAAGCCTAGACCTTGGGCTTTGTTGGTGCCAAGTTTCATCTAAAAAGAATGAAAGGGAGAGGCTCCAGGGGCTTTTAAACATCGTAGGCTGATTTTTTTTTCTAAATGCCTGTCAACCATGACGTCACTTAAACCACCCATAGCTCCCTCCTGGGCCACGTAGGCTGACCGTTGTGGTGTTGTTGGAAAGCCTAGACCTTGAGCTTTGTTGGTGCCAAGTTTCATCGCGAAAGAATAATAGGGAGAGGCTCCAGGGGCTTTTAAACATCGTAGGCTGATTTTTTTTTTCTAAATGCCTGTCAACCATGACGTCACTTAAACCCCCATAGCTCCCCTCCTGGGCCACAGGCTGACCTTTGTGGTGATGTTGGAAAGCCTAGACCTTGGGCTTTGTTGGTGCCAAGTTTCATCGAGAAAGAATGAAAGGGAGAGGCTCCAGGGGCTTTTAAACATCGTAGGCTGATTTTTTTTTCTAAATGCCTGTCAACCATGACGTCATTTAAACCCCCCATAACTCCCCTCCTGGGCCACCTAGGCTGACCGTTGTGGTGTTGTTGGAAAGCCTAGGCCTTGATCTTTGTTGGTGCCAAGTTTCATCGAAAAAGAATAATAGAGAGAGGCTCCAGGGGCTTTTAAACATCGTAGGCTGATTTTTTTTTTCTAAATGCCTGTCAACCATGACGTCACTTAAACCCCCATAGCTCCCCTCCTGGGCCACGTATGCTGACCGTTGTGGTGTTGTTGGAAAGCCTAGACCTTGGGCTTTGTTGGTGCCAAGTTTCATCGAGAAAGAATGAAAGGGCGAGGCTCCAGGGGCTTTTAAACATCGTAGGCTGATTTTTTTTCTAAATGCCTGTCAACCATGACGTCACTTAAACCCCCATAGCTCCCCTCCTGGGCCACGTAGGCTGACCGTTGGGGTGTTGTTGGAAAGTTTAGACCTTGGACTTTGTTGGTGCCAAGTTTCATCGAGAAAGAATGAAAGGGAGAGGCTCCAGGGGCTTTTAAACATCGTAGGCTGATTTTTTTTTCTAAATGCCTGTCAACCATGACGTCACTTAAACACCCATAGCTCCCCTCCTGGGCCACGTATGCTGACCTTTGGGGTGTTGTTGGAAAGCCTAGACCTTGGGCTTTGTTGGTGCCAAGTTTCATCGAGAAAGAATGAAAGGGCGAGGCTCCAGGGGCTTTTAAACATCGTAGGCTGATTTTTTTTCTAAATGCCTGTCAACCATGACGTCACTTAAACCCCCATGGCTCCCCTCCTGGGCCACGTAGGCTGACCTTTGTGGTGTTGTTGGAAAGCCTAGACCTTGGGCTGTGTTAGTGCCAAGTTTCATCGAGAAAGAATGAAGGGGAGAGGCTCCAGGGGCTTTTAAACATCGTAGGCTGATTTTTTTTTTCTAAATGCCTGTCAACCATGACGTCACTTAAACCCCCGTAGCTCCCCTCCTGGGCCACGTAGGCTGACCGTTGTGAAGTTGTTGGAAAGCCTAGACCTTGGACTTTGTTGGTGCCAAGTTTCATCGAGAAAGAATAATAGGGAGAGGCTCCAGGGGCTTTTAAACATCGTAGGCTGATTTTTTTTTCTAAATGCCTGTCAACCATGACGTCACTTAAACCCCCGTAGCTCCCCTCCTGGGCCACGTAGGCTGACCGTTGTGAAGTTGTTGGAAAGCCTAGACCTTGGACTTTGTTGGTGCCAAGTTTCATCGAGAAAGAATAATAGGGAGAGGCTCCAGGGGCTTTTAAACATCGTAGGCTGATTTTTTTTTCTAAATGCCTGTCAACCATGACGTCACTTAAACCCCCATAGCTCCCCTCCTGTGCCACGTAGGCTGACCGTTGTGGTGTTGTTGGAAAGCCTAGACCTTGGGCTTTGTTGGTGCCAAGTTTCATCGAGAAAGAATGAAGGGGAGAGGCTCAAGGGGCTTTTAAACATCGTAGGCTCATTTTTTTTTCTAAATGCCTGTCAACCATGACGTCACTTAAACACCCATAGCTTCCCTCCTGGGCCACAGGCTGACCTTTGTGGTGATGTTGGAAAGCCTAGACCTTGGGCTTTGTTGGTGCCAAGTTTCATCGAGAAAGAATGAAAGGGAGAGGCTCCAGGGGCTTTTAAACATCGTAGGCTGATGTTTTTTTCTAAATGCCTGTCAACCATGACGTCACTTAAACCCCCATAGCTCCCCTCCTGGGCCACGTAGGCTGACCGTTGGGGTGTTGTTGGAAAGCCTAGACCTTGGACTTTGTTGGTGCCAAGTTTCATCGAGAAAGAATGAAAGGGAGAGGTTCCAGGGGCTTTTAAACATCGTAGGCTGATTTTTTTTTCTAAATGCCTGTCAACCATGACGTCACTTAAACCCCCGTAGCTCCCCTCCTGGGCCACGTAGGCTAACCGTTGTGGTGTTTTTGGAAAGCCTAGACCTTGGACTTTGTTGGTGCCAAGTTTCATCGAGAAAGAATAATAGGGAGAGGCTCCAGGGGCTTTTAAACATCGTAGGCTGATTTTTTTTTCTAAATGCCTGTCAACCATGACGTCACTTAAACCCCCATAGCTCCCCTCCTGGGCCACGTAGGCTGACCGTTGTGGTGTTGTTGGAAAGCCTAGACCTTGGGCTTTGTTGGTGCCAAGTTTCATCGAGAAAGAATGAAGGGGAGAGGCTCAAGGGGCTTTTAAACATCGTAGGCTCATTTTTTTTTCTAAATGCCTGTCAACCATGACGTCACTTAAACAGCCATAGCTTCCCTCCTGGGCCACGTAGGCTGACCTTTGTGGTGATGTTGGAAAGCCTAGACCTTGGGCTTTGTTGGTGCCAAGTTTCATCGAGAAAGAATGAAAGGGAGAGGTTCCAGGGGCTTTTAAACATCGTAGGCTGATTTTTTTTTCTAAATGCCTGTCAACCATGACGTCACTTAAACCACCCATAGCTCCCTCCTGGGCCACGTAGGCTGACCGTTGTGGTGTTGTTGGAAAGCCTAGACCTTGAGCTTTGTTGGTGCCAAGTTTCATCGCGAAAGAATAATAGGGAGAGGCTCCAGGGGCTTTTAAACATCGTAGGCTGATTTTTTTTTTCTAAATGCCTGTCAACCATGACGTCATTTAAACCCCCATAGCTCCCCTCATGGGCCACGTAGGCTGACTGTTGGGGTGTTGTTGGAAAGCCTAGACCTTGGACTTTGTTGGTGCCAAGTTTCATCGAGAAAGAATAATAGGGAGAGGCTCCAGGGGCTTTTAAACATCGTAGGCTGATTTTGTTTTCTAAATGCCTGTCAACCATGACGTCATTTAAACCCCCCATAACTCCCCTCCTGGGCCACCTAGGCTGACCGTTGTGGTGTTGTTGGAAAGCCTAG
This sequence comes from Microchrysa polita, assembly GCA_949715475.1. NCBI lineage: Eukaryota > Metazoa > Arthropoda > Insecta > Diptera > Stratiomyidae > Microchrysa > Microchrysa polita. The sequence goes on from OX454420.1 coordinate 44,200,363, forward strand.
ACCTTGATCTTTGTTGGTGCCAAGTTTCATCGAAAAAGAATAATAGAGAGAGGCTCCAGGGGCTTTTAAACATCGTAGGCTGATTTTTTTTTTCTAAATGCCTGGCAACCATGACGTCACTTAAACCCCCATAGCTCCCCTCCTGGGCCACGTATGCTGACCGTTGTGGTGTTGTTGGAAAGCCTAGACCTTGGGCTGTGTTAGTGCCAAGTTTCATCGATAAAGAATGAAAGGGAGAGGCTCCAGGGGTTTTTAAACATCGTAGGCTGATATTTTTTTTCTAAATGCCTGTCAACCATGACGTCACTTAAACCCCCATAGCTCCCCTCCTGGGCCACGTAGGCTGACCTTTGTGGTGTTGTTGGAAAGCCTAGACCTTGGGCTGTGTTAGTGCCAAGTTTCCTCGAGAAAGAATGAAGGGGAGAGGCTCCAGGGGCTTTTAAACATCGTAGGCTGATTTTTTTTTTCTAAATGCCTGTCAACCATGACGTCACTTAAACCCCCGTAGCTCCCCTCCTGGGCCACGTAGGCTGACCGTTCTGGTGTTGTTGGAAAGCCTAGACCTTGGACTTTGTTGGTGCCAAGTTTCATCGAGAAAGAATAATAGCGAGAGGCTCCAGGGGCTTTTAAACATCGTAGGCTGATTTTTTTTTCTAAATGCCTGTCAACCATGACGTCACTTAAACACCCATAGCTCCCCTCCTGGGCCACGTATGCTGACCTTTGTGGTGTTGTTGGAAAGCCTAGACCTTGGGCTTTGTTGGTGCCAAGTTTCATCGAGAAAGAATGAAAGGGCGAGGCTCCAGGGGCTTTTAAACATCGTAGGCTGATTTTTTTCTAAATGCCTGTCAACCATGACGTCACTTAAACCCCCATGGCTCCCCTCCTGGGGCACGTAGGCTGACCGTTGTGGTGTTGTTGGAAAGCCTAGACCTTGGGCTTTGTTGGTGCCAAGTTTCATCTAAAAAGAATGAAAGGGAGAGGCTCCAGGGGCTTTTAAACATCGTAGGCTGATTTTTTTTTCTAAATGCCTGTCAACCATCAAGTCACTTAAACCACCCATAGCTCCCTCTTGGGCCACGTAGGCTGACCGTTGTGGTGTTGTTGGAAAGCCTAGACCTTGGACTTTGTTGGTGCCAAGTTTCATCGAGAAAGAATAATAGGGAGAGGCTCCAGGGGCTTTTAAACATCGTAGGCTGATTTTTTTTTCTAAATGCCTGTCAACCATGACGTCACTTAAACCCCCATAGCTCCCCTCCTGGGCCACGTAGGCTGACCGTTGTGGTGTTGTTGGAAAGCCTAGACCTTGGGCTTTGTTGGTGCCAAGTTTCATCGAGAAAGAATGAAGGGGAGAGGCTCAAGGGGCTTTTAAACATCGTAGGCTCATTTTTTTTTCTAAATGCCTGTCAACCATGACGTCACTTAAACAGCCATAGCTTCCCTCCTGGGCCACGTAGGCTGACCTTTGTGGTGATGTTGGAAAGCCTAGACCTTGGGCTTTGTTGGTGCCAAGTTTCATCGAGAAAGAATGAAAGGGAGAGGCTCCAGGGGCTTTTAAACATCGTAGGCTGATGTTTTTTTCTAAATGCCTGTCAACCATGACGTCACTTAAACCCCCATAGCTCCCCTCCTGGGCCACGTAGGCTGACCGTTGGGGTGTTGTTGGAAAGTTTAGACCTTGGACTTTGTTGGTGCCAAGTTTCATCGAGAAAGAATGAAAGGGAGAGGCTCCAGGGGCTTTTAAACATCGTAGGCTGATTTTTTTTTCTAAATGCCTGTCAACCATGACGTCACTTAAACACCCATAGCTCCCCTCCTGGGCCACGTATGCTGACCTTTGTGGTGTTGTTGGAAAGCCTAGACCTTGGGCTTTGTTGGTGCCAAGTTTCATCGAGAAAGAATGAAAGGGCGAGGCTCCAGGGGCTTTTAAACATCGTAGGCTGATTTTTTTTCTAAATGCCTGTCAACCATGACGTCACTTAAACCCCCATGGCTCCCCTCCTGGGCCACGTAGGCTGACCGTTGTGGTGTTGTTGGAAAGCCTAGACCTTGGGCTTTGTTGGTGCCAAGTTTCATCTAAAAAGAATGAAAGGGAGAGGCTCCAGGGGCTTTTAAACATCGTAGGCTGATTTTTTTTTCTAAATGCCTGTCAACCATGACGTCACTTAAACCACCCATAGCTCCCTCCTGGGCCACGTAGGCTGACCGTTGTGGTGTTGTTGGAAAGCCTAGACCTTGAGCTTTGTTGGTGCCAAGTTTCATCGCGAAAGAATAATAGGGAGAGGCTCCAGGGGCTTTTAAACATCGTAGGCTGATTTTTTTTTTCTAAATGCCTGTCAACCATGACGTCATTTAAACCCCCATAGCTCCCCTCATGGGCCACGTAGGCTGACTGTTGGGGTGTTGTTGGAAAGCCTAGACCTTGGACTTTGTTGGTGCCTAGTTTCATCGAGAAAGAATAATAGGGAGAGGCTCCAGGGGCTTTTAAACATCGTAGGCTGATTTTGTTTTCTAAATGCCTGTCAACCATGACGTCATTTAAACCCCCCATAACTCCCCTCCTGGGCCACCTAGGCTGACCGTTGTGGTGTTGTTGGAAAGCCTAGACCTTGATCTTTGTTGGTGCCAAGTTTCATCGAAAAAGAATAATAGAGAGAGGCTCCAGGGGCTTTTAAACATCGTAGGCTGATTTTTTTTTTCTAAATGCCTGGCAACCATGACGTCACTTAAACCCCCATAGCTCCCCTCCTGGGCCACGTATGCTGACCGTTGTGGTGTTGTTGGAAAGCCTAGACCTTGGGCTGTGTTAGTGCCAAGTTTCATCGATAAAGAATGAAAGGGAGAGGCTCCAGGGGTTTTTAAACATCGTAGGCTGATATTTTTTTCTAAATGCCTGTCAACCATGCTAAATGCCTGTCAACCATGACGTCACTTAAACCCCCATAGCTCCCCTCCTGGGCCACGTAGGCTGACCGTTCTGGTGTTGTTGGAAAGCCTAGACCTTGGCCTTTGTTGGTGCCAAGTTTCATCTAAAAAGAATGAAAGGGAGAGGCTCCAGGGGCTTTTAAACATCGTAGGCTGATTTTTTTTTCTAAATGCCTGTCAACCATCAAGTCACTTAAACCACCCATAGCTCCCTCTTGGGCCACGTAGGCTGACCGTTGTGGTGTTGTTGGAAAGCCTAGACCTTGGACTTTGTTGGTGCCAAGTTTCATCGAGAAAGAATAATAGGGAGAGGCTCCAGGGGCTTTTAAACATCGTAGGCTGATTTTTTTTTCTAAATGCCTGTCAACCATGACGTCACTTAAACCCCCATAGCTCCCCTCCTGGGCCACGTAGGCTGACCGTTGTGGTGTTGTTGGAAAGCCTAGACCTTGGGCTTTGTTGGTGCCAAGTTTCATCGAGAAAGAATGAAGGGGAGAGGCTCAAGGGGCTTTTAAACATCGTAGGCTCATTTTTTTTTCTAAATGCCTGTCAACCATGACGTCACTTAAACAGCCATAGCTTCCCTCCTGGGCCACGTAGGCTGACCTTTGTGGTGATGTTGGAAAGCCTAGACCTTGGGCTTTGTTGGTGCCAAGTTTCATCGAGAAAGAATGAAAGGGAGAGGCTCCAGGGGCTTTTAAACATCGTAGGCTGATGTTTTTTTCTAAATGCCTGTCAACCATGACGTCACTTAAACCCCCATAGCTCCCCTCCTGGGCCACGTAGGCTGACCGTTGGGGTGTTGTTGGAAAGTTTAGACCTTGGACTTTGTTGGTGCCAAGTTTCATCGAGAAAGAATGAAAGGGAGAGGCTCCAGGGGCTTTTAAACATCGTAGGCTGATTTTTTTTTCTAAATGCCTGTCAACCATGACGTCACTTAAACACCCATAGCTCCCCTCCTGGGCCACGTATGCTGACCTTTGTGGTGTTGTTGGAAAGCCTAGACCTTGGGCTTTGTTGGTGCCAAGTTTCATCGAGAAAGAATGAAAGGGCGAGGCTCCAGGGGCTTTTAAACATCGTAGGCTGATTTTTTTCTAAATGCCTGTCAACCATGACGTCACTTAAACCCCCATGGCTCCCCTCCTGGGGCACGTAGGCTGACCGTTGTGGTGTTGTTGGAAAGCCTAGACCTTGGGCTTTGTTGGTGCCAAGTTTCATCTAAAAAGAATGAAAGGGAGAGGCTCCAGGGGCTTTTAAACATCGTAGGCTGATTTTTTTTTCTAAATGCCTGTCAACCATCAAGTCACTTAAACCACCCATAGCTCCCTCTTGGGCCACGTAGGCTGACCGTTGTGGTGTTGTTGGAAAGCCTAGACCTTGGACTTTGTTGGTGCCAAGTTTCATCGAGAAAGAATAATAGGCAGAGGCTCCAGGGGCTTTTAAACATCGTAGGCTGATTTTTTTTTCTAAATGCCTGTCAACCATGACGTCACTTAAACCCCCATAGCTCCCCTCCTGGGCCACGTAGGCTGACCGTTGTGGTGTTGTTGGAAAGCCTAGACCTTGGGCTTTGTTGGTGCCAAGTTTCATCGAGAAAGAATGAAGGGGAGAGGCTCAAGGGGCTTTTAAACATCGTAGGCTCATTTTTTTTTCTAAATGCCTGTCAACCATGACGTCACTTAAACAGCCATAGCTTCCCTCCTGGGCCACGTAGGCTGACCTTTGTGGTGATGTTGGAAAGCCTAGACCTTGGGCTTTGTTGGTGCCAAGTTTCATCGAGAAAGAATGAAAGGGAGAGGCTCCAGGGGCTTTTAAACATCGTAGGCTGATGTTTTTTTCTAAATGCCTGTCAACCATGACGTCACTTAAACCCCCATAGCTCCCCTCCTGGGCCACGTAGGCTGACCGTTGGGGTGTTGTTGGAAAGTTTAGACCTTGGACTTTGTTGGTGCCAAGTTTCATCGAGAAAGAATGAAAGGGAGAGGCTCCAGGGGCTTTTAAACATCGTAGGCTGATTTTTTTTTCTAAATGCCTGTCAACCATGACGTCACTTAAACACCCATAGCTCCCCTCCTGGGCCACGTATGCTGACCTTTGTGGTGTTGTTGGAAAGCCTAGACCTTGGGCTTTGTTGGTGCCAAGTTTCATCGAGAAAGAATGAAAGGGCGAGGCTCCAGGGGCTTTTAAACATCGTAGGCTGATTTTTTTTCTAAATGCCTGTCAACCATGACGTCACTTAAACCCCCATGGCTCCCCTCCTGGGCCACGTAGGCTGACCGTTGTGGTGTTGTTGGAAAGCCTAGACCTTGGGCTTTGTTGGTGCCAAGTTTCATCTAAAAAGAATGAAAGGGAGAGGCTCCAGGGGCTTTTAAACATCGTAGGCTGATTTTTTTTTCTAAATGCCTGTCAACCATGACGTCACTTAAACCACCCATAGCTCCCTCCTGGGCCACGTAGGCTGACCGTTGTGGTGTTGTTGGAAAGCCTAGACCTTGAGCTTTGTTGGTGCCAAGTTTCATCGCGAAAGAATAATAGGGAGAGGCTCCAGGGGCTTTTAAACATCGTAGGCTGATTTTTTTTTTCTAAATGCCTGTCAACCATGACGTCATTTAAACCCCCATAGCTCCCCTCATGGGCCACGTAGGCTGACTGTTGGGGTGTTGTTGGAAAGCCTAGACCTTGGACTTTGTTGGTGCCTAGTTTCATCGAGAAAGAATAATAGGGAGAGGCTCCAGGGGCTTTTAAACATCGTAGGCTGATTTTGTTTTCTAAATGCCTGTCAACCATGACGTCATTTAAACCCCCCATAACTCCCCTCCTGGGCCACCTAGGCTGACCGTTGTGGTGTTGTTGGAAAGCCTAGACCTTGATCTTTGTTGGTGCCAAGTTTCATCGAAAAAGAATAATAGAGAGAGGCTCCAGGGGCTTTTAAACATCGTAGGCTGATTTTTTTTTTCTAAATGCCTGGCAACCATGACGTCACTTAAACCCCCATAGCTCCCCTCCTGGGCCACGTATGCTGACCGTTGTGGTGTTGTTGGAAAGCCTAGACCTTGGGCTGTGTTAGTGCCAAGTTTCATCGATAAAGAATGAAAGGGAGAGGCTCCAGGGGTTTTTAAACATCGTAGGCTGATATTTTTTTCTAAATGCCTGTCAACCATGACGTCACTTAAACCCCCATAGCTCCCCTCCTGGGCCACGTAGGCTGACCGTTCTGGTGTTGTTGGAAAGCCTAGACCTTGGACTTTGTTGGTGCCAAGTTTCATCGAGAAAGAATAATAGCGAGAGGCTCCAGGGGCTTTTAAACATCGTAGGCTGATTTTTTTTTCTAAATGCCTGTCAACCATGACGTCACTTAAACACCCATAGCTCCCCTCCTGGGCCACGTATGCTGACCTTTGTGGTGTTGTTGGAAAGCCTAGACCTTGGGCTTTGTTGGTGCCAAGTTTCATCGAGAAAGAATGAAAGGGCGAGGCTCCAGGGGCTTTTAAACATCGTAGGCTGATTTTTTTCTAAATGCCTGTCAACCATGACGTCACTTAAACCCCCATGGCTCCCCTCCTGGGGCACGTAGGCTGACCGTTGTGGTGTTGTTGGAAAGCCTAGACCGTGGGCTTTGTTGGTGCCAAGTTTCATCTAAAAAGAATGAAAGGGAGAGGCTCCAGGGGCTTTTAAACATCGTAGGCTGATTTTTTTTTCTAAATGCCTGTCAACCATCAAGTCACTTAAACCACCCATAGCTCCCTCTTGGGCCACGTAGGCTGACCGTTGTGGTGTTGTTGGAAAGCCTAGACCTTGAGCTTTGTTGGTGCCAAGTTTCATCGAGAAAGAATAATAGGGAGAGGCTCCAGGGGCTTTTAAACATCGTAGGCTGATTTTTTTTTAAATGCCTGTCAACCATGACGTCATTTAAACCCCCATAGCTCCCCTCCTCGGCCACGTATGCTGACCGTTGTGGTGTTGTTGGAAAGCCTAGACCTTGGGCTGTGTTAGTGCCAAGTTTCATCGAGAAAGAATGAAAGGGAGAGGCTCCAGGGGCTTTTAAACATCGTAGGCTGATTTTGTTTTCTAAATGCCTGTCAACCATGACGTCACTTAAACCCCCCATAACTCCCCTCCTGGGCCACCTAGGCTGAACGTTGTGGTGTTGTTGGAAAGCCTAGACCTTGATCTTTGTTGGTGCCAAGTTTCATCGAGAAAGAATAATAGAGAGAGGCTCCAGGGGCTTTTAAACATCGTAGGCTGATTTTTTTTTTCTAAATGCCTGTCAACCATGACGTCACTTAAACCCCCATAGCTCCCCTCCTGGGCCACGTATGCTGACCGTTGTAGTGTTGTTGAAAAGCCTAGACCTTGGGCTGTGTTAGTGCCAAGTTTCATCGAGAAAGAATGAAAGGGAGAGGCTCCAGGGGCTTTTAAACATCGTAGGCTGATATTTTTTTTCTAAATGCCTGTCAACCATGACGTCACTTAAACCCCCATAGCTCCCCTCCTGGGCCACGTAGGCTGACTTTTGTGGTGTTGTTGGAAAGCCTAGACCTTGGGCTGTGTTAGTGCCAAGTTTCATCGAGAAAGAATGAAGGGGAGAGGCTCCAGGGGCTTTTAAACATCGTAGGCTGATTTTTTTTTTCTAAATGCCTGTCAACCTTGACGTCACTTAAACCCCCGTAGCTCCCCTCCTGGGCCACGTAGGCTGACCGTTGTGGTGTTGTTGGAAAGCCTAGACCTTGGACTTTGTTGGTGCCAAGTTTCATCGAGAAAGAATAATAGGGAGAGGCTCCAGGGGCTTTTAAACATCGTAGGCTGATTTTTTTTCTAAATGCCTGTCAACCATGACGTCACTTAAACCCCCATAGCTCCCCTCCTCGGCCACGTAGGCTGACCTTTGTGGTGTTGTTGGAAAGCCTAGACCTTGGGCTTTGTTGTTGCCAAGTTTCATCGAGAAAGAATGAAAGGGAGACGCTCCAGGGGCTTTTAAACATCGTAGGCTGATTTTGTTTTCTAAATGCCTGTCAACCATGACGTCACTTAAACCCCCCATAACTCCCCTCCTGGGCCACCTAGGCTGACCGTTGTGGTGTTGTTGGAAAGCCTAGACCTTGGGCTTTGTTGGTGCCAAGTTTCATCGAGAAAGAATGAAGGGGAGAGGCTCAAGGGGCTTTTAAACATCGTAGGCTCATTTTTTTTTCTAAATGCCTGTCAACCATGACGTCACTTAAACAGCCATAGCTTCCCTCCTGGGCCACGTAGGCTGACCTTTGTGGTGATGTTGGAAAGCCTAGACCTTGGGCTTTGTTGGTGCCAAGTTTCATTTAAAAACAATGAAAGGGAGAGGCTCCAGGGGCTTTTAAACATCGTAGGCTGATTTTTTTTTCTAAATGCCTGTCAACCATGACGTCACTTAAACCACCCATAGCTCCCTCCTGGGCCACGTAGGCTGACCGTTGTGGTGTTGTTGGAAAGCCTAGACCTTGAGCTTTGTTGGTGCCAAGTTTCATCGCGAAAGAATAATAGGGAGAGGCTCCAGGGGCTTTTAAACATCGTAGGCTGATTTTTTTTTTCTAAATGCCTGTCAACCATGACGTCATTTAAACCCCCATAGCTCCCCTCATGGGCCACGTAGGCTGACTGTTGGGGTGTTGTTGGAAAGCCTAGACCTTGGACTTTGTTGGTGCCAAGTTTCATCGAGAAAGAATAATAGGGAGAGGCTCCAGGGGCTTTTAAACATCGTAGGCTGATTTTGTTTTCTAAATGCCTGTCAACCATGACGTCACTTAAACCCCCATAGCTCCCCTCCTGGGCCACGTAGGCTGACCTTTGTGGTGTTGTTGGAAAGCCTAGACCTTGGGCTGTGTTAGTGCCAAGTTTCCTCGAGAAAGAATGAAGGGGAGAGGCTCCAGGGGCTTTTAAACATCGTAGGCTGATTTTTTTTTTTAAATGCCTGTCAACCATGACGTCACTTAAACCCCCATAGCTTCCCTCCTGGGCCACGTAGGCTGACCTTTGTGGTGATGTTGGAAAGCCTAGACCTTGGGCTTTGTTGGTGCCAAGTTTCATCGAGAAAGAATGAAAGGGAGAGGCTCCAGGGGCTTTTAAACATCGTAGGCTGATTTTTTTTTTCTAAATGCCTGTCAACCATGACGTCATTTAAACCCCCATAGCTCCCCTCATGGGCCACGTAGGCTGACTGTTGGGGTGTTGTTGGAAAGCCTAGACCTTGGACTTTGTTGGTGCCAAGTTTCATCGAGAAAGAATAATAGGGAGAGGCTCCAGGGGCTTTTAAACATCGTAGGCTGATTTTGTTTTCTAAATGCCTGTCAACCATGACGTCACTTAAACCCCCATAGCTCCCCTCCTGGGCCACGTAGGCTGACCGTTGTGGTGTTGTTGGAAAGCCTAGACCTTGAGCTTTGTTGGTGCCAAGTTTCATCGCGAAAGAATAATAGGGAGAGGCTCCAGGGGCTTTTAAACATCGTAGGCTGATTTTTTTTTTCTAAATGCCTGTCAACCATGACGTCATTTAAACCCCCATAGCTCCCCTCATGGGCCACGTAGGCTGACTGTTGGGGTGTTGTTGGAAAGCCTAGACCTTGGACTTTGTTGGTGCCAAGTTTCATCGAGAAAGAATAATAGGGAGAGGCTCCAGGGGCTTTTAAACATCGTAGGCTGATTTTTTTTTCTAAATGCCTGTCAACCATGACGTCACTTAAACCCCCGTAGCTCCCCTCCTGGGCCACGTAGGCTAACCGTTGTGGTGTTTTTGGAAAGCCTAGACCTTGGACTTTGTTGGTGCCAAGTTTCATCGAGAAAGAATAATAGGGAGAGGCTCCAGGGGCTTTTAAACATCGTAGGCTGATTTTTTTTTCTAAATGCCTGTCAACCATGACGTCACTTAAACCCCCATAGCTCCCCTCCTGGGCCACGTAGGCTGACCGTTGTGGTGTTGTTGGAAAGCCTAGACCTTGGGCTTTGTTGGTGCCAAGTTTCATCGAGAAAGAATGAAGGGGAGAGGCTCAAGGGGCTTTTAAACATCGTAGGCTCATTTTTTTTTCTAAATGCCTGTCAACCATGACGTCACTTAAACAGCCATAGCTTCCCTCCTGGGCCACGTAGGCTGACCTTTGTGGTGATGTTGGAAAGCCTAGACCTTGGGCTTTGTTGGTGCCAAGTTTCATCGAGAAAGAATGAAAGGGAGAGGTTCCAGGGGCTTTTAAACATCGTAGGCTGATTTTTTTTTCTAAATGCCTGTCAACCATGACGTCACTTAAACCACCCATAGCTCCCTCCTGGGCCACGTAGGCTGACCGTTGTGGTGTTGTTGGAAAGCCTAGACCTTGAGCTTTGTTGGTGCCAAGTTTCATCGCGAAAGAATAATAGGGAGAGGCTCCAGGGGCTTTTAAACATCGTAGGCTGATTTTTTTTTTCTAAATGCCTGTCAACCATGACGTCATTTAAACCCCCATAGCTCCCCTCATGGGCCACGTAGGCTGACTGTTGGGGTGTTGTTGGAAAGCCTAGACCTTGGACTTTGTTGGTGCCAAGTTTCATCGAGAAAGAATAATAGGGAGAGGCTCCAGGGGCTTTTAAACATCGTAGGCTGATTTTGTTTTCTAAATGCCTGTCAACCATGACGTCATTTAAACCCCCCATAACTCCCCTCCTGGGCCACCTAGGCTGACCGTTGTGGTGTTGTTGGAAAGCCTAGACCTTGATCTTTGTTGGTGCCAAGTTTCATCGAAAAAGAATAATAGAGAGAGGCTCCAGGGGCTTTTAAACATCGTAGGCTGATTTTTTTTTTCTAAATGCCTGGCAACCATGACGTCACTTAAACCCCCATAGCTCCCCTCCTGGGCCACGTATGCTGACCGTTGTGGTGTTGTTGGAAAGCCTAGACCTTGGGCTGTGTTAGTGCCAAGTTTCATCGATAAAGAATGAAAGGGAGAGGCTCCAGGGGTTTTTAAACATCGTAGGCTGATATTTTTTTTCTAAATGCCTGTCAACCATGACGTCACTTAAACCCCCATAGCTCCCCTCCTGGGCCACGTAGGCTGACCTTTGTGGTGTTGTTGGAAAGCCTAGACCTTGGGCTGTGTTAGTGCCAAGTTTCCTCGAGAAAGAATGAAGGGGAGAGGCTCCAGGGGCTTTTAAACATCGTAGGCTGATTTTTTTTTTCTAAATGCCTGTCAACCATGACGTCACTTAAACCCCCGTAGCTCCCCTCCTGGGCCACGTAGGCTGACCGTTCTGGTGTTGTTGGAAAGCCTAGACCTTGGACTTTGTTGGTGCCAAGTTTCATCGAGAAAGAATAATAGCGAGAGGCTCCAGGGGCTTTTAAACATCGTAGGCTGATTTTTTTTTCTAAATGCCTGTCAACCATGACGTCACTTAAACACCCATAGCTCCCCTCCTGGGCCACGTATGCTGACCTTTGTGGTGTTGTTGGAAAGCCTAGACCTTGGGCTTTGTTGGTGCCAAGTTTCATCGAGAAAGAATGAAAGGGCGAGGCTCCAGGGGCTTTTAAACATCGTAGGCTGATTTTTTTCTAAATGCCTGTCAACCATGACGTCACTTAAACCCCCATGGCTCCCCTCCTGGGGCACGTAGGCTGACCGTTGTGGTGTTGTTGGAAAGCCTAGACCTTGGGCTTTGTTGGTGCCAAGTTTCATCTAAAAAGAATGAAAGGGAGAGGCTCCAGGGGCTTTTAAACATCGTAGGCTGATTTTTTTTTCTAAATGCCTGTCAACCATCAAGTCACTTAAACCACCCATAGCTCCCTCTTGGGCCACGTAGGCTGACGGTTGTGGTGTTGTTGGAAAGCCTAGACCTTGGACTTTGTTGGTGCCAAGTTTCATCGAGAAAGAATAATAGGGAGAGGCTCCAGGGGCTTTTAAACATCGTAGGCTGATTTTTTTTTCTAAATGCCTGTCAACCATGACGTCACTTAAACCCCCATAGCTCCCCTCCTGGGCCACGTAGGCTGACCGTTGTGGTGTTGTTGGAAAGCCTAGACCTTGGGCTTTGTTGGTGCCAAGTTTCATCGAGAAAGAATGAAGGGGAGAGGCTCAAGGGGCTTTTAAACATCGTAGGCTCATTTTTTTTTCTAAATGCCTGTCAACCATGACGTCACTTAAACAGCCATAGCTTCCCTCCTGGGCCACGTAGGCTGACCTTTGTGGTGATGTTGGAAAGCCTAGACCTTGGGCTTTGTTGGTGCCAAGTTTCATCGAGAAAGAATGAAAGGGAGAGGCTCCAGGGGCTTTTAAACATCGTAGGCTGATGTTTTTTTCTAAATGCCTGTCAACCATGACGTCACTTAAACCCCCATAGCTCCCCTCCTGGGCCACGTAGGCTGACCGTTGGGGTGTTGTTGGAAAGTTTAGACCTTGGACTTTGTTGGTGCCAAGTTTCATCGAGAAAGAATGAAAGGGAGAGGCTCCAGGGGCTTTTAAACATCGTAGGCTGATTTTTTTTTCTAAATGCCTGTCAACCATGACGTCACTTAAACACCCATAGCTCCCCTCCTGGGCCACGTATGCTGACCTTTGTGGTGTTGTTGGAAAGCCTAGACCTTGGGCTTTGTTGGTGCCAAGTTTCATCGAGAAAGAATGAAAGGGCGAGGCTCCAGGGGCTTTTAAACATCGTAGGCTGATTTTTTTTCTAAATGCCTGTCAACCATGACGTCACTTAAACCCCCATGGCTCCCCTCCTGGGCCACGTAGGCTGACCGTTGTGGTGTTGTTGGAAAGCCTAGACCTTGGGCTTTGTTGGTGCCAAGTTTCATCTAAAAAGAATGAAAGGGAGAGGCTCCAGGGGCTTTTAAACATCGTAGGCTGATTTTTTTTTCTAAATGCCTGTCAACCATGACGTCACTTAAACCACCCATAGCTCCCTCCTGGGCCACGTAGGCTGACCGTTGTGGTGTTGTTGGAAAGCCTAGACCTTGAGCTTTGTTGGTGCCAAGTTTCATCGCGAAAGAATAATAGGGAGAGGCTCCAGGGGCTTTTAAACATCGTAGGCTGATTTTTTTTTTCTAAATGCCTGTCAACCATGACGTCATTTAAACCCCCATAGCTCCCCTCATGGGCCACGTAGGCTGACTGTTGGGGTGTTGTTGGAAAGCCTAGACCTTGGACTTTGTTGGTGCCAAGTTTCATCGAGAAAGAATAATAGGGAGAGGCTCCAGGGGCTTTTAAACATCGTAGGCTGATTTTGTTTTCTAAATGCCTGTCAACCATGACGTAATTTAAACCCCCCATAACTCCCCTCCTGGGCCACCTAGGCTGACCGTTGTGGTGTTGTTGGAAAGCCTAGACCTTGATCTTTGTTGGTGCCAAGTTTCATCGAAAAAGAATAATAGAGAGAGGCTCCAGGGGCTTTTAAACATCGTAGGCTGATTTTTTTTTTCTAAATGCCTGGCAACCATGACGTCACTTAAACCCCCATAGCTCCCCTCCTGGGCCACGTATGCTGACCGTTGTGGTGTTGTTGGAAAGCCTAGACCTTGGGCTGTGTTAGTGCCAAGTTTCATCGATAAAGAATGAAAGGGAGAGGCTCCAGGGGTTTTTAAACATCGTAGGCTGATATTTTTTTCTAAATGCCTGTCAACCATGACGTCACTTAAACCCCCATAGCTCCCCTCCTGGGCCACGTAGGCTGACCGTTCTGGTGTTGTTGGAAAGCCTAGACCTTGGACTTTGTTGGTGCCAAGTTTCATCGAGAAAGAATAATAGCGAGAGGCTCCAGGGGCTTTTAAACATCGTAGGCTGATTTTTTTTTCTAAATGCCTGTCAACCATGACGTCACTTAAACACCCATAGCTCCCCTCCTGGGCCACGTATGCTGACCTTTGTGGTGTTGTTGGAAAGCCTAGACCTTGGGCTTTGTTGGTGCCAAGTTTCATCGAGAAAGAATGAAAGGGCGAGGCTCCAGGGGCTTTTAAACATCGTAGGCTGATTTTTTTCTAAATGCCTGTCAACCATGACGTCACTTAAACCCCCATGGCTCCCCTCCTGGGGCACGTAGGCTGACCGTTGTGGTGTTGTTGGAAAGCCTAGACCGTGGGCTTTGTTGGTGCCAAGTTTCATCTAAAAAGAATGAAAGGGAGAGGCTCCAGGGGCTTTTAAACATCGTAGGCTGATTTTTTTTTCTAAATGCCTGTCAACCATCAAGTCACTTAAACCACCCATAGCTCCCTCTTGGGCCACGTAGGCTGACCGTTGTGGTGTTGTTGGAAAGCCTAGACCTTGAGCTTTGTTGGTGCCAAGTTTCATCGAGAAAGAATAATAGGGAGAGGCTCCAGGGGCTTTTAAACATCGTAGGCTGATTTTTTTTTTTAAATGCCTGTCAACCATGACGTCATTTAAACCCCCATAGCTCCCCTCCTCGGCCACGTATGCTGACCGTTGTGGTGTTGTTGGAAAGCCTAGACCTTGGGCTGTGTTAGTGCCAAGTTTCATCGAGAAAGAATGAAAGGGAGAGGCTCCAGGGGCTTTTAAACATCGTAGGCTGATTTTGTTTTCTAAATGCCTGTCAACCATGACGTCACTTAAACCCCCCATAACTCCCCTCCTGGGCCACCTAGGCTGACCGTTGTGGTGTTGTTGGAAAGCCTAGACCTTGATCTTTGTTGGTGCCAAGTTTCATCGAGAAAGAATAATAGAGAGAGGCTCCAGGGGCTTTTAAACATCGTAGGCTGATTTTTTTTTTCTAAATGCCTGTCAACCATGACGTCACTTAAACCCCCATAGCTCCCCTCCTGGGCCACGTATGCTGACCGTTGTAGTGTTGTTGAAAAGCCTAGACCTTGGGCTGTGTTAGTGCCAAGTTTCATCGAGAAAGAATGAAAGGGAGAGGCTCCAGGGGCTTTTAAACATCGTAGGCTGATATTTTTTTTCTAAATGCCTGTCAACCATGACGTCACTTAAACCCCCATAGCTCCCCTCCTGGGCCACGTAGGCTGACTTTTGTGGTGTTGTTGGAAAGCCTAGACCTTGGGCTGTGTTAGTGCCAAGTTTCATCGAGAAAGAATGAAGGGGAGAGGCTCCAGGGGCTTTTAAACATCGTAGGCTGATTTTTTTTTTCTAAATGCCTGTCAACCTTGACGTCACTTAAACCCCCGTAGCTCCCCTCCTGGGCCACGTAGGCTGACCGTTGTGGTGTTGTTGGAAAGCCTAGACCTTGGACTTTGTTGGTGCCAAGTTTCATCGAGAAAGAATAATAGGGAGAGGCTCCAGGGGCTTTTAAACATCGTAGGCTGATTTTTTTTCTAAATGCCTGTCAACCATGACGTCACTTAAACCACCATAGCTCCCCTCTTCGGCCACGTAGGCTGACCTTTGTGGTGTTGTTGGAAAGCCTAGACCTTGGGCTTTGTTGTTGCCAAGTTTCATCGAGAAAGAATGAAAGGGAGACGCTCCAGGGGCTTTTAAACATCGTAGGCTGATTTTGTTTTCTAAATGCCTGTCAACCATGACGTCACTTAAACCCCCCATAACTCCCCTCCTGGGCCACCTAGGCTGACCGTTGTGGTGTTGTTGGAAAGCCTAGACCTTGGGCTTTGTTGGTGCCAAGTTTCATCGAGAAAGAATGAAGGGGAGAGGCTCAAGGGGCTTTTAAACATCGTAGGCTCATTTTTTTTTCTAAATGCCTGTCAACCATGACGTCACTTAAACAGCCATAGCTTCCCTCCTGGGCCACGTAGGCTGACCTTTGTGGTGATGTTGGAAAGCCTAGACCTTGGGCTTTGTTGGTGCCAAGTTTCATCGAGAAAGAATGAAAGAGAGAGGCTCCAGGGGCTTTTAAACATCGTAGGCTGATGTTTTTTTCTAAATGCCTGTCAACCATGACGTCACTTAAACCCCCATAGCTCCCCTCCTGGGCCACGTAGGCTGACCGTTGGGGTGTTGTTGGAAAGTTTAGACCTTGGACTTTGTTGGTGCCAAGTTTCATCGAGAAAGAATGAAAGGGAGAGGCTCCAGGGGCTTTTAAACATCGTAGGCTGATTTTTTTTTCTAAATGCCTGTCAACCATGACGTCACTTAAACACCCATAGCTCCCCTCCTGGGCCACGTATGCTGACCTTTGTGGTGTTGTTGGAAAGCCTAGACCTTGGGCTTTGTTGGTGCCAAGTTTCATCGAGAAAGAATGAAAGGGCGAGGCTCCAGGGGCTTTTAAACATCGTAGGCTGATTTTTTTTCTAAATGCCTGTCAACCATGACGTCACTTAAACCCCCATGGCTCCCCTCCTGGGCCACGTAGGCTGACCGTTGTGGTGTTGTTGGAAAGCCTAGACCTTGGGCTTTGTTGGTGCCAAGTTTCATCTAAAAACAATGAAAGGGAGAGGCTCCAGGGGCTTTTAAACATCGTAGGCTGATTTTTTTTTCTAAATGCCTGTCAACCATGACGTCACTTAAACCACCCATAGCTCCCTCCTGGGCCACGTAGGCTGACCGTTGTGGTGTTGTTGGAAAGCCTAGACCTTGAGCTTTGTTGGTGCCAAGTTTCATCGCGAAAGAATAATAGGGAGAGGCTCCAGGGGCTTTTAAACATCGTAGGCTGATTTTTTTTTTCTAAATGCCTGTCAACCATGACGTCATTTAAACCCCCATAGCTCCCCTCCTGGGCCACGTAGGCTGACCGTTGGGGTGTTGTTGGAAAGTTTAGACCTTGGACTTTGTTGGTGCCAAGTTTCATCGAGAAAGAATGAAAGGGAGAGGCTCCAGGGGCTTTTAAACATCGTAGGCTGATTTTTTTTTCTAAATGCCTGTCAACCATGACGTCACTTAAACACCCATAGCTCCCCTCCTGGGCCACGTATGCTGACCTTTGTGGTGTTGTTGGAAAGCCTAGACCTTGGGCTGTGTTAGTGCCAAGTTTCCTCGAGAAAGAATGAAGGGGAGAGGCTCCAGGGGCTTTTAAACATCGTAGGCTGATTTTTTTTTTTAAATGCCTGTCAACCATGACGTCACTTAAACCCCCATAGCTCCCCTCCTGGGCCACGTATGCTGACCGTTGTGGTGTTGTTGGAAAGCCTAGACCTTGGACTTTGTTGGTGCCAAGATTCATCGAGAAAGAATAATAGGGAGAGGCTCCAGGGGCTTTTAAACATCGTAGGCTGATTTTTTTTTTTAAATGCCTGTCAACCATGACGTCATTTAAACCCCCATAGCTCCCCTCCTGGGCCACGTATGCTGACCGTTGTGGTGTTGTTGGAAAGCCTAGACCTTGGGCTGTGTTAGTGCCAAGTTTCATCGAGAAAGAATGAAAGGGAGAGGCTCCAGGGGCTTTTAAACATCGTAGGCTGATTTTGTTTTCTAAATGCCTGTCAACCATGACGTCACTTAAACCACCCATAGCTCCCTCCTGGGCCACGTAGGCTGACCGTTGTGGTGTTGTTGGAAAGCCTAGACCTTGAGCTTTGTTGGTGCCAAGTTTCATCGCGAAAGAATAATAGGGAGAGGCTCCAGGGGCTTTTAAACATCGTAGGCTGATTTTTTTTTTTAAATGCCTGTCAACCATGACGTCATTTAAACCCCCATAGCTCCCCTCCTGGGCCACGTAGGCTGACCTTTGTGGTGTTGTTGGAAAGCCTAGACCTTGGGCTGTGTTAGCGCCAAGTTTCCTCGAGAAAGAATGAAGGGGAGAGGCTCCAGGGGCTTTTAAACATCGTAGGCTGATTTTTTTTTTCTAAATGCCTGTCAACCATGACGTCACTTAAACCCCCGTAGCTCCCCTCCTGGGCCACGTAGGCTGACCGTTCTGGTGTTGTTGGAAAGCCTAGACCTTGGACTTTGTTGGTGCCAAGTTTCATCGAGAAAGAATAATAGCGAGAGGCTCCAGGGGCTTTTAAACATCGTAGGCTGATTTTTTTTTCTAAATGCCTGTCAACCATGACGTCACTTAAACACCCATAGCTCCCCTCCTGGGCCACGTATGCTGACCTTTGTGGTGTTGTTGGAAAGCCTAGACCTTGGGCTTTGTTGGTGCCAAGTTTCATCGAGAAAGAATGAAAGGGCGAGGCTCCAGGGGCTTTTAAACATCGTAGGCTGATTTTTTTCTAAATGCCTGTCAACCATGACGTCACTTAAACCCCCATGGCTCCCCTCCTGGGGCACGTAGGCTGACCGTTGTGGTGTTGTTGGAAAGCCTAGACCTTGGGCTTTGTTGGTGCCAAGTTTCATCTAAAAAGAATGAAAGGGAGAGGCTCCAGGGGCTTTTAAACATCGTAGGCTGATTTTTTTTTCTAAATGCCTGTCAACCATCAAGTCACTTAAACCACCCATAGCTCCCTCTTGGGCCACGTAGGCTGACCGTTGTGGTGTTGTTGGAAAGCCTAGACCTTGGACTTTGTTGGTGCCAAGTTTCATCGAGAAAGAATAATAGGGAGAGGCTCCAGGGGCTTTTAAACATCGTAGGCTGATTTTTTTTTCTAAATGCCTGTCAACCATGACGTCACTTAAACCCCCATAGCTCCCCTCCTGGGCCACGTAGGCTGACCGTTGTGGTGTTGTTGGAAAGCCTAGACCTTGGGCTTTGTTGGTGCCAAGTTTCATCGAGAAAGAATGAAGGGGAGAGGCTCAAGGGGCTTTTAAACATCGTAGGCTCATTTTTTTTTCTAAATGCCTGTCAACCATGACGTCACTTAAACAGCCATAGCTTCCCTCCTGGGCCACGTAGGCTGACCTTTGTGGTGATGTTGGAAAGCCTAGACCTTGGGCTTTGTTGGTGCCAAGTTTCATCGAGAAAGAATGAAAGGGAGAGGCTCCAGGGGCTTTTAAACATCGTAGGCTGATGTTTTTTTCTAAATGCCTGTCAACCATGACGTCACTTAAACCCCCATAGCTCCCCTCCTGGGCCACGTAGGCTGACCGTTGGGGTGTTGTTGGAAAGTTTAGACCTTGGACTTTGTTGGTGCCAAGTTTCATCGAGAAAGAATGAAAGGGAGAGGCTCCAGGGGCTTTTAAACATCGTAGGCTGATTTTTTTTTCTAAATGCCTGTCAACCATGACGTCACTTAAACACCCATAGCTCCCCTCCTGGGCCACGTATGCTGACCTTTGTGGTGTTGTTGGAAAGCCTAGACCTTGGGCTTTGTTGGTGCCAAGTTTCATCGAGAAAGAATGAAAGGGCGAGGCTCCAGGGGCTTTTAAACATCGTAGGCTGATTTTTTTTCTAAATGCCTGTCAACCATGACGTCACTTAAACCCCCATGGCTCCCCTCCTGGGCCACGTAGGCTGACCGTTGTGGTGTTGTTGGAAAGCCTAGACCTTGGGCTTTGTTGGTGCCAAGTTTCATCTAAAAAGAATGAAAGGGAGAGGCTCCAGGGGCTTTTAAACATCGTAGGCTGATTTTTTTTTCTAAATGCCTGTCAACCATGACGTCACTTAAACCACCCATAGCTCCCTCCTGGGCCACGTAGGCTGACCGTTGTGGTGTTGTTGGAAAGCCTAGACCTTGAGCTTTGTTGGTGCCAAGTTTCATCGCGAAAGAATAATAGGGAGAGGCTCCAGGGGCTTTTAAACATCGTAGGCTGATTTTTTTTTTCTAAATGCCTGTCAACCATGACGTCATTTAAACCCCCATAGCTCCCCTCATGGGCCACGTAGGCTGACTGTTGGGGTGTTGTTGGAAAGCCTAGACCTTGGACTTTGTTGGTGCCAAGTTTCATCGAGAAAGAATAATAGGGAGAGGCTCCAGGGGCTTTTAAACATCGTAGGCTGATTTTTTTTTCTAAATGCCTGTCAACCATGACGTCACTTAAACCACCCATAGCTCCCTCCTGGGCCACGTAGGCTGACCGTTGTGGTGTTGTTGGAAAGCCTAGACCTTGAGCTTTGTTGGTGCCAAGTTTCATCTAAAAAGAATGAAAGGGAGAGGCTCCAGGGGCTTTTAAACATCGTAGGCTGATTTTTTTTTCTAAATGCCTGTCAACCATCAAGTCACTTAAACCACCCATAGCTCCCTCTTGGGCCACGTAGGCTGACCGTTGTGGTGTTGTTGGAAAGCCTAGACCTTGGACTTTGTTGGTGCCAAGTTTCATCGAGAAAGAATAATAGGGAGAGGCTCCAGGGGCTTTTAAACATCGTAGGCTGATTTTTTTTTCTAAATGCCTGTCAACCATGACGTCACTTAAACCCCCATAGCTCCCCTCCTGGGCCACGTAGGCTGACCGTTGTGGTGTTGTTGGAAAGCCTAGACCTTGGGCTTTGTTGGTGCCAAGTTTCATCGAGAAAGAATGAAGGGGAGAGGCTCAAGGGGCTTTTAAACATCGTAGGCTCATTTTTTTTTCTAAATGCCTGTCAACCATGACGTCACTTAAACCCCCATGGCTCCCCTCCTGGGCCACGTAGGCTGACCGTTGTGGTGTTGTTGGAAAGCCTAGACCTTGGGCTTTGTTGGTGCCAAGTTTCATCTAAAAAGAATGAAAGGGAGAGGCTCCAGGGGCTTTTAAACATCGTAGGCTGATTTTTTTTTCTAAATGCCTGTCAACCATCAAGTCACTTAAACCACCCATAGCTCCCTCTTGGGCCACGTAGGCTGACCGTTGTGGTGTTGTTGGAAAGCCTAGACCTTGGACTTTGTTGGTGCCAAGTTTCATCGAGAAAGAATAATAGGGAGAGGCTCCAGGGGCTTTTAAACATCGTAGGCTGATTTTTTTTTCTAAATGCCTGTCAACCATGACGTCACTTAAACCCCCATAGCTCCCCTCCTGGGCCACGTAGGCTGACCGTTGTGGTGTTGTTGGAAAGCCTAGACCTTGGGCTTTGTTGGTGCCAAGTTTCATCGAGAAAGAATGAAGGGGAGAGGCTCAAGGGGCTTTTAAACATCGTAGGCTCATTTTTTTTTCTAAATGCCTGTCAACCATGACGTCACTTAAACAGCCATAGCTTCCCTCCTGGGCCACGTAGGCTGACCTTTGTGGTGATGTTGGAAAGCCTAGACCTTGGGCTTTGTTGGTGCCAAGTTTCATCGAGAAAGAATGAAAGGGAGAGGCTCCAGGGGCTTTTAAACATCGTAGGCTGATGTTTTTTTCTAAATGCCTGTCAACCATGACGTCACTTAAACCCCCATAGCTCCCCTCCTGGGCCACGTAGGCTGACCGTTGGGGTGTTGTTGGAAAGTTTAGACCTTGGACTTTGTTGGTGCCAAGTTTCATCGAGAAAGAATGAAAGGGAGAGGCTCCAGGGGCTTTTAAACATCGTAGGCTGATTTTTTTTTCTAAATGCCTGTCAACCATGACGTCACTTAAACACCCATAGCTCCCCTCCTGGGCCACGTATGCTGACCTTTGTGGTGTTGTTGGAAAGCCTAGACCTTGGGCTTTGTTGGTGCCAAGTTTCATCGAGAAAGAATGAAAGGGCGAGGCTCCAGGGGCTTTTAAACATCGTAGGCTGATTTTTTTTCTAAATGCCTGTCAACCATGACGTCACTTAAACCCCCATGGCTCCCCTCCTGGGCCACGTAGGCTGACCGTTGTGGTGTTGTTGGAAAGCCTAGACCTTGGGCTTTGTTGGTGCCAAGTTTCATCTAAAAAGAATGAAAGGGAGAGGCTCCAGGGGCTTTTAAACATCGTAGGCTGATTTTTTTTTCTAAATGCCTGTCAACCATGACGTCACTTAAACCACCCATAGCTCCCTCCTGGGCCACGTAGGCTGACCGTTGTGGTGTTGTTGGAAAGCCTAGACCTTGAGCTTTGTTGGTGCCAAGTTTCATCGCGAAAGAATAATAGGGAGAGGCTCCAGGGGCTTTTAAACATCGTAGGCTGATTTTTTTTTTCTAAATGCCTGTCAACCATGACGTCATTTAAACCCCCATAGCTCCCCTCATGGGCCACGTAGGCTGACTGTTGGGGTGTTGTTGGAAAGCCTAGACCTTGGACTTTGTTGGTGCCAAGTTTCATCGAGAAAGAATAATAGGGAGAGGCTCCAGGGGCTTTTAAACATCGTAGGCTGATTTTTTTTTCTAAATGCCTGTCAACCATGACGTCACTTAAACCACCCATAGCTCCCTCCTGGGCCACGTAGGCTGACCGTTGTGGTGTTGTTGGAAAGCCTAGACCTTGAGCTTTGTTGGTGCCAAGTTTCATCTAAAAAGAATGAAAGGGAGAGGCTCCAGGGGCTTTTAAACATCGTAGGCTGATTTTTTTTTCTAAATGCCTGTCAACCATCAAGTCACTTAAACCACCCATAGCTCCCTCTTGGGCCACGTAGGCTGACCGTTGTGGTGTTGTTGGAAAGCCTAGACCTTGGACTTTGTTGGTGCCAAGTTTCATCGAGAAAGAATAATAGGGAGAGGCTCCAGGGGCTTTTAAACATCGTAGGCTGATTTTTTTTTTCTAAATGCCTGTCAACCATGACGTCATTTAAACCCCCATAGCTCCCCTCATGGGCCACGTAGGCTGACCTTTGTGGTGATGTTGGAAAGCCTAGACCTTGGGCTTTGTTGGTGCCAAGCTTCATCGAGAAAGAATGAAAGGGAGAGGCTCCAGGGGCTTTTAAACATCGTAGGCTGATGTTTTTTTCTAAATGCCTGTCAACCATGACGTCACTTAAACCCCCATAGCTCCCCTCCTGGGCCACGTAGGCTGACCGTTGGGGTGTTGTTGGAAAGTTTAGACCTTGGACTTTGTTGGTGCCAAGTTTCATCGAGAAAGAATGAAAGGGAGAGGCTCCAGGGGCTTTTAAACATCGTAGGCTGATTTTTTTTTCTAAATGCCTGTCAACCATGACGTCACTTAAACACCCATAGCTCCCCTCCTGGGCCACGTATGCTGACCTTTGTGGTGTTGTTGGAAAGCCTAGACCTTGGGCTTTGTTGGTGCCAAGTTTCATCGAGAAAGAATGAAAGGGCGAGGCTCCAGGGGCTTTTAAACATCGTAGGCTGATTTTTTTTCTAAATGCCTGTCAACCATGACGTCACTTAAACCCCCATGGCTCCCCTCCTGGGCCACGTAGGCTGACCGTTGTAGTGTTGTTGGAAAGCCTAGACCTTGGGCTTTGTTGGTGCCAAGTTTCATCTAAAAAGAATGAAAGGGAGAGGCTCCAGGGGCTTTTAAACATCGTAGGCTGATTTTTTTTTCTAAATGCCTGTCAACCATGACGTCACTTAAACCACCCATAGCTCCCTCCTGGGCCACGTAGGCTGACCGTTGTGGTGTTGTTGGAAAGCCTAGACCTTGAGCTTTGTTGGTGCCAAGTTTCATCGCGAAAGAATAATAGGGAGAGGCTCCAGGGGCTTTTAAACATCGTAGGCTGATTTTTTTTTTCTAAATGCCTGTCAACCATGACGTCATTTAAACCCCCATAGCTCCCCTCATGGGCCACGTAGGCTGACTGTTGGGGTGTTGTTGGAAAGCCTAGACCTTGGACTTTGTTGGTGCCAAGTTTCATCGAGAAAGAATAATAGGGAGAGGCTCCAGGGGCTTTTAAACATCGTAGGCTGATTTTGTTTTCTAAATGCCTGTCAACCATGACGTCATTTAAACCCCCCATAACTCCCCTCCTGGGCCACCTAGGCTGACCGTTGTGGTGTTGTTGGAAAGCCTAGACCTTGATCTTTGTTGGTGCCAAGTTTCATCGAAAAAGAATAATAGAGAGAGGCTCCAGGGGCTTTTAAACATCGTAGGCTGATTTTTTTTTTCTAAATGCCTGGCAACCATGACGTCACTTAAACCCCCATAGCTCCCCTCCTGGGCCACGTATGCTGACCGTTGTGGTGTTGTTGGAAAGCCTAGACCTTGGGCTGTGTTAGTGCCAAGTTTCATCGATAAAGAATGAAAGGGAGAGGCTCCAGGGGTTTTTAAACATCGTAGGCTGATATTTTTTTCTAAATGCCTGTCAACCATGACGTCACTTAAACCCCCATAGCTCCCCTCCTGGGCCACGTAGGCTGACCGTTCTGGTGTTGTTGGAAAGCCTAGACCTTGGACTTTGTTGGTGCCAAGTTTCATCGAGAAAGAATAATAGCGAGAGGCTCCAGGGGCTTTTAAACATCGTAGGCTGATTTTTTTTTCTAAATGCCTGTCAACCATGACGTCACTTAAACACCCATAGCTCCCCTCCTGGGCCACGTATGCTGACCTTTGTGGTGTTGTTGGAAAGCCTAGACCTTGGGCTTTGTTGGTGCCAAGTTTCATCGAGAAAGAATGAAAGGGCGAGGCTCCAGGGGCTTTTAAACATCGTAGGCTGATTTTTTTCTAAATGCCTGTCAACCATGACGTCACTTAAACCCCCATGGCTCCCCTCCTGGGGCACGTAGGCTGACCGTTGTGGTGTTGTTGGAAAGCCTAGACCGTGGGCTTTGTTGGTGCCAAGTTTCATCTAAAAAGAATGAAAGGGAGAGGCTCCAGGGGCTTTTAAACATCGTAGGCTGATTTTTTTTTCTAAATGCCTGTCAACCATCAAGTCACTTAAACCACCCATAGCTCCCTCTTGGGCCACGTAGGCTGACCGTTGTGGTGTTGTTGGAAAGCCTAGACCTTGAGCTTTGTTGGTGCCAAGTTTCATCGAGAAAGAATAATAGGGAGAGGCTCCAGGGGCTTTTAAACATCGTAGGCTGATTTTTTTTTTTAAATGCCTGTCAACCATGACGTCATTTAAACCCCCATAGCTCCCCTCCTCGGCCACGTATGCTGACCGTTGTGGTGTTGTTGGAAAGCCTAGACCTTGGGCTGTGTTAGTGCCAAGTTTCATCGAGAAAGAATGAAAGGGAGAGGCTCCAGGGGCTTTTAAACATCGTAGGCTGATTTTGTTTTCTAAATGCCTGTCAACCATGACGTCACTTAAACCCCCCATAACTCCCCTCCTGGGCCACCTAGGCTGACCGTTGTGGTGTTGTTGGAAAGCCTAGACCTTGATCTTTGTTGGTGCCAAGTTTCATCGAGAAAGAATAATAGAGAGAGGCTCCAGGGGCTTTTAAACATCGTAGGCTGATTTTTTTTTTCTAAATGCCTGTCAACCATGACGTCACTTAAACCCCCATAGCTCCCCTCCTGGGCCACGTATGCTGACCGTTGTAGTGTTGTTGAAAAGCCTAGACCTTGGGCTGTGTTAGTGCCAAGTTTCATCGAGAAAGAATGAAAGGGAGAGGCTCCAGGGGCTTTTAAACATCGTAGGCTGATATTTTTTTTCTAAATGCCTGTCAACCATGACGTCACTTAAACCCCCATAGCTCCCCTCCTGGGCCACGTAGGCTGACTTTTGTGGTGTTGTTGGAAAGCCTAGACCTTGGGCTGTGTTAGTGCCAAGTTTCATCGAGAAAGAATGAAGGGGAGAGGCTCCAGGGGCTTTTAAACATCGTAGGCTGATTTTTTTTTTCTAAATGCCTGTCAACCTTGACGTCACTTAAACCCCCGTAGCTCCCCTCCTGGGCCACGTAGGCTGACCGTTGTGGTGTTGTTGGAAAGCCTAGACCTTGGACTTTGTTGGTGCCAAGTTTCATCGAGAAAGAATAATAGGGAGAGGCTCCAGGGGCTTTTAAACATCGTAGGCTGATTTTTTTTCTAAATGCCTGTCAACCATGACGTCACTTAAACCACCATAGCTCCCCTCCTCGGCCACGTAGGCTGACCTTTGTGGTGTTGTTGGAAAGCCTAGACCTTGGGCTTTGTTGTTGCCAAGTTTCATCGAGAAAGAATGAAAGGGAGACGCTCCAGGGGCTTTTAAACATCGTAGGCTGATTTTGTTTTCTAAATGCCTGTCAACCATGACGTCACTTAAACCCCCCATAACTCCCCTCCTGGGCCACCTAGGCTGACCGTTGTGGTGTTGTTGGAAAGCCTAGACCTTGGGCTTTGTTGGTGCCAAGTTTCATCGAGAAAGAATGAAGGGGAGAGGCTCAAGGGGCTTTTAAACATCGTAGGCTCATTTTTTTTTCTAAATGCCTGTCAACCATGACGTCACTTAAACAGCCATAGCTTCCCTCCTGGGCCACGTAGGCTGACCTTTGTGGTGATGTTGGAAAGCCTAGACCTTGGGCTTTGTTGGTGCCAAGTTTCATCGAGAAAGAATGAAAGAGAGAGGCTCCAGGGGCTTTTAAACATCGTAGGCTGATGTTTTTTTCTAAATGCCTGTCAACCATGACGTCACTTAAACCCCCATAGCTCCCCTCCTGGGCCACGTAGGCTGACCGTTGGGGTGTTGTTGGAAAGTTTAGACCTTGGACTTTGTTGGTGCCAAGTTTCATCGAGAAAGAATGAAAGGGAGAGGCTCCAGGGGCTTTTAAACATCGTAGGCTGATTTTTTTTTCTAAATGCCTGTCAACCATGACGTCACTTAAACACCCATAGCTCCCCTCCTGGGCCACGTATGCTGACCTTTGTGGTGTTGTTGGAAAGCCTAGACCTTGGGCTTTGTTGGTGCCAAGTTTCATCGAGAAAGAATGAAAGGGCGAGGCTCCAGGGGCTTTTAAACATCGTAGGCTGATTTTTTTTCTAAATGCCTGTCAACCATGACGTCACTTAAACCCCCATGGCTCCCCTCCTGGGCCACGTAGGCTGACCGTTGTGGTGTTGTTGGAAAGCCTAGACCTTGGGCTTTGTTGGTGCCAAGTTTCATCTAAAAACAATGAAAGGGAGAGGCTCCAGGGGCTTTTAAACATCGTAGGCTGATTTTTTTTTCTAAATGCCTGTCAACCATGACGTCACTTAAACCACCCATAGCTCCCTCCTGGGCCACGTAGGCTGACCGTTGTGGTGTTGTTGGAAAGCCTAGACCTTGAGCTTTGTTGGTGCCAAGTTTCATCGCGAAAGAATAATAGGGAGAGGCTCCAGGGGCTTTTAAACATCGTAGGCTGATTTTTTTTTTCTAAATGCCTGTCAACCATGACGTCATTTAAACCCCCATAGCTCCCCTCATGGGCCACGTAGGCTGACTGTTGGGGTGTTGTTGGAAAGCCTAGACCTTGGACTTTGTTGGTGCCAAGTTTCATCGAGAAAGAATAATAGGGAGAGGCTCCAGGGGCTTTTAAACATCGTAGGCTGATTTTGTTTTCTAAATGCCTGTCAACCATGACGTCACTTAAACCCCCATAGCTCCCCTCCTGGGCCACGTAGGCTGACCTTTGTGGTGTTGTTGGAAAGCCTAGACCTTGGGCTGTGTTAGTGCCAAGTTTCCTCGAGAAAGAATGAAGGGGAGAGGCTCCAGGGGCTTTTAAACATCGTAGGCTGATTTTTTTTTTTAAATGCCTGTCAACCATGACGTCACTTAAACCCCCATAGCTCCCCTCCTGGGCCACGTATGCTGACCGTTGTGGTGTTGTTGGAAAGCCTAGACCTTGGACTTTGTTGGTGCCAAGATTCATCGAGAAAGAATAATAGGGAGAGGCTCCAGGGGCTTTTAAACATCGTAGGCTGATTTTTTTTTTTAAATGCCTGTCAACCATGACGTCATTTAAACCCCCATAGCTCCCCTCCTGGGCCACGTATGCTGACCGTTGTGGTGTTGTTGGAAAGCCTAGACCTTGGGCTGTGTTAGTGCCAAGTTTCATCGAGAAAGAATGAAAGGGAGAGGCTCCAGGGGCTTTTAAACATCGTAGGCTGATTTTGTTTTCTAAATGCCTGTCAACCATGACGTCACTTAAACCACCCATAGCTCCCTCCTGGGCCACGTAGGCTGACCGTTGTGGTGTTGTTGGAAAGCCTAGACCTTGAGCTTTGTTGGTGCCAAGTTTCATCGCGAAAGAATAATAGGGAGAGGCTCCAGGGGCTTTTAAACATCGTAGGCTGATTTTTTTTTTCTAAATGCCTGTCAACCATGACGTCATTTAAACCCCCATAGCTCCCCTCATGGGCCACGTAGGCTGACTGTTGGGGTGTTGTTGGAAAGCCTAGACCTTGGACTTTGTTGGTGCCAAGTTTCATCGAGAAAGAATAATAGGGAGAGGCTCCAGGGGCTTTTAAACATCGTAGGCTGATTTTTTTTTCTAAATGCCTGTCAACCATGACGTCACTTAAACCACCCATAGCTCCCTCTTGGGCCACGTAGGCTGAC
Source organism: Microchrysa polita (assembly GCA_949715475.1). Lineage (NCBI taxonomy): Eukaryota > Metazoa > Arthropoda > Insecta > Diptera > Stratiomyidae > Microchrysa > Microchrysa polita. The sequence goes on from OX454420.1 coordinate 44,228,275, forward strand.
CGTTGTGGTGTTGTTGGAAAGCCTAGACCTTGAGCTTTGTTGGTGCCAAGTTTCATCGAGAAAGAATAATAGGGAGAGGCTCCAGGGGCTTTTAAACATCGTAGGCTGATTTTTTTTTTTAAATGCCTGTCAACCATGACGTCATTTAAACCCCCATAGCTCCCCTCCTGGGCCACGTATGCTGACCGTTGTGGTGTTGTTGGAAAGCCTAGACCTTGGGCTGTGTTAGTGCCAAGTTTCATCGAGAAAGAATGAAAGGGAGAGGCTCCAGGGGCTTTTAAACATCGTAGGCTGATTTTGTTTTCTAAATGCCTGTCAACCATGACGTCACTTAAACCCCCCAAACCTCCCCTCCTGGGCCACCTAGGCTGACCGTTGTGGTGTTGTTGGAAAGCCTAGACCTTGATCTTTGTTGGTGCCAAGTTTCATCGAGAAAGAATAATAGAGAGAGGCTCCAGGGGCTTTTAAACATCGTAGGCTGATTTTTTTTTTCTAAATGCCTGTCAACCATGACGTCACTTAAACCCCCATAGCTCCCCTCCTGGGCCACGTATGCTGACCGTTGTAGTGTTGTTGAAAAGCCTAGACCTTGGGCTGTGTTAGTGCCAAGTTTCATCGAGAAAGAATGAAAGGGAGAGGCTCCAGGGGCTTTTAAACATCGTAGGCTGATATTTTTTTTCTAAATGCCTGTCAACCATGACGTCACTTAAACCCCCATAGCTCCCCTCCTGGGCCACGTAGGCTGACTTTTGTGGTGTTGTTGGAAAGCCTAGACCTTGGGCTGTGTTAGTGCCAAGTTTCATCGAGAAAGAATGAAGGGGAGAGGCTCCAGGGGCTTTTAAACATCGTAGGCTGATTTTTTTTTTCTAAATGCCTGTCAACCTTGACGTCATTTAAACCCCCGTAGCTCCCCTCCTGAGCCACGTAGGCTGACCGTTGTGGTGTTGTTGGAAAGCCTAGACCTTGGACTTTGTTGGTGCCAAGTTTCATCGAGAAAGAATAATAGGGAGAGGCTCCAGGGGCTTTTAAACATCGTAGGCTGATTTTTTTTCTAAATGCCTGTCAACCATGACGTCACTTAAACCCCCATAGCTCCCCTCCTCGGCCACGTAGGCTGACCTTTGTGGTGTTGTTGGAAAGCCTAGACCTTGGGCTTTGTTGTTGCCAAGTTTCATCGAGAAAGAATGAAAGGGAGAGGCTCCAGGGGCTTTTAAACATCGTAGGCTGATTTTGTTTTCTAAATGCCTGTCAACCATGACGTCACTTAAACCCCCCATAACTCCCCTCCTGGGCCACCTAGGCTGACCGTTGTGGTGTTGTTGGAAAGCCTAGATTTTGGTCTTTGTTGGTGCCAAGTTTCATCGAGAAAGAATAATAGAGAGAGGCTCCAGGGGCTTTTAAACATCGTAGGCTGATTTTTTTTTTCTAAATGCCTGTCAACCATGACGTCACTTAAACCCCCGTAGCTCCCCTCCTGGGCCACGTAGGCTGACCGTTGTGGTGTTGTTGGAAAGCCTAGACCTTGGACTTTGTTGGTGCCAAGATTCATCGAGAAAGAATAATAGGGAGAGGCTCCAGGGGCTTTTAAACATCGTAGGCTGATTTTGTTTCTAAATGCCTGTCAACCATGACGTCACTTAAACCCCCATAGCTCCCCTCCTGGGCCACGTATGCTGACCGTTGTGGTGTTGTTGGAAAGCCTAGACCTTGGGCTGTGTTAGTGCCAAGTTTCATCGAGAAAGAATGAAGGGGAGAGGCTCCAGGGGCTTTTAAACATCGTAGGCTGATTTTTTTTTCTAAATGCCTGTCAACCATGACGTCACTTAAACCCCCATAGCTCCCCTCCTGGGCCACGTATGCTGACCGTTGTGGTGTTGTTGGAAAGCCTAGACCTTGGACTTTGTTGGTGCCAAGATTCATCGAGAAAGAATAATAGGGAGAGGCTCCAGGGGCTTTTAAACATCGTAGGCTGATTTTGTTTCTAAATGCCTGTCAACCATGACGTCACTTAAACCCCCATAGCTCCCCTCCTGGGCCACGTAGGCTGACCGTTGTGGTGTTGTTGGAAAGCCTAGACCTTGGGCTTTGTTGGTGCCAAGTTTCATCGAGAAAGAATGAAGGGGAGAGGCTCAAGGGGCTTTTAAACATCGTAGGCTGATTTTTTTTTCTAAATGCCTGTCAACCATGACGTCACTTAAACCCCCATAGCTCCCCTCCTGGGCCACGTAGGCTGACCGTTGTGGTGTTGTTGGAAAGCCTAGACCTTGGGCTTTGTTGGTGCCAAGTTTCATCGAGAAAGAATGAAGGGGAGAGGCTCAAGGGGCTTTTAAACATCGTAGGCTCATTTTTTTTTCTAAATGCCTGTCAACCATGACGTCACTTAAACAGCCATAGCTTCCCTCCTGGGCCACGTAGGCTGACCTTTGTGGTGATGTTGGAAAGCCTAGACCTTGGGCTTTGTTGGTGCCAAGTTTCATCGAGAAAGAATGAAAGGGAGAGGCTCCAGGGGCTTTTAAACATCGTAGGCTGATGTTTTTTTCTAAATGCCTGTCAACCATGACGTCACTTAAACCCCCATAGCTCCCCTCCTGGGCCACGTAGGCTGACCGTTGGGTTGTGTTGTTGGAAAGTTTAGACCTTGGACTTTGTTGGTGCCAAGTTTCATCGAGAAAGAATGAAAGGGAGAGGCTCCAGGGGCTTTTAAACATCGTAGGCTGATGTTTTTTTCTAAATGCCTGTCAACCATGACGTCACTTAAACCCCCATAGCTCCCCTCCTGGGCCACGTAGGCTGACCGTTGTGGTGTTGTTGGAAAGCCTAGACCTTGGGCTTTGTTGGTGCCAAGTTTCATCGAGAAAGAATGAAGGGGAGAGGCTCAAGGGGCTTTTAAACATCGTAGGCTGATTTTTTTTTCTAAATGCCTGTCAACCATGACGTCACTTAAACCCCCATAGCTCCCCTCCTGGGCCACGTAGGCTGACCGTTGTGGTGTTGTTGGAAAGCCTAGACCTTGGGCTTTGTTGGTGCCAAGTTTCATCGAGAAAGAATGAAGGGGAGAGGCTCAAGGGGCTTTTAAACATCGTAGGCTCATTTTTTTTTCTAAATGCCTGTCAACCATGACGTCACTTAAACAGCCATAGCTTCCCTCCTGGGCCACGTAGGCTGACCTTTGTGGTGATGTTGGAAAGCCTAGACCTTGGGCTTTGTTGGTGCCAAGTTTCATCGAGAAAGAATGAAAGGGAGAGGCTCCAGGGGCTTTTAAACATCGTAGGCTGATGTTTTTTTCTAAATGCCTGTCAACCATGACGTCACTTAAACCCCCATAGCTCCCCTCCTGGGCCACGTAGGCTGACCGTTGGGTTGTGTTGTTGGAAAGTTTAGACCTTGGACTTTGTTGGTGCCAAGTTTCATCGAGAAAGAATGAAAGGGAGAGGCTCCAGGGGCTTTTAAACATCGTAGGCTGATTTTTTTTTCTAAATGCCTGTCAACCATGACGTCACTTAAACACCCATAGCTCCCCTCCTGGGCCACGTATGCTGACCTTTGTGGTGTTGTTGGAAAGCCTAGACCTTGGGCTTTGTTGGTGCCAAGTTTCATCGAGAAAGAATGAAAGGGCGAGGCTCCAGGGGCTTTTAAACATCGTAGGTTGATTTTTTTTCTAAATGCCTGTCAACCATGACGTCACTTAAACCCCCATGGCTCCCCTCCTGGGCCACGTAGGCTGACCGTTGTGGTGTTGTTGGAAAGCCTAGACCTTGGGCTTTGTTGGTGCCAAGTTTCATCTAAAAAGAATGAAAGGGAGAGGCTCCAGGGGCTTTTAAACATCGTAGGCTGATTTTTTTTTCTAAATGCCTGTCAACCATGACGTCACTTAAACCACCCATAGCTCCCTCCTGGGCCACGTAGGCTGACCGTTGTGGTGTTGTTGGAAAGCCTAGACCTTGAGCTTTGTTGGTGCGTCAACCATGACGTCATTTAAACCCCCATAGCTCCCCTCATGGGCCACGTAGGCTGACTGTTGGGGTGTTGTTGGAAAGCCTAGACCTTGGACTTTGTTGGTGCCAAGTTTCATCGAGAAAGAATAATAGGGAGAGGCTCCAGGGGCTTTTAAACATCGTAGGCTGATTTTGTTTTCTAAATGCCTGTCAACCATGACGTCACTTAAACCCCCCATAACTCCCCTCCTGGGCCACCTAGGCTGACCGTTGTGGTGTTGTTGGAAAGCCTAAACCTTGATCTTTGTTGGTGCCAAGTTTCATCGAAAAAGAATAATAGAGAGAGGCTCCAGGGGCTTTTAAACATCGTAGGCTGATTTTTTTTTTCTAAATGCCTGTCAACCATGACGTCACTTAAACCCCCATAGCTCCCCTCCTGGGCCACGTATGCTGACCTTTGTGGTGTTGTTGGAAAGCCTAGACCTTGGGCTGTGTTAGTGCCAAGTTTCATCGAGAAAGAATGAAGGGGAGAGGCTCCAGGGGCTTTTAAACATCGTAGGCTGATTTTTTTTCTAAATGCCTGTCAACCATGACGTCACTTAAACACCCATGGCTCCCCTCCTGGGGCACGTAGGCTGACCGTTGTGGTGTTGTTGGAAAGCCTAGACCTTGGGCTTTGTTGGTGCCAAGTTTCATCTAAAAAGAATGAAAGGGAGAGGCTCCAGGGGCTTTTAAACATCGTAGGCTGATTTTTTTTCTAAATGCCTGTCAACCATGACGTCACTTAAACACCCATAGCTCCCCTCCTGGGCCACGTAGGCTGACCGTTGTGGTGTTGTTGGAAAGCCTAGACCTTGGGCTTTGTTGGTGCCAAGTTTCATCGAGAAAGAGTAATAGCGAGAGGCTCCAGGGGCTTTTAAACATCGTAGGCTGATTTTTTTTTCTAAATGCCTGTCAACCATGACGTCACTTAAACACCCATAGCTCCCCTCCTGGGCCACGTATGCTGACCTTTGTGGTGTTGTTGGAAAGCCTAGACCTTGGGCTTTGTTGGTGCCAAGTTTCATCGAGAAAGAATGAAAGGGCGAGGCTCCACGGGCTTTTAAACATCGTAGGCTGATTTTTTTTTCTAAATGCCTGTCAACCATCAAGTCACTTAAACCACCCATAGCTCCCTCTTGGGCCACGTAGGCTGACCGTTGTGGTGTTGTTGGAAAGCCTAGACCTTGAGCTTTGTTGGTGCCAAGTTTCATCGAGAAAGAATAATAGCGAGAGGCTCCAGGGGCTTTTAAACATCGTAGGCTGATTTTTTTTTCTAAATGCCTGTCAACCATGACGTCACTTAAACACCCATAGCTCCCCTCCTGGGCCACGTAGGCTGACCGTTGTGGTGTTGTTGGAAAGCCTAGACCTTGGGCTTTGTTGGTGCCAAGTTTCATCGAGAAAGAATAATAGCGAGAGGCTCCAGGGGCTTTTAAACATCGTAGGCTGATTTTTTTTTCTAAATGCCTGTCAACCATGACGTCACTTAAACACCCATAGCTCCCCTCCTGGGCCACGTATGCTGACCTTTGTGGTGTTGTTGGAAAGCCTAGACCTTGGGCTTTGTTGGTGCCAAGTTTCATCGAGAAAGAATGAAAGGGCGAGGCTCCACGGGCTTTTAAACATCGTAGGCTGATTTTTTTTCTAAATGCCTGTCAACCATGACGTCACTTAAACACCCATGGCTCCCCTCCTGGGGCACGTAGGCTGACCGTTGTGGTGTTGTTGGAAAGCCTAGACCTTGGGCTTTGTTGGTGCCAAGTTTCATCTAAAAAGAATGAAAGGGAGAGGCTCCAGGGGCTTTTAAACATCGTAGGCTGATTTTTTTTTCTAAATGCCTGTCAACCATCAAGTCACTTAAACCACCCATAGCTCCCTCTTGGGCCACGTAGGCTGACCGTTGTGGTGTTGTTGGAAAGCCTAGACCTTGAGCTTTGTTGGTGCCAAGTTTCATCGAGAAAGAATAATAGGGAGAGGCTCCAGGGGCTTTTAAACATCGTAGGCTGATTTTTTTTTTTTAAATGCCTGTCAACCATGACGTCATTTAAACCCCCATAGCTCCCCTCCTGGGCCACGTATGCTGACCGTTGTGGTGTTGTTGGAAAGCCTAGACCTTGGGCTGTGTTAGTGCCAAGTTTCATCGAGAAAGAATGAAAGGGAGAGGCTCAAGGGGCTTTTAAACATCGTAGGCTGATTTTTTTTTCTAAATGCCTGTCAACCATGACGTCACTTAAACCCCCATAGCTCCCCTCCTGGGCCACGTAGGCTGACCGTTGTGGTGTTGTTGGAAAGCCTAGACCTTGGGCTTTGTTGGTGCCAAGTTTCATCGAGAAAGAATGAAGGGGAGAGGCTCAAGGGGCTTTTAAACATCGTAGGCTCATTTTTTTTTCTAAATGCCTGTCAACCATGACGTCACTTAAACAGCCATAGCTTCCCTCCTGGGCCACGTAGGCTGACCTTTGTGGTGATGTTGGAAAGCCTAGACCTTGGGCTTTGTTGGTGCCAAGTTTCATCGAGAAAGAATGAAAGGGAGAGGCTCCAGGGGCTTTTAAACATCGTAGGCTGATGTTTTTTTCTAAATGCCTGTCAACCATGACGTCACTTAAACCCCCATAGCTCCCCTCCTGGGCCACGTAGGCTGACCGTAGGGGTGTTGTTGGAAAGTTTAGACCTTGGACTTTGTTGGTGCCAAGTTTCATCGAGAAAGAATGAAAGGGAGAGGCTCCAGGGGCTTTTAAACATCGTAGGCTGATTTTTTTTTCTAAATGCCTGTCAACCATGACGTCACTTAAACACCCATAGCTCCCCTCCTGGGCCACGTATGCTGACCTTTGTGGTGTTGTTGGAAAGCCTAGACCTTGGACTTTGTTGGTGCCAAGTTTCATCGAGAAAGAATGAAAGGGAGAGGCTCCAGGGGCTTTTAAACATCGTAGGCTGATTTTGTTTTCTAAATGCCTGTCAACCATGACGTCACTTAAACCCCCCATAACTCCCCTCCTGGGCCACCTAGGCTGACCGTTGTGGTGTTGTTGGAAAGCCTAAACCTTGATCTTTGTTGGTGCCAAGTTTCATCGAAAAAGAATAATAGAGAGAGGCTCCAGGGGCTTTTAAACATCGTAGGCTGATTTTTTTTTTCTAAATGCCTGTCAACCATGACGTCACTTAAACCCCCATAGCTCCCCTCCTGGGCCACGTATGCTGACCGTTGTGGTGTTGTTGGAAAGCCTAGACCTTGGGCTGTGTTAGTGCCAAGTTTCATCGATAAAGAATAATAGCGAGAGGCTCCAGGGGCTTTTAAACATCGTAGGCTGATTTTTTTTTCTAAATGCCTGTCAACCATGACGTCACTTAAACACCCATAGCTCCCCTCCTGGGCCACGTATGCTGACCTTTGTGGTGTTGTTGGAAAGCCTAGACCTTGGGCTTTATTGGTGCCAAGTTTCATCGAGAAAGAATGAAAGGGCGAGGCTCCACGGGCTTTTAAACATCGTAGGCTGATTTTTTTTCTAAATGCCTGTCAACCATGACGTCACTTAAACACCCATGGCTCCCCTCCTGGGGCACGTAGGCTGACCGTTGTGGTGTTGTTGGAAAGCCTAGACCTTGGGCTTTGTTGGTGCCAAGTTTCATCGAGAAAGAATGAAGGGGAGAGGCTCAAGGGGCTTTTAAACATCGTAGGCTCATTTTTTTTTCTAAATGCCTGTCAACCATGACGTCACTTAAACAGCCATAGCTTCCCTCCTGGGCCACGTAGGCTGACCTTTGTGGTGATGTTGGAAAGCCTAGACCTTGGGCTTTGTTGGTGCCAAGTTTCATCGAGAAAGAATGAAAGGGAGAGGCTCCAGGGGCTTTTAAACATCGTAGGCTGATGTTTTTTTCTAAATGCCTGTCAACCATGACGTCACTTAAACCCCCATAGCTCCCCTCCTGGGCCACGTAGGCTGACCGTAGGGGTGTTGTTGGAAAGTTTAGACCTTGGACTTTGTTGGTGCCAAGTTTCATCGAGAAAGAATGAAAGGGAGAGGCTCCAGGGGCTTTTAAACATCGTAGGCTGATTTTTTTTTCTAAATGCCTGTCAACCATGACGTCACTTAAACACCCATAGCTCCCCTCCTGGGCCACGTATGCTGACCTTTGTGGTGTTGTTGGAAAGCCTAGACCTTGGACTTTGTTGGTGCCAAGTTTCATCGAGAAAGAATGAAAGGGAGAGGCTCCAGGGGCTTTTAAACATCGTAGGCTGATTTTGTTTTCTAAATGCCTGTCAACCATGACGTCACTTAAACCCCCCATAACTCCCCTCCTGGGCCACCTAGGCTGACCGTTGTGGTGTTGTTGGAAAGCCTAAACCTTGATCTTTGTTGGTGCCAAGTTTCATCGAAAAAGAATAATAGAGAGAGGCTCCAGGGGCTTTTAAACATCGTAGGCTGATTTTTTTTTTCTAAATGCCTGTCAACCATGACGTCACTTAAACCCCCATAGCTCCCCTCCTGGGCCACGTATGCTGACCGTTGTGGTGTTGTTGGAAAGCCTAGACCTTGGGCTGTGTTAGTGCCAAGTTTCATCGATAAAGAATAATAGCGAGAGGCTCCAGGGGCTTTTAAACATCGTAGGCTGATTTTTTTTTCTAAATGCCTGTCAACCATGACGTCACTTAAACACCCATAGCTCCCCTCCTGGGCCACGTATGCTGACCTTTGTGGTGTTGTTGGAAAGCCTAGACCTTGGGCTTTATTGGTGCCAAGTTTCATCGAGAAAGAATGAAAGGGCGAGGCTCCACGGGCTTTTAAACATCGTAGGCTGATTTTTTTTCTAAATGCCTGTCAACCATGACGTCACTTAAACACCCATGGCTCCCCTCCTGGGGCACGTAGGCTGACCGTTGTGGTGTTGTTGGAAAGCCTAGACCTTGATCTTTGTTGGTGCCAAGTTTCATCGAGAAAGAATAATAGAGAGAGGCTCCAGGGGCTTTTAAACATCGTAGGCTGATTTTTTTTTTCTAAATGCCTGTCAACCATGACGTCACTTAAACCCCCATAGCTCCCCTCCTGGGCCACGTATGCTGACCGTTGTGGTGTTGTTGAAAAGCCTAGACCTTGGGCTGTGTTAGTGCCAAGTTTCATCGAGAAAGAATGAAAGGGAGAGGCTCCAGGGGCTTTTAAACATCGTAGGCTGATATTTTTTTTCTAAATGCCTGTCAACCATGACGTCACTTAAACCCCCATAGCTCCCCTCCTCGGCCACGTAGGCTGACCTTTGTGGTGTTGTTGGAAAGCCTAGACCTTGGGCTTTGTTGTTGCCAAGTTTCATCGAGAAAGAATGAAAGGGAGAGGCTCCAGGGGCTTTTAAACATCGTAGGCTGATTTTGTTTTCTAAATGCCTGTCAACCATGACGTCACTTAAACCCCCGTAGCTCCCCTCCTGGGCCACGTAGGCTGACCGTTGTGGTGTTGTTGGAAAGCCTAGACCTTGGACTTTGTTGGTGCCAAGTTTCATCGAGAAAGAATAATAGCGAGAGGCTCCAGGGGCTTTTAAACATCGTAGGCTGATTTTTTTTTCTAAATGCCTGTCAACCATGACGTCACTTAAACACCCATAGCTCCCCTCCTGGGCCACGTATGCTGACCTTTGTGGTGTTGTTGGAAAGCCTAGACCTTGGGCTTTGTTGGTGCCAAGTTTCATCGAGAAAGAATGAAAGGGCGAGGCTCCACGGGCTTTTAAACATCGTAGGCTGATTTTTTTTCTAAATGCCTGTCAACCATGACGTCACTTAAACACCCATGGCTCCCCTCCTGGGGCACGTAGGCTGACCGTTGTGGTGTTGTTGGAAAGCCTAGACCTTGGGCTTTGTTGGTGCCAAGTTTCATCTAAAAAGAATGAAAGGGAGAGGCTCCAGGGGCTTTTAAACATCGTAGGCTGATTTTTTTTTCTAAATGCCTGTCAACCATCAAGTCATTTAAACCACCCATAGCTCCCTCTTGGGCCACGTAGGCTGACCGTTGTGGTGTTGTTGGAAAGCCTAGACCTTGAGCTTTGTTGGTGCCAAGTTTCATCGAGAAAGAATAATAGGGAGAGGCTCCAGGGGCTTTTAAACATCGTAGGCTGATTTTTTTTTTTTAAATGCCTGTCAACCATGACGTCATTTAAACCCCCATAGCTCCCCTCCTGGGCCACGTATGCTGACCGTTGTGGTGTTGTTGGAAAGCCTAGACCTTGGGCTGTGTTAGTGCCAAGTTTCATCGAGAAAGAATGAAAGGGAGAGGCTCCAGGGGCTTTTAAACATCGTAGGCTGATTTTGTTTTCTAAATGCCTGTCAACCATGACGTCACTTAAACCCCCCATAACTCCCCTCCTGGGCCACCTAGGCTGACCGTTGTGGTGTTGTTGGAAAGCCTAGACCTTGATCTTTGTTGGTGCCAAGTTTCATCGAGAAAGAATAATAGAGAGAGGCTCCAGGGGCTTTTAAACATCGTAGGCTGATTTTTTTTTTCTAAATGCCTGTCAACCATGACGTCACTTAAACCCCCATAGCTCCCCTCCTGGGCCACGTATGCTGACCGTTGTGGTGTTGTTGAAAAGCCTAGACCTTGGGCTGTGTTAGTGCCAAGTTTCATCGAGAAAGAATGAAAGGGAGAGGCTCCAGGGGCTTTTAAACATCGTAGGCTGATATTTTTTTTCTAAATGCCTGTCAACCATGACGTCACTTAAACCCCCATAGCTCCCCTCCTCGGCCACGTAGGCTGACCTTTGTGGTGTTGTTGGAAAGCCTAGACCTTGGGCTTTGTTGTTGCCAAGTTTCATCGAGAAAGAATGAAAGGGAGAGGCTCCAGGGGCTTTTAAACATCGTAGGCTGATTTTGTTTTCTAAATGCCTGTCAACCATGACGTCACTTAAACCCCCGTAGCTCCCCTCCTGGGCCACGTAGGCTGACCGTTGTGGTGTTGTTGGAAAGCCTAGACCTTGGACTTTGTTGGTGCCAAGTTTCATCGAGAAAGAATAATAGCGAGAGGCTCCAGGGGCTTTTAAACATCGTAGGCTGATTTTTTTTTCTAAATGCCTGTCAACCATGACGTCACTTAAACACCCATAGCTCCCCTCCTGGGCCACGTATGCTGACCTTTGTGGTGTTGTTGGAAAGCCTAGACCTTGGGCTTTGTTGGTGCCAAGTTTCATCGAGAAAGAATGAAAGGGCGAGGCTCCACGGGCTTTTAAACATCGTAGGCTGATTTTTTTTCTAAATGCCTGTCAACCATGACGTCACTTAAACACCCATGGCTCCCCTCCTGGGGCACGTAGGCTGACCGTTGTGGTGTTGTTGGAAAGCCTAGACCTTGGGCTTTGTTGGTGCCAAGTTTCATCTAAAAAGAATGAAAGGGAGAGGCTCCAGGGGCTTTTAAACATCGTAGGCTGATTTTTTTTTCTAAATGCCTGTCAACCATCAAGTCATTTAAACCACCCATAGCTCCCTCTTGGGCCACGTAGGCTGACCGTTGTGGTGTTGTTGGAAAGCCTAGACCTTGAGCTTTGTTGGTGCCAAGTTTCATCGAGAAAGAATAATAGGGAGAGGCTCCAGGGGCTTTTAAACATCGTAGGCTGATTTTTTTTTTTTAAATGCCTGTCAACCATGACGTCATTTAAACCCCCATAGCTCCCCTCCTGGGCCACGTATGCTGACCGTTGTGGTGTTGTTGGAAAGCCTAGACCTTGGGCTGTGTTAGTGCCAAGTTTCATCGAGAAAGAATGAAAGGGAGAGGCTCCAGGGGCTTTTAAACATCGTAGGCTGATTTTTTTTTTCTAAATGCCTGTCAACCATGACGTCACTTAAACCCCCATAGCTCCCCTCCTGGGCCACGTATGCTGACCGTTGTGGTGTTGTTGAAAAGCCTAGACCTTGGGCTGTGTTAGTGCCAAGTTTCATCGAGAAAGAATGAAAGGGAGAGGCTCCAGGGGCTTTTAAACATCGTAGGCTGATATTTTTTTTCTAAATGCCTGTCAACCATGACGTCACTTAAACCCCCATAGCTCCCCTCCTGGGCCACGTAGGCTGACTTTTGTGGTGTTGTTGGAAAGCCTAGACCTTGGGCTGTGTTAGTGCCAAGTTTCATCGAGAAAGAATGAAGGGGAGAGGCTCCAGGGGCTTTTAAACATCGTAGGCTGATTTTTTTTTTCTAAATGCCTGTCAACCATGACGTCACTTAAACCCCCGTAGCTCCCCTCCTGGGCCACGTAGGCTGACCGTTGTGGTGTTGTTGGAAAGCCTAGACCTTGGACTTTGTTGGTGCCAAGTTTCATCGAGAAAGAATAATAGGGAGAGGCTCCAGGGGCTTTTAAACATCGTAGGCTGATTTTTTTTCTAAATGCCTGTCAACCATGACGTCACTTAAACCCCCATAGCTCCCCTCCTCGGCCACGTAGGCTGACCTTTGTGGTGTTGTTGGAAAGCCTAGACCTTGGGCTTTGTTGTTGCCAAGTTTCATCGAGAAAGAATGAAAGGGAGAGGCTCCAGGGGCTTTTAAACATCGTAGGCTGATTTTGTTTTCTAAATGCCTGTCAACCATGACGTCACTTAAACCCCCCATAACTCCCCTCCTGGGCCACCCAGGCTGACCGTTGTGGTGTTGTTGGAAAGCCTAGATTTTGGTCTTTGTTGGTGCCAAGTTTCATCGAGAAAGAATAATAGAGAGAGGCTCCAGGGGCTTTTAAACATCGTAGGCTGATTTTTTTTCTAAATGCCTGTCAACCATGACGTCACTTAAACCCCCATAGCTCCCCTCCTGGGCCACGTATGCTGAACGTTGTGGTGTTGTTGGAAAGCCTAGACCTTGGGCTGTGTTAGTGCCAAGTTTCATCGAGAAAGAATGAAGGGGAGAGGCTCCAGGGGCTTTTAAACATCGTAGGCTGATTTTTTTTTCTAAATGCCTGTCAACCATGACGTCACTTAAACCCCCATAGCTCCCCTCCTGGGCCACGTATGCTGACCGTTGTGGTGTTGTTGGAAAGCCTAGACCTTGGACTTTGTTGGTGCCAAGATTCATCGAGAAAGAATAATAGGGAGAGGCTCCAGGGGCTTTTAAACATCGTAGGCTGATTTTGTTTCTAAATGCCTGTCAACCATGACGTCACTTAAACCCCCATAGCTCCCCTCCTGGGCCACGTAGGCTGACCTTTGTGGTGTTGTTGGAAAGCCTAGACCTTGGGCTTTGTTGGTGCCAAGTTTCATCGAGAAAGAATGAAAGGGAGAGGCTCCAGGGGCTTTTAAACATCGTAGGCTGATTTTTTTTCTAAATGCCTGTCAACCATGACGTCACTTAAACCCCCATAGCTACCCTCCTGGGCCACGTATGCTGACCGTTGTGATGTTGTTGGAAAGCCTAGACCTTGGGCTTTGTTGGTGCCAAGTTTCATCGAGAAAGAATGAAAGGGAGAGGCTCCAGGGGCTTTTAAACATCGTAGGCTGATTTTTTTTCTAAATGCCTGTCAACCATGACGTCACTTAAACCCCCATAGCTACCCTCCTGGGCCACGTAGGCTGACCTTTGTGGTGTTGTTGGAAAGCCTAGACCTTGGGCTTTGTTGGTGCCAAGTTTCAAGTTTCATCGAGAAAGAATAATAGGGAGAGGCTCCAGGGGCTTTTAAACATCGTAGGCTGATTTTTTTTTTTTAAATGCCTGTCAACCATGACGTCATTTAAACCCCCATAGCTCCCCTCCTGGGCCACGTATGCTGACCGTTGTGGTGTTGTTGGAAAGCCTAGACCTTGGGCTGTGTTAGTGCCAAGTTTCATCGAGAAAGAATGAAAGGGAGAGGCTCCAGGGGCTTTTAAACATCGTAGGCTGATTTTGTTTTCTAAATGCCTGTCAACCATGACGTCACTTAAACCCCCCATAACTCCCCTCCTGGGCCACCTAGGCTGACCGTTGTGGTGTTGTTGGAAAGCCTAGACCTTGATCTTTGTTGGTGCCAAGTTTCATCGAGAAAGAATAATAGAGAGAGGCTCCAGGGGCTTTTAAACATCGTAGGCTGATTTTTTTTTTATAAATGCCTGTCAACCATGACGTCACTTAAACCCCCATAGCTCCCCTCCTGGGCCACGTATGCTGACCGTTGTGGTGTTGTTGAAAAGCCTAGACCTTGGGCTGTGTTAGTGCCAAGTTTCATCGAGAAAGAATGAAAGGGAGAGGCTCCAGGGGCTTTTAAACATCGTAGGCTGATATTTTTTTTCTAAATGCCTGTCAACCATGACGTCACTTAAACCCCCATAGCTCCCCTCCTGGGCCACGTAGGCTGACTTTTGTGGTGTTGTTGGAAAGCCTAGACCTTGGGCTGTGTTAGTGCCAAGTTTCATCGAGAAAGAATGAAGGGGAGAGGCTCCAGGGGCTTTTAAACATCGTAGGCTGATTTTTTTTTTCTAAATGCCTGTCAACCATGACGTCACTTAAACCCCCGTAGCTCCCCTCCTGGGCCACGTAGGCTGACCGTTGTGGTGTTGTTGGAAAGCCTAGACCTTGGACTTTGTTGGTGCCAAGTTTCATCGAGAAAGAATAATAGGGAGCGGCTCCAGGGGCTTTTAAACATCGTAGGCTGATTTTTTTTCTAAATGCCTGTCAACCATGACGTCACTTAAACCCCCATAGCTCCCCTCCTCGGCCACGTAGGCTGACCTTTGTGGTGTTGTTGGAAAGCCTAGACCTTGGGCTTTGTTGTTGCCAAGTTTCATCGAGAAAGAATGAAAGGGAGAGGCTCCAGGGGCTTTTAAACATCGTAGGCTGATTTTGTTTTCTAAATGCCTGTCAACCATGACGTCACTTAAACCCCCCATAACTCCCCTCCTGGGCCACCTAGGCTGACCGTTGTGGTGTTGTTGGAAAGCCTAGATTTTGGTCTTTGTTGGTGCCAAGTTTCATCGAGAAAGAATAATAGAGAGAGGCTCCAGGGGCTTTTAAACATCGTAGGCTGATTTTTTTTCTAAATGCCTGTCAACCATGACGTCACTTAAACCCCCATAGCTCCCCTCCTGGGCCACGTATGCTGACCGTTGTGGTGTTGTTGGAAAGCCTAGACCTTGGGCTGTGTTAGTGCCAAGTTTCATCGAGAAAGAATGAAGGGGAGAGGCTCCAGGGGCTTTTAAACATCGTAGGCTGATTTTTTTTTCTAAATGCCTGTCAACCATGACGTCACTTAAACCCCCATAGCTCCCCTCCTGGGCCACGTATGCTGACCGTTGTGGTGTTGTTGGAAAGCCTAGACCTTGGACTTTGTTGGTGCCAAGATTCATCGAGAAAGAATAATAGGGAGAGGCTCCAGGGGCTTTTAAACATCGTAGGCTGATTTTGTTTCTAAATGCCTGTCAACCATGACGTCACTTAAACCCCCATAGCTCCCCTCCTGGGCCACGTAGGCTGACCTTTGTGGTGTTGTTGGAAAGCCTAGACCTTGGGCTTTGTTGGTGCCAAGTTTCATCGAGAAAGAATGAAAGGGAGAGGCTCCAGGGGCTTTTAAACATCGTAGGCTGATTTTTTTTCTAAATGCCTGTCAACCATGACGTCACTTAAACCCCCATAGCTACCCTCCTGGGCCACGTATGCTGACCGTTGTGATGTTGTTGGAAAGCCTAGACCTTGGGCTTTGTTGGTGCCAAGTTTCATCGAGAAAGAATGAAAGGGAGAGGCTCCAGGGGCTTTTAAACATCGTAGGCTGATTTTTTTTCTAAATGCCTGTCAACCATGACGTCACTTAAACCCCCATAGCTACCCTCCTGGGCCACGTAGGCTGACCTTTGTGGTGTTGTTGGAAAGCCTAGACCTTGGGCTTTGTTGGTGCCAAGTTTCAAGTTTCATCGAGAAAGAATAATAGGGAGAGGCTCCAGGGGCTTTTAAACATCGTAAGCTGATTTTTTTTTTTTAAATGCCTGTCAACCATGACGTCATTTAAACCCCCATAGCTCCCCTCCTGGGCCACGTATGCTGACCGTTGTGGTGTTGTTGGAAAGCCTAGACCTTGGGCTGTGTTAGTGCCAAGTTTCATCGAGAAAGAATGAAAGGGAGAGGCTCCAGGGGCTTTTAAACATCGTAGGCTGATTTTGTTTTCTAAATGCCTGTCAACCATGACGTCACTTAAACCCCCCATAACTCCCCTCCTGGGCCACCTAGGCTGACCGTTGTGGTGTTGTTGGAAAGCCTAGACCTTGATCTTTGTTGGTGCCAAGTTTCATCGAGAAAGAATAATAGAGAGAGGCTCCAGGGGCTTTTAAACATCGTAGGCTGATTTTTTTTTTCTAAATGCCTGTCAACCATGACGTCACTTAAACCCCCATAGCTCCCCTCCTGGGCCACGTATGCTGACCGTTGTGGTGTTGTTGAAAAGCCCAGACCTTGGGCTGTGTTAGTGCCAAGTTTCATCGAGAAAGAATGAAAGGGAGAGGCTCCAGGGGCTTTTAAACATCGTAGGCTGATATTTTTTTTCTAAATGCCTGTCAACCATGACGTCACTTAAACCCCCATAGCTCCCCTCCTGGGCCACGTAGGCTGACTTTTGTGGTGTTGTTGGAAAGCCTAGACCTTGGGCTGTGTTAGTGCCAAGTTTCATCGAGAAAGAATGAAGGGGAGAGGCTCCAGGGGCTTTTAAACATCGTAGGCTGATTTTTTTTTTCTAAATGCCTGTCAACCATGACGTCACTTAAACCCCCGTAGCTCCCCTCCTGGGCCACGTAGGCTGACCGTTGTGGTGTTGTTGGAAAGCCTAGACCTTGGACTTTGTTGGTGCCAAGTTTCATCGAGAAAGAATAATAGGGAGAGGCTCCAGGGGCTTTTAAACATCGTAGGCTGATTTTTTTTCTAAATGCCTGTCAACCATGACGTCACTTAAACCCCCATAGCTCCCCTCCTCGGCCACGTAAGCTGACCTTTGTGGTGTTGTTGGAAAGCCTAGACCTTGGGCTTTGTTGTTGCCAAGTTTCATCGAGAAAGAATGAAAGGGAGAGGCTCCAGGGGCTTTTAAACATCGTAGGCTGATTTTGTTTTCTAAATGCCTGTCAACCATGACGTCACTTAAACCCCCCATAACTCCCCTCCTGGGCCACCTAGGCTGACCGTTGTGGTGTTGTTGGAAAGCCTAGATTTTGGTCTTTGTTGGTGCCAAGTTTCATCGAGAAAGAATAATAGAGAGAGGCTCCAGGGGCTTTTAAACATCGTAGGCTGATTTTTTTTCTAAATGCCTGTCAACCATGACGTCACTTAAACCCCCATAGCTCCCCTCCTGGGCCACGTATGCTGACCGTTGTGGTGTTGTTGGAAAGCCTAGACCTTGGGCTGTGTTAGTGCCAAGTTTCATCGAGAAAGAATGAAGGGGAGAGGCTCCAGGGGCTTTTAAACATCGTAGGCTGATTTTTTTTTCTAAATGCCTGTCAACCATGACGTCACTTAAACCCCCATAGCTCCCCTCCTGGGCCACGTATGCTGACCGTTGTGGTGTTGTTGGAAAGCCTAGACCTTGGACTTTGTTGGTGCCAAGATTCATCGAGAAAGAATAATAGGGAGAGGCTCCAGGGGCTTTTAAACATCGTAGGCTGATTTTGTTTCTAAATGCCTGTCAACCATGACGTCACTTAAACCCCCATAGCTCCCCTCCTGGGCCACGTAGGCTGACCGTTGTGGTGTTGTTGGAAAGCCTAGACCTTGGGCTTTGTTGGTGCCAAGTTTCATCTAGAAAGAAAGAAAGGGAGAGGCTCCAGGGGCTTTTAAACATCGTAGGCTGATTTTTTTTCTAAATGCCTGTCAACCATGACGTCACTTAAACCCCCGTAGCTCCCCTCCTGGGCCACGTAGGCTGACCGTTGTGGTGTTGCTGGAAAGCCTAGACCTTGGACTTTGTTGGTGCCAAGTTTCATCGAGAAAGAATAATAGGGAGAGGCTCCAGGGGCTTTTAAACATCGTAGGCTGATTTTTTTTTCTAAATGCCTGTCAACCATGACGTCACTTAAACCCCCATAGCTCCCCTCCTGGGCCACGTAGGCTGACCGTTGGGGTGTTGTTGGAAAGCCTAGACCTTGGGCTTTGTTGGTGCTAAGTTTCATCTAAAAAGAATGAAAGGGAGAGTTTTCAGGGGCTTTTAAACATCGTAGGCTCATTTTTTTTTCTAAATGCCTGTCAACCATGACGTCACTTAAACACCCATAGCTTCCCTTCTGGGCCACGTAGGCTGACCTTTGTGGTGATGTTGGAAAGCCTAGACCTTGGGCTTTGTTGGTGCCAAGTTTCATCGAGAAAGAATGAAAGGGAGAGGCTCCAGGGGCTTTTAAACATCGTAGGCTGATTTTTTTTTCTAAATGCCTGTCAACCATGACGTCACTTAAACACCCATAGCTCCCCTCCTGGGCCACGTAGGCTGACCGTGGGGGTGTTGTTGGAAAGCCTAGACCTTGGACTTTGTTGGTGCCAAGTTTCATCGAGAAAGAATGAAAGGGAGAGGCTCCAGGGGCTTTTAAACATCGTAGGCTGATTTTTTTTTTCTAAATGCCTGTCAACCATGACGTCACTTAAACCCCCATAGCTCCCCTCCTGGGCCACGTAGGCTGACCGTTGGGGTGTTGTTGGAAAGCCTAGACCTTGGACTTTGTTGGTGCCAAGTTTCATCGAGAAAGAATGAAAGGGAGAGGCTCCAGGGGCTTTTAAACATCGTAGGCTGATTTTGTTTTCTAAATGCCTGTCAACCATGACGTCACTTAAACCCCCCATAACTCCCCTCCTGGGCCACCTAGGCTGACCGTTGTGGTGTTGTTCGAAAGCCTAGACCTTGATCTTTGTTGGTGCCAAGTTTCATCGAGAAAGAATGAAGGGGAGAGGCTCCAGGGGCTTTTAAACATCGTAGGCTGATTTTTTTTTTCTAAATGCCTGTCAACCATGACGTCACTTAAACCCCCGTAGCTCCCCTCCTGGGCCACGTAGGCTGACCTTTGTGGTGTTGTTGGAAAGCCTAGACCTTGGACTTTGTTGGTGCCAAGTTTCATCGAGAAAGAATAATAGGGAGAGGCTCCAGGGGCTTTTAAACATCGTAGGCTGATTTTTTTTCTAAATGCCTGTCAACCATGACGTCACTTAAACACCCATAGCTCCCCTCCTGGGCAACGTATGCTGACCTTTGTTGTGTTGTTAGAAAGCCTAGACCTGGGGCTTTGTTGGTGCCAAGTTTCATTGAGAAAGAATGAAAGGGCGAGGCTCCAGGGGCTTTTAAACATCGTAGGCTGATTTTTTTTCTAAATGCCTGTCAACCATGACGTCACTTAAACCCCCATGGCTCCCCTCCTGGGGCACGTAGGCTGACCGTTGTGGTGTTGTTGGAAAGCCTAGACCTTGGGCTTTGTTGGTGCCAAGTTTCATGTAAAAAGAAAGAAAGGGAGAGGCTCCAGGGGCTTTTAAACATCGTAGGCTGATTTTTTTTTCTAAATGCCTGTCAACCATGACGTCACTTAAACCACCCATAGCTCCCTCCTGGGCCACGTAGGCTGACCGTTGTGGTGTTGTTGGAAAGCCTAGACCTTGGGCTGTGTTAGTGCCAAGTTTCATCGAGAAAGAATGAAAGGGAGAGGCTCCAGGGGCTTTTAAACATCGTAGGCTGATTTTGTTTTCTAAATGCCTGTCAACCATGACGTCACTTAAACCCCCCATAACTCCCCTCCTGGGCCACCTAGGCTGACCGTTGTGGTGTTGTTGGAAAGCCTAGACCTTGGACTTTGTTGGTGCCAAGTTTCATCGAGAAAGAATAATAGGGAGAGGCTCCAGGGGCTTTTAAACATCGTAGGCTGATTTTTTTTCTAAATGCCTGTCAACCATGACGTCACTTAAACACCCATAGCTCCCCTCCTGGGCAACGTATGCTGACCTTTGTTGTGTTGTTGGAAAGCCTAGACCTGGGGCTTTGTTGGTGCCAAGTTTCATCGAGAAAGAATAATAGGGAGAGGCTCCAGGGGCTTTTAAACATCGTAGGCTGATTTTTTTTTTCTAAATGCCTGTCAACCATGACGTCACTTAAACCCCCATAGCTACCCTCCTGGGCCACGTAGGCTGACCTTTGTGGTGTTGTTGGAAAGCCTAGACCTTGGGCTTTGTTGGTGCCAAGTTTCAAGTTTCATCGAGAAAGAATGAAGGGGAGAGGCTCCAGGGGCTTTTAAACATCGTAGGCTGATTTTTTTTTCTAAATGCCTGTCAACCATGACGTCACTTAAACCCCCATACCTCCCCTCCTGGGCCACGCATGCTGACCGTTGTGGTGTTGTTGGAAAGCCTAGACCTTGGACTTTGTTGGTGCCAAGTTTCATCGAGAAAGAATGAAAGGGAGAGGCTCCAGGGGCTTTTAAACATCGTAGGCTGATTTTTTTTTCTAAATGCCTGTCAACCATGACGTCACTTAAACCCCCATAGCTCCCCTCCTGGGCCACGTAGGCTAACCTTTGTGGTGTTGTTGGAAAGCCTAGACCTTGGGCTTTGTTGGTGCCAAGTTTCATCGAGAAAAAATGAAAGGGAGACGCTCCAGGGGCTTTTAAACATCGTAGGCTGATTTTTTTTTCTAAATGCCTGTCAACCATGACGTCACTTAAACACCCATAGCTCCCCTCCTGGACCACGTAGGCTGACCTTTGTGGTGCTGTTGGAAAGCCTAGACCTTGGGCTTTGTTGGTGCCAAGTTTCATCTAGAAAGAAAGAAAGGGAGAGGCTCCAGGGGCTTTTAAACATCGTAGGCTGATTTTTTTTCTAAATGCCTGTCAACCATGACGTCACTTAAACCCCCGTAGCTCCCCTCCTGGGCCACGTAGGCTGACCGTTGTGGTGTTGCTGGAAAGCCTAGACCTTGGACTTTGTTGGTGCCATTTCATCGAGAAAGAATAATAGGGAGAGGCTCCAGGGGCTTTTAAACATCGTAGGCTGATTTTTTTTTCTAAATGCCTGTCAACCATGACGTCACTTAAACCCCCATAGCTCCCCTCCTGGGCCACGTAGGCTGACCGTTGGGGTGTTGTTGGAAAGCCTAGACCTTGGGCTTTGTTGGTGCTAAGTTTCATCTAAAAAGAATGAAAGGGAGAGGCTCCAGGGGCTTTTAAACATCGTAGGCTCATTTTTTTTTCTAAATGCCTGTCAACCATGACGTCACTTAAACACCCATAGCTTCCCTCCTGGGCCACGTAGGCTGACCTTTGTGGTGATGTTGGAAAGCCTAGACCTTGGGCTTTGTTGGTGCCAAGTTTCATCGAGAAAGAATGAAAGGGAGAGGCTCCAGGGGCTTTTAAACATCGTAGGCTGATTTTTTTTTCTAAATGCCTGTCAACCATGACGTCACTTAAACACCCATAGCTCCCCTCCTGGGCCACGTATGCTGACCTTTGTGGTGTTGGTGGAAAGCCTAGACCTTGGGCTTTGTTGGTGCCAAGTTTCGTCGAGAAAGAATGAAAGGGCGAGGCTCCAGGGGCTTTTAAACATCGTAGGCTGATTTTTTTTCTAAATGCCTGTCAACCATGACGTCATTTAAACCCCCATAGCTCCCCTCCTGGGCCACGTATGCTGACCGTTGTGGTGTTGTTGGAAAGCCTAGACCTTGGGCTGTGTTAGTGCCAAGTTTCATCGAGAAAGAATAATAGGGAGAGGCTCCAGGGGCTTTTAAACATCGTAGGCTGATTTTTTTTTTCTAAATGCCTGTCAACCATGACGTCACTTAAACCCCCATAGCTCCCTTCCTGGGCCACGTAGGCTGACCGTTGGAGTGTTGTTGGAAAGCCTAGACCTTGGGCTTTGTTGGTGCCAAGTTTAATCGAGAAAGAATGAAAGGGCGAGGCTCCAGGGGCTTTTAAACATCGTAGGCTGATTTTTTTTCTAAATGCCTGTCAACCATGACGTCACTTAAACGCCCATGGCTCCCCTCCTGGGGCACATAGGCTGACCGTTGTGGTGTTGTCGGAAAGCCTAGACCTTGGGCTTTGTTGGTGCCAAGTTTCATCTAAAAAGAATGAAAGGGAGAGGCTCCAGGGGCTTTTAAACATCGTAGGCTGATTTTTTTTTCTAAATGCCTGTCAACCATGACGTCACTTAAACCCCCATAGCTCCCCTCCTGGGCCACGTAGGCTGACCGTGGGGGTGTTGTTGGAAAGCCTAGACCTTGGACTTTGTTGGTGCCAAGTTTCATCGAGAAAGAATGAAAGGGAGAGGCTCCAGGGGCTTTTAAACATCGTAGGCTGATTTTTTTTTCTAAATGCCTGTCAACCATGACGTCACTTAAACCCCCATAGCTCCCCTCCTGGGCCACGTAGGCTGATCGTTGGGGTGTTGTTGGAAAGCCTAGACCTTGGACTTTGTTGGTGCCAAGTTTCATCGAGAAAGAATGAAAGGGAGAGGCTCCAGGGGCTTTTAAACATCGTAGGCTGATTTTGTTTTCTAAATGCCTGTCAACCATGACGTCACTTAAACCCCCCATAACTCCCCTCCTGGGCCACCTAGGCTGACCGTTGTGGTGTTGTTCGAAAGCCTAGACCTTGATCTTTGTTGGTGCCAAGTTTCATCGAGAAAGAATGAAGGGGAGAGGCTCCAGGGGCTTTTAAACATCGTAGGCTGATTTTTTTTTTCTAAATGCCTGTCAACCATGACGTCACTTAAACCCCCGTAGCTCCCCTCCTGGGCCACGTAGGCTGACCGTTGTGGTGTTGTTGGAAAGCCTAGACCTTGGACTTTGTTGGTGCCAAGTTTCATCGAGAAAGAATAATAGGGAGAGGCTCCAGGGGCTTTTAAACATCGTAGGCTGATTTTTTTTCTAAATGCCTGTCAACCATGACGTCACTTAAACACCCATAGCTCCCCTCCTGGGCAACGTATGCTGACCTTTGTTGTGTTGTTGGAAAGCCTAGACCTGGGGCTTTGTTGGTGCCAAGTTTCATTGAGAAAGAATGAAAGGGCGAGGCTCCAGGGGCTTTTAAACATCGTAGGCTGATTTTTTTCTAAATGCCTGTCAACCATGACGTCACTTAAACCCCCATGGCTCCCCTCCTGGGGCACGTAGGCTGACCGTTGTGGTGTTGTTGGAAAGCCTAGACCTTGGGCTTTGTTGGTGCCAAGTTTCATGTAAAAAGAAAGAAAGGGAGAGGCTCCAGGGGCTTTTAAACATCGTAGGCTGATTTTTTTTTCTAAATGCCTGTCAACCATGACGTCACTTAAACCACCCATAGCTCCCTCCTGGGCCACGTAGGCTGACCGTTGTGGTGTTGTTGGAAAGCCTAGACCTTGGGCTGTGTTAGTGCCAAGTTTCATCGAGAAAGAATGAAAGGGCGAGGCTCCAGGGGCTTTTAAACATCGTAGGCTGATTTTTTTTTTCTAAATGCCTGTCAACCATGACGTCACTTAAACCCCCATAGCTCCCCTCCTGGGCCACGTAGGCTGACCGTTGGGGTGTTGTTGGAAAGCCTAGACCTTGGACTTTGTTGGTGCCAAGTTTCATCGAGAAAGAATGAAAGGGAGAGGCTCCAGGGGCTTTTAAACATCGTAGGCTGATTTTGTTTTCTAAATGCCTGTCAACCATGACGTCACTTAAACCCCCCATAACTCCCCTCCTGGGCCACCTAGGCTGACCGTTGTGGTGTTGTTCGAAAGCCTAGACCTTGATCTTTGTTGGTGCCAAGTTTCATCGAGAAAGAATGAAGGGGAGAGGCTCCAGGGGCTTTTAAACATCGTAGGCTGATTTTTTTTTCTAAATGCCTGTCAACCATGACGTCACTTAAACCCCCGTAGCTCCCCTCCTGGGCCACGTAGGCTGACCGTTGTGGTGTTGTTGGAAAGCCTAGACCTTGGACTTTGTTGGTGCCAAGTTTCATCGAGAAAGAATAATAGGGAGAGGCTCCAGGGGCTTTTAAACATCGTAGGCTGATTTTTTTTCTAAATGCCTGTCAACCATGACGTCACTTAAACACCCATAGCTCCCCTCCTGGGCAACGTATGCTGACCTTTGTTGTGTTGTTGGAAAGCCTAGACCTGGGGCTTTGTTGGTGCCAAGTTTCATTGAGAAAGAATGAAAGGGCGAGGCTCCAGGGGCTTTTAAACATCGTAGGCTGATTTTTTTTCTAAATGCCTGTCAACCATGACGTCACTTAAACCCCCATGGCTCCCCTCCTGGGGCACGTAGGCTGACCGTTGTGGTGTTGTTGGAAAGCCTAGACCTTGGGCTTTGTTGGTGCCAAGTTTCATGTAAAAAGAAAGAAAGGGAGAGGCTCCAGGGGCTTTTAAACATCGTAGGCTGATTTTTTTTTCTAAATGCCTGTCAACCATGACGTCACTTAAACCACCCATAGCTCCCTCCTGGGCCACGTAGGCTGACCGTTGTGGTGTTGTTGGAAAGCCTAGACCTTGGGCTGTGTTAGTGCCAAGTTTCATCGAGAAAGAATGAAAGGGAGAGGCTCCAGGGGCTTTTAAACATCGTAGGCTGATTTTGTTTTCTAAATGCCTGTCAACCATGACGTCACTTAAACCCCCCATAACTCCCCTCCTGGGCCACCTAGGCTGACCGTTGTGGTGTTGTTGGAAAGCCTAGACCTTGGACTTTGTTGGTGCCAAGTTTCATCGAGAAAGAATAATAGGGAGAGGCTCCAGGGGCTTTTAAACATCGTAGGCTGATTTTTTTTCTAAATGCCTGTCAACCATGACGTCACTTAAACACCCATAGCTCCCCTCCTGGGCAACGTATGCTGACCTTTGTTGTGTTGTTGGAAAGCCTAGACCTGGGGCTTTGTTGGTGCCAAGTTTCATCGAGAAAGAATAATAGGGAGAGGCTCCAGGGGCTTTTAAACATCGTAGGCTGATTTTTTTTTTCTAAATGCCTGTCAACCATGACGTCACTTAAACCCCCATAGCTACCCTCCTGGGCCACGTAGGCTGACCTTTGTGGTGTTGTTGGAAAGCCTAGACCTTGGGCTTTGTTGGTGCCAAGTTTCAAGTTTCATCGAGAAAGAATGAAGGGGAGAGGCTCCAGGGGCTTTTAAACATCGTAGGCTGATTTTTTTTTCTAAATGCCTGTCAACCATGACGTCACTTAAACCCCCATACCTCCCCTCCTGGGCCACGCATGCTGACCGTTGTGGTGTTGTTGGAAAGCCTAGACCTTGGACTTTGTTGGTGCCAAGTTTCATCGAGAAAGAATGAAAGGGAGAGGCTCCAGGGGCTTTTAAACATCGTAGGCTGATTTTTTTTTCTAAATGCCTGTCAACCATGACGTCACTTAAACCCCCATAGCTCCCCTCCTGGGCCACGTAGGCTAACCTTTGTGGTGTTGTTGGAAAGCCTAGACCTTGGGCTTTGTTGGTGCCAAGCTTCATCGAGAAAAAATGAAAGGGAGACGCTCCAGGGGCTTTTAAACATCGTAGGCTGATTTTTTTTTCTAAATGCCTGTCAACCATGACGTCACTTAAACACCCATAGCTCCCCTCCTGGACCACGTAGGCTGACCTTTGTGGTGCTGTTGGAAAGCCTAGACCTTGGGCTTTGTTGGTGCCAAGTTTCATCTAGAAAGAAAGAAAGGGAGAGGCTCCAGGGGCTTTTAAACATCGTAGGCTGATTTTTTTTCTAAATGCCTGTCAACCATGACGTCACTTAAACCCCCGTAGCTCCCCTCCTGGGCCACGTAGGCTGACCGTTGTGGTGTTGCTGGAAAGCCTAGACCTTGGACTTTGTTGGTGCCAAGTTTCATCGAGAAAGAATAATAGGGAGAGGCTCCAGGGGCTTTTAAACATCGTAGGCTGATTTTTTTTTCTAAATGCCTGTCAACCATGACGTCACTTAAACCCCCATAGCTCCCCTCCTGGGCCACGTAGGCTGACCGTTGGGGTGTTGTTGGAAAGCCTAGACCTTGGGCTTTGTTGGTGCTAAGTTTCATCTAAAAAGAATGAAAGGGAGAGGCTCCAGGGGCTTTTAAACATCGTAGGCTCATTTTTTTTTCTAAATGCCTGTCAACCATGACGTCACTTAAACACCCATAGCTTCCCTCCTGGGCCACGTAGGCTGACCTTTGTGGTGATGTTGGAAAGCCTAGACCTTGGGCTTTGTTGGTGCCAAGTTTCGTCGAGAAAGAATGAAAGGGCGAGGCTCCAGGGGCTTTTAAACATCGTAGGCTGATTTTTTTTCTAAATGCCTGTCAACCATGACGTCATTTAAACCCCCATAGCTCCCCTCCTGGGCCACGTATGCTGACCGTTGTGGTGTTGTTGGAAAGCCTAGACCTTGGGCTGTGTTAGTGCCAAGTTTCATCGAGAAAGAATAATAGGGAGAGGCTCCAGGGGCTTTTAAACATCGTAGGCTGATTTTTTTTTTCTAAATGCCTGTCAACCATGACGTCACTTAAACCCCCATAGCTCCCTTCCTGGGCCACGTAGGCTGACCGTTGGGGTGTTGTTGGAAAGCCTAGACCTTGGGCTTTGTTGGTGCCAAGTTTAATCGAGAAAGAATGAAAGGGCGAGGCTCCAGGGGCTTTTAAACATCGTAGGCTGATTTTTTTTCTAAATGCCTGTCAACCATGACGTCACTTAAACGCCCATGGCTCCCCTCCTGGGGCACATAGGCTGACCGTTGTGGTGTTGTCGGAAAGCCTAGACCTTGGGCTTTGTTGGTGCCAAGTTTCATCTAAAAAGAATGAAAGGGAGAGGCTCCAGGGGCTTTTAAACATCGTAGGCTGATTTTTTTTTCTAAATGCCTGTCAACCATGACGTCACTTAAACCCCCAT
This sequence comes from Microchrysa polita, assembly GCA_949715475.1. Taxonomy (NCBI): domain Eukaryota; kingdom Metazoa; phylum Arthropoda; class Insecta; order Diptera; family Stratiomyidae; genus Microchrysa; species Microchrysa polita. Next base: position 44,254,987 of record OX454420.1, read on the forward strand.
AGCTCCCCTCCTGGGCCACGTAGGCTGACCGTGGGGGTGTTGTTGGAAAGCCTAGACCTTGGACTTTGTTGGTGCCAAGTTTCATCGAGAAAGAATGAAAGGGAGAGGCTCCAGGGGCTTTTAAACATCGTAGGCTGATTTTTTTTTCTAAATGCCTGTCAACCATGACGTCACTTAAACCCCCATAGCTCCCCTCCTGGGCCACGTAGGCTGACCGTTGGGGTGTTGTTGGAAAGCCTAGACCTTGGACTTTGTTGGTGCCAAGTTTCATCGAGAAAGAATGAAAGGGAGAGGCTCCAGGGGCTTTTAAACATCGTAGGCTGATTTTGTTTTCTAAATGCCTGTCAACCATGACGTCACTTAAACCCCCCATAACTCCCCTCCTGGGCCACCTAGGCTGACCGTTGTGGTGTTGTTCGAAAGCCTAGACCTTGATCTTTGTTGGTGCCAAGTTTCATCGAGAAAGAATGAAGGGGAGAGGCTCCAGGGGCTTTTAAACATCGTAGGCTGATTTTTTTTTTCTAAATGCCTGTCAACCATGACGTCACTTAAACCCCCGTAGCTCCCCTCCTGGGCCACGTAGGCTGACCGTTGTGGTGTTGTTGGAAAGCCTAGACCTTGGACTTTGTTGGTGCCAAGTTTCATCGAGAAAGAATAATAGGGAGAGGCTCCAGGGGCTTTTAAACATCGTAGGCTGATTTTTTTTCTAAATGCCTGTCAACCATGACGTCACTTAAACACCCATAGCTCCCCTCCTGGGCAACGTATGCTGACCTTTGTTGTGTTGTTGGAAAGCCTAGACCTGGGGCTTTGTTGGTGCCAAGTTTCATTGAAAAAGAATGAAAGGGCGAGGCTCCAGGGGCTTTTAAACATCGTAGGCTGATTTTTTTCTAAATGCCTGTCAACCATGACGTCACTTAAACCCCCATGGCTCCCCTCCTGGGGCACGTAGGCTGACCGTTGTGGTGTTGTTGGAAAGCCTAGACCTTGGGCTTTGTTGGTGCCAAGTTTCATGTAAAAAGAAAGAAAGGGAGAGGCTCCAGGGGCTTTTAAACATCGTAGGCTGATTTTTTTTTCTAAATGCCTGTCAACCATGACGTCACTTAAACCACCCATAGCTCCCTCCTGGGCCACGTAGGCTGACCGTTGTGGTGTTGTTGGAAAGCCTAGACCTTGGGCTGTGTTAGTGCCAAGTTTCATCGAGAAAGAATGAAAGGGAGAGGCTCCAGGGGCTTTTAAACATCGTAGGCTGATTTTGTTTTCTAAATGCCTGTCAACCATGACGTCACTTAAACCCCCCATAACTCCCCTCCTGGGCCACCTAGGCTGACCGTTGTGGTGTTGTTGGAAAGCCTAGACCTTGGGCTTTGTTGGTGCCAAGTTTCATCGAGAAAGAATAATAGGGAGAGGCTCCAGGGGCTTTTAAACATCGTAGGCTGATTTTTTTTCTAAATGCCTGTCAACCATGACGTCACTTAAACACCCATAGCTCCCCTCCTGGGCAACGTATGCTGACCTTTGTTGTGTTGTTGGAAAGCCTAGACCTGGGGCTTTGTTGGTGCCAAGTTTCATCGAGTAAGAATAATAGGGAGAGGCTCCAGGGGCTTTTAAACATCGTAGGCTGATTTTTTTTTTCTAAATGCCTGTCAACCATGACGTCACTTAAACCCCCATAGCTCCCCTCCTGGGCCACGTAGGCTGACCTTTGTGGTGTTGTTGGAAAGCCTAGACCTTGGGCTGTGTTAGTGCCAAGTTTCATCGAGAAATAATGAAGGGGAGAGGCTCCAGGGGCTTTTAAACATCGTAGGCTGATTTTTTTTTTCTAAATGCCTGTCAACCATGACGTCACTTAAACCCCCGTAGCTCCCCTCCTGGGCCACATAGGCTGACCGATGTGGTGTTCTTGGAAAGCCTAGACCTTGGACTTTGTTGCTGCCAAGTTTCATCGAGAAAGAATAATAAAGAGAGGCTCCAGGGGCTTTTAAACATCGTAGGCTGATTTTTTTTCTAAATGCCTGTCAACCATGACGTCACTTAAACCCCCGTAGCTCCCCTCCTGGGCCACGTAGGCTGACCTTTGTGGTGTTGTTGGAAAGCCTAGACCTTGGGCTGTGTTAGTGCCAAGTTTCATCGAGAAAGAATGAAGGGGAGAGGCTCCAGGGGCTTTTAAACATCGTAGGCTGATTTTTTTTTCTAAATGCCTGTCAACCATGACGTCACTTAAACCCCCATAGCTCCCCTCCTGGGCCACGTATGCTGACCGTTGTGGTGTTGTTGGAAAGCCTAGACCTTGGGCTGTGTTAGTGCCAAGTTTCATCGAGAAAGAATGAAGGGGAGAGGCTCCAGGGGCTTTTAAACATCGTAGGCTGATTTTTTTTTCTAAATGCCTGTCAACCATGACGTCACTTAAACCCCCATAGCTCCCCTCCTGGGCCACGTATGCTGACCGTTGTGGTGTTGTTGGAAAGCCTAGACCTTGGACTTTGTTGGTGCCAAGTTTCATCGAGAAAGAATAATAAAAAGAGGCTCCAGGGGCTTTTAAACATCGTAGGCTGATTTTTTTTCTAAATGCCTGTCAACCATGACGTCACTTAAACACCCATAGCTCCCCTCCTGGGCAACGTATGCTGACCTTTGTTGTGTTGTTGGAAAGCCTAGACCTTGGGCTTTGTTGTTGCCAAGTTTCATCGAGAAAGAATGAAAGGGAGAGGCTCCAGGGGCTTTTAAACATCGTAGGCTGATTTTGTTTTCTAAATGCCTGTCAACCATGACGTCACTTAAACCCCCCATAACTCCCCTCCTGGGCCACCTAGGCTGACCGTTGTGGTGTTGTTGGAAAGCCTAGACCTTGGTCTTTGTTGGTGCCAAGTTTCATCGAGAAAGAATAATAGAGAGAGGCTCCAGGGGCTTTTAAACATCGTAGGCTGATTTTTTTTTTCTAAATGCCTGTCAACCATGACGTCACTTAAACCCCCGTAGCTCCCCTCCTGGGCCACGTAGGCTGACCGTTGTGGTGTTGTTGGAAAGCCTAGGCCTTGGACTTTGTTGGTGCCAAGTTTCATCGAGAAAGAATGAAAGGGAGAGGCTCCAGGGGCTTTTAAACATCGTAGGCTGATTTTTTTTCTAAATGCCTGTCAACCATGACGTCACTTAAACCCCCATAGCTCCCCTCCTGGGCCACGTATGCTGACCTTTGTGGTGTTGTTGGAAAGCCTAGACCTTGGGCTGTGTTAGTGCCAAGTTTCATTGAGAAAGAATGAAAGGGCGAGGCTCCAGGGGCTTTTAAACATCGTAGGCTGATTTTTTTTTCTAAATGCCTGTCAACCATGACGTCACTTAAACCCCCATAGCTCCCCTCCTGGGCCACGTAGGCTAACCTTTGTGGTGTTGTTGGAAAGCCTAGACCTTGGGCTTTGTTGGTGCCAAGTTTCGTCGAGAAAAAATGAAAGGGAGACGCTCCAGGGGCTTTTAAACATCGTAGGCTGATTTTTTTTCTAAATGCCTGTCAACCATGACGTCACTTAAACACCCATAGCTCCCCTCCTGGACCACGTAGGCTGACCTTTGTGGTGCTGTTGGAAAGCCTAGACCTTGGGCTTTGTTGGTGCCAAGTTTCATCTAGAAAGAAAGAAAGGGAGAGGCTCCAGGGGCTTTTAAACATCGTAGGCTGATTTTTTTTCTAAATGCCTGTCAACCATGACGTCACTTAAACCCCCGTAGCTCCCCTCCTGGGCCACGTAGGCTGACCGTTGTGGTGTTGCTGGAAAGCCTAGACCTTGGACTTTGTTGGTGCCAAGTTTCATCGAGAAAGAATAATAGGGAGAGGCTCCAGGGGCTTTTAAACATCGTAGGCTGATTTTTTTTTCTAAATGCCTGTCAACCATGACGTCACTTAAACCCCCATAGCTCCCCTCCTGGGCCACGTAGGCTGACCGTTGGGGTGTTGTTGGAAAGCCTAGACCTTGGGCTTTGTTGGTGCTAAGTTTCATCTAAAAAGAATGAAAGGGAGAGGCTCCAGGGGCTTTTAAACATCGTAGGCTCATTTTTTTTTCTAAATGCCTGTCAACCATGACGTCACTTAAACACCCATAGCTTCCCTCCTGGGCCACGTAGGCTGACCTTTGTGGTGATGTTGGAAAGCCTAGACCTTGGGCTTTGTCGGTGCCAAGTTCCATCGAGAAAGAATGAAAGGGAGAGGCTCCAGGGGCTTTTAAACATCGTAGGCTGATTTTTTTTTCTAAATGCCTGTCAACCATGACGTCACTTAAACACCCATAGCTCCCCTCCTGGGCCACGTATGCTGACCTTTGTGGTGTTGTTGGAAAGCCTAGACCTTGGGCTTTGTTGGTGCCAAGTTTCGTCGAGAAAGAATGAAAGGGCGAGGCTCCAGGGGCTTTTAAACATCGTAGGCTGATTTTTTTTCTAAATGCCTGTCAACCATGACGTCATTTAAACCCCCATAGCTCCCCTCCTGGGCCACGTATGCTGACCGTTGTGGTGTTGTTGGAAAGCCTAGACCTTGGGCTGTGTTAGTGCCAAGTTTCATCGAGAAAGAATAATAGGGAGAGGCTCCAGGGGCTTTTAAACATCGTAGGCTGATTTTTTTTTTCTAAATGCCTGTCAACCATGACGTCACTTAAACCCCCATAGCTCCCTTCCTGGGCCACGTAGGCTGACCGTTGGGGTGTTGTTGGAAAGCCTAGACCTTGGGCTTTGTTGGTGCCAAGTTTAATCGAGAAAGAATGAAAGGGCGAGGCTCCAGGGGCTTTTAAACATCGTAGGCTGATTTTTTTTCTAAATGCCTGTCAACCATGACGTCACTTAAACGCCCATGGCTCCCCTCCTGGGGCACATAGGCTGACCGTTGTGGTGTTGTCGGAAAGCCTAGACCTTGGGCTTTGTTGGTGCCAAGTTTCATCTAAAAAGAATGAAAGGGAGAGGCTCCAGGGGCTTTTAAACATCGTAGGCTGATTTTTTTTTCTAAATGCCTGTCAACCATGACGTCACTTAAACCCCCATAGCTCCCCTCCTGGGCCACGTAGGCTGACCGTGGGGGTGTTGTTGGAAAGCCTAGACCTTGGACTTTGTTGGTGCCAAGTTTCATCGAGATAGAATGAAAGGGAGAGGCTCCAGGGGCTTTTAAACATCGTAGGCTGATTTTTTTTTCTAAATGCCTGTCAACCATGACGTCACTTAAACCCCCATAGCTCCCCTCCTGGGCCACGTAGGCTGACCGTTGGGGTGTTGTTGGAAAGCCTAGACCTTGGACTTTGTTGGTGCCAAGTTTCATCGAGAAAGAATGAAAGGGAGAGGCTCCAGGGGCTTTTAAACATCGTAGGCTGATTTTGTTTTCTAAATGCCTGTCAACCATGACGTCACTTAAACCCCCCATAACTCCCCTCCTGGGCCACCTAGGCTGACCGTTGTGGTGTTGTTCGAAAGCCTAGACCTTGATCTTTGTTGGTGCCAAGTTTCATCGAGAAAGAATGAAGGGGAGAGGCTCCAGGGGCTTTTAAACATCGTAGGCTGATTTTTTTTTTCTAAATGCCTGTCAACCATGACGTCACTTAAACCCCCGTAGCTCCCCTCCTGGGCCACGTAGGCTGACCGTTGTGGTGTTGTTGGAAAGCCTAGACCTTGGACTTTGTTGGTGCCAAGTTTCATCGAGAAAGAATAATAGGGAGAGGCTCCAGGGGCTTTTAAACATCGTAGGCTGATTTTTTTTCTAAATGCCTGTCAACCATGACGTCACTTAAACACCCATAGCTCCCCTCCTGGGCAACGTATGCTGACCTTTGTTGTGTTGTTGGAAAGCCTAGACCTGAAGCTTTGTTGGTGCCAAGTTTCATTGAGAAAGAATGAAAGGGCGAGGCTCCAGGGGCTTTTAAACATCGTAGGCTGATTTTTTTTCTAAATGCCTGTCAACCATGACGTCACTTAAACCCCCATGGCTCCCCTCCTGGGGCACGTAGGCTGACCGTTGTGGTGTTGTTGGAAAGCCTAGACCTTGGGCTTTGTTGGTGCCAAGTTTCATCGTAGGCTGATTTTTTTTTCTAAATGCCTGTCAACCATGACGTCACTTAAACCCCCATAGCTCCCCTCCTGGGCCACGTAGGCTGACCGTTGTGGTGTTGTTGGAAAGCCTAGACCTTGGGCTGTGTTAGTGCCAAGTTTCATCGAGAAAGAATGAAGGGGAGAGGCTCCAGGGGCTTTTAAACATCGTAGGCTGATTTTTTTTTCTAAATGCCTGTCAACCATGACGTCACTTAAACCACCCATAGCTCCCTCCTGGGCCACGTAGGCTGACCGTTGTGGTGTTGTTGGAAAGCCTAGACCTTGGGCTGTGTTAGTGCCAAGTTTCATCGAGAAAGAATGAAAGGGAGAGGCTCCAGGGGCTTTTAAACATCGTAGGCTGATTTTGTTTTCTAAATGCCTGTCAACCATGACGTCACTTAAACCCCCCATAACTCCCCTCCTGGGCCACCTAGGCTGACCGTTGTGGTGTTGTTGGAAAGCCTAGACCTTGGGCTTTGTTGGTGCCAAGTTTCATCGAGAAAGAATAATAGGGAGAGGCTCCAGGGGCTTTTAAACATCGTAGGCTGATTTTTTTTCTAAATGCCTGTCAACCATGACGTCACTTAAACACCCATAGCTCCCCTCCTGGGCAACGTATGCTGACCTTTGTTGTGTTGTTGGAAAGCCTAGACCTGGGGCTTTGTTGGTGCCAAGTTTCATCGAGAAAGAATAATAGGGAGAGGCTCCAGGGGCTTTTAAACATCGTAGGCTGATTTTTTTTTTCTAAATGCCTGTCAACCATGACGTCACTTAAACCCCCATAGCTCCCCTCCTGGGCCACGTAGGCTGACCTTTGTGGTGTTGTTGGAAAGCCTAGACCTTGGGCTGTGTTAGTGCCAAGTTTCATCGAGAAATAATGAAGGGGAGAGGCTCCAGGGGCTTTTAAACATCGTAGGCTGATTTTTTTTTTCTAAATGCCTGTCAACCATGACGTCACTTAAACCCCCGTAGCTCCCCTCCTGGGCCACATAGGCTGACCGATGTGGTGTTCTTGGAAAGCCTAGACCTTGGACTTTGTTGGTGCCAAGTTTCATCGAGAAAAAATAATAAAGAGAGGCTCCAGGGGCTTTTAAACATCGTAGGCTGATTTTTTTTCTAAATGCCTGTCAACCATGACGTCACTTAAACCCCCGTAGCTCCCCTCCTGGGCCACGTAGGCTGACCTTTGTGGTGTTGTTGGAAAGCCTAGACCTTGGGCTGTGTTAGTGCCAAGTTTCATCGAGAAAGAATGAAGGGGAGAGGCTCCAGGGGCTTTTAAACATCGTAGGCTGATTTTTTTTTCTAAATGCCTGTCAACCATGACGTCACTTAAACCCCCATAGCTCCCCTCCTGGGCCACGTATGCTGACCGTTGTGGTGTTGTTGGAAAGCCTAGACCTTGGGCTGTGTTAGTGCCAAGTTTCATCGAGAAAGAATGAAGGGGAGAGGCTCCAGGGGCTTTTAAACATCGTAGGCTGATTTTTTTTTCTAAATGCCTGTCAACCATGACGTCACTTAAACCCCCATAGCTCCCCTCCTGGGCCACGTATGCTGACCGTTGTGGTGTTGTTGGAAAGCCTAGACCTTGGACTTTGTTGGTGCCAAGTTTCATCGAGAAAGAATAATAAAGAGAGGCTCCAGGGGCTTTTAAACATCGTAGGCTGATTTTTTTTCTAAATGCCTGTCAACCATGACGTCACTTAAACACCCATAGCTCCCCTCCTGGGCAACGTATGCTGACCTTTGTTGTGTTGTTGGAAAGCCTAGACCTTGGGCTTTGTTGTTGCCAAGTTTCATCGAGAAAGAATGAAAGGGAGAGGCTCCAGGGGCTTTTAAACATCGTAGGCTGATTTTGTTTTCTAAATGCCTGTCAACCATGACGTCACTTAAACCCCCCATAACTCCCCTCCTGGGCCACCTAGGCTGACCGTTGTGGTGTTGTTGGAAAGCCTAGACCTTGGTCTTTGTTGGTGCCAAGTTTCATCGAGAAAGAATAATAGAGAGAGGCTCCAGGGGCTTTTAAACATCGTAGGCTGATTTTTTTTTTCTAAATGCCTGTCAACCATGACGTCACTTAAACCCCCGTAGCTCCCCTCCTGGGCCACGTAGGCTGACCGTTGTGGTGTTGTTGGAAAGCCTAGGCCTTGGACTTTGTTGGTGCCAAGTTTCATCGAGAAAGAATGAAAGGGAGAGGCTCCAGGGGCTTTTAAACATCGTAGGCTGATTTTTTTTCTAAATGCCTGTCAACCATGACGTCACTTAAACCCCCATAGCTCCCCTCCTGGGCCACGTATGCTGACCTTTGTGGTGTTGTTGGAAAGCCTAGACCTTGGGCTGTGTTAGTGCCAAGTTTCATTGAGAAAGAATGAAAGGGCGAGGCTCCAGGGGCTTTTAAACATCGTAGGCTGATTTTTTTTCTAAATGCCTGTCAACCATGACGTCACTTAAACCCCCATGGCTCCCCTCCTGGGGCACGTAGGCTGACCGTTGTGGTGTTGTTGGAAAGCCTAGACCTTGGGCTTTGTTGGTGCCAAGTTTCATGTAAAAAGAAAGAAAGGGAGAGGCTCCAGGGGCTTTTAAACATCGTAGGCTGATTTTTTTTTCTAAATGCCTGTCAACCATGACGTCACTTAAACCACCCATAGCTCCCTCCTGGGCCACGTAGGCTGACCGTTGTGGTGTTGTTGGAAAGCCTAGACCTTGGGCTGTGTTAGTGCCAAGTTTCATCGAGAAAGAATGAAAGGGAGAGGCTCCAGGGGCTTTTAAACATCGTAGGCTGATTTTGTTTTCTAAATGCCTGTCAACCATGACGTCACTTAAACACCCATAGCTCCCCTCCTGGGCAACGTATGCTGACCTTTGTTGTGTTGTTGGAAAGCCTAGACCTTGGGCTTTGTTGTTGCCAAGTTTCATCGAGAAAGAATGAAAGGGAGAGGCTCCAGGGGCTTTTAAACATCGTAGGCTGATTTTTTTTTTCTAAATGCCTGTCAACCATGACGTCACTTAAACCCCCATAGCTCCCTTCCTGGGCCACGTAGGCTGACCGTTGGGGTGTTGTTGGAAAGCCTAGACCTTGGGCTTTGTTGGTGCCAAGTTTAATCGAGAAAGAATGAAAGGGCGAGGCTCCAGGGGCTTTTAAACATCGTAGGCTGATTTTTTTTCTAAATGCCTGTCAACCATGACGTCACTTAAACCCCCATAGCTCCCCTCCTGGGCCACGTAGGCTAACCTTTGTGGTGTTGTTGGAAAGCCTAGACCTTGGGCTTTGTTGGTGCCAAGTTTCATCGAGAAAAAATGAAAGGGAGACGCTCCAGGGGCTTTTAAACATCGTAGGCTGATTTTTTTTTCTAAATGCCTGTCAACCATGACGTCACTTAAACACCCATAGCTCCCCTCCTGGACCACGTAGGCTGACCGTTGTGGTGTTGTTGGAAAGCCTAGACATTGGGCTTTGTTGGTGCCAAGTTTCATGTAAAAAGAAAGAAAGGGAGAGGCTCCAGGGGCTTTTAAACATCGTAGGCTGATTTTTTTTTCTAAATGCCTGTCAACCATGACGTCACTTAAACCCCCATAGCTCCCCTCCTGGGCCACGTAGGCTAACCTTTGTGGTGTTGTTGGAAAGCCTAGACCTTGGGCTTTGTTGGTGCCAAGTTTCATCGAGAAAAAATGAAAGGGAGACGCTCCAGGGGCTTTTAAACATCGTAGGCTGATTTTTTTTTCTAAATGCCTGTCAACCATGACGTCACTTAAACACCCATAGCTCCCCTCCTGGACCACGTAGGCTGACCTTTGTGGTGCTGTTGGAAAGCCTAGACCTTGGGCTTTGTTGGTGCCAAGTTTCATCTAGAAAGAAAGAAAGGGAGAGGCTCCAGGGGCTTTTAAACATCGTAGGCTGATTTTTTTTCTAAATGCCTGTCAACCATGACGTCACTTAAACCCCCGTAGCTCCCCTCCTGGGCCACGTAGGCTGACCGTTGTGGTGTTGCTGGAAAGCCTAGACCTTGGACTTTGTTGGTGCCAAGTTTCATCGAGAAAGAATAATAGGGAGAGGCTCCAGGGGCTTTTAAACATCGTAGGCTGATTTTTTTTTCTAAATGCCTGTCAACCATGACGTCACTTAAACCCCCATAGCTCCCCTCCTGGGCAACGTATGCTGACCTTTGTTGTGTTGTTGGAAAGCCTAGACCTGGGGCTTTGTTGGTGCCAAGTTTCATTGAGAAAGAATGAAAGGGCGAGGCTCCAGGGGCTTTTAAACATCGTAGGCTGATTTTTTTTCTAAATGCCTGTCAACCATGACGTCACTTAAACCCCCATGGCTCCCCTCCTGGGGCACGTAGGCTGACCGTTGTGGTGTTGTTGGAAAGCCTAGACCTTGGGCTTTGTTGGTGCCAAGTTTCATGTAAAAAGAAAGAAAGGGAGAGGCTCCAGGGGCTTTTAAACATCGTAGGCTGATTTTTTTTTCTAAATGCCTGTCAACCATGACGTCACTTAAACCACCCATAGCTCCCTCCTGGGCCACGTAGGCTGACCGTTGTGGTGTTGTTGGAAAGCCTAGACCTTGGGCTGTGTTAGTGCCAAGTTTCATCGAGAAAGAATGAAAGGGAGAGGCTCCAGGGGCTTTTAAACATCGTAGGCTGATTTTGTTTTCTAAATGCCTGTCAACCATGACGTCACTTAAACCCCCCATAACTCCCCTCCTGGGCCACCTAGGCTGACCGTTGTGGTGTTGTTGGAAAGCCTAGACCTTGGGCTTTGTTGGTGCCAAGTTTCATCGAGAAAGAATAATAGGGAGAGGCTCCAGGGGCTTTTAAACATCGTAGGCTGATTTTTTTTCTAAATGCCTGTCAACCATGACGTCACTTAAACACCCATAGCTCCCCTCCTGGGCAACGTATGCTGACCTTTGTTGTGTTGTTGGAAAGCCTAGACCTGGGGCTTTGTTGGTGCCAAGTTTCATCGAGAAAGAATAATAGGGAGAGGCTCCAGGGGCTTTTAAACATCGTAGGCTGATTTTTTTTTTCTAAATGCCTGTCAACCATGACGTCACTTAAACCCCCATAGCTCCCCTCCTGGGCCACGTAGGCTGACCTTTGTGGTGTTGTTGGAAAGCCTAGACCTTGGGCTGTGTTAGTGCCAAGTTTCATCGAGAAATAATGAAGGGGAGAGGCTCCAGGGGCTTTTAAACATCGTAGGCTGATTTTTTTTTTCTAAATGCCTGTCAACCATGACGTCACTTAAACCCCCGTAGCTCCCCTCCTGGGCCACATAGGCTGACCGATGTGGTGTTCTTGGAAAGCCTAGACCTTGGACTTTGTTGGTGCCAAGTTTCATCGAGAAAGAATAATAAAGAGAGGCTCCAGGGGCTTTTAAACATCGTAGGCTGATTTTTTTTCTAAATGCCTGTCAACCATGACGTCACTTAAACCCCCGTAGCTCCCCTCCTGGGCCACGTAGGCTGACCTTTGTGGTGTTGTTGGAAAGCCTAGACCTTGGGCTGTGTTAGTGCCAAGTTTCATCGAGAAAGAATGAAGGGGAGAGGCTCCAGGGGCTTTTAAACATCGTAGGCTGATTTTTTTTTCTAAATGCCTGTCAACCATGACGTCACTTAAACCCCCATAGCTCCCCTCCTGGGCCACGTATGCTGACCGTTGTGGTGTTGTTGGAAAGCCTAGACCTTGGGCTGTGTTAGTGCCAAGTTTCATCGAGAAAGAATGAAGGGGAGAGGCTCCAGGGGCTTTTAAACATCGTAGGCTGATTTTTTTTTCTAAATGCCTGTCAACCATGACGTCACTTAAACCCCCATAGCTCCCCTCCTGGGCCACGTATGCTGACCGTTGTGGTGTTGTTGGAAAGCCTAGACCTTGGACTTTGTTGGTGCCAAGTTTCATCGAGAAAGAATAATAAAGAGAGGCTCCAGGGGCTTTTAAACATCGTAGGCTGATTTTTTTTCTAAATGCCTGTCAACCATGACGTCACTTAAACACCCATAGCTCCCCTCCTGGGCAACGTATGCTGACCTTTGTTGTGTTGTTGGAAAGCCTAGACCTTGGGCTTTGTTGTTGCCAAGTTTCATCGAGAAAGAATGAAAGGGAGAGGCTCCAGGGGCTTTTAAACATCGTAGGCTGATTTTGTTTTCTAAATGCCTGTCAACCATGACGTCACTTAAACCCCCCATAACTCCCCTCCTGGGCCACCTAGGCTGACCGTTGTGGTGTTGTTGGAAAGCCTAGACCTTGGTCTTTGTTGGTGCCAAGTTTCATCGAGAAAGAATAATAGAGAGAGGCTCCAGGGGCTTTTAAACATCGTAGGCTGATTTTTTTTTTCTAAATGCCTGTCAACCATGACGTCACTTAAACCCCCGTAGCTCCCCTCCTGGGCCACGTAGGCTGACCGTTGTGGTGTTGTTGGAAAGCCTAGGCCTTGGACTTTGTTGGTGCCAAGTTTCATCGAGAAAGAATGAAAGGGAGAGGCTCCAGGGGCTTTTAAACATCGTAGGCTGATTTTTTTTCTAAATGCCTGTCAACCATGACGTCACTTAAACCCCCATAGCTCCCCTCCTGGGCCACGTATGCTGACCTTTGTGGTGTTGTTGGAAAGCCTAGACCTTGGGCTGTGTTAGTGCCAAGTTTCATTGAGAAAGAATGAAAGGGCGAGGCTCCAGGGGCTTTTAAACATCGTAGGCTGATTTTTTTTCTAAATGCCTGTCAACCATGACGTCACTTAAACCCCCATGGCTCCCCTCCTGGGGCACGTAGGCTGACCGTTGTGGTGTTGTTGGAAAGCCTAGACCTTGGGCTTTGTTGGTGCCAAGTTTCATGTAAAAAGAAAGAAAGGGAGAGGCTCCAGGGGCTTTTAAACATCGTAGGCTGATTTTTTTTTCTAAATGCCTGTCAACCATGACGTCACTTAAACCACCCATAGCTCCCTCCTGGGCCACGTAGGCTGACCGTTGTGGTGTTGTTGGAAAGCCTAGACCTTGGGCTGTGTTAGTGCCAAGTTTCATCGAGAAAGAATGAAAGGGAGAGGCTCCAGGGGCTTTTAAACATCGTAGGCTGATTTTGTTTTCTAAATGCCTGTCAACCATGACGTCACTTAAACACCCATAGCTCCCCTCCTGGGCAACGTATGCTGACCTTTGTTGTGTTGTTGGAAAGCCTAGACCTTGGGCTTTGTTGTTGCCAAGTTTCATCGAGAAAGAATGAAAGGGAGAGGCTCCAGGGGCTTTTAAACATCGTAGGCTGATTTTGTTTTCTAAATGCCTGTCAACCATGACGTCACTTAAACCCCCCATAACTCCCCTCCTGGGCCACCTAGGCTGACCGTTGTGGTGTTGTTGGAAAGCCTAGACCTTGGACTTTGTTGGTGCCAAGATTCATCGAGAAAGAATAATAGGGAGAGGCTCCAGGGGCTTTTAAACATCGTAGGCTGATTTTTTTTTTCTAAATGCCTGTCAACCATGACGTCACTTAAACCCCCGTAGCTCCCCTCCTGGGCCACGTAGGCTGACCGTTGTGGTGTTGTTGGAAAGCCTAGACCTTGGACTTTGTTGGTGCCAAGTTTCATCGAGAAAGAATAATAGGGAGAGGCTCCAGGGGCTTTTAAACATCGTAGGCTGATTTTTTTTCTAAATGCCTGTCAACCATGACGTCACTTAAACACCCATAGCTCCCCTCCTGGGCAACGTATGCTGACCTTTGTTGTGTTGTTGGAAAGCCTAGACCTGGGGCTTTGTTGGTGCCAAGTTTCATTGAGAAAGAATGAAAGGGCGAGGCTCCAGGGGCTTTTAAACATCGTAGGCTGATTTTTTTTCTAAATGCCTGTCAACCATGACGTCACTTAAACCCCCATGGCTCCCCTCCTGGGGCACGTAGGCTGACCGTTGTGGTGTTGTTGGAAAGCCTAGACCTTGGGCTTTGTTGGTGCCAAGTTTCATGTAAAAAGAAAGAAAGGGAGAGGCTCCAGGGGCTTTTAAACATCGTAGGCTGATTTTTTTTTCTAAATGCCTGTCAACCATGACGTCACTTAAACCACCCATAGCTCCCTCCTGGGCCACGTAGGCTGACCGTTGTGGTGTTGTTGGAAAGCCTAGACCTTGGGCTGTGTTACTGCCAAGTTTCATCGAGAAAGAATGAAAGGGAGAGGCTCCAGGGGCTTTTAAACATCGTAGGCTGATTTTGTTTTCTAAATGCCTGTCAACCATGACGTCACTTAAACCCCCCATAACTCCCCTCCTGGGCCACCTAGGCTGACCGTTGTGGTGTTGTTGGAAAGCCTAGACCTTGGGCTTTGTTGGTGCCAAGTTTCATCGAGAAAGAATAATAGGGAGAGGCTCCAGGGGCTTTTAAACATCGTAGGCTGATTTTTTTTCTAAATGCCTGTCAACCATGACGTCACTTAAACACCCATAGCTCCCCTCCTGGGCCACGTAGGCTGACCTTTGTGGTGTTGTTGGAAAGCCTAGACCTTGGGCTGTGTTAGTGCCAAGTTTCATCGAGAAATAATGAAGGGGAGAGGCTCCAGGGGCTTTTAAACATCGTAGGCTGATTTTTTTTTTCTAAATGCCTGTCAACCATGACGTCACTTAAACCCCCGTAGCTCCCCTCCTGGGCCACATAGGCTGACCGATGTGGTGTTCTTGGAAAGCCTAGACCTTGGACTTTGTTGGTGCCAAGTTTCATCGAGAAAGAATAATAAAGAGAGGCTCCAGGGGCTTTTAACTATCGTAGGCTGATTTTTTTTCTAAATGCCTGTCAACCATGACGTCACTTAAACCCCCATAGCTCCCCTCCTGGGCCACGTAGGCTGACCTTTGTGGTGTTGTTGGAAAGACTAGACCTTGGGCTTTGTTGTTGCCAAGTTTCATCGAGAAAGAATGAAAGGGAGAGGCTCCAGGGGCTTTTAAACATCGTAGGCTGATTTTGTTTTCTAAATGCCTGTCAACCATGACGTCACTTAAACCCCCCATAACTCCCCTCCTGGGCCACCTAGGCTGACCGCTGTGGTGTTGTTGGAAAGCCTAGACCTTGGTCTTTGTTGGTGCCAAGTTTCATCGAGAAAGAATAATAGAGAGAGGCTCCAGGGGCTTTTAAACATCGTAGGCTGATTTTTTTTTTCTAAATGCCTGTCAACCATGACGTCACTTAAACCCCCGTAGCTCCCCTCCTGGGCCACGTAGGCTGACCGTTGTGGTGTTGTTGGAAAGCCTAGGCCTTGGACTTTGTTGGTGCCAAGTTTCATCGAGAAAGAATGAAAGGGAGAGGCTCCAGGGGCTTTTAAACATCGTAGGCTGATTTTTTTTCTAAATGCCTGTCAACCATGACGTCACTTAAACCCCCATAGCTCCCCTCCTGGGCCACGTATGCTGACCTTTGTGGTGTTGTTGGAAAGCCTAGACCTTGGGCTGTGTTAGTGCCAAGTTTCATCGAGAAAGAATGAAGGGGAGAGGCTCCAGGGGCTTTTAAACATCGTAGGCTGATTTTTTTTTCTAAATGCCTGTCAACCATGACGTCACTTAAACCCCCATAGCTCCCCTCCTGGGCCACGTATGCTGACCGTTGTGGTGTTGTTGGAAAGCCTAGACCTTGGACTTTGTTGGTGCCAAGATTCATCGAGAAAGAATAATAGGGAGAGGCTCCAGGGGCTTTTAAACATCGTAGGCTGATTTTTTTTCTAAATGCCTGTCAACCATGACGTCACTTAAACCCCCATAGCTCCCCTCCTGGGCCACGTAGGCTGACCTTTGTGGTGTTGTTGGAAAGCCTAGACCTTGGGCTTTGTTGGTGCCAAGTTTCATCGAGAAAGAATAATAGGGAGAGGCTCCAGGGGCTTTTAAACATCGTAGGCTGATTTTTTTTCTAAATGCCTGTCAACCATGACGTCACTTAAACCCCCATAGCTCCCCTCCTGGGCCACGTAGGCTGACCTTTGTGGTGTTGTTTGAAAGCCTAGACCTTGGGCTTTGTTGGTGCCAAGTTTCATCGAGAAAGAATGAAAGGGAGAGGCTCCAGGGGCTTTTAAACATCGTAGGCTGATTTTTTTTCTAAATGCCTGTCAACCATGACGTCACTTAAACCCCCATAGCTACCCTCCTGGGCCACGTAGGCTGACCTTTGTGGTGTTGTTGGAAAGCCTAGACCTTGGGCTTTGTTGGTGCCAAGTTTCAAGTTTCATCGAGAAAGAATGAAGGGGAGAGGCTCCAGGGGCTTTTAAACATCGTAGGCTGATTTTTTTTTCTGAATGCCTGTCAACCATGACGTCACTTAAACCCCCATAGCTCCCCTCCTGGGCCACGTAGGCTAACCTTTGTGGTGTTGTTGGAAAGCCTAGACCTTGGGCTTTGTTGGTGCCAAGTTTCATCGAGAAAGAATGAAAGGGAGACGCTCCAGGGGCTTTTAAACATCGTAGGCTGATTTTTTTTTCTAAATGCCTGTCAACCATGACGTCACTTAAACACCCATAGCTCCCCTCCTGGGCCACGTATGCTGACCGTTGTGATGTTGTTGGAAAGCCTAGACCTTTGGCTGTCTTAGTGCCAAGTTTTATCGAGAAAGAATGAAAGGGAGAGGCTCCAGGGGCTTTTAAACATCGTAGGCTGATTTTTTTTCTAAATGCCTGTCAACCATGACGTCACTTAAACCCCCATAGCTACCCTCCTGGGCCACGCATGCTGACCGTTGTGATGTTGTTGGAAAGCCTAGACCTTGGGTTTTGTTGGTGCCAAGTTTCATCGAGAAAGAATGAAAGGGAGAGGCTCCAGAGGCTTTTAAACATCGTAGGCTGATTTTTTTTTCTAAATGCCTGTCAACCATGACGTCACTTAAACCCCCATAGCTCCCCTCCTGGGCCACGTAGGCTGACCGTTGTGGTAATGTTGGAAAGCCTAGACCTTGGACTTTGTGGGTGCCAAGTTTCATCGAGAAAGAATGAAAGGGAGAGGCTCCAGGGGCTTTTAAACATCGTAGGCTGATTTTTTTTTCTAAATGCCTGTCAACCATGACGTCACTTAAACCCCCATAGCTCCCATCCTGGGCCACGTAGGCTGACCGTTGTGGTAATGTTGGAAAGCCTAGACCTTGGACTTTGTTGGTGCCAAGTTTCATCGAGAAAGAATGAAAGGGAGAGGCTCCAGGGGCTTTTATAAATCGTAGGCTGATTTTTTTTTAGCTCCCCTCCTGGGCCACGTATGGTGACCGTTGTGGTGTTGTTGGAAAGCCTAGACCTTGGGCTGTCTTAGTGCCAAGTTTCATCGAGAAAGAATGAAAGGGAGAGGCTCCAGGGGCTTTTAAACATCGTAGGCTGATTTTTTTTTCTAAATGCCTGTCAACCATGACGTCACTTAAACCCCCATAGCTCCCCTCCTGGGCCACGTAGGCTGACCGTTGTGGTGTTGTTGGAAAGCCTAGACCTTGGGCTTTGTTGGTGCCAAGTTTCATCGAGAAAGAATGAAGGGGAGAGGCTCAAGGGGCTTTTAAACATCGTAGGCTCATTTTTTTTTCTAAATGCCTGTCAACCATGACGTCACTTAAACACCCATAGCTTCCCTCCTGGGCCACGTAGGCTGACCTTTGTGGTGTTGTTGGAAAGCCTAGACCTTGGGCTTTGTTGGTGCCAAGTTTCATCGAGAAAGAATGAAAGGGAGAGGCTCCAGGGGCTTTTAAACATCGTAGGCTGATGTTTTTTTCTAAATGCCTGTCAACCATGACGTCACTTAAACCCCCATAGCTCCCCTCCTGGGCGACGAATGCTGATGGTTGTGGTGTTGTTGGAAAGCCTAGACCTTGGGCTTTGCTGGTGCCAAGTTTCATCGAGAAAGAATGAAAGGGAGAGGCTCCAGGGGCTTTTAAACATCGTAGGCTGATGTTTTTTTCTAAATGCCTGTCAACCATGACGTCACTTAAACCCCCATAGCTCCCCTCCTGGGCCACGTAGGCTGACCGTTGGGGTGTTGTTGGAAAGCCTAGACCTTGGACTTTGTTGGTGCCAAGTTTCATCGAGAAAGAATGAAAGGGAGAGGCTCCAGGGGCTTTTAAACATCGTAGGCTGATTTTTTTTTTCTAAATGCCTGTCAACCATGACGTCACTTAAACCCCCATAGCTCCCCTCCTGGGCCACGTAGGCTGACCTTTGTGGTGTTGTTGGAAAGCCTAGACCTTGGGCTTTGTTGTTGCCAAGTTTCATCGAGAAAGAATGAAGGGGAGAGGCTCCAGGGGCTTTTAAACATCGTAGGCTCATTTTTTTTTCTAAATGCCTGTCAACCATGACGTCACTTAAACACCCATAGCTTCCCTCCTGGGCCACGTAGGCTGACCTTTGTGGTGTTGTTGGAAAGCCTAGACCTTGGGCTTTGTTGGTGCCAAGTTTCAAGTTTCATCGAGAAAGAATGAAGGGGAGAGGCTCCAGGGGCTTTTAAACATCGTAGGCTGATTTTTTTTTCTAAATGCCTGTCAACCATGACGTCACTTAAACCCCCATAGCTCCCCTCGTGGGCCACGTATGCTGACCATTGTGGTGTTGTTCGAAAGCCTAGACCTTGGACTTTGTTGGTGCCAAGTTTCATCGAGAAAGAATGAAAGGGAGAGGCTCCAAGGGCTTTTGAACATCGTAGGCTGATTTTTTTTCTAAATGCCTGTCAACCATGACGTCACTTAAACCCCCATAGCTCCCCTCCTGTGCCACGTAGGCTGACCCTTGTGGTGTTGTTGGAAAGCCTAGACCTTGGACTTTGTTGGTGCCAAGTTTCATCGAGAAATAATGAAGGGGAGAGGCTCCAGGGGCTTTTAAACATCGTAGGCTGATTTTTTTTCTAAAGGCCTGTCAACCATGACGTCACTTAAACCCCCATAGCTCCCCTATTGGGCCACGTCTGGTGACCGTTGTGGTGTTGTTGGAAAGCCTAGACCTTGGGCTGTCTTAGTGCCAAGTTTCATCGAGAAAGAATGAAAGGGAGAGGCTCCAGGGGCTTTTAAACATCGTAGGTTGATTTTTTTTCTAAATGCCTGTCAACCATGACGTCACTTAAACCCCCATAGCTACCCTCCTGGGCCTCGTATGCTGACCGGTGTGATGTTGTTGGAAAGCCTAGACCTCGGGCTTTGTTGGTGCCAAGTTTCATCGAGAAAGAATGAAAGGGAGACGCTCCAGGGGCTTTTAAACATCGTAGGCTGATTTTTTTTTCTAAATGCCTGTCAACCATGACGTCACTTAAACACCCATAGCTCCCCTCCTGGGCCACGTAGGCTGACCTTTGTAGTGCTGTTGGAAAGCCTAGACCTTGGGCTTTGTTGGTGCCAAGTTTCATCGAGAAAGAATGAAAGGGAGAGGCTCCAGGGGCTTTTAAACATCGTAGGCTGATTTTTTTTCTAAATGCCTGTCAACCATGACGTCACTTAAACCCCCATAGCTACCCTCCTGGGCCACGTATGCTGACCGTTGTGATGTTGTTGGAAAGCCTAGACATTGTGCTGTCTTAGTGCCAAGCTTCATCGAGAAAGAATGAAAGGGAGAGGCTCCAGGGGCTTTTAAACATCGTAGGCTGATTTTTTTTTCTAAATGCCTGTCAACCATGACGTCACTTAAACCCCCATAGCTCCCCTCCTGGGCCACGTATGGTGACCGTTGTGGTGTTGTTGGAAAGCCTAGACCTTGGGCTTTGTTGGTGCCAAGTTTCATCGAGAAAGAATGAAAGGGAGAGGCTCCAGGGGCTTTTAAACATCGTAGGCTGATTTTTTTTCTAAATGCCTGTCAACCATGACGTCACTTAAACCCCCATAGCTACCCTCCTGGGCCACGTATGCTGACCGTTGTGATGTTGTTGGAAAGCCTAGACCTTGGGCTTTGTTGATGCCAAGTTTCATCGAGAAAGAATGAAAGGCAGAGGCTCCAGGGGCTTTTAAACATCGTAGGCTGATTTTTTTTTCTAAATGCCTGTCAACCATGACGTCACTTAAACCCCCATAGCTCCCCTCCTGGGCCACAAAGGCTGACCGTTGTGGTAATGTTGGAAAGCCTAGACCTTGGACTTTGTTGGTGCCAAGTTTCATCGAGAAAGAATGAAAGGAAGAGGCTCCAGGGGCTTTTAAACATCGTAGGCTGATTTTTTTTCTAAATGCCTGTCAACCATGACGTCACTTAAACCCTCATAGCTACCCTCCTGGGCCACGTATGCTGACCGTTGTGATGTTGTTGGAAAGCCTAGACCTTGGGCTGGCTTAGTGCCAAGTTTTATCGAGAAAGAATGAAAGGGAGAGGCTCCAGGGGCTTTTGAACATCGTGGGCTGATTTTTTTTCTAAATGCCTGTAAACCATGACGTCACTTAAACCCCCATAGCTACCCTCCTGGGCCACGTATGCTGACCGTTGTGATGTTGTTGGAAAGCCTAGACCTTGGGCTTTGTTGGTGCCAAGTTTCATCGAGAAAGAATAATAGGGAGAGGCTCCAGGGGCTTTTAAACATCGTAGGCTGATTTTTTTTTCTAAATGCCTGTCAACCATGACGTCACTTAAACCCCCATAGCTCTCCTCCTGGGCCACGTAGGCTGACCTTTGTGGTGTTGTTGGAAAGCCTAGACCTTGGGCTTTGTTGGTGCCAAGTTTCATCGAGAAAGAATGAAGGGGAGAGGCTCCAGGGGCTTTTAAACATCGTAGGCTCATTTTTTTTTCTAAATGCCTGTCAACCATGACGTCACTTAAACACCCATAGCTACCCTCCTGGGCCACGTATGCTGACCGTTGTGATGTTGTTGGAAAGCCTAGACCTTGTGCTGTCTTAGTGCCAAGTTTCATCGAGAAAGAATGAAAGGGAGAGGCTCCAGGGGCTTTTAAACATCGTAGGCTGATTTTTTTTTCTAAATGCCTGTCAACCATGACGTCACTTAAACCCCCATAGCTCCCCTCCTGGGCCACGTATGGTGACCGTTGTGGTGTTGTTGGAAAGCCTAGACCATGGGCTGTCTTAGTGCCAAGTTTCATCGAGAAAGAATGAAGGGGAGAGGCTCCAGGGGCTTTTAAACATCGTAGGCTGATTTTTTTTTCTAAATGCCTGTCAACCATGACGTCACTTAAACCCCCATAGCTACCCTCCTGGGCCACGTATGCTGACCGTTGTGATGTTGTTGGAAAGCCTAGACCTTGGGCTGTGTTAGTGCCAAGTTTCATCGAGAAAGAATGAAGGGGAGAGGCTCCAGGGGCTTTTAAACATCGTAGGCTGATTTTTTTTTCTAAATGCCTGTCAACCATGACGTCACTTAAACCCCCGTAGCTCCCCTCCTGGGCCACGTAGGCTGACCGTTGTGGTGTTGTTGGAAAGCCTAGACCTTGGACTTTGTTGGTGCCAAGTTTCATCGAGAAAGAATAATAGGGAGAGGCTCCAGGGGCTTTTAAACATCGTAGGCTGATTTTTTTTTCTAAATGCCTGTCAACCATGACGTCACTTAAACCCCCATAGCTCCCCTCCTGGGCCACGTAGGCTGACCGTTGTGGTGTTGTTGGAAAGCCTAGACCTTGGGCTGTGTTAGTGCCAAGTTTCATCGAGAAAGAATGAAAGGGAGAGGCTCCAGGGGTTTTTAAACATCGTAGGCTGATATTTTTTTTCTAAATGCCTGTCAACCATGACGTCACTTAAACCCCCATAGCTCCCCTCCTGGGCCACGAAGGCTGACCTTTGTGGTGTTGTTGGAAAGCCTAGACCTTGGGCTGTGTTAGTGCCAAGTTTCATCGAGAAAGAATGAAGGGGAGAGGCTCCAGGGGCTTTTAAACATCGTAGGCTGATTTTTTTTTTCTAAATGCCTGTCAACCATGACGTCACTTAAACCCCCGTAGCTCCCCTCCTGGGCCACGTAGGCTGACCGTTGTGGTGTTGTTGGAAAGCCTAGACCTTGGGCTTTGTTGGTGCCAAGTTTCATCGAGAAAGAATGAAGGGGAGAGGCTCAAGGGGCTTTTAAACATCGTAGGCTCATTTTTTTTTCTAAATGCCTGTCAACCATGACGTCACTTAAACACCCATAGCTTCCCTCCTGGGCCACGTAGGCTGACCTTTGTGGTGATGTTGGAAAGCCTAGACCTTGGGCTTTGTTGGTGCCAAGTTTCATCGAGAAAGAATGAAAGGGAGAGGCTCCAGGGGCTTTTAAACATCGTAGGCTGATGTTTTTTTCTAAATGCCTGTCAACCATGACGTCACTTAAACCCCCATAGCTCCCCTCCTGGGCCACGTAGGCTGACCGTTGGGGTGTTGTTGGAAAGCCTAGACCTTGGACTTTGTTGGTGCCAAGTTTCATCGAGAAAGAATGAAAGGGAGAGGTTCCAGGGGCTTTTAAACATCGTAGGCTGATTTTTTTTTCTAAATGCCTGTCAACCATGACGTCACTTAAACCCCCGTAGCTCCCCTCCTGGGCCACGTAGGCTAACCGTTGTGGTGTTGTTGGAAAGCCTAGACCTTGGACTTTGTTGGTGCCAAGTTTCATCGAGAAAGAATAATAGGGAGAGGCTCCAGGGGCTTTTAAACATCGTAGGCTGATTTTTTTTTCTAAATGCCTGTCAACCATGACGTCACTTAAACCCCCATAGCTCCCCTCCTGGGCCACGTAGGCTGACCGTTGTGGTGTTGTTGGAAAGCCTAGACCTTGGGCTTTGTTGGTGCCAAGTTTCATCGAGAAAGAATGAAGGGGAGAGGCTCCAGGGGCTTTTAAACATCGTAGGCTCATTTTTTTTTCTAAATGCCTGTCAACCATGACGTCACTTAAACACCCATAGCTACCCTCCTGGGCCACGTATGCTGACCGTTGTGATGTTGTTGGAAAGCCTAGACCTTGTGCTGTCTTAGTGCCAAGTTTCATCGAGAAAGAATGAAAGCGAGAGGCTCCAGGGGCTTTTAAACATCGTAGGCTGATTTTTTTTTCTAAATGCCTGTCAACCATGACGTCACTTAAACCCCCATAGCTCCCCTCCTGGGCCACGTAGGCTGACCTTTGTGGTGTTGTTGGAAAGCCTAGACCTTGGGCTGTGTTAGTGCCAAGTTTCATCGAGAAAGAATGAAGGGGAGAGGCTCAAGGGGCTTTTAAACATCGTAGGCTCATTTTTTTTTCTAAATGCCTGTCAACCATGACGTCACTTAAACCCCCATAGCTCCCCTCCTGTGCCACGTAGGCTGACCGTTGTGGTGTTGTTGGAAAGCCTAGACCTTGGGCTTTGTTGGTGCCAAGTTTCATCGAGAAAGAATGAAGGGGAGAGGCTCAAGGGGCTTTTAAACATCGTAGGCTGATTTTTTTTTCTAAATGCCTGTCAACCATGACGTCACTTAAACCCCCATAGCTCCCCTCCTGGGCCACGTAGGCTGACCGTTGTGGTGTTGTTGGAAAGCCTAGACCTTGGGCTGTGTTAGTGCCAAGTTTCATCGAGAAAGAATGAAAGGGAGAGGCTCCAGGGGTTTTTAAACATCGTAGGCTGATATTTTTTTTCTAAATGCCTGTCAACCATGACGTCACTTAAACCCCCGTAGCTCCCCTCCTGGGCCACGTAGGCTGACCGTTGTGAAGTTGTTGGAAAGCCTAGACCTTGGACTTTGTTGGTGCCAAGTTTCATCGAGAAAGAATAATAGGGAGAGGCTCCAGGGGCTTTTAAACATCGTAGGCTGATTTTTTTTTCTAAATGCCTGTCAACCATGACGTCACTTAAACCCCCATAGCTCCCCTCCTGTGCCATGTAGGCTGACCGTTGTGGTGTTGTTGGAAAGCCTAGACCTTGGGCTTTGTTGGTGCCAAGTTTCATCGAGAAAGAATGAAGGGGAGAGGCTCAAGGGGCTTTTAAACATCGTAGGCTCATTTTTTTTTCTAAATGCCTGTCAACCATGACGTCACTTAAACACCCATAGCTTCCCTCCTGGGCCACGTAGGCTGACCTTTGTGGTGATGTTGGAAAGCCTAGACCTTGGGCTTTGTTGGTGCCAAGTTTCATCGAGAAAGAATGAAAGGGAGAGGCTCCAGGGGCTTTTAAACATCGTAGGCTGATGTTTTTTTCTAAATGCCTGTCAACCATGACGTCACTTAAACCCCCATAGCTCCCCTCCTGGGCCACGTAGGCTGACCGTTGGGGTGTTGTTGGAAAGCCTAGACCTTGGACTTTGTTGGTGCCAAGTTTCATCGAGAAAGAATGAAAGGGAGAGGTTCCAGGGGCTTTTAAACATCGTAGGCTGATTTTTTTTTCTAAATGCCTGTCAACCATGACGTCACTTAAACCCCCGTAGCTCCCCTCCTGGGCCACGTAGGCTAACCGTTGTGGTGTTGTTGGAAAGCCTAGACCTTGGACTTTGTTGGTGCCAAGTTTCATCGAGAAAGAATAATAGGGAGAGGCTCCAGGGGCTTTTAAACATCGTAGGCTGATTTTTTTTTCTAAATGCCTGTCAACCATGACGTCACTTAAACCCCCATAGCTCCCCTCCTGGGCCACGTAGGCTGACCGTTGTGGTGTTGTTGGAAAGCCTAGACCTTGGGCTTTGTTGGTGCCAAGTTTCATCGAGAAAGAATGAAGGGGAGAGGCTCCAGGGGCTTTTAAACATCGTAGGCTCATTTTTTTTTCTAAATGCCTGTCAACCATGACGTCACTTAAACACCCATAGCTACCCTCCTGGGCCACGTATGCTGACCGTTGTGATGTTGTTGGAAAGCCTAGACCTTGTGCTGTCTTAGTGCCAAGTTTCATCGAGAAAGAATGAAAGGGAGAGGCTCCAGGGGCTTTTAAACATCGTAGGCTGATTTTTTTTTCTAAATGCCTGTCAACCATGACGTCACTTAAACCCCCATAGCTCCCCTCCTGGGCCACGTATGGTGACCGTTGTGGTGTTGTTGGAAAGCCTAGACCATGGGCTGTCTTAGTGCCAAGTTTCATCGAGAAAGAATGAAAGGGAGAGGCTCCAGGGGCTTTTAAACATCGTAGGCTGATTTTTTTTCTAAATGCCTGTCAACCATGACGTCACTTAAACCCCCATAGCTACCCTCCTGGGCCACGTATGCTGACCGTTGTGATGTTGTTGGAAAGCCTAGACCTTGGGCTGTGTTAGTGCCAAGTTTCATCGAGAAAGAATGAAGGGGAGAGGCTCCAGGGGCTTTTAAACATCGTAGGCTGATTTTTTTTTCTAAATGCCTGTCAACCATGACGTCACTTAAACACCCATAGCTCCCCTCCTGGGCCACGTAGGCTGACCTTTGTGGTGCTATTGGAAAGCCTAGACCTTGGGCTTTGTTGGTGCCAAGTTTAATCGAGAAAGAATGAAAGGGAGAGGCTCCAGGGGCTTTTAAACATCGTAGGCTGATTTTTTTTCTAAATGCCTGTCAACCATGACGTCACTTAAACCCCCATAGCTACCCTCCTGGGCCACGTATGCTGACCGTTGTGATGTTGTTGGAAAGCCTAGACCTTGGGCTGTGTTAGTGCCAAGTTTCATCGAGAAAGAATGAAGGGGAGAGGCTCCAGGGGCTTTTAAACATCGTAGGCTGATTTTTTTTTCTAAATGCCTGTCAACCATGACGTCACTTAAACCCCCATAGCTCCCCTCCTGGGCCACGTAGGCTGACCGTTGTTGTGTTGTTGGAAAGCCTAGACCTTGGGCTGTGTTAGTGCCAAGTTTCATCGAGAAAGAATGAAAGGGAGAGGCTCCAGGGGCTTTTAAACATCGTAGGCTGATTTTTTTTTCTAAATGCCTGTCAACCATGACGTCACTTAAACACCCATAGCTCCCCTCCTGGGCCACGTAGGCTGACCTTTGTGGTGCTATTGGAAAGCCTAGACCTTGGGCTTTGTTGGTGCCAAGTTTAATCGAGAAAGAATGAAAGGGAGAGGCTCCAGGGGCTTTTAAACATCGTAGGCTGATTTTTTTTCTAAATGCCTGTCAACCATGACGTCACTTAAACCCCCATAGCTACCCTCCTGGGCCACGTATGCTGACCGTTGTGATGTTGTTGGAAAGCCTAGACCTTGGGCTTTGTTGATGCCAAGTTTCATCGAGAAAGAATGAAAGGCAGAGGCTCCAGGGGCTTTTAAACATCGTAGGCTGATTTTTTTTTCTAAATGCCTGTCAACCATGACGTCACTTAAACCCCCATAGCTCCCCTCCTGGGCCACAAAGGCTGACCGTTGTGGTAATGTTGGAAAGCCTAGACCTTGGACTTTGTTGGTGCCAAGTTTCATCGAGAAAGAATGAAAGGAAGAGGCTCCAGGGGCTTTTAAACATCGTAGGCTGATTTTTTTTCTAAATGCCTGTCAACCATGACGTCACTTAAACCCTCATAGCTACCCTCCTGGGCCACGTATGCTGACCGTTGTGATGTTGTTGGAAAGCCTAGACCTTGGGCTGGCTTAGTGCCAAGTTTTATCGAGAAAGAATGAAAGGGAGAGGCTCCAGGGGCTTTTGAACATCGTGGGCTGATTTTTTTTCTAAATGCCTGTAAACCATGACGTCACTTAAACCCCCATAGCTACCCTCCTGGGCCACGTATGCTGACCGTTGTGATGTTGTTGGAAAGCCTAGACCTTGGGCTTTGTTGGTGCCAAGTTTCATCGAGAAAGAATAATAGGGAGAGGCTCCAGGGGCTTTTAAACATCGTAGGCTGATTTTTTTTTCTAAATGCCTGTCAACCATGACGTCACTTAAACCCCCATAGCTCTCCTCCTGGGCCACGTAGGCTGACCTTTGTGGTGTTGTTGGAAAGCCTAGACCTTGGGCTTTGTTGGTGCCAAGTTTCATCGAGAAAGAATGAAGGGGAGAGGCTCCAGGGGCTTTTAAACATCGTAGGCTCATTTTTTTTTCTAAATGCCTGTCAACCATGACGTCACTTAAACACCCATAGCTACCCTCCTGGGCCACGTATGCTGACCGTTGTGATGTTGTTGGAAAGCCTAGACCTTGTGCTGTCTTAGTGCCAAGTTTCATCGAGAAAGAATGAAAGGGAGAGGCTCCAGGGGCTTTTAAACATCGTAGGCTGATTTTTTTTTCTAAATGCCTGTCAACCATGACGTCACTTAAACCCCCATAGCTCCCCTCCTGGGCCACGTATGGTGACCGTTGTGGTGTTGTTGGAAAGCCTAGACCATGGGCTGTCTTAGTGCCAAGTTTCATCGAGAAAGAATGAAGGGGAGAGGCTCCAGGGGCTTTTAAACATCGTAGGCTGATTTTTTTTTCTAAATGCCTGTCAACCATGACGTCACTTAAACCCCCATAGCTACCCTCCTGGGCCACGTATGCTGACCGTTGTGATGTTGTTGGAAAGCCTAGACCTTGGGCTGTGTTAGTGCCAAGTTTCATCGAGAAAGAATGGAGGGGAGAGGCTCCAGGGGCTTTTAAACATCGTAGGCTGATTTTTTTTTCTAAATGCCTGTCAACCATGACGTCACTTAAACCCCCGTAGCTCCCCTCCTGGGCCACGTAGGCTGACCGTTGTGGTGTTGTTGGAAAGCCTAGACCTTGGACTTTGTTGGTGCCAAGTTTCATCGAGAAAGAATAATAGGGAGAGGCTCCAGGGGCTTTTAAACATCGTAGGCTGATTTTTTTTTCTAAATGCCTGTCAACCATGACGTCACTTAAACCCCCATAGCTCCCCTCCTGGGCCACGTAGGCTGACCGTTGTGGTGTTGTTGGAAAGCCTAGACCTTGGGCTGTGTTAGTGCCAAGTTTCATCGAGAAAGAATGAAAGGGAGAGGCTCCAGGGGTTTTTAAACATCGTAGGCTGATATTTTTTTTCTAAATGCCTGTCAACCATGACGTCACTTAAACCCCCATAGCTCCCCTCCTGGGCCACGAAGGCTGACCTTTGTGGTGTTGTTGGAAAGCCTAGACCTTGGGCTGTGTTAGTGCCAAGTTTCATCGAGAAAGAATGAAGGGGAGAGGCTCCAGGGGCTTTTAAACATCGTAGGCTGATTTTTTTTTTCTAAATGCCTGTCAACCATGACGTCACTTAAACCCCCGTAGCTCCCCTCCTGGGCCACGTAGGCTGACCGTTGTGGTGTTGTTGGAAAGCCTAGACCTTGGGCTTTGTTGGTGCCAAGTTTCATCGAGAAAGAATGAAGGGGAGAGGCTCAAGGGGCTTTTAAACATCGTAGGCTCATTTTTTTTTCTAAATGCCTGTCAACCATGACGTCACTTAAACACCCATAGCTTCCCTCCTGGGCCACGTAGGCTGACCTTTGTGGTGATGTTGGAAAGCCTAGACCTTGGGCTTTGTTGGTGCCAAGTTTCATCGAGAAAGAATGAAAGGGAGAGGCTCCAGGGGCTTTTAAACATCGTAGGCTGATGTTTTTTTCTAAATGCCTGTCAACCATGACGTCACTTAAACCCCCATAGCTCCCCTCCTGGGCCACGTAGGCTGACCGTTGGGGTGTTGTTGGAAAGCCTAGACCTTGGACTTTGTTGGTGCCAAGTTTCATCGAGAAAGAATGAAAGGGAGAGGTTCCAGGGGCTTTTAAACATCGTAGGCTGATTTTTTTTTCTAAATGCCTGTCAACCATGACGTCACTTAAACCCCCGTAGCTCCCCTCCTGGGCCACGTAGGCTAACCGTTGTGGTGTTGTTGGAAAGCCTAGACCTTGGACTTTGTTGGTGCCAAGTTTCATCGAGAAAGAATAATAGGGAGAGGCTCCAGGGGCTTTTAAACATCGTAGGCTGATTTTTTTTTCTAAATGCCTGTCAACCATGACGTCACTTAAACCCCCATAGCTCCCCTCCTGGGCCACGTAGGCTGACCGTTGTGGTGTTGTTGGAAAGCCTAGACCTTGGGCTTTGTTGGTGCCAAGTTTCATCGAGAAAGAATGAAGGGGAGAGGCTCCAGGGGCTTTTAAACATCGTAGGCTCATTTTTTTTTCTAAATGCCTGTCAACCATGACGTCACTTAAACACCCATAGCTACCCTCCTGGGCCACGTATGCTGACCGTTGTGATGTTGTTGGAAAGCCTAGACCTTGTGCTGTCTTAGTGCCAAGTTTCATCGAGAAAGAATGAAAGCGAGAGGCTCCAGGGGCTTTTAAACATCGTAGGCTGATTTTTTTTTCTAAATGCCTGTCAACCATGACGTCACTTAAACCCCCATAGCTCCCCTCCTGGGCCACGTAGGCTGACCTTTGTGGTGTTGTTGGAAAGCCTAGACCTTGGGCTGTGTTAGTGCCAAGTTTCATCGAGAAAGAATGAAGGGGAGAGGCTCAAGGGGCTTTTAAACATCGTAGGCTCATTTTTTTTTCTAAATGCCTGTCAACCATGACGTCACTTAAACCCCCATAGCTCCCCTCCTGTGCCACGTAGGCTGACCGTTGTGGTGTTGTTGGAAAGCCTAGACCTTGGGCTTTGTTGGTGCCAAGTTTCATCGAGAAAGAATGAAGGGGAGAGGCTCAAGGGGCTTTTAAACATCGTAGGCTGATTTTTTTTTCTAAATGCCTGTCAACCATGACGTCACTTAAACCCCCATAGCTCCCCTCCTGGGCCACGTAGGCTGACCGTTGTGGTGTTGTTGGAAAGCCTAGACCTTGGGCTGTGTTAGTGCCAAGTTTCATCGAGAAAGAATGAAAGGGAGAGGCTCCAGGGGTTTTTAAACATCGTAGGCTGATATTTTTTTTCTAAATGCCTGTCAACCATGACGTCACTTAAACCCCCGTAGCTCCCCTCCTGGGCCACGTAGGCTGACCGTTGTGAAGTTGTTGGAAAGCCTAGACCTTGGACTTTGTTGGTGCCAAGTTTCATCGAGAAAGAATAATAGGGAGAGGCTCCAGGGGCTTTTAAACATCGTAGGCTGATTTTTTTTTCTAAATGCCTGTCAACCATGACGTCACTTAAACCCCCATAGCTCCCCTCCTGTGCCATGTAGGCTGACCGTTGTGGTGTTGTTGGAAAGCCTAGACCTTGGGCTTTGTTGGTGCCAAGTTTCATCGAGAAAGAATGAAGGGGAGAGGCTCAAGGGGCTTTTAAACATCGTAGGCTCATTTTTTTTTCTAAATGCCTGTCAACCATGACGTCACTTAAACACCCAT
The DNA here is from genome assembly GCA_949715475.1 of Microchrysa polita. Lineage (NCBI taxonomy): Eukaryota > Metazoa > Arthropoda > Insecta > Diptera > Stratiomyidae > Microchrysa > Microchrysa polita. The sequence goes on from OX454420.1 coordinate 44,285,038, forward strand.
AGCTTCCCTCCTGGGCCACGTAGGCTGACCTTTGTGGTGATGTTGGAAAGCCTAGACCTTGGGCTTTGTTGGTGCCAAGTTTCATCGAGAAAGAATGAAAGGGAGAGGCTCCAGGGGCTTTTAAACATCGTAGGCTGATGTTTTTTTCTAAATGCCTGTCAACCATGACGTCACTTAAACCCCCATAGCTCCCCTCCTGGGCCACGTAGGCTGACCGTTGGGGTGTTGTTGGAAAGCCTAGACCTTGGACTTTGTTGGTGCCAAGTTTCATCGAGAAAGAATGAAAGGGAGAGGTTCCAGGGGCTTTTAAACATCGTAGGCTGATTTTTTTTTCTAAATGCCTGTCAACCATGACGTCACTTAAACCCCCGTAGCTCCCCTCCTGGGCCACGTAGGCTAACCGTTGTGGTGTTGTTGGAAAGCCTAGACCTTGGACTTTGTTGGTGCCAAGTTTCATCGAGAAAGAATAATAGGGAGAGGCTCCAGGGGCTTTTAAACATCGTAGGCTGATTTTTTTTTCTAAATGCCTGTCAACCATGACGTCACTTAAACCCCCATAGCTCCCCTCCTGGGCCACGTAGGCTGACCGTTGTGGTGTTGTTGGAAAGCCTAGACCTTGGGCTTTGTTGGTGCCAAGTTTCATCGAGAAAGAATGAAGGGGAGAGGCTCCAGGGGCTTTTAAACATCGTAGGCTCATTTTTTTTTCTAAATGCCTGTCAACCATGACGTCACTTAAACACCCATAGCTACCCTCCTGGGCCACGTATGCTGACCGTTGTGATGTTGTTGGAAAGCCTAGACCTTGTGCTGTCTTAGTGCCAAGTTTCATCGAGAAAGAATGAAAGGGAGAGGCTCCAGGGGCTTTTAAACATCGTAGGCTGATTTTTTTTTCTAAATGCCTGTCAACCATGACGTCACTTAAACCCCCATAGCTCCCCTCCTGGGCCACGTATGGTGACCGTTGTGGTGTTGTTGGAAAGCCTAGACCATGGGCTGTCTTAGTGCCAAGTTTCATCGAGAAAGAATGAAAGGGAGAGGCTCCAGGGGCTTTTAAACATCGTAGGCTGATTTTTTTTCTAAATGCCTGTCAACCATGACGTCACTTAAACCCCCATAGCTACCCTCCTGGGCCACGTATGCTGACCGTTGTGATGTTGTTGGAAAGCCTAGATCTTGGGCTGTGTTAGTGCCAAGTTTCATCGAGAAAGAATGAAGGGGAGAGGCTCCAGGGGCTTTTAAACATCGTAGGCTGATTTTTTTTTCTAAATGCCTGTCAACCATGACGTCACTTAAACACCCATAGCTCCCCTCCTGGGCCACGTAGGCTGACCTTTGTGGTGCTATTGGAAAGCCTAGACCTTGGGCTTTGTTGGTGCCAAGTTTAATCGAGAAAGAATGAAAGGGAGAGGCTCCAGGGGCTTTTAAACATCGTAGGCTGATTTTTTTTCTAAATGCCTGTCAACCATGACGTCACTTAAACCCCCATAGCTACCCTCCTGGGCCACGTATGCTGACCGTTGTGATGTTGTTGGAAAGCCTAGACCTTGGGCTGTGTTAGTGCCAAGTTTCATCGAGAAAGAATGAAGGGGAGAGGCTCCAGGGGCTTTTAAACATCGTAGGCTGATTTTTTTTTCTAAATGCCTGTCAACCATGACGTCACTTAAACCCCCATAGCTCCCCTCCTGGGCCACGTAGGCTGACCGTTGTTGTGTTGTTGGAAAGCCTAGACCTTGGGCTGTGTTAGTGCCAAGTTTCATCGAGAAAGAATGAAAGGGAGAGGCTCCAGGGGTTTTTAAACATCGTAGGCTGATATTTTTTTTCTAAATGCCTGTCAACCATGACGTCACTTAAACCCCCATAGCTCCCCTCCTGGGCCACGTAGGCTGACCTTTGTGGTGTTGTTGGAAAGCCTAGACCTTGGGCTGTGTTAGTGCCAAGTTTCATCGAGAAAGAATGAAGGGGAGAGGCTCCAGGGGCTTTTAAACATCGTAGGCTGATTTTTTTTTTCTAAATGCCTGTCAACCATGACGTCACTTAAACCCCCGTAGCTCCCCTCCTGGGCCACGTAGGCTGACCGTTGTGAAGTTGTTGGAAAGCCTAGACCTTGGACTTTGTTGGTGCCAAGTTTCATCGAGAAAGAATAATAGGGAGAGGCTCCAGGGGCTTTTAAACATCGTAGGCTGATTTTTTTTTCTAAATGCCTGTCAACCATGACGTCACTTAAACCCCCATAGCTCCCCTCCTGTGCCACGTAGGCTGACCGTTGTGGTGTTGTTGGAAAGCCTAGACCTTGGGCTTTGTTGGTGCCAAGTTTCATCGAGAAAGAATGAAGGGGAGAGGCTCAAGGGGCTTTTAAACATCGTAGGCTCATTTTTTTTTTCTAAATGCCTGTCAACCATGACGTCACTTAAACACCCATAGCTTCCCTCCTGGGCCACGTAGGCTGACCTTTGTGGTGATGTTGGAAAGCCTAGACCTTGGGCTTTGTTGGTGCCAAGTTTCATCGAGAAAGAATGAAAGAGAGAGGCTCCAGGGGCTTTTAAACATCGTAGGCTGATGTTTTTTTCTAAATGCCTGTCAACCATGACGTCACTTAAACCCCCATAGCTCCCCTCCTGGGCCACGTAGGCTGACCGTTGGGGTGTTGTTGGAAAGCCTAGACCTTGGACTTTGTTGGTGCCAAGTTTCATCGAGAAAGAATGAAAGGGAGAGGTTCCAGGGGCTTTTAAACATCGTAGGCTGATTTTTTTTTCTAAATGCCTGTCAACCATGACGTCACTTAAACCCCCGTAGCTCCCCTCCTGGGCCACGTAGGCTAACCGTTGTGGTGTTGTTGGAAAGCCTAGACCTTGGACTTTGTTGGTGCCAAGTTTCATCGAGAAAGAATAATAGGGAGAGGCTCCAGGGGCTTTTAAACATCGTAGGCTCATTTTTTTTTCTAAATGCCTGTCAACCATGACGTCACTTAAACACCCATAGCTACCCTCCTGGGCCACGTATGCTGACCGTTGTGATGTTGTTGGAAAGCCTAGACCTTGTGCTGTCTTAGTGCCAAGTTTCATCGAGAAAGAATGAAAGCGAGAGGCTCCAGGGGCTTTTAAACATCGTAGGCTGATTTTTTTTTCTAAATGCCTGTCAACCATGACGTCACTTAAACCCCCATAGCTCCCCTCCTGGGCCACGTAGGCTGACCTTTGTGGTGTTGTTGGAAAGCCTAGACCTTGGGCTGTGTTAGTGCCAAGTTTCATCGAGAAAGAATGAAGGGGAGAGGCTCAAGGGGCTTTTAAACATCGTAGGCTCATTTTTTTTTCTAAATGCCTGTCAACCATGACGTCACTTAAACCCCCATAGCTCCCCTCCTGTGCCACGTAGGCTGACCGTTGTGGTGTTGTTGGAAAGCCTAGACCTTGGGCTTTGTTGGTGCCAAGTTTCATCGAGAAAGAATGAAGGGGAGAGGCTCAAGGGGCTTTTAAACATCGTAGGCTGATTTTTTTTTCTAAATGCCTGTCAACCATGACGTCACTTAAACCCCCATAGCTCCCCTCCTGGGCCACGTAGGCTGACCGTTGTGGTGTTGTTGGAAAGCCTAGACCTTGGGCTGTGTTAGTGCCAAGTTTCATCGAGAAAGAATGAAAGGGAGAGGCTCCAGGGGTTTTTAAACATCGTAGGCTGATATTTTTTTTCTAAATGCCTGTCAACCATGACGTCACTTAAACCCCCGTAGCTCCCCTCCTGGGCCACGTAGGCTGACCGTTGTGAAGTTGTTGGAAAGCCTAGACCTTGGACTTTGTTGGTGCCAAGTTTCATCGAGAAAGAATAATAGGGAGAGGCTCCAGGGGCTTTTAAACATCGTAGGCTGATTTTTTTTTCTAAATGCCTGTCAACCATGACGTCACTTAAACCCCCATAGCTCCCCTCCTGTGCCATGTAGGCTGACCGTTGTGGTGTTGTTGGAAAGCCTAGACCTTGGGCTTTGTTGGTGCCAAGTTTCATCGAGAAAGAATGAAGGGGAGAGGCTCAAGGGGCTTTTAAACATCGTAGGCTCATTTTTTTTTCTAAATGCCTGTCAACCATGACGTCACTTAAACACCCATAGCTTCCCTCCTGGGCCACGTAGGCTGACCTTTGTGGTGATGTTGGAAAGCCTAGACCTTGGGCTTTGTTGGTGCCAAGTTTCATCGAGAAAGAATGAAAGGGAGAGGCTCCAGGGGCTTTTAAACATCGTAGGCTGATGTTTTTTTCTAAATGCCTGTCAACCATGACGTCACTTAAACCCCCATAGCTCCCCTCCTGGGCCACGTAGGCTGACCGTTGGGGTGTTGTTGGAAAGCCTAGACCTTGGACTTTGTTGGTGCCAAGTTTCATCGAGAAAGAATGAAAGGGAGAGGTTCCAGGGGCTTTTAAACATCGTAGGCTGATTTTTTTTTCTAAATGCCTGTCAACCATGACGTCACTTAAACCCCCGTAGCTCCCCTCCTGGGCCACGTAGGCTAACCGTTGTGGTGTTGTTGGAAAGCCTAGACCTTGGACTTTGTTGGTGCCAAGTTTCATCGAGAAAGAATAATAGGGAGAGGCTCCAGGGGCTTTTAAACATCGTAGGCTGATTTTTTTTTCTAAATGCCTGTCAACCATGACGTCACTTAAACCCCCATAGCTCCCCTCCTGGGCCACGTAGGCTGACCGTTGTGGTGTTGTTGGAAAGCCTAGACCTTGGGCTTTGTTGGTGCCAAGTTTCATCGAGAAAGAATGAAGGGGAGAGGCTCCAGGGGCTTTTAAACATCGTAGGCTCATTTTTTTTTCTAAATGCCTGTCAACCATGACGTCACTTAAACACCCATAGCTACCCTCCTGGGCCACGTATGCTGACCGTTGTGATGTTGTTGGAAAGCCTAGACCTTGTGCTGTCTTAGTGCCAAGTTTCATCGAGAAAGAATGAAAGGGAGAGGCTCCAGGGGCTTTTAAACATCGTAGGCTGATTTTTTTTTCTAAATGCCTGTCAACCATGACGTCACTTAAACCCCCATAGCTCCCCTCCTGGGCCACGTATGGTGACCGTTGTGGTGTTGTTGGAAAGCCTAGACCATGGGCTGTCTTAGTGCCAAGTTTCATCGAGAAAGAATGAAAGGGAGAGGCTCCAGGGGCTTTTAAACATCGTAGGCTGATTTTTTTTCTAAATGCCTGTCAACCATGACGTCACTTAAACCCCCATAGCTACCCTCCTGGGCCACGTATGCTGACCGTTGTGATGTTGTTGGAAAGCCTAGACCTTGGGCTGTGTTAGTGCCAAGTTTCATCGAGAAAGAATGAAGGGGAGAGGCTCCAGGGGCTTTTAAACATCGTAGGCTGATTTTTTTTTCTAAATGCCTGTCAACCATGACGTCACTTAAACACCCATAGCTCCCCTCCTGGGCCACGTAGGCTGACCTTTGTGGTGCTATTGGAAAGCCTAGACCTTGGGCTTTGTTGGTGCCAAGTTTAATCGAGAAAGAATGAAAGGGAGAGGCTCCAGGGGCTTTTAAACATCGTAGGCTGATTTTTTTTCTAAATGCCTGTCAACCATGACGTCACTTAAACCCCCATAGCTACCCTCCTGGGCCACGTATGCTGACCGTTGTGATGTTGTTGGAAAGCCTAGACCTTGGGCTGTGTTAGTGCCAAGTTTCATCGAGAAAGAATGAAGGGGAGAGGCTCCAGGGGCTTTTAAACATCGTAGGCTGATTTTTTTTTCTAAATGCCTGTCAACCATGACGTCACTTAAACCCCCATAGCTCCCCTCCTGGGCCACGTAGGCTGACCGTTGTTGTGTTGTTGGAAAGCCTAGACCTTGGGCTGTGTTAGTGCCAAGTTTCATCGAGAAAGAATGAAAGGGAGAGGCTCCAGGGGTTTTTAAACATCGTAGGCTGATATTTTTTTTCTAAATGCCTGTCAACCATGACGTCACTTAAACCCCCATAGCTCCCCTCCTGGGCCACGTAGGCTGACCTTTGTGGTGTTGTTGGAAAGCCTAGACCTTGGGCTGTGTTAGTGCCAAGTTTCATCGAGAAAGAATGAAGGGGAGAGGCTCCAGGGGCTTTTAAACATCGTAGGCTGATTTTTTTTTTCTAAATGCCTGTCAACCATGACGTCACTTAAACCCCCGTAGCTCCCCTCCTGGGCCACGTAGGCTGACCGTTGTGAAGTTGTTGGAAAGCCTAGACCTTGGACTTTGTTGGTGCCAAGTTTCATCGAGAAAGAATAATAGGGAGAGGCTCCAGGGGCTTTTAAACATCGTAGGCTGATTTTTTTTTCTAAATGCCTGTCAACCATGACGTCACTTAAACCCCCATAGCTCCCCTCCTGTGCCACGTAGGCTGACCGTTGTGGTGTTGTTGGAAAGCCTAGACCTTGGGCTTTGTTGGTGCCAAGTTTCATCGAGAAAGAATGAAGGGGAGAGGCTCAAGGGGCTTTTAAACATCGTAGGCTCATTTTTTTTTTCTAAATGCCTGTCAACCATGACGTCACTTAAACACCCATAGCTTCCCTCCTGGGCCACGTAGGCTGACCTTTGTGGTGATGTTGGAAAGCCTAGACCTTGGGCTTTGTTGGTGCCAAGTTTCATCGAGAAAGAATGAAAGAGAGAGGCTCCAGGGGCTTTTAAACATCGTAGGCTGATGTTTTTTTCTAAATGCCTGTCAACCATGACGTCACTTAAACCCCCATAGCTCCCCTCCTGGGCCACGTAGGCTGACCGTTGGGGTGTTGTTGGAAAGCCTAGACCTTGGACTTTGTTGGTGCCAAGTTTCATCGAGAAAGAATGAAAGGGAGAGGTTCCAGGGGCTTTTAAACATCGTAGGCTGATTTTTTTTTCTAAATGCCTGTCAACCATGACGTCACTTAAACCCCCGTAGCTCCCCTCCTGGGCCACGTAGGCTAACCGTTGTGGTGTTGTTGGAAAGCCTAGACCTTGGACTTTGTTGGTGCCAAGTTTCATCGAGAAAGAATAATAGGGAGAGGCTCCAGGGGCTTTTAAACATCGTAGGCTGATTTTTTTTTCTAAATGCCTGTCAACCATGACGTCACTTAAACCCCCATAGCTCCCCTCCTGGGCCACGTAGGCTGACCGTTGTGGTGTTGTTGGAAAGCCTAGACCTTGGGCTTTGTTGGTGCCAAGTTTCATCGAGAAAGAATGAAGGGGAGAGGCTCCAGGGGCTTTTAAACATCGTAGGCTCATTTTTTTTTCTAAATGCCTGTCAACCATGACGTCACTTAAACACCCATAGCTACCCTCCTGGGCCACGTATGCTGACCGTTGTGATGTTGTTGGAAAGCCTAGACCTTGTGCTGTCTTAGTGCCAAGTTTCATCGAGAAAGAATGAAAGGGAGAGGCTCCAGGGGCTTTTAAACATCGTAGGCTGATTTTTTTTTCTAAATGCCTGTCAACCATGACGTCACTTAAACCCCCATAGCTCCCCTCCTGGGCCACGTATGGTGACCGTTGTGGTGTTGTTGGAAAGCCTAGACCATGGGCTGTCTTAGTGCCAAGTTTCATCGAGAAAGAATGAAAGGGAGAGGCTCCAGGGGCTTTTTTTTTTAAATGCCTGTCAACCATGACGTCACTTAAACCCCCATAGCTCCCCTCCTGGGCGACGAATGCTGATGGTTGTGGTGTTGTTGGAAAGCCTAGACCTTGGGCTTTGCTGGTGCCAAGTTTCATCGAGAAAGAATGAAAGGGAGAGGCTCCAGGGGCTTTTAAACATCGTAGGCTGATGTTTTTTTCTAAATGCCTGTCAACCATGACGTCACTTAAACCCCCATAGCTCCCCTCCTGGGCCACGTAGGCTGACCGTTGGGGTGTTGTTGGAAAGCCTAGACCTTGGACTTTGTTGGTGCCAAGTTTCATCGAGAAAGAATGAAAGGGAGAGGCTCCAGGGGTTTTAAACATCGTAGGCTGATTTTTTTTTTCTAAATGCCTGTCAACCATGACGTCACTTAAACCCCCATAGCTCCCCTCCTGGGCCACGTAGGCTGACCTTTGTGGTGTTGTTGGAAAGCCTAGACCTTGGGCTTTGTTGTTGCCAAGTTTCATCGAGAAAGAATGAAGGGGAGAGGCTCCAGGGGCTTTTAAACATCGTAGGCTCATTTTTTTTTCTAAATGCCTGTCAACCATGACGTCACTTAAACACCCATAGCTTCCCTCCTGGGCCACGTAGGCTGACCTTTGTGGTGTTGTTGGAAAGCCTAGACCTTGGGCTTTGTTGGTGCCAAGTTTCAAGTTTCATCGAGAAAGAATGAAGGGGAGAGGCTCCAGGGGCTTTTAAACATCGTAGGCTGATTTTTTTTTCTAAATGCCTGTCAACCATGACGTCACTTAAACCCCCATAGCTCCCCTCGTGGGCCACGTGTGCTGACCATTGTGGTGTTGTTCGAAAGCCTAGACCTTGGACTTTGTTGGTGCCAAGTTTCATCGAGAAAGAATGAAAGGGAGAGGCTCCAAGGGCTTTTAAACATCGTAGGCTGATTTTTTTTCTAAATGCCTGTCAACCATGACGTCACTTAAACCCCCATAGCTCCCCTCCTGTGCCACGTAGGCTGACCGTTGTGGTGTTGTTGGAAAGCCTAGACCTTGGACTTTGTTGGTGCCAAGTTTCATCGAGAAATAATGAAGGGGAGAGGCTCCAGGGGCTTTTAAACATCGTAGGCTGATTTTTTTTCTAAAGGCCTGTCAACCATGACGTCACTTAAACCCCCATAGCTCCCCTATTGGGCCACGTCTGGTGACCGTTGTGGTGTTGTTGGAAAGCCTAGACCTTGGGCTGTCTTAGTGCCAAGTTTCATCGAGAAAGAATGAAAGGGAGAGGCTCCAGGGGCTTTTAAACATCGTAGGTTGATTTTTTTTCTAAATGCCTGTCAACCATGACGTCACTTAAACCCCCATAGCTACCCTCCTGGGCCTCGTATGCTGACCGGTGTGATGTTGTTGGAAAGCCTAGACCTCGGGCTTTGTTGGTGCCAAGCTTCATCGAGAAAGAATGAAAGGGAGACGCTCCAGGGGCTTTTAAACATCGTAGGCTGATTTTTTTTTCTAAATGCCTGTCAACCATGACGTCACTTAAACACCCATAGCTCCCCTCCTGGGCCACGTAGGCTGACCTTTGTGGTGCTGTTGGAAAGCCTAGACCTTGGGCTTTGTTGGTGCCAAGTTTCATCGAGAAAGAATGAAAGGGAGAGGCTCCAGGGGCTTTTAAACATCGTAGGCTGATTTTTTTTCTAAATGCCTGTCAACCATGACGTCACTTAAACACCCATAGCTCCCCTCCTGGGCCACGTAGGCTGACCGTTGTGAAGTTGTTGGAAAGCCTAGACCTTGGACTTTGTTGGTGCCAAGTTTCATCGAGAAAGAATGAAAGGGAGAGGCTCCAGGGGCTTTTAAACATCGTAGGCTGATTTTTTTTTCTAAATGCCTGTCAACCATGACGTCACTTAAACCCCCATAGCTCCCCTCCTGGGCCACGTATGGTGACCGTTGTGGTGTTGTTGGAAAGCCTAGACCATGGGCTGTCTTAGTGCCAAGTTTCATCGAGAAAGAATGAAAGGGAGAGGCTCCAGGGGCTTTTAAACATCGTAGGCTGATTTTTTTTCTAAATGCCTGTCAACCATGACGTCACTTAAACCCCCATAGCTACCCTCCTGGGCCACGTATGCTGACCGTTGTGATGTTGTTGGAAAGCCTAGACCTTGGGCTGTGTTAGTGCCAAGTTTCATCGAGAAAGAATGAAGGGGAGAGGCTCCAGGGGCTTTTAAACATCGTAGGCTGATTTTTTTTTTCTAAATGCCTGTCAACCATGACGTCACTTAAACCCCCGTAGCTCCCCTCCTGGGCCACGTAGGCTGACCGTTGTGGTGTTGTTGGAAAGCCTAGACCTTGGACTTTGTTGGTGCCAAGTTTCATCGAGAAAGAATAATAGGGAGAGGCTCCAGGGGCTTTTAAACATCGTAGGCTGATTTTTTTTTCTAAATGCCTGTCAACCATGACGTCACTTAAACCCCCATAGCTCCCCTCCTGGGCCACGTAGGCTGACCGTTGTGGTGTTGTTGGAAAGCCTAGACCTTGGGCTGTGTTAGTGCCAAGTTTCATCGAGAAAGAATGAAAGGGAGAGGCTCCAGGGGTTTTTAAACATCGTAGGCTGATATTTTTTTTCTAAATGCCTGTCAACCATGACGTCACTTAAACCCCCATAGCTCCCCTCCTGGGCCACGTAGGCTGACCTTTGTGGAGTTGTTGGAAAGCCTAGACCTTGGGCTGTGTTAGTGCCAAGTTTCATCGAGAAAGAATGAAGGGGAGAGGCTCCAGGGGCTTTTAAACATCGTAGGCTGATTTTTTTTTTCTAAATGCCTGTCAACCATGACGTCACTGAAACCCCCGTAGCTCCCCTCCTGGGCCACGTAGGCTGACCGTTGTGAAGTTGTTGGAAAGCCTAGACCTTGGACTTTGTTGGTGCCAAGTTTCATCGAGAAAGAATAATAGGGAGAGGCTCCAGGGGCTTTTAAACATCGTAGGCTGATTTTTTTTTCTAAATGCCTGTCAACCATGACGTCACTTAAACCCCCATAGCTCCCCTCCTGTGCCACGTAGGCTGACCGTTGTGGTGTTGTTGGAAAGCCTAGACCTTGGGCTTTGTTGGTGCCAAGTTTCATCGAGAAAGAATGAAGGGGAGAGGCTCAAGGGGCTTTTAAACATCGTAGGCTCATTTTTTTTTTCTAAATGCCTGTCAACCATGACGTCACTTAAACACCCATAGCTTCCCTCCTGGGCCACGTAGGCTGACCTTTGTGGTGATGTTGGAAAGCCTAGACCTTGGGCTTTGTTGGTGCCAAGTTTCATCGAGAAAGAATGAAAGGGAGAGGCTCCAGGGGCTTTTAAACATCGTAGGCTGATGTTTTTTTCTAAATGCCTGTCAACCATGACGTCACTTAAACCCCCATAGCTCCCCTCCTGGGCCACGTAGGCTGACCGTTGGGGTGTTGTTGGAAAGCCTAGACCTTGGACTTTGTTGGTGCCAAGTTTCATCGAGAAAGAATAATAGGGAGAGGCTCCAGGGGCTTTTAAACATCGTAGGCTGATTTTTTTTTCTAAATGCCTGTCAACCATGACGTCACTTAAACCCCCATAGCTCCCCTCCTGGGCCACGTAGGCTGACCGTTGTGGTGTTGTTGGAAAGCCTAGACCTTGGGCTTTGTTGGTGCCAAGTTTCATCGAGAAAGAATGAAGGGGAGAGGCTCAAGGGGCTTTTAAACATCGTAGACTCATTTTTTTTTCTAAATGCCTGTCAACCATGACGTCACTTAAACAGCCATAGCTTCCCTCCTGGGCCACGTAGGCTGACCTTTGTGGTGATGTTGGAAAGCCTAGACCTTGGGCTTTGTTGGTGCCACGTTTCATCGAGAAAGAATGAAAGGGAGAGGCTCCAGGGGCTTTTAAACATCGTAGGCTGATGTTTTTTTCTAAATGCCTGTCAACCATGACGTCACTTAAACCCCCATAGCTCCCCTCCTGGGCCACGTAGGCTGACCGTTGGGGTGTTGTTGGAAAGTCTAGACCTTGGACTTTGTTGGTGCCAAGTTTCATCGAGAAAGAATGAAAGGGAGAGGCTCCAGGGGCTTTTAAACATCGTAGGCTGATTTTTTTTTCTAAATGCCTGTCAACCATGACGTCACTTAAACACCCATAGCTCCCCTCCTGGGCCACGTATGCTGACCTTTGTGGTGTTCTTGGAAAGCCTAGACCTTGGGCTTTGTTGGTGCCAAGTTTCATCGAGAAAGAATGAAAGGGCGAGGCTCCAGGGGCTTTTAAACATCGTAGGCTGATTTTTTTTCTAAATGCCTGTCAACCATGACGTCACTTAAACCCCCATGGCTCCCCTCCTGGGCCACATAGGCTGACCTTTGTGGTGTTGTTGGAAAGCCTAGACCTTGGGCTGTGTTAGTGCCAAGTTTCATCGAGAAAGAATGAAAGGGAGAGGCTCCAGGGGCTTTTAAACATCGTAGGCTGATGTTTTTTTCTAAATGCCTGTCAACCATGACGTCATTTAAACCCCCATAGCTCCCTTCATGGGCCACGTAGGCTGACCGTTGTGGTGTTGTTGGAAAGCCTAGACCTTGGGCTGTGTTAGTGCCAAGTTTCATCGAGAAAGAATGAAAGGGAGAGGCTCCAGGGGTTTTTAAACATCGTAGGCTGATATTTTTTTTCTAAATGCCTGTCAACCATGACGTCACTTAAACCCCCATAGCTCCCCTCCTGGGCCACGTAGGCTGACCTTTGTGGTGTTGTTCGAAAGCCTAGACCTTGGGCTGTGTTAGTGCCAAGTTTCATCGAGAAAGAATGAAGGGGAGAGGCTCCAGGGGCTTTTAAACATTGTAGGCTGATTTTTTTTTTCTAAATGCCTGTCAACCATGACGTCACTTAAACCCCCGTAGCTCCCCTCCTGGGCCACGTAGGCTGACCGTTGTGGTGTTGTTGGAAAGCCTAGACCTTGGACTTTGTTGGTGCCAAGTTTCATCGAGAAAGAATAATAGGGAGAGGCTCCAGGGGCTTTTAAACATCGTAGGCTGATTTTTTTTTCTAAATGCCTGTCAACCATGACGTCACTTAAACCCCCATAGCTCCCCTCCTGGGCCACGTAGGCTGACCGTTGTGGTGTTGTTGGAAAGCCTAGACCTTGGGCTGTGTTAGTGCCAAGTTTCATCGAGAAAGAATGAAAGGGAGAGGCTCCAGGGGTTTTTAAACATCGTAGGCTGATATTTTTTTTCTAAATGCCTGTCAACCATGACGTCACTTAAACCCCCATAGCTCCCCTCCTGGGCCACGTAGGCTGACCTTTGTGGTGTTGTTGGAAAGCCTAGACCTTGGGCTGTGTTAGTGCCAAGTTTCATCGAGAAAGAATGAAGGGGAGAGGCTCCAGGGGCTTTTAAACATCGTAGGCTGATTTTTTTTTTCTAAATGCCTGTCAACCATGACGTCACTTAAACCCCCGTAGCTCCCCTCCTGGGCCACGTAGGCTGACCGTTGTGAAGTTGTTGGAAAGCCTAGACCTTGGACTTTGTTGGTGCCAAGTTTCATCGAGAAAGAATAATAGGGAGAGGCTCCAGGGGCTTTTAAACATCGTAGGCTGATTTTTTTTTCTAAATGCCTGTCAACCATCAAGTCACTTAAACCACCCATAGCTCCCTCTTGGGCCACGTAGGCTGACCGTTGTGGTGTTGTTGGAAAGCCTAGACCTTGAGCTTTGTTGGTGCCAAGTTTCATCGAGAAAGAATAATAGGGAGAGGCTCCAGGGGCTTTTAAACATCGTAGGCTGATTTTTTTTTTTTAAATGCCTGTCAACCATGACGTCATTTAAAACCCCATAGCTCCCCTCCTGGGCCACGTATGCTGACCGTTGTGGTGTTGTTGGAAAGCCTAGACCTTGGGCTGTGTTAGTGCCAAGTTTCATCGAGAAAGAATGAAAGGGAGAGGCTCCAGGGGCTTTTAAACATCGTAGGCTGATTTTGTTTTCTAAATGCCTGTCAACCATGACGTCACTTAAACCCCCCATAACTCCCCTCCTGGGCCACCTAGGCTGACCGTTGTGGTGTTGTTGGAAAGCCTAGACCTTGATCTTTGTTGGTGCCAAGTTTCATCGAGAAAGAATAATAGAGAGAGGCTCCAGGGGCTTTTAAACATCGTAGGCTGATTTTTTTTTTCTAAATGCCTGTCAACCATGACGTCACTTAAACCCCCATAGCTCCCCTCCTGGGCCACGTATGCTGACCGTTGTGGTGTTGTTGAAAAGCCTAGACCTTGGGCTGTGTTAGTGCCAAGTTTCATCGAGAAAGAATGAAAGGGAGAGGCTCCAGGGGCTTTTAAACATCGTAGGCTGATATTTTTTTTCTAAATGCCTGTCAACCATGACGTCACTTAAACCCCCATAGCTCCCCTCCTGGGCCACGTAGGCTGACTTTTGTGGTGTTGTTGGAAAGCCTAGACCTTGGGCTGTGTTAGTGCCAAGTTTCATCGAGAAAGAATGAAGGGGAGAGGCTCCAGGGGCTTTTAAACATCGTAGGCTGATTTTTTTTTTCTAAATGCCTGTCAACCATGACGTCACTTAAACCCCCGTAGCTCCCCTCCTGGGCCACGTAGGCTGACCGTTGTGGTGTTGTTGGAAAGCCTAGACCTTGGACTTTGTTGGTGCCAAGTTTCATCGAGAAAGAATAATAGGGAGAGGCTCCAGGGGCTTTTAAACATCGTAGGCTGATTTTTTTTCTAAATGCCTGTCAACCATGACGTCACTTAAACCCCCATAGCTCCCCTCCTCGGCCACGTGGGCTGACCTTTGTGGTGTTGTTGGAAAGCCTAGACCTTGGGCTTTGTTGTTGCCAAGTTTCATCGAGAAAGAATGAAAGGGAGAGGCTCCAGGGGCTTTTAAACATCGTAGGCTGATTTTGTTTTCTAAATGCCTGTCAACCATGACGTCATTTAAACCCCCCATAACTCCCCTCCTGGGCCACCTAGGCTGACCGTTGTGGTGTTGTTGGAAAGCCTAGATTTTGGTCTTTGTTGGTGCCAAGTTTCATCGAGAAAGAATAATAGAGAGAGGCTCCAGGGGCTTTTAAACATCGTAGGCTGATTTTTTTTTTCTAAATGCCTGTCAACCATGACGTCACTTAAACCCCCGTAGCTCCCCTCCTGGGCCACGTAGGCTGACCGTTGTGGTGTTGTTGGAAAGCCTAGACCTTGGACTTTGTTGGTGCCAAGATTCATCGAGAAAGAATAATAGGGAGAGGCTCCAGGGGCTTTTAAACATCGTAGGCTGATTTTGTTTCTAAATGCCTGTCAACCATGACGTCACTTAAACCCCCATAGCTCCCCTCCTGGGCCACGTATGCTGACCGTTGTGGTGTTGTTGGAAAGCCTAGACCTTGGGCTGTGTTAGTGCCAAGTTTCATCGAGAAAGAATGAAGGGGAGAGGCTCCAGGGGCTTTTAAACATCGTAGGCTGATTTTTTTTTCTAAATGCCTGTCAACCATGACGTCACTTAAACCCCCATAGCTCCCCTCCTGGGCCACGTATGCTGACCGTTGTGGTGTTGTTGGAAAGCCTAGACCTTGGACTTTGTTGGTGCCAAGATTCATCGAGAAAGAATAATAGGGAGAGGCTCCAGGGGCTTTTAAACATCGTAGGCTGATTTTGTTTCTAAATGCCTGTCAACCATGACGTCACTTAAACCCCCATAGCTCCCCTCCTGGGCCACGTAGGCTGACCTTTGTGGTGTTGTTGGAAAGTCTAGACCTTGGGCTTTGTTGGTGCCAAGTTTCATCGAGAAAGAATGAAAGGGAGAGGCTCCAGGGGCTTTTAAACATCGTAGGCTGATGTTTTTTTCTAAATGCCTGTCAACCATGACGTCACTTAAACCCCCATAGCTCCCCTCCTGGGCGACGAATGCTGATGGTTGTGGTGTTGTTGGAAAGCCTAGACCTTGGGCTTTGTTGGTGCCAAGTTTCATCGAGAAAGAATGAAGGGGAGAGGCTCAAGGGGCTTTTAAACATCGTAGGCTGATTTTTTTTTCTAAATGCCTGTCAACCATGACGTCACTTAAACCCCCATAGCTCCCCTCCTGGGCCACGTAGGCTGACCGTTGTGGTGTTGTTGGAAAGCCTAGACCTTGGGCTTTGTTGGTGCCAAGTTTCATCTAAAAAGAATGAAAGGGAGAGGCTCCAGGGGCTTTTAAACATCGTAGGCTGATTTTTTTTTCTAAATGCCTGTCAACCATGACGTCACTTAAACCACCCATAGCTCCATCCTGGGCCACGTAGGCTGACCGTTGTGGTGTTGTTGGAAAGCCTAGACCTTGAGCTTTGTTGGTGCCAAGTTTCATCGCGAAAGAATAATAGGGAGAGGCTCCAGGGGCTTTTAAACATCGTAGGCTGATATTTTTTTTCTAAATGCCTGTCAACCATGACGTCATTTAAACCCCCATAGCTCCCCTCATGGGCCACGTAGGCTGACTGTTGGGGTGTTGTTGGAAAGCCTAGACCTTGGACTTTGTTGGTGCCAAGTTTCATCGAGAAAGAATAATAGGGAGAGGCTCCAGGGGCTTTTAAACATCGTAGGCTGATTTTGTTTTCTAAATGCCTGTCAACCATGACGTCACTTAAACCCCCCATAACTCCCCTCCTGGGCCACCTAGGCTGACCGTTGTGGTGTTGTTGGAAAGCCTAGACCTTGATCTTTGTTGGTGCCAAGTTTCATCGATAAAGAATGAAAGGGAGAGGCTCCAGGGGTTTTTAAACATCGTAGGCTGATATTTTTTTTCTAAATGCCTGTCAACCATGACGTCACTTAAACCCCCATAGCTCCCCTCCTGGGCCACGTAGGCTGACCTTTGTGGTGTTGTTGGAAAGCCTAGACCTCGGGCTGTGTTAGTGCCAAGTTTCATCAAGAAAGAATGAAGGGGAGAGGCTCCAGGGGCTTTTAAACATCGTAGGCTGATTTTTTTTTTCTAAATGCCTGTCAACCATGACGTCACTTAAACCCCCGTAGCTCCCCTCCTGGGCCACGTAGGCTGACCGTTGTGGTGTTGTTGGAAAGCCTAGACCTTGGACTTTGTTGGTGCCAAGTTTCATCGAGAAAGAATAATAGCGAGAGGCTCCAGGGGCTTTTAAACATCGTAGGCTGATTTTTTTTTTCTAAATGCCTGTCAACCATGACGTCACTTAAACACCCATAGCTCCCCTCCTGGGCCACGTATGCTGACCTTTGTGGTGTTGTTGGAAAGCCTAGACCTTGGGCTTTGTTGGTGCCAAGTTTCATCAAGAAAGAATGAAAGGGCGAGGCTCCAGGGGCTTTTAAACATCGTAGGCTGATTTTTTTTCTAAATGCCTGTCAACCATGACGTCACTTAAACCCCCATGGCTCCCCTCCTGGGGCACGTAGGCTGACCGTTGTGGTGTTGTTGGAAAGCCTAGACCTTGGGCTTTGTTGGTGCCAAGTTTCATCTAAAAAGAATGAAAGGGAGAGGCTCCAGGGGCTTTTAAACATCGTAGGCTGATTTTTTTTTCTAAATGCCTGTCAACCATCAAGTCACTTAAACCACCCATAGCTCCCTCTTGGGCCACGTAGGCTGACCGTTGTGGTGTTGTTGGAAAGCCTAGACCTTGAGCTTTGTTGGTGCCAAGTTTCATCGAGAAAGAATAATAGGGAGAGGCTCCAGGGGCTTTTAAACATCGTAGGCTGATTTTTTTTTTTTAAATGCCTGTCAACCATGACGTCATTTAAACCCCCATAGCTCCCCTCCTGGGCCACGTATGCTGACCGTTGTGGTGTTGTTGGAAAGCCTAGACCTTGGGCTGTGTTAGTGCCAAGTTTCATCGAGAAAGAATGAAAGGGAGAGGCTCCAGGGGCTTTTAAACATCGTAGGCTGATTTTGTTTTCTAAATGCCTGTCAACCATGACGTCACTTAAACCCCCCATAACTCCCCTCCTGGGCCACCTAGGCTGACCGTTGTGGTGTTGTTGGAAAGCCTAGACCTTGATCTTTGTTGGTGCCAAGTTTCATCGAGAAAGAATAATAGAGAGAGGCTCCAGGGGCTTTTAAACATCGTAGGCTGATTTTTTTTTTCTAAATGCCTGTCAACCATGACGTCACTTAAACCCCCATAGCTCCCCTCCTGGGCCACGTATGCTGACCGTTGTGGTGTTGTTGGAAAGCCTAGACCTTGGGCTTTGTTGGTGCCAAGTTTCATCGAGAAAGAATGAAGGGGAGAGGCTCAAGGGGCTTTTAAACATCGTAGGCTCATTTTTTTTTCTAAATGCCTGTCAACCATGACGTCACTTAAACCCCCATAGCTCCCCTCCTGGGCCACGTAGGCTGACCGTTGGGGTGTTGTTGGAAAGCCTAGACCTTGGACTTTGTTGGTGCCAAGTTTCATCGAGAAAGAATAATAGGGAGAGGCTCCAGGGGCTTTTAAACATCGTAGGCTGATTTTTTTTTTTTAAATGCCTGTCAACCATGACGTCATTTAAACCCCCATAGCTCCCCTCCTGGGCCACGTATGCTGACCGTTGTGGCGTTGTTGGAAAGCCTAGACCTTGGGCTTTGTTGGTGCCAAGTTTCATCGAGAAAGAATGAAAGGGAGAGGCTCCAGGGGCTTTTAAACATCGTAGGCTGATGTTTTTTTCTAAATGCCTGTCAACCATGACGTCACTTAAACCCCCATAGCCCCCCTCCTGGGCCACGTAGGCTGACCGTTGGGGTGTTGTTGGAAAGCCTAGACCTTGGACTTTGTTGGTGCCAAGTTTCATCGAGAAAGAATAATAGGGAGAGGCTCCAGGGGCTTTTAAACATCGTAGGCTGATTTTTTTTTCTAAATGCCTGTCAACCATGACGTCACTTAAACCCCCATAGCTCCCCTCCTGGGCCACGTAGGCTGACCGTTGTGGTGTTGTTGGAAAGCCTAGACCTTGGGCTTTGTTGGTGCCAAGTTTCATCGAGAAAGAATGAAGGGGAGAGGCTCAAGGGGCTTTTAAACATCGTAGGCTCATTTTTTTTTCTAAATGCCTGTCAACCATGACGTCACTTAAACAGCCATAGCTTCCCTCCTGGGCCACGTAGGCTGACCTTTGTGGTGATGTTGGAAAGCCTAGACCTTGGGCTTTGTTGGTGCCACGTTTCATCGAGAAAGAATGAAAGGGCGAGGCTCCAGGGGCTTTTAAACATCGTAGGCTGATTTTTTTTCTAAATGCCTGTCAACCATGACGTCACTTAAACCCCCATGGCTCCCCTCCTGGGCCACATAGGCTGACCTTTGTGGTGTTGTTGGAAAGCCTAGACCTTGGGCTGTGTTAGTGCCAAGTTTCATCGAGAAAGAATGAAAGGGAGAGGCTCCAGGGGCTTTTAAACATCGTAGGCTGATTTTTTTTTCTAAATGCCTGTCAACCATGACGTCACTTAAACACCCATAGCTCCCCTCCTGGGCCACGTATGCTGACCTTTGTGGTGTTGTTGGAAAGCCTAGACCTTGGGCTTTGTTGGTGCCACGTTTCATCGAGAAAGAATGAAGGGGAGAGGCTCAAGGGGCTTTTAAACATCGTAGGCTCATTTTTTTTTCTAAATGCCTGTCAACCATGACGTCACTTAAACCCCCATAGCTCCCCTCCTGGGCCACGTATGCTGACCGTTGTGGCGTTGTTGGAAAGCCTAGACCTTGGGCTTTGTTGGTGCCAAGTTTCATCGAGAAAGAATGAAAGGGAGAGGCTCCAGGGGCTTTTAAACATCGTAGGCTGATGTTTTTTTCTAAATGCCTGTCAACCATGACGTCACTTAAACCCCCATAGCTCCCCTCCTGGGCCACGTAGGCTGACCGTTGGGGTGTTGTTGGAAAGCCTAGACCTTGGACTTTGTTGCTGCCAAGTTTCATCGAGAAAGAATAATAGGGAGAGGCTCCAGGGGCTTTTAAACATCGTAGGCTGATTTTTTTTTCTAAATGCCTGTCAACCATGACGTCACTTAAACCCCCATAGCTCCCCTCCTGGGCCACGTAGGCTGACCGTTGTGGTGTTGTTGGAAAGCCTAGACCTTGGGCTTTGTTGGTGCCAAGTTTCATCGAGAAAGAATGAAGGGGAGAGGCTCAAGGGGCTTTTAAACATCGTAGGCTCATTTTTTTTTCTAAATGCCTGTCAACCATGACGTCACTTAAACAGCCATAGCTCCCCTCCTGGGCCACGTAGGCTGACCGTTGTGGTGTTGTTGGAAAGCCTAGACCTTGGGCTTTGTTGGTGCCACGTTTCATCGAGAAAGAATGAAAGGGAGAGGCTCCAGGGGCTTTTAAACATCGTAGGCTGATTTTTTTTTCTAAATGCCTGTCAACCATGACGTCACTTAAACACCCATAGCTCCCCTCCTGGGCCACGTATGCTGACCTTTGTGGTGTTGTTGGAAAGCCTAGACCTTGGGCTTTGTTGGTGCCAAGTTTCATCGAGAAAGAATGAAAGGGCGAGGCTCCAGGGGCTTTTAAACATCGTAGGCTGATTTTTTTTCTAAATGCCTGTCAACCATGACGTCACTTAAACCCCCATGGCTCCCCTCCTGGGCCACATAGGCTGACCTTTGTGGTGTTGTTGGAAAGCCTAGACCTTGGGCTGTGTTAGTGCCAAGTTTCATCGAGAAAGAATGAAAGGGAGAGGCTCCAGGGGCTTTTAAACATCGTAGGCTGATGTTTTTTTCTAAATGCCTGTCAACCATGACGTCATTTAAACCCCCATAGCTCCCTTCATGGGCCACGTAGGCTGACCGTTGTGGTGTTGTTGGAAAGCCTAGACCTTGGGCTGTGTTAGTGCCAAGTTTCATCGAGAAAGAATGAAAGGGAGAGGCTCCAGGGGTTTTTAAACATCGTAGGCTGATATTTTTTTTCTAAATGCCTGTCAACCATGACGTCACTTAAACCCCCATAGCTCCCCTCCTGGGCCACGTAGGCTGACCTTTGTGGTGTTGTTCGAAAGCCTAGACCTTGGGCTGTGTTAGTGCCAAGTTTCATCGAGAAAGAATGAAGGGGAGAGGCTCCAGGGGCTTTTAAACATCGTAGGCTGATTTTTTTTTTCTAAATGCCTGTCAACCATGACGTCACTTAAACCCCCGTAGCTCCCCTCCTGGGCCACGTAGGCTGACCGTTGTGGTGTTGTTGGAAAGCCTAGACCTTGGACTTTGTTGGTGCCAAGTTTCATCGAGAAAGAATAATAGGGAGAGGCTCCAGGGGCTTTTAAACATCGTAGGCTGATTTTTTTTTCTAAATGCCTGTCAACCATGACGTCACTTAAACCCCCATAGCTCCCCTCCTGGGCCACGTAGGCTGACCGTTGTGGTGTTGTTGGAAAGCCTAGACCTTGGGCTGTGTTAGTGCCAAGTTTCATCGAGAAAGAATGAAAGGGAGAGGCTCCAGGGGTTTTTAAACATCGTAGGCTGATATTTTTTTTCTAAATGCCTGTCAACCATGACGTCACTTAAACCCCCATAGCTCCCCTCCTGGGCCACGTAGGCTGACCTTTCTGGTGTTGTTGGAAAGCCTAGACCTTGGGCTGTGTTAGTGCCAAGTTTCATCGAGAAAGAATGAAGGGGAGAGGCTCCAGGGGCTTTTAAACATCGTAGGCTGATTTTTTTTTTCTAAATGCCTGTCAACCATGACGTCACTTAAACCCCCGTAGCTCCCCTCCTGGGCCACGTAGGCTGACCGTTGTGAAGTTCTTGGAAAGCCTAGACCTTGGACTTTGTTGGTGCCAAGTTTCATCGAGAAAGAATAATAGGGAGAGGCTCCAGGGGCTTTTAAACATCGTAGGCTGATTTTTTTTTCTAAATGCCTGTCAACCATCAAGTCACTTAAACCACCCATAGCTCCCTCTTGGGCCACGTAGGCTGACCGTTGTGGTGTTGTTGGAAAGCCTAGACCTTGAGCTTTGTTGGTGCCAAGTTTCATCGAGAAAGAATAATAGGGAGAGGCTCCAGGGGCTTTTAAACATCGTAGGCTGATTTTTTTTTTTTAAATGCCTGTCAACCATGACGTCATTTAAAACCCCATAGCTCCCCTCCTGGGCCACGTATGCTGACCGTTGTGGTGTTGTTGGAAAGCCTAGACCTTGGGCTGTGTTAGTGCCAAGTTTCATCGAGAAAGAATGAAAGGGAGAGGCTCCAGGGGCTTTTAAACATCGTAGGCTGATTTTGTTTTCTAAATGCCTGTCAACCATGACGTCACTTAAACCCCCCATAACTCCCCTCCTGGGCCACCTAGGCTGACCGTTGTGGTGTTGTTGGAAAGCCTAGACCTTGATCTTTGTTGGTGCCAAGTTTCATCGAGAAAGAATAATAGAGAGAGGCTCCAGGGGCTTTTAAACATCGTAGGCTGATTTTTTTTTTCTAAATGCCTGTCAACCATGACGTCACTTAAACCCCCATAGCTCCCCTCCTGGGCCACGTATGCTGACCGTTGTGGTGTTGTTGAAAAGCCTAGACCTTGGGCTGTGTTAGTGCCAAGTTTCATCGAGAAAGAATGAAAGGGAGAGGCTCCAGGGGCTTTTAAACATCGTAGGCTGATATTTTTTTTCTAAATGCCTGTCAACCATGACGTCACTTAAACCCCCATAGCTCCCCTCCTGGGCCACGTAGGCTGACTTTTGTGGTGTTGTTGGAAAGCCTAGACCTTGGGCTGTGTTAGTGCCAAGTTTCATCGAGAACGAATGAAGGGGAGAGGCTCCAGGGGCTTTTAAACATCGTAGGCTGATTTTTTTTTTCTAAATGCCTGTCAACCATGACGTCACTTAAACCCCCGTAGCTCCCCTCCTGGGCCACGTAGGCTGACCGTTGTGGTGTTGTTGGAAAGCCTAGACCTTGGACTTTGTTGGTGCCAAGTTTCATCGAGAAAGAATAATAGGGAGAGGCTCCAGGGGCTTTTAAACATCGTAGGCTGATTTTTTTTCTAAATGCCTGTCAACCATGACGTCACTTAAACCCCCATAGCTCCCCTCCTCGGCCACGTGGGCTGACCTTTGTGGTGTTGTTGGAAAGCCTAGACCTTGGGCTTTGTTGTTGCCAAGTTTCATCGAGAAAGAATGAAAGGGAGAGGCTCCAGGGGCTTTTAAACATCGTAGGCTGATTTTGTTTTCTAAATGCCTGTCAACCATGACGTCATTTAAACCCCCCATAACTCCCCTCCTGGGCCACCTAGGCTGACCGTTGTGGTGTTGTTGGAAAGCCTAGATTTTGGTCTTTGTTGGTGCCAAGTTTCATCGAGAAAGAATAATAGAGAGAGGCTCCAGGGGCTTTTAAACATCGTAGGCTGATTTTTTTTTTCTAAATGCCTGTCAACCATGACGTCACTTAAACCCCCGTAGCTCCCCTCCTGGGCCACGTAGGCTGACCGTTGTGGTGTTGTTGGAAAGCCTAGACCTTGGACTTTGTTGGTGCCAAGATTCATCGAGAAAGAATAATAGGGAGAGGCTCCAGGGGCTTTTAAACATCGTAGGCTGATTTTGTTTCTAAATGCCTGTCAACCATGACGTCACTTAAACCCCCATAGCTCCCCTCCTGGGCCACGTATGCTGACCGTTGTGGTGTTGTTGGAAAGCCTAGACCTTGGGCTGTGTTAGTGCCAAGTTTCATCGAGAAAGAATGAAGGGGAGAGGCTCCAGGGGCTTTTAAACATCGTAGGCTGATTTTTTTTTCTAAATGCCTGTCAACCATGACGTCACTTAAACCCCCATAGCTCCCCTCCTGGGCCACGTATGCTGACCGTTGTGGTGTTGTTGGAAAGCCTAGACCTTGGACTTTGTTGGTGCCAAGATTCATCGAGAAAGAATAATAGGGAGAGGCTCCAGGGGCTTTTAAACATCGTAGGCTGATTTTGTTTCTAAATGCCTGTCAACCATGACGTCACTTAAACCCCCATAGCTCCCCTCCTGGGCCACGTAGGCTGACCTTTGTGGTGTTGTTGGAAAGTCTAGACCTTGGGCTTTGTTGGTGCCAAGTTTCATCGAGAAAGAATGAAAGGGAGAGGCTCCAGGGGCTTTTAAACATCGTAGGCTGATGTTTTTTTCTAAATGCCTGTCAACCATGACGTCACTTAAACCCCCATAGCTCCCCTCCTGGGCGACGAATGCTGATGGTTGTGGTGTTGTTGGAAAGCCTAGACCTTGGGCTTTGTTGGTGCCAAGTTTCATCGAGAAAGAATGAAGGGGAGAGGCTCAAGGGGCTTTTAAACATCGTAGGCTGATTTTTTTTTCTAAATGCCTGTCAACCATGACGTCACTTAAACCCCCATAGCTCCCCTCCTGGGCCACGTAGGCTGACCGTTGTGGTGTTGTTGGAAAGCCTAGACCTTGGGCTTTGTTGGTGCCAAGTTTCATCTAAAAAGAATGAAAGGGAGAGGCTCCAGGGGCTTTTAAACATCGTAGGCTGATTTTTTTTTCTAAATGCCTGTCAACCATGACGTCACTTAAACCACCCATAGCTCCATCCTGGGCCACGTAGGCTGACCGTTGTGGTGTTGTTGGAAAGCCTAGACCTTGAGCTTTGTTGGTGCCAAGTTTCATCGCGAAAGAATAATAGGGAGAGGCTCCAGGGGCTTTTAAACATCGTAGGCTGATATTTTTTTTCTAAATGCCTGTCAACCATGACGTCATTTAAACCCCCATAGCTCCCCTCATGGGCCACGTAGGCTGACTGTTGGGGTGTTGTTGGAAAGCCTAGACCTTGGACTTTGTTGGTGCCAAGTTTCATCGAGAAAGAATAATAGGGAGAGGCTCCAGGGGCTTTTAAACATCGTAGGCTGATTTTGTTTTCTAAATGCCTGTCAACCATGACGTCACTTAAACCCCCCATAACTCCCCTCCTGGGCCACCTAGGCTGACCGTTGTGGTGTTGTTGGAAAGCCTAGACCTTGATCTTTGTTGGTGCCAAGTTTCATCGATAAAGAATGAAAGGGAGAGGCTCCAGGGGTTTTTAAACATCGTAGGCTGATATTTTTTTTCTAAATGCCTGTCAACCATGACGTCACTTAAACCCCCATAGCTCCCCTCCTGGGCCACGTAGGCTGACCTTTGT
This sequence comes from Microchrysa polita, assembly GCA_949715475.1. Lineage (NCBI taxonomy): Eukaryota > Metazoa > Arthropoda > Insecta > Diptera > Stratiomyidae > Microchrysa > Microchrysa polita. The sequence continues at coordinate 44,309,637 of OX454420.1, forward strand.
GGTGTTGTTGGAAAGCCTAGACCTCGGGCTGTGTTAGTGCCAAGTTTCATCAAGAAAGAATGAAGGGGAGAGGCTCCAGGGGCTTTTAAACATCGTAGGCTGATTTTTTTTTTCTAAATGCCTGTCAACCATGACGTCACTTAAACCCCCGTAGCTCCCCTCCTGGGCCACGTAGGCTGACCGTTGTGGTGTTGTTGGAAAGCCTAGACCTTGGACTTTGTTGGTGCCAAGTTTCATCGAGAAAGAATAATAGCGAGAGGCTCCAGGGGCTTTTAAACATCGTAGGCTGATTTTTTTTTTCTAAATGCCTGTCAACCATGACGTCACTTAAACACCCATAGCTCCCCTCCTGGGCCACGTATGCTGACCTTTGTGGTGTTGTTGGAAAGCCTAGACCTTGGGCTTTGTTGGTGCCAAGTTTCATCAAGAAAGAATGAAAGGGCGAGGCTCCAGGGGCTTTTAAACATCGTAGGCTGATTTTTTTTCTAAATGCCTGTCAACCATGACGTCACTTAAACCCCCATGGCTCCCCTCCTGGGGCACGTAGGCTGACCGTTGTGGTGTTGTTGGAAAGCCTAGACCTTGGGCTTTGTTGGTGCCAAGTTTCATCTAAAAAGAATGAAAGGGAGAGGCTCCAGGGGCTTTTAAACATCGTAGGCTGATTTTTTTTTCTAAATGCCTGTCAACCATCAAGTCACTTAAACCACCCATAGCTCCCTCTTGGGCCACGTAGGCTGACCGTTGTGGTGTTGTTGGAAAGCCTAGACCTTGAGCTTTGTTGGTGCCAAGTTTCATCGAGAAAGAATAATAGGGAGAGGCTCCAGGGGCTTTTAAACATCGTAGGCTGATTTTTTTTTTTTAAATGCCTGTCAACCATGACGTCATTTAAACCCCCATAGCTCCCCTCCTGGGCCACGTATGCTGACCGTTGTGGTGTTGTTGGAAAGCCTAGACCTTGGGCTGTGTTAGTGCCAAGTTTCATCGAGAAAGAATGAAAGGGAGAGGCTCCAGGGGCTTTTAAACATCGTAGGCTGATTTTGTTTTCTAAATGCCTGTCAACCATGACGTCACTTAAACCCCCCATAACTCCCCTCCTGGGCCACCTAGGCTGACCGTTGTGGTGTTGTTGGAAAGCCTAGACCTTGATCTTTGTTGGTGCCAAGTTTCATCGAGAAAGAATAATAGAGAGAGGCTCCAGGGGCTTTTAAACATCGTAGGCTGATTTTTTTTTTCTAAATGCCTGTCAACCATGACGTCACTTAAACCCCCATAGCTCCCCTCCTGGGCCACGTATGCTGACCGTTGTGGTGTTGTTGGAAAGCCTAGACCTTGGACTTTGTTGGTGCCAAGTTTCATCGAGAAAGAATAATAGGGAGAGGCTCCAGGGGCTTTTAAACATCGTAGGCTGATTTTTTTTCTAAATGCCTGTGAACCATGACGTCACTTAAACCCCCATAGCTCCCCTCCTCGGCCACGTATGCTGACCGTTGTGGTGTTGTTGGAAAGCCTAGACCTTGGGCTGTGTTAGTGCCAAGTTTCATCGAGAAAGAATGAAGCGGAGAGGCTCCAGGGGCTTTTAAACATCGTAGGCTGATTTTTTTTTTCTAAATGCCTGTCAACCATGACGTCACTTAAACCCCCGTAGCTCCCCTCCTGGGCCACGTAGGCTGACCGTTGTGGTGTTGTTGGAAAGCCTAGACCTTGGACTTTGTTGGTGCCAAGTTTCATCGAGAAAGAATAATAGGGAGAGGCTCCAGGGGCTTTTAAACATCGTAGGCTGATTTTTTTTCTAAATGCCTGTGAACCATGACGTCACTTAAACCCTCATAGCTCCCCTCCTCGGCCACGTAGGCTGACCTTTGTGGTGTTGTTGGAAAGCCTAGACCTTGGGCTTTGTTGTTGCCAAGTTTCATCGAGAAAGAATGAAAGGGAGAGGCTCCAGGGGCTTTTAAACATCGTAGGCTGATTTTGTTTTCTAAATGCCTGTCAACCATGACGTCACTTAAACCCCCCATAACTCCCCTCCTGGGCCACCTAGGCTGACCGTTGTGGTGTTGTTGGAAAGCCTAGATTTTGGTCTTTGTTGGTGCCAAGTTTCATCGAGAAAGAATAATAGAGAGAGGCTCCAGGGGCTTTTAAACATCGTAGGCTGATTTTTTTTTCTAAATGCCTGTCAACCATGACGTCACTTAAACCCCCGTAGCTCCCCTCCTGGGCCACGTAGGCTGACCGTTGTGGTGTTGTTGGAAAGCCTAGACCTTGGACTTTGTTGGTGCCAAGATTCATCGAGAAAGAATAATAGGGAGAGGCTGCAGGGGCTTTTAAACATCGTAGGCTGATTTTGTTTCTAAATGCCTGTCAACCATGACGTCACTTAAACCCCCATAGCTCCCCTCCTGGGCCACGTATGCTGACCGTTGTGGTGTTGTTGGAAAGCCTAGACCTTGGGCTGTGTTAGTGCCAAGTTTCATCGAGAAAGAATGAAGGGGAGAGGCTCCAGGGGCTTTTAAACATCGTAGGCTGATTTTTTTTTCTAAATGCCTGTCAACCATGACGTCACTTAAACCCCCATAGCTCCCCTCCTGGGCCACGTATGCTGACCGTTGTGGTGTTGTTGGAAAGCCTAGACCTTGGACTTTGTTGGTGCCAAGATTCATCGAGAAAGAATAATAGGGAGAGGCTCCAGGGGCTTTTAAACATCGTAGGCTGATTTTGTTTCTAAATGCCTGTCAACCATGACGTCACTTAAACCCCCATAGCTCCCCTCCTGGGCCACGTAGGCTGACCTTTGTGGTGTTGTTGGAAAGCCTAGACCTTGGGCTTTGTTGGTGCCAAGTTTCATCGAGAAAGAATGAAAGGGAGAGGCTCCAGGGGCTTTTAAACATCGTAGGCTGATGTTTTTTTCTAAATGCCTGTCAACCATGACGTCACTTAAACCCCCATAGCTCCCCTCCTGGGCCACGTAGGCTGACCGTTGTGGTGTTGTTGGAAAGCCTAGACCTTGGGCTTTGTTGGTGCCAAGTTTCATCGAGAAAGAATGAAGGAAAGAGGCTCAAGGGGCTTTTAAACATCGTAGGCTGATTTTTTTTTCTAAATGCCTGTCAACCATGACGTCACTTAAACCCCCATAGCTCCCCTCCTGGGCCACGTAGGCTGACCGTTGTGGTGTTGTTGGAAAGCCTAGACCTTGGGCTTTGTTGGTGCCAAGTTTCATCGAGAAAGAATGAAGGGGAGAGGCTCAAGGGGCTTTTAAACATCGTAGGCTCATTTTTTTTTCTAAATGCCTGTCAACCATGACGTCACTTAAACAGCCATAGCTTCCCTCCTGGGCCACGTAGGCTGACCTTTGTGGTGATGTTGGAAAGCCTAGACCTTGGGCTTTGTTGGTGCTAAGTTTCATCGAGAAAGAATGAAAGGGAGAGGCTCCAGGGGCTTTTAAACATCGTAGGCTGATGTTTTTTTCTAAATGCCTGTCAACCATGACGTCACTTAAACCCCCATAGCTCCCCTCCTGGGCCACGTAGGCTGACCGTTGGGGTGTTGTTGGAAAGTTTAGACCTTGGACTTTGTTGGTGCCAAGTTTCATCGAGAAAGAATGAAAGGGAGAGGCTCCAGGGGCTTTTAAACATCGTAGGCTGATTTTTTTTTCTAAATGCCTGTCAACCATGACGTCACTTAAACACCCATAGCTCCCCTCCTGGGCCACGTATGCTGACCTTTGTGGTGTTGTTGGAAAGCCTAGACCTTGGGCTTTGTTGGTCCCAAGTTTCATCGAGAAAGAATGAAAGGGCGAGGCTCCAGGGGCTTTTAAACATCGTAGGCTGATTTTTTTTCTAAATGCCTGTCAACCATGACGTCACTTAAACCCCCATGGCTCTCCTCCTGGGCCACGTAGGCTGACCGTTGTGGTGTTGTTGGAAAGCCTAGACCTTGGGCTTTGTTGGTGCCAAGTTTCATCTAAAAAGAATGAAAGGGAGAGGCTCCAGGGGCTTTTAAACATCGTAGGCTGATTTTTTTTTCTAAATGCCTGTCAACCATGACGTCACTTAAACCACCCATAGCTCCCTCCTGGGCCACGTAGCCTGACCGTTGTGGTGTTGTTGGAAAGCCTAGACCTTGAGCTTTGTTGGTGCCAAGTTTCATCGCGAAAGAATAATAGGGAGAGGCTCCAGGGGCTTTTAAACATCGTAGGCTGATTTTTTTTTTCTAAATGCCTGTCAACCATGACGTCATTTAAACCCCCATAGCTCCCCTCATGGGCCACGTAGGCTGACTGTTGGGGTGTTGTTGGAAAGCCTAGACCTTGGACTTTGTTGGTGCCAAGTTTCATCGAGAAAGAATAATAGGGAGAGGCTCCAGGGGCTTTTAAACATCGTAGGCTGATTTTGTTTTCTAAATGCCTGTCAACCATGACGTCACTTAAACCCCCCATAACTCCCCTCCTGGGCCACCTAGGCTGACCGTTGTGGTGTTGTTGGAAAGCCTAGACCTTGATCTTTGTTGGTGCCAAGTTTCATCGAAAAAGAATAATAGAGAGAGGCTCCAGGGGCTTTTAAACATCGTAGGCTGATTTTTTTTTTCTAAATGCCTGTCAACCATGACGTCACTTAAACCCCCATAGCTCCCCTCCTGGGCCACGTATGCTGACCGTTGTGGTGTTGTTGGAAAGCCTAGACCTTGGGCTGTGTTAGTGCCAAGTTTCATCGATAAAGAATGAAAGGGAGAGGCTCCAGGGGTTTTTAAACATCGTAGGCTGATATTTTTTTTCTAAATGCCTGTCAACCATGACGTCACTTAAACCCCCATAGCTCCCCTCCTGGGCCACGTAGGCTGACCTTTGTGGTGTTGTTGGAAAGCCTAGACCTTGGGCTGTGTTAGTGCCAAGTTTCATCGAGAAAGAATGAAGGGGAGAGGCTCCAGGGGCTTTTAAACATCGTAGGCTGATTTTTTTTTTCTAAATGCCTGTCAACCATGACGTCACTTAAACCCCCGTAGCTCCCCTCCTGGGCCACGTAGGCTGACCGTTGTGGTGTTGTTGGAAAGCCTAGACCTTGGACTTTGTTGGTGCCAAGTTTCATCGAGAAAGAATAATAGCGAGAGGCTCCAGGGGCTTTTAAACATCGTAGGCTGATTTTTTATTCTAAATGCCTGTCAACCATGACGTCACTTAAACACCCATAGCTCCCCTCCTGGGCCACGTATGCTGACCTTTGTGGTGTTGTTGGAAAGCCTAGACCTTGGGCTTTGTTGGTGCCAAGTTTCATCGAGAAAGAATGAAAGGGCGAGGCTCCAGGGGCTTTTAAACATCGTAGGCTGATTTTTTTTCTAAATGCCTGTCAACCATGACGTCACTTAAACCCCCATGGCTCCCCTCCTGGGGCACGTAGGCTGACCGTTGTGGTGTTGTTGGAAAGCCTAGACCTTGGGCTTTGTTGGTGCCAAGTTTCATCTAAAAAGAATGAAAGGGAGAGGCTCCAGGGGCTTTTAAACATCGTAGGCTGATTTTTTTTTCTAAATGCCTGTCAACCATCAAGTCACTTAAACCACCCATAGCTCCCTCTTGGGCCACGTAGGCTGACCGTTGTGGTGTTGTTGGAAAGCCTAGACCTTGAGCTTTGTTGGTGCCAAGTTTCATCGAGAAAGAATAATAGGGAGAGGCTCCAGGGGCTTTTAAACATCGTAGGCTGATTTTTTTTTTTTAAATGCCTGTCAACCATGACGTCATTTAAACCCCCATAGCTCCCCTCCTGGGCCACGTATGCTGACCGTTGTGGTGTTGTTGGAAAGCCTAGACCTTGGGCTGTGTTAGTGCCAAGTTTCATCGAGAAAGAATGAAAGGGAGAGGCTCCAGGGGCTTTTAAACATCGTAGGCTGATTTTGTTTTCTAAATGCCTGTCAACCATGACGTCACTTAAACCCCCCATAACTCCCCTCCTGGGCCACCTAGGCTGACCGTTGTGGTGTTGTTGGAAAGCCTAGACCTTGATCTTTGTTGGTGCCAAGTTTCATCGAGAAAGAATAATAGAGAGAGGCTCCAGGGGCTTTTAAACATCGTAGGCTGATTTTTTTTTTCTAAATGCCTGTCAACCATGACGTCACTTAAACCCCCATAGCTCCCCTCCTGGGCCACGTAGGCTGACTTTTGTGGTGTTGTTGGAAAGCCTAGACCTTGGGCTGTGTTAGTGCCAAGTTTCATCGAGAAAGAATGAAGGGGAGAGGCTCCAGGGGCTTTTAAACATCGTAGGCTGATTTTTTTTTTCTAAATGCCTGTCAACCATGACGTCACTTAAACCCCCGTAGCTCCCCTCCTGGGCCACGTAGGCTGACCGTTGTGGTGTTGTTGGAAAGCCTAGACCTTGGACTTTGTTGGTGCCAAGTTTCATCGAGAAAGAATGAAAGGGAGAGGCTCCAGGGGCTTTTAAACATCGTAGGCTGATTTTGTTTTCTAAATGCCTGTCAACCATGACGTCACTTAAACCCCCCATAACTCCCCTCCTGGGCCACCTAGGCTGACCGTTGTGGTGTTGTTGGAAAGCCTAGATTTTGGTCTTTGTTGGTGCCAAGTTTCATCGAGAAAGAATAATAGAGAGAGGCTCCAGGGGCTTTTAAACATCGTAGGCTGATTTTTTTTTCTAAATGCCTGTCAACCATGACGTCACTTAAACCCCCATAGCTCCCCTCCTGGGCCACGTATGCTGACCGTTGTGGTGTTGTTGAAAAGCCTAGACCTCGGGCTGTGTTAGTGCCAAGTTTCATCGAGAAAGAATGAAGGGGAGAGGCTGCAGGGGCTTTTAAACATCGTAGGCTGATTTTTTTTTTCTAAATGCCTGTCAACCATGACGTCACTTAAACCCCCGTAGCTCCCCTCCTGGGCCACGTAGGCTGACCGTTGTGGTGTTGTTGGAAAGCCTAGACCTTGGACTTTGTTGGTGCCAAGTTTCATCGAGAAAGAATGAAAGGGAGAGGCTCCAGGGGCTTTTAAACATCGTAGGCTGATTTTGTTTTCTAAATGCCTGTCAACCATGACGTCACTTAAACCCCCCATAACTCCCCTCCTGGGCCACGTAGGCTGACTTTTGTGGTGTTGTTGGAAAGCCTAGACCTTGGGCTGTGTTAGTGCCCAGTTTCATCGAGAAAGAATGAAGGGGAGAGGCTCCAGGGGCTTTTAAACATCGTAGGCTGATTTTTTTTTTCTAAATGCCTGTCAACCATGACGTCACTTAAACCCCCGTAGCTCCCCTCCTGGGCCACCTAGGCTGACCTTTGTGGTGTTGTTGGAAAGCCTAGACCTTGGGCTTTGTTGTTGCCAAGTTTCATCGAGAAAGAATGAAAGGGAGAGGCTCCAGAGGCTTTTAAACATCGTAGGCTGATTTTGTTTTCTAAATGCCTGTCAACCATGATGTCACTTAAACCCCCCATAACTCCCCTCCTGGGCCACCTAGGCTGACCGTTGTGGTGTTGTTGGAAAGCCTAGATTTTGGTCTTTGTTGGTGCCAAGTTTCATCGAGAAAGAATAATAGAGAGAGGCTCCAGGGGCTTTTAAACATCGTAGGCTGATTTTTTTTTTCTAAATGCCTGTCAACCATGACGTCACTTAAACCCCCGTAGCTCCCCTCCTGGGCCACGTAGGCTGACCGTTGTGGTGTTGTTGGAAAGCCTAGACCTTGGACTTTGTTGGTGCCAAGTTTCATCGAGAAAGAATGAAAGGGAGAGGCTCCAGGGGCTTTTAAACATCGTAGGCTGATTTTTTTTCTAAATGCCTGTCAACCATGACGTCACTTAAACCCCCATAGCTCCCCTCCTGGGCCACGTATGCTGACCGTTGTGGTGTTGTTGGAAAGCCTAGACCTTGGGCTGTGTTAGTGCCAAGTTTCATCGAGAAAGAATGAAGGGGAGAGGCTCCAGGGGCTTTTAAACATCGTAGGCTGATTTTTTTTTCTAAATGCCTGTCAACCATGACGTCACTTAAACCCCCATAGCTCCCCTCCTGGGCCACGTATGCTAACCGTTGTGGTGTTGTTGGAAAGCCTAGACCTTGGACTTTGTTGGTGCCAAGGTTCATCGAGAAAGAATAATAGGGAGAGGCTCCAGGGGCTTTTAAACATCGTAGGCTGATTTTGTTTCTAAATGCCTGTCAACCATGACATCACTTAAACCCCCATAGCTCCCCTCCTGGGCCACGTAGGCTGACCTTTGTGGTGTTGTTGGAAAGCCTAGACCTTGGGCTTTGTTGGTGCCAAGTTTCATCGAGAAAGAATGAAAGGGAGAGGCTCCAGGGGCTTTTAAACATCGTAGGCTGATTTTGTTTCTAAATGCCTGTCAACCATGACGTCACTTAAACCCCCATAGCTCCCCTCCTGGGCCACGTAGGCTGACCTTTGTGGTGTTGTTAGAAAGCCTAGACCTTGGGCTTTGTTGGTGCCAAGGTTCATCGAGAAAGAATAATAGGGAGAGGCTCCAGGGGCTTTTAAACATCGTAGGCTGATTTTGTTTCTAAATGCCTGTCAACCATGACGTCACTTAAACACCCATAGCTTCCCTCCTGGGCCACGTAGGCTGACCTTTGTGGTGATGTTGGAAAGCCTAGACCTTGGGCTTTGTTGGTGCCAAGTTTCATCGAGAAAGAATGAAAGGGAGAGGCTCCAGGGGCTTTTAAACATCGTAGGCTGATTTTTTTTTCTAAATGCCTGTCAACCATGACGTCACTTAAACACCCATAGCTCCCCTCCTGGGCCACGTATGCTGACCTTTGTGGTGTTGTTGGAAAGCCTAGACCTTGGGCTTTGTTGGTGCCAAGTTTCATCGAGAAAGAATAATAGGGAGAGGCTCCAGGGGCTTTTAAACATCGTAGGCTGATTTTGTTTCTAAATGCCTGTCAACCATGACGTCACTTAAACCCCCATAGCTCCCCTCCTGGGCCACGTAGGCTGACCTTTGTGGTGTTGTTGGAAAGCCTAGACCTTGGGCTTTGTTGGTGCCAAGTTTCATCGAGAAAGAATGAAAGGGCGAGGCTCCAGGGGCTTTTAAACATCGTAGGCTGATTTTTTTTCTAAATGCCTGTCAACCATGACGTCATTTAAACCCCCATAGCTCCCCTCCTGGGCCACGTATGCTGACCGTTGTGGTGTTGTTGGAAAGCCTAGACCTTGGGCTGTGTTAGTGCCAAGTTTCATCGAGAAAGAATAATAGGGAGAGGCTCCAGGGGCTTTTAAACATCGTAGGCTGATTTTTTTTTCTAAATGCCTGTCAACCATGACGTCACTTAAACCCCCATAGCTCCCTTCCTGGGCCACGTAGGCTGACCGTTGGGGTGTTGTTGGAAAGCCTAGACCTTGGGCTTTGTTGGTGCCAAGTTTAATCGAGAAAGAATGAAAGGGCGAGGCTCCAGGGGCTTTTAAACATCGTAGGCTGATTTTTTTTCTAAATGCCTGTCAACCATGACGTCACTTAAACGCCCATGGCTCCCCTCCTGGGGCACGTAGGCTGACCGTTGTGGTGTTGTTGGAAAGCCTAGACCTTGGGCTTTGTTGGTGCCAAGCTTCATTTAAAAAGAATGAAAGGGAGAGGCTCCAGGGGCTTTTAAACATCGTAGGCTGATTTTTTTTTCTAAATGCCTGTCAACCATGACGTCACTTAAACCCCCATAGCTCCCCTCCTGGGCCACGTAGGCTGACCGTGGGGGTGTTGTTGGAAAGCCTAGACCTTGGACTTTGTTGGTGCCAAGTTTCATCGAGAAAGAATGAAAGGGAGAGGCTCCAGGGGCTTTTAAACATCGTAGGCTGATTTTTTTTTCTAAATGCCTGTCAACCATGACGTCACTTAAACCCCCATAGCTCCCCTCCTGGGCCACGTAGGCTGACCGTGGGGGTGTTGTTGGAAAGCCTAGACCTTGGACTTTGTTGGTGCCAAGTTTCATCGAGAAAGAATGAAAGGGAGAGGCTCCAGGGGCTTTTAAACATCGTAGGCTGATTTTTTTTTCTAAATGCCTGTCAACCATGACGTCACTTCAACCCCCATAGCTCCCCTCCTGGGCCACGTAGGCTGACCGTGGGGGTGTTGTTGGAAAGCCTAGACCTTGGACTTTGTTGGTGCCAAGTTTCATCGAGAAAGAATGAAAGGGAGAGGCTCCAGGGGCTTTTAAACATCGTAGGCTGATTTTTTTTTCTAAATGCCTGTCAACCATGACGTCACTTAAACCCCCATAGCTCCCCTCCTGGGCCACGTAGGCTGACCGTTGGGGTGTTGTTGGAAAGCCTAGACCTTGAACTTTGTTGGTGCCAAGTTTCATCGAGAAAGAATGAAGGGGAGAGGCTCCAGGGGCTTTTAAACATCGTAGGCTGATTTTTTTTTCTAAATGCCTGTCAACCATGACGTCACTTAAACCCCCGTAGCTCCCCTCCTGGGCCACCTAGGCTGACCTTTGTGGTGTTGTTGGAAAGCCTAGACCTTGGGCTTTGTTGTTGCCAAGTTTCATCGAGAAAGAATGAAAGGGAGAGGCTCCAGGGGCTTTTAAACATCGTAGGCTGATTTTGTTTTCTAAATGCCTGTCAACCATGACGTCACTTAAACCCCCCATAACTCCCCTCCTGGGCCACCTAGGCTGACCGTTGTGGTGTTGTTGGAAAGCCTAGATTTTGGTCTTTGTTGGTGCCAAGTTTCATCGAGAAAGAATAATAGAGAGAGGCTCCAGGGGCTTTTAAACATCGTAGGCTGATTTTTTTTTTCTAAATGCCTGTCAACCATGACGTCACTTAAACCCCCGTAGCTCCCCTCCTGGGCCACGTAGGCTGACCGTTGTGGTGTTGTTGGAAAGCCTAGACCTTGGACTTTGTTGGTGCCAAGTTTCATCGAGAAAGAATGAAAGGGAGAGGCTCCAGGGGCTTTTAAACATCGTAGGCTGATTTTTTTTCTAAATGCCTGTCAACCATGACGTCACTTAAACCCCCATAGCTCCCCTCCTGGGCCACGTATGCTGACCGTTGTGGTGTTGTTGGAAAGCCTAGACCTTGGGCTGTGTTAGTGCCAAGTTTCATCGAGAAAGAATGAAGGGGAGAGGCTCCAGGGGCTTTTAAACATCGTAGGCTGATTTTTTTTTCTAAATGCCTGTCAACCATGACGTCACTTAAACCCCCATAGCTCCCCTCCTGGGCCACGTATGCTAACCGTTGTGGTGTTGTTGGAAAGCCTAGACCTTGGACTTTGTTGGTGCCAAGGTTCATCGAGAAAGAATAATAGGGAGAGGCTCCAGGGGCTTTTAAACATCGTAGGCTGATTTTGTTTCTAAATGCCTGTCAACCATGACGTCACTTAAACCCCCATAACTCCCCTCCTGGGCCACCTAGGCTGACCGTTGTGGTGTTGTTGGAAAGCCTAGACCTTGATCTTTGTTGGTGCCAAGTTTTATCGAGAAAGAATAATAGAGAGAGGCTCCAGGGGCTTTTAAACATCGTAGGCTGATTTTTTTTTTCTAAATGCCTGTCAACCATGACGTCACTTAAACCCCCATAGCTCCCCTCCTGGGCCACGTATGCTGACCGCTGTGGTGTTGTTGGAAAGCCTAGACCTTGGGCTGTGTTAGTGCCAAGTCTCATCGAGAAAGAATGAAAGGGAGAGGCTCCAGGGGCTTTTAAACATCGTAGGCTGATTTTTTTTCTAAATGCCTGTCAACCATGACGTCACTTAAACCCCCATAGCTCCCCTCCTGGGCCACGTAGGCTGACCTTTGTGGTGTTGTTGGAAAGCCTAGACCTTGGACTTTGTTGGTGCCAAGTTTCATCGAGAAAGAATAATAGGGAGAGGCTCCAGGGGCTTTTAAACATCGTAGGCTGATTTTTTTTCTAAATGCCTGTCAACCATGACGTCACTTAAACACCCATAGCTCCCCTCCTGGGCCACGTCTGCTGACCTTTGTTGTGTTGTTGGAAAGCCTAGACCTGGGGCTTTGTTGGTGCCAAGTTTCATCGAGAAAGAATGAAAGGGCGAGGCTCCAGGGGCTTTTAAACATCGTAGGCTGATTTTTTTTCTAAATGCCTGTCAACCATGACGTCACTTAAACCCCCATGGCTCCCCTCCTGGGGCACGTAGGCTGACCGTTGTGGTGTTGTTGGAAAGCCTAGACCTTGGGCTTTGTTGGTGCCAAGTTTCATGTAAAAAGAAAGAAAGGGAGAGGCTCCAGGGGCTTTTAAACATCGTAGGCTGATTTTTTTTTCTAAATGCCTGTCAACCATGACGTCACTTAAACCCCCATAGCTCCCCTCCTGGGCCACGTATGCTAACCGTTGTGGTGTTGTTGGAAAGCCTAGACCTTGGACTTTGTTGGTGCCAAGGTTCATCGAGAAAGAATAATAGGGAGAGGCTCCAGGGGCTTTTAAACATCGTAGGCTGATTTTGTTTCTAAATGCCTGTCAACCATGACATCACTTAAACCCCCATAGCTCCCCTCCTGGGCCACGTAGGCTGACCTTTGTGGTGTTGTTGGAAAGCCTAGACCTTGGGCTTTGTTGGTGCCAAGTTTCATCGAGAAAGAATGAAAGGGAGAGGCTCCAGGGGCTTTTAAACATCGTAGGCTGATTTTGTTTCTAAATGCCTGTCAACCATGACGTCACTTAAACCCCCATAGCTCCCCTCCTGGGCCACGTAGGCTGACCTTTGTGGTGTTGTTAGAAAGCCTAGACCTTGGGCTTTGTTGGTGCCAAGGTTCATCGAGAAAGAATAATAGGGAGAGGCTCCAGGGGCTTTTAAACATCGTAGGCTGATTTTGTTTCTAAATGCCTGTCAACCATGACGTCACTTAAACACCCATAGCTTCCCTCCTGGGCCACGTAGGCTGACCTTTGTGGTGATGTTGGAAAGCCTAGACCTTGGGCTTTGTTGGTGCCAAGTTTCATCGAGAAAGAATGAAAGGGAGAGGCTCCAGGGGCTTTTAAACATCGTAGGCTGATTTTTTTTTCTAAATGCCTGTCAACCATGACGTCACTTAAACACCCATAGCTCCCCTCCTGGGCCACGTATGCTGACCTTTGTGGTGTTGTTGGAAAGCCTAGACCTTGGGCTTTGTTGGTGCCAAGTTTCATCGAGAAAGAATAATAGGGAGAGGCTCCAGGGGCTTTTAAACATCGTAGGCTGATTTTGTTTCTAAATGCCTGTCAACCATGACGTCACTTAAACCCCCATAGCTCCCCTCCTGGGCCACGTAGGCTGACCTTTGTGGTGTTGTTGGAAAGCCTAGACCTTGGGCTTTGTTGGTGCCAAGTTTCATCGAGAAAGAATGAAAGGGCGAGGCTCCAGGGGCTTTTAAACATCGTAGGCTGATTTTTTTTCTAAATGCCTGTCAACCATGACGTCATTTAAACCCCCATAGCTCCCCTCCTGGGCCACGTATGCTGACCGTTGTGGTGTTGTTGGAAAGCCTAGACCTTGGGCTGTGTTAGTGCCAAGTTTCATCGAGAAAGAATAATAGGGAGAGGCTCCAGGGGCTTTTAAACATCGTAGGCTGATTTTTTTTTCTAAATGCCTGTCAACCATGACGTCACTTAAACCCCCATAGCTCCCTTCCTGGGCCACGTAGGCTGACCGTTGGGGTGTTGTTGGAAAGCCTAGACCTTGGGCTTTGTTGGTGCCAAGTTTAATCGAGAAAGAATGAAAGGGCGAGGCTCCAGGGGCTTTTAAACATCGTAGGCTGATTTTTTTTCTAAATGCCTGTCAACCATGACGTCACTTAAACGCCCATGGCTCCCCTCCTGGGGCACGTAGGCTGACCGTTGTGGTGTTGTTGGAAAGCCTAGACCTTGGGCTTTGTTGGTGCCAAGCTTCATTTAAAAAGAATGAAAGGGAGAGGCTCCAGGGGCTTTTAAACATCGTAGGCTGATTTTTTTTTCTAAATGCCTGTCAACCATGACGTCACTTAAACCCCCATAGCTCCCCTCCTGGGCCACGTAGGCTGACCGTGGGGGTGTTGTTGGAAAGCCTAGACCTTGGACTTTGTTGGTGCCAAGTTTCATCGAGAAAGAATGAAAGGGAGAGGCTCCAGGGGCTTTTAAACATCGTAGGCTGATTTTTTTTTCTAAATGCCTGTCAACCATGACGTCACTTAAACCCCCATAGCTCCCCTCCTGGGCCACGTAGGCTGACCGTGGGGGTGTTGTTGGAAAGCCTAGACCTTGGACTTTGTTGGTGCCAAGTTTCATCGAGAAAGAATGAAAGGGAGAGGCTCCAGGGGCTTTTAAACATCGTAGGCTGATTTTTTTTTCTAAATGCCTGTCAACCATGACGTCACTTCAACCCCCATAGCTCCCCTCCTGGGCCACGTAGGCTGACCGTGGGGGTGTTGTTGGAAAGCCTAGACCTTGGACTTTGTTGGTGCCAAGTTTCATCGAGAAAGAATGAAAGGGAGAGGCTCCAGGGGCTTTTAAACATCGTAGGCTGATTTTTTTTTCTAAATGCCTGTCAACCATGACGTCACTTAAACCCCCATAGCTCCCCTCCTGGGCCACGTAGGCTGACCGTTGGGGTGTTGTTGGAAAGCCTAGACCTTGAACTTTGTTGGTGCCAAGTTTCATCGAGAAAGAATGAAGGGGAGAGGCTCCAGGGGCTTTTAAACATCGTAGGCTGATTTTTTTTTCTAAATGCCTGTCAACCATGACGTCACTTAAACCCCCGTAGCTCCCCTCCTGGGCCACCTAGGCTGACCTTTGTGGTGTTGTTGGAAAGCCTAGACCTTGGGCTTTGTTGTTGCCAAGTTTCATCGAGAAAGAATGAAAGGGAGAGGCTCCAGGGGCTTTTAAACATCGTAGGCTGATTTTGTTTTCTAAATGCCTGTCAACCATGACGTCACTTAAACCCCCCATAACTCCCCTCCTGGGCCACCTAGGCTGACCGTTGTGGTGTTGTTGGAAAGCCTAGATTTTGGTCTTTGTTGGTGCCAAGTTTCATCGAGAAAGAATAATAGAGAGAGGCTCCAGGGGCTTTTAAACATCGTAGGCTGATTTTTTTTTTCTAAATGCCTGTCAACCATGACGTCACTTAAACCCCCGTAGCTCCCCTCCTGGGCCACGTAGGCTGACCGTTGTGGTGTTGTTGGAAAGCCTAGACCTTGGACTTTGTTGGTGCCAAGTTTCATCGAGAAAGAATGAAAGGGAGAGGCTCCAGGGGCTTTTAAACATCGTAGGCTGATTTTTTTTCTAAATGCCTGTCAACCATGACGTCACTTAAACCCCCATAGCTCCCCTCCTGGGCCACGTATGCTGACCGTTGTGGTGTTGTTGGAAAGCCTAGACCTTGGGCTGTGTTAGTGCCAAGTTTCATCGAGAAAGAATGAAGGGGAGAGGCTCCAGGGGCTTTTAAACATCGTAGGCTGATTTTTTTTTCTAAATGCCTGTCAACCATGACGTCACTTAAACCCCCATAGCTCCCCTCCTGGGCCACGTATGCTAACCGTTGTGGTGTTGTTGGAAAGCCTAGACCTTGGACTTTGTTGGTGCCAAGGTTCATCGAGAAAGAATAATAGGGAGAGGCTCCAGGGGCTTTTAAACATCGTAGGCTGATTTTGTTTCTAAATGCCTGTCAACCATGACGTCACTTAAACCCCCATAACTCCCCTCCTGGGCCACCTAGGCTGACCGTTGTGGTGTTGTTGGAAAGCCTAGACCTTGATCTTTGTTGGTGCCAAGTTTTATCGAGAAAGAATAATAGAGAGAGGCTCCAGGGGCTTTTAAACATCGTAGGCTGATTTTTTTTTTCTAAATGCCTGTCAACCATGACGTCACTTAAACCCCCATAGCTCCCCTCCTGGGCCACGTATGCTGACCGCTGTGGTGTTGTTGGAAAGCCTAGACCTTGGGCTGTGTTAGTGCCAAGTCTCATCGAGAAAGAATGAAAGGGAGAGGCTCCAGGGGCTTTTAAACATCGTAGGCTGATTTTTTTTCTAAATGCCTGTCAACCATGACGTCACTTAAACCCCCATAGCTCCCCTCCTGGGCCACGTAGGCTGACCTTTGTGGTGTTGTTGGAAAGCCTAGACCTTGGACTTTGTTGGTGCCAAGTTTCATCGAGAAAGAATAATAGGGAGAGGCTCCAGGGGCTTTTAAACATCGTAGGCTGATTTTTTTTCTAAATGCCTGTCAACCATGACGTCACTTAAACACCCATAGCTCCCCTCCTGGGCCACGTCTGCTGACCTTTGTTGTGTTGTTGGAAAGCCTAGACCTGGGGCTTTGTTGGTGCCAAGTTTCATCGAGAAAGAATGAAAGGGCGAGGCTCCAGGGGCTTTTAAACATCGTAGGCTGATTTTTTTTCTAAATGCCTGTCAACCATGACGTCACTTAAACCCCCATGGCTCCCCTCCTGGGGCACGTAGGCTGACCGTTGTGGTGTTGTTGGAAAGCCTAGACCTTGGGCTTTGTTGGTGCCAAGTTTCATGTAAAAAGAAAGAAAGGGAGAGGCTCCAGGGGCTTTTAAACATCGTAGGCTGATTTTTTTTTCTAAATGCCTGTCAACCATGACGTCACTTAAACCACCCATAGCTCCCTCCTGGGCCACGTAGGCTGCCCGTTGTGGTGTTGTTGGAAAGCCTAGACCTTGAGCTTTGTTGGTGCCAAGTTTCATCGAGAAAGAATAATAGGGAGAGGCTCCAGGGGCTTTTAAACATCGTAGGCTGATTTTTTTTTCTAAATGCCTGTCAACCATGACGTCATTTAAACCCCCATAGCTCCCCTCCTGGGCCACGTATGCTGACCGTTGTGGTGTTGTTGGAAAGCCTAGACCTTGGGCTGTGTTAGTGCCAAGTTTCATCGAGAAAGAATGAAAGGGAGAGGCTCCAGGGGCTTTTAAACATCGTAGGCTGATTTTGTTTTCTAAATGCCTGTCAACCATGACGTCACTTAAACCCCCCATAACTCCCCTCCTGGGCCACCTAGGCTGACCGTTGTGGTGTTGTTGGAAAGCCTAGACCTTGATCTTTGTTAGTGCCAAGTTTCATCGAGAAAGAATAATAGAGAGAGGCTCCAGGGGCTTTTAAACATCGTAGGCTGATTTTTTTTTTCTAAATGCCTGTCAACCATGACGTCACTTAAACCCCCATAGCTCCCCTCCTGGGCCACGAATGCTGACCGTTGTGGTGTTGTTGGAAAGCCTAGACCTTGGGCTGTGTTAGTGCCAAGTTTCATCGAGAAAGAATGAAAGGGAGAGGCTCCAGGGGCTTTTAAACATCGTAGGCTGATATTTTTTTTCTAAATGCCTGTCAACCATGACGTCACTTAAACCCCCATAGCTTCCCTCCTGGGCCACGTAGGCTGACCTTTGTGGTGTTGTTGGAAAGCCTAGACCTTGGGCTGTGTTAGTGCCAAGTTTCATCGAGAAATAATGAAGGGGAGAGGCTCCAGGGGCTTTTAAACATCGTAGGCTGATTTTTTTTTTCTAAATGCCTGTCAACCATGACGTCACTTAAACCCCCGTAGCTCCCCTCCTGGGCCACATAGGCTGACCGATGTGGTGTTGCTGGAAAGCCTAGACCTTGGACTTTGTTGGTGCCAAGATTCATCGAGAAAGAATAATAGGGAGAGGCTCCAGGGGCTTTTAAATATCGTAGGCTGATTTTTTTTCTAAATGCCTGTCAACCATGACGTCACTTAAACCCCCATAGCTCCCCTCCTGGGCCACGTAGGCTGACCTTTGTGGTGTTGTTGGAAAGCCTAGACCTTGGGCTTTGTTGTTGCCAAGTTTCATCGAGAAAGAATGAAAGGGAGAGGCTCCAGGGGCTTTTAAACATCGTAGGCTGATTTTGTTTTCTAAATGCCTGTCAACCATGACGTCATTTAAACCCCCCATAACTCCCCTCCTGGGCCACCTAGGCTGACCGTTGTGGTGTTGTTGGAAAGCCTAGACCTTGATCTTTGTTAGTGCCAAGTTTCATCGAGAAAGAATAATAGAGAGAGGCTCCAGGGGCTTTTAAACATCGTAGGCTGATTTTTTTTTTCTAAATGCCTGTCAACCATGACGTCACTTAAACCCCCGTAGCTCCCCTCCTGGGCCACGTAGGCTGACCGTTGTGGTGTTGTTGGAAAGCCTAGACCTTGGACTTTGTTGGTGCCAAGTTTCATCGAGAAAGAATAATAGGGAGAGGCTCCAGGGGCTTTTAAACATCGTAGGCTGATTTTTTTTCTAAATGCCTGTCAACCATGACGTCACTTAAACACCCATAGCTCCCCTCCTGGGCCACGTCTGCTGACCTTTGTTGTGTTGTTGGAAAGCCTAGACCTGGGGCTTTGTTGGTGCCAAGTTTCATTGAGAAAGAATGAAAGGGAGAGGCTCCAGGGGCTTTTAAACATCGTAGGCTGATTTTTTTTCTAAATGCCTGTCAACCATGACGTCACTTAAACCCCCATAGCTACCCTCCTGGGCCACGTAGGCTGACCTTTGTGGTGTTGTTGGAAAGCCTAGACCTTGGGCTTTGTTGGTGCCAAGTTTCAAGTTTCATCGAGAAAGAATGAAGGGGAGAGGCTCCAGGGGCTTTTAAACATCGTAGGCTGATTTTTTTTTCTAAATGCCTGTCAACCATGACGTCACTTAAACCCCCATAGCTCCCCTCCTGGGCCACGTAGGCTGACCTTTGTGGTGTTGTTGGAAAGCCTAGACCTTGGGCTTTGTTGGTGCCAAGTTTCATCGAGAAAGAATGAAAGGGAGACGCTCCAGGGGCTTTTAAACATCGTAGGCTGATTTTTTTTTCTAAATGCCTGTCAACCATGACGTCACTTAAACACCCATAGCTCCCCTCCTGGGCCACGTATGCTGACCGTTGTGATGTTGTTGGAAAGCCTAGACCTTTGGCTGTCTTAGTGCCAAGTTTCATCGAGAAAGAATGAAAGGGAGAGGCTCCAGGGGCTTTTAAACATCGTAGGCTGATGTTTTTTTCTAAATGCCTGTCAACCATGACGTCACTTAAACCCCCATAGCTACCCTCCTGGGCCACGCATGCTGACCGTTGTGATGTTGTTGGAAAGCCTAGACCTTGGGTTTTGTTGGTGCCAAGTTTTATCGAGAAAGAATGAAAGGGAGAGGCTCCAGAGGCTTTTAAACATCGTAGGCTGATTTTTTTTTCTAAATGCCTGTCAACCATGACGTCACTTAAACCCCCATAGCTCCCCTCCTGGGCCACGTAGGCTGACCGTTGTGGTAATGTTGGAAAGCCTAGACCTTGGACTTTGTGGGTGCCAAGTTTCATCGAGAAAGAATGAAAGGGAGAGGCTCCAGGGGCTTTTAAACATCGTAGGCTGATTTTTTTTTCTAAATGCCTGTCAACCATGACGTCACTTAAACCCCCATAGCTCCCATCCTGGGCCACGTAGGCTGACCGTTGTGGTAATGTTGGAAAGCCTAGACCTTGGACTTTGTTGGTGCCAAGTTTCATCGAGAAAGAATGAAAGGGAGAGGCTCCAGGGGCTTTTATAAATCGTAGGCTGATTTTTTTTTAGCTCCCCTCCTGGGCCACGTATGGTGACCGTTGTAGTGTTGTTGGAAAGCCTAGACCTTGGGCTGTCTTAGTGCCAAGTTTCATCGAGAAAGAATGAAAGGGAGAGGCTCCAGGGGCTTTTAAACATCGTAGGCTGATTTTTTTTCTAAATGCCTGTCAACCATGACGTCACTTAAACCCCCATAGCTCCCCTCCTGGGCCACGTAGGCTGACCGTTGTGGTGTTGTTGGAAAGCCTAGACCTTGGGCTTTGTTGGTGCCAAGTTTCATCGAGAAAGAATGAAGGGGAGAGGCTCAAGGGGCTTTTAAACATCGTAGGCTCATTTTTTTTTCTAAATGCCTGTCAACCATGACGTCACTTAAACACCCATAGCTTCCCTCCTGGGCCACGTAGGCTGACCTTTGTGGTGTTGTTGGAAAGCCTAGACCTTGGGCTTTGTTGGTGCCATGTTTCATCGAGAAAGAATGAAAGGGAGAGGCTCCAGGGGCTTTTAAACATCGTAGGCTGATGTTTTTTTCTAAATGCCTGTCAACCATGACGTCACTTAAACCCCCATAGCTCCCCTCCTGGGCGACGTATGCTGATGGTTGTGGTGTTGTTGGAAAGCCTAGACCTTGGGCTTTGCTGGTGCCAAGTTTCATCGAGAAAGAATGAAAGGGAGAGGCTCCAGGGGCTTTTAAACATCGTAGGCTGATGTTTTTTTCTAAATGCCTGTCAACCATGACGTCACTTAAACCCCCATAGCTCCCCTCCTGGGCCACGTAGGCTGACCGTTGGGGTGTTGTTGGAAAGCCTAGACCTTGGACTTTGTTGGTGCCAAGTTTCATCGAGAAAGAATGAAAGGGAGAGGCTCCAGGGGCTTTTAAACATCGTAGGCTGATTTTTTTTTTCTAAATGCCTGTCAACCATGACGTCACTTAAACCCCCATAGCTCCCCTCCTGGGCCACGTAGGCTGACCTTTGTGGTGTTGTTGGAAAGCCTAGACCTTGGGCTTTGTTGTTGCCAAGTTTCATCGAGAAAGAATGAAGGGGAGAGGCTCCAGGGGCTTTTAAACATCGTAGGCTCATTTTTTTTTCGAAATGCCTGTCAACCATGACGTCACTTAAACACCCATAGCTCCCCTATTGGGCCACGTCTGGTGATCGTTGTGGCGTTGTTGGAAAGCCTAGACCTTGGGCTGTCTTAGTGCCAAGTTTCATCGAGAAAGAATGAAAGGGAGAGGCTCCAGGGGCTTTTAAACATCGTAGGTTGATTTTTTTTCTAAATGCCTGTCAACCATGACGTCACTTAAACCCCCATAGCTACCCTCCTGGGCCACGTATGCTGACCGGTGTGATGTTGTTGGAAAGCCTAGACCTCGGGCTTTGTTGGTGCCAAGTTTCATCGAGAAAGAATGAAAGGGAGACGCTCCAGGGGCTTTTAAACATCGTAGGCTGATTTTTTTTTCTAAATGCCTGTCAACCATGACGTCACTTAAACACCCATAGCTCCCCTCCTGGGCCACGTAGGCTGACCTTTGTGGTGCTGTTGGAAAGCCTAGACCTTGGGCTTTGTTGGTGCCAAGTTTCATCGAGAAAGAATGAAAGGGAGAGGCTCCAGGGGCTTTTAAACAGCGTAGGCTGATTTTTTTTCTAAATGCCTGTCAACCATGACGTCACTTAAACCCCCATAGCTACCCTCCTGGGCCACGTATGCTGACCGTTGTGATGTTGTTGGAAAGCCTAGACATTGTGCTGTCTTAGTGCCAAGTTTCATCGAGAAAGAATGAAAGGGAGAGGCTCCAGGGGCTTTTAAACATCGTAGGCTGATTTTTTTTTCTAAATGCCTGTCAACCATGACGTCACTTAAACCCCCATAGCTCCCATCCTGGGCCACGTAGGCTGACCGTTGTGGTAATGTTGGAAAGCCTAGACCTTGGACTTTGTTGGTGCCAAGTTTCATCGAGAAAGAATGAAAGGGAGAGGCTCCAGGGGCTTTTATAAATCGTAGGCTGATTTTTTTTTAGCTCCCCTCCTGGGCCACGTATGGTGACCGTTGTAGTGTTGTTGGAAAGCCTAGACCTTGGGCTGTCTTAGTGCCAAGTTTCATCGAGAAAGAATGAAAGGGAGAGGCTCCAGGGGCTTTTAAACATCGTAGGCTGATTTTTTTTCTAAATGCCTGTCAACCATGACGTCACTTAAACCCCCATAGCTCCCCTCCTGGGCCACGTAGGCTGACCGTTGTGGTGTTGTTGGAAAGCCTAGACCTTGGGCTTTGTTGGTGCCAAGTTTCATCGAGAAAGAATGAAGGGGAGAGGCTCAAGGGGCTTTTAAACATCGTAGGCTCATTTTTTTTTCTAAATGCCTGTCAACCATGACGTCACTTAAACACCCATAGCTTCCCTCCTGGGCCACGTAGGCTGACCTTTGTGGTGTTGTTGGAAAGCCTAGACCTTGGGCTTTGTTGGTGCCAAGTTTCATCGAGAAAGAATGAAAGGGAGAGGCTCCAGGGGCTTTTAAACATCGTAGGCTGATGTTTTTTTCTAAATGCCTGTCAACCATGACGTCACTTAAACCCCCATAGCTCCCCTCCTGGGCGACGTATGCTGATGGTTGTGGTGTTGTTGGAAAGCCTAGACCTTGGGCTTTGCTGGTGCCAAGTTTCATCGAGAAAGAATGAAAGGGAGAGGCTCCAGGGGCTTTTAAACATCGTAGGCTGATGTTTTTTTCTAAATGCCTGTCAACCATGACGTCACTTAAACCCCCATAGCTCCCCTCCTGGGCCACGTAGGCTGACCGTTGGGGTGTTGTTGGAAAGCCTAGACCTTGGACTTTGTTGGTGCCAAGTTTCATCGAGAAAGAATGAAAGGGAGAGGCTCCAGGGGCTTTTAAACATCGTAGGCTGATTTTTTTTTCTAAATGCCTGTCAACCATGACGTCACTTAAACCCCCATAGCTCCCCTCCTGGGCCACGTAGGCTGACCTTTGTGGTGTTGTTGGAAAGCCTAGACCTTGGGCTTTGTTGTTGCCAAGTTTCATCGAGAAAGAATGAAGGGGAGAGGCTCCAGGGGCTTTTAAACATCGTAGGCTCATTTTTTTTTCGAAATGCCTGTCAACCATGACGTCACTTAAACACCCATAGCTCCCCTATTGGGCCACGTCTGGTGATCGTTGTGGCGTTGTTGGAAAGCCTAGACCTTGGGCTGTCTTAGTGCCAAGTTTCATCGAGAAAGAATGAAAGGGAGAGGCTCCAGGGGCTTTTAAACATCGTAGGTTGATTTTTTTTCTAAATGCCTGTCAACCATGACGTCACTTAAACCCCCATAGCTACCCTCCTGGGCCACGTATGCTGACCGGTGTGATGTTGTTGGAAAGCCTAGACCTCGGGCTTTGTTGGTGCCAAGTTTCATCGAGAAAGAATGAAAGGGAGACGCTCCAGGGGCTTTTAAACATCGTAGGCTGATTTTTTTTTCTAAATGCCTGTCAACCATGACGTCACTTAAACACCCATAGCTCCCCTCCTGGGCCACGTAGGCTGACCTTTGTGGTGCTGTTGGAAAGCCTAGACCTTGGGCTTTGTTGGTGCCAAGTTTCATCGAGAAAGAATGAAAGGGAGAGGCTCCAGGGGCTTTTAAACATCGTAGGCTGATTTTTTTTCTAAATGCCTGTCAACCATGACGTCACTTAAACCCCCATAGCTACCCTCCTGGGCCACGTATGCTGACCGTTGTGATGTTGTTGGAAAGCCTAGACATTGTGCTGTCTTAGTGCCAAGTTTCATCGAGAAAGAATGAAAGGGAGAGGCTCCAGGGGCTTTTAAACATCGTAGGCTGATTTTTTTTTCTAAATGCCTGTCAACCATGACGTCACTTAAACCCCCATAGCTCCCCTCCTGGGCCACGTATGGTGACCGTTGTGGTGTTGTTGGAAAGCCTAGACCTTGGGCTTTGTTGGTGCCAAGTTTCATCGAGAAAAAATGAAAGGGAGAGGCTCCAGGGGCTTTTAAACATCGTAGGCTGATTTTTTTTCTAAATGCCTGTCAACCATGACGTCACTTAAACCCCCATAGCTACCCTCCTGGGCCACGTATGCTGACCGTTGTGATGTTGTTGGAAAGCCTAGACCTTGGGCTTTGTTGATGCCAAGTTTCATCGAGAAAGAATGAAAGGCAGAGGCTCCAGGGGCTTTTAAACATCGTAGGCTGATTTTTTTTTCTAAATGCCTGTCAACCATGACGTCACTTAAACCCCCATAGCTCCCCTCCTGGGCCACAAAGGCTGACCGTTGTGGTAATGTTGGAAAGCCTAGACCTTGGACTTTGTTGATGCCAAGTTTCATCGAGAAAGAATGAAAGGGAGAGGCTCCAGGGGCTTTTAAACATCGTAGGCTGATTTTTTTTCTAAATGCCTGTCAACCATGACGTCACTTAAACCCCCATAGCTCCCCTCCTGGGCGACGTATGCTGATGGTTGTGGTGTTGTTGGAAAGCCTAGACCTTGGGCTTTGCTGGTGCCAAGTTTCATCGAGAAAGAATGGAAGGGAGAGGCTCCAGGGGCTTTTAAACATCGTAGGCTGATGTTTTTTTCTAAATGCCTGTCAACCATGACGTCACTTAAACCCCCATAGCTACCCTCCTGGGCCACGTATGCTGACCGTTGTGATGTTGTTGGAAAGCCTAGACCTTGGGCTTTGTTGATGCCAAGTTTCATCGAGAAAGAATGAAAGGGAGAGGCTCCAGGGGCTTTTAAACATCGTAGGCTGATGTTTTTTTCTAAATGCCTGTCAACCATGACGTCACTTAAACCCCCATAGCTCCCCTCCTGGGCGACGTATGCTGATGGTTGTGGTGTTGTTGGAAAGCCTAGACCTTGGGCTTTGCTGGTGCCAAGTTTCATCGAGAAAGAATGAAAGGGAGAGGCTCCAGGGGCTTTTAAACATCGTAGGCTGATGTTTTTTTCTAAATGCCTGTCAACCATGACGTCACTTAAACCCCCATAGCTCCCCTCCTGGGCCACGTAGGCTGACCGTTGGGGTGTTGTTGGAAAGCCTAGACCTTGGACTTTGTTGGTGCCAAGTTTCATCGAGAAAGAATGAAAGGGAGAGGCTCCAGGGGCTTTTAAACATCGTAGGCTGATTTTTTTTTCTAAATGCCTGTCAACCATGACGTCACTTAAACCCCCATAGCTCCCCTCCTGGGCCACGTAGGCTGACCTTTGTGGTGTTGTTGGAAAGCCTAGACCTTGGGCTTTGTTGTTGCCAAGTTTCATCGAGAAAGAATGAAGGGGAGAGGCTCCAGGGGCTTTTAAACATCGTAGGCTCATTTTTTTTCGAAATGCCTGTCAACCATGACGTCACTTAAACACCCATAGCTCCCCTATTGGGCCACGTCTGGTGATCGTTGTGGCGTTGTTGGAAAGCCTAGACCTTGGGCTGTCTTAGTGCCAAGTTTCATCGAGAAAGAATGAAAGGGAGAGGCTCCAGGGGCTTTTAAACATCGTAGGTTGATTTTTTTTCTAAATGCCTGTCAACCATGACGTCACTTAAACCCCCATAGCTACCCTCCTGGGCCACGTATGCTGACCGGTGTGATGTTGTTGGAAAGCCTAGACCTCGGGCTTTGTTGGTGCCAAGTTTCATCGAGAAAGAATGAAAGGGAGACGCTCCAGGGGCTTTTAAACATCGTAGGCTGATTTTTTTTTCTAAATGCCTGTCAACCATGACGTCACTTAAACACCCATAGCTCCCCTCCTGGGCCACGTAGGCTGACCTTTGTGGTGCTGTTGGAAAGCCTAGACCTTGGGCTTTGTTGGTGCCAAGTTTCATCGAGAAAGAATGAAAGGGAGAGGCTCCAGGGGCTTTTAAACATCGTAGGCTGATTTTTTTTCTAAATGCCTGTCAACCATGACGTCACTTAAACCCCCATAGCTACCCTCCTGGGCCACGTATGCTGACCGTTGTGATGTTGTTGGAAAGCCTAGACATTGTGCTGTCTTAGTGCCAAGTTTCATCGAGAAAGAATGAAAGGGAGAGGCTCCAGGGGCTTTTAAACATCGTAGGCTGATTTTTTTTTCTAAATGCCTGTCAACCATGACGTCACTTAAACCCCCATAGCTCCCCTCCTGGGCCACGTATGGTGACCGTTGTGGTGTTGTTGGAAAGCCTAGACCTTGGGCTTTGTTGGTGCCAAGTTTCATCGAGAAAAAATGAAAGGGAGAGGCTCCAGGGGCTTTTAAACATCGTAGGCTGATTTTTTTTCTAAATGCCTGTCAACCATGACGTCACTTAAACCCCCATAGCTACCCTCCTGGGCCACGTATGCTGACCGTTGTGATGTTGTTGGAAAGCCTAGACCTTGGGCTTTGTTGATGCCAAGTTTCATCGAGAAAGAATGAAAGGCAGAGGCTCCAGGGGCTTTTAAACATCGTAGGCTGATTTTTTTTTCTAAATGCCTGTCAACCATGACGTCACTTAAACCCCCATAGCTCCCCTCCTGGGCCACAAAGGCTGACCGTTGTGGTAATGTTGGAAAGCCTAGACCTTGGACTTTGTTGGTGCCAAGTTTCATCGAGAAAGAATGAAAGGAAGAGGCTCCAGGGGCTTTTAAACATCGTAGGCTGATTTTTTTTCTAAATGCCTGTCAACCATGACGTCACTTAAACCCTCATAGCTACCCTCCTGGGCCACGTATGCTGACCGTTGTGATGTTGTTGGAAAGCCTAGACCTTGGGCTGGCTTAGTGCCAAGTTTCATCGAGAAAGAATGAAAGGGAGAGGCTCCAGGGGCTTTTGAACATCGTGGGCTGATTTTTTTTCTAAATGCCTGTAAACCATGACGTCACTTAAACCCCCATAGCTACCCTCCTGGGCCACGTATGCTGACCGTTGTGATGTTGTTGGAAAGCCTAGACCTTGGGCTTTGTTGGTGCCAAGTTTCATCGAGAAAGAATAATAGGGAGAGGCTCCAGGGGCTTTTAAACATCGTAGGCTGATTTTTTTTTCTAAATGCCTGTCAACCATGACGTCACTTAAACCCCCATAGCTCTCCTCCTGGGCCACGTAGGCTGACCTTTGTGGTGTTGTTGGAAAGCCTAGACCTTGGGCTTTGTTGGTGCCAAGTTTCATCGAGAAAGAATGAAGGGGAGAGGCTCCAGGGGCTTTTAAACATCGTAGGCTCATTTTTTTTTCTAAATGCCTGTCAACCATGACGTCACTTAAACACCCATAGCTACCCTCCTGGGCCACGTATGCTGACCGTTGTGATGTTGTTGGAAAGCCTAGACCTTGTGCTGTCTTAGTGCCAAGTTTCATCGAGAAAGAATGAAAGGGAGAGGCTCCAGGGGCTTTTAAACATCGTAGGCTGATTTTTTTTTCTAAATGCCTGTCAACCATGACGTCACTTAAACCCCCATAGCTCCCCTCCTGGGCCACGTATGGTGACCGTTGTGGTGTTGTTGGAAAGCCTAGACCATGGGCTGTCTTAGTGCCAAGTTTCATCGAGAAAGAATGAAAGGGAGAGGCTCCAGGGGCTTTTAAACATCGTAGGCTGATTTTTTTCTAAATGCCTGTCAACCATGACGTCACTTAAACCCCCATAGCTACCCTCCTGGGCCACGTATGCTGACCGTTGTGATGTTGTTGGAAAGCCTGGACCTTGGGCTTTGTTGGTGCCAAGTTTCATCGAGAAAGAATGAAAGGGAGAGGCTCCAGGGGCTTTTAAACATCGTAGGCTGATTTTTTTTTCTAAATGCCTGGCAACCATGACATCACTTAAACACCCATCGCTCCCCTCCTGGGCCACGTAGGCTGACCTTTGTGGTGCTGTTGGAAAGCCTAGACCTTGGGCTTTGTTGGTGCCAAGTTTCATCGAGAAAGAATGAAAGGGAGAGGCTCCAGGGGCTTTTAAACATCGTGGGCTGATTTTTTTTCTAAATGCCTGTCAACCATGACGTCACTTAAACCCCCATAGCTACCCTCCTGGGCCACGTATGCTGACCGTTGTGATGTTGTTGGAAAGCCTAGACCTTGGGCTGTCTTAGTGCCAAGCTTCATCGAGAAAGAATGAAAGGGAGAGGCTCAGGGGCTTTTAAACATCGTGGGCTGATTTTTTTTCTAAATGCCTGTCAACCATGACGTCACTTAAACCCCCATAGCTACCCTCCTGGGCCAGGTATGCTGACCGTTGTGATGTTGTTGGAAAGCCTCGACCTTGGGCTGTCTTAGTGCCAAGTTTCATCGAGAAAGAATGAAAGGGAGAGGCTCCAGGGGCTTTTAAACATCGTAGGCTGATTTTTTTTCTAAATGCCTGTCAACCATGACGTCACTTAAACCCCCATAGCTCCCCTCCTGGGCCACGTAGGCTGACCGTTGTGGTGTTGTTGGAAAGCCTAGACCTTGGGCTTTGTTGGTGCCAAGCTTCATCGAGAAAGAATGAAGGGGAGAGGCTCAAGGGGCTTTTAAACATCGTAGGCTGATTTTTTTCTAAATGCCTGTCAACCATGACGTCACTTAAACCCCCATAGCTACCCTCCTGGGCCACGTATGCTGACCGTTGTGGTGTTGTTGGAAAGCCTAGACCTTGGGCTTTGTTGGTGCCAAGTTTCATCGAGAAAGAATGAAAGGGAGAGGCTCCAGGGGCTTTTAAACATCGTAGGCTGATTTTTTTTCTAAATGCCTGTCAACCATGACGTCACTTAAACCCCCATAGCTACCCTCCTGGGCCACGTATGCTGACCGTTGTGATGTTGTTGGAAAGCCTCGACCTTGGGCTGTCTTAGTGCCAAGTTTCATAGAGAAAGAATGAAAGGGAGAGGCTCCAGGGGCTTTTAAACATCGTAGGCTGATTTTTTTTCTAAATGCCTGTCAACCATGACGTCACTTAAACCCCCATAGCTACCCTCCTGGGCCACGTATGCTGACCGTTGTGATGTTGTTGGAAAGCCTAGACATTGTGCTGTCTTAGTGCCAAGTTTCATCGAGAAAGAATGAAAGGGAGAGGCTCCAGGGGCTTTTAAACATCGTAGGCTGATTTTTTTTTCTAAATGCCTGTCAACCATGACGTCACTTAAACCCCCATAGCTCCCCTCCTGGGCCACGTATGGTGACCGTTGTGGTGTTGTTGGAAAGCCTAGACCTTGGGCTTTGTTGGTGCCAAGTTTCATCGAGAAAGAATGAAAGGGAGAGGCTCCAGGGGCTTTTAAACATCGTAGGCTGATTTTTTTTCTAAATGCCTGTCAACCATGACGTCACTTAAACCCCCATAGCTACCCTCCTGGGCCACGTATGCT
Organism: Microchrysa polita; assembly: GCA_949715475.1. Lineage (NCBI taxonomy): Eukaryota > Metazoa > Arthropoda > Insecta > Diptera > Stratiomyidae > Microchrysa > Microchrysa polita. The sequence goes on from OX454420.1 coordinate 44,338,364, forward strand.
GACCGTTGTGATGTTGTTGGAAAGCCTAGACCTTGGGCTTTGTTGATGCCAAGTTTCATCGAGAAAGAATGAAAGGGAGAGGCTCCAGGGGCTTTTAAACATCGTAGGCTGATTTTTTTTTCTAAATGCCTGTCAACCATGACGTCACTTAAACCCCCATAGCTCCCCTCCTGGGCCACAAAGGCTGACCGTTGTGGTAATGTTGGAAAGCCTAGACCTTGGACTTTGTTGGTGCCAAGTTTCATCGAGAAAGAATGAAAGGAAGAGGCTCCAGGGGCTTTTAAACATCGTAGGCTGATTTTTTTTCTAAATGCCTGTCAACCATGACGTCACTTAAACCCTCATAGCTACCCTCCTGGGCCACGTATGCTGACCGTTGTGATGTTGTTGGAAAGCCTAGACCTTGGGCTTTGTTGGTGCCAAGTTTCATCGAGAAAGAATAATAGGGAGAGGCTCCAGGGGCTTTTAAACATCGTAGGCTGATTTTTTTTTCTAAATGCCTGTCAACCATGACGTCACTTAAACCCCCATAGCTCTCCTCCTGGGCCACGTAGGCTGACCTTTGTGGTGTTGTTGGAAAGCCTAGACCTTGGGCTTTGTTGGTGCCAAGTTTCATCGAGAAAGAATGAAGGGGAGAGGCTCCAGGGGCTTTTAAACATCGTAGGCTCATTTTTTTTTCTAAATGCCTGTCAACCATGACGTCACTTAAACACCCATAGCTACCCTCCTGGGCCACGTATGCTGACCGTTGTGATGTTGTTGGAAAGCCTAGACCTTGTGCTGTCTTAGTGCCAAGTTTCATCGAGAAAGAATGAAAGGGAGAGGCTCCAGGGGCTTTTAAACATCGTAGGCTGATTTTTTTTTCTAAATGCCTGTCAACCATGACGTCACTTAAACCCCCATAGCTCCCCTCCTGGGCCACGTATGGTGACCGTTGTGGTGTTGTTGGAAAGCCTAGACCATGGGCTGTCTTAGTGCCAAGTTTCATCGAGAAAGAATGAAAGGGAGAGGCTCCAGGGGCTTTTAAACATCGTAGGCTGATTTTTTTCTAAATGCCTGTCAACCATGACGTCACTTAAACCCCCATAGCTACCCTCCTGGGCCACGTATGCTGACCGTTGTGATGTTGTTGGAAAGCCTGGACCTTGGGCTTTGTTGGTGCCAAGTTTCATCGAGAAAGAATGAAAGGGAGAGGCTCCAGGGGCTTTTAAACATCGTAGGCTGATTTTTTTTTCTAAATGCCTGGCAACCATGACATCACTTAAACACCCATCGCTCCCCTCCTGGGCCACGTAGGCTGACCTTTGTGGTGCTGTTGGAAAGCCTAGACCTTGGGCTTTGTTGGTGCCAAGTTTCATCGAGAAAGAATGAAAGGGAGAGGCTCCAGGGGCTTTTAAACATCGTGGGCTGATTTTTTTTCTAAATGCCTGTCAACCATGACGTCACTTAAACCCCCATAGCTACCCTCCTGGGCCAGGTATGCTGACCGTTGTGATGTTGTTGGAAAGCCTAGACCTTGGGCTGTCTTAGTGCCAAGCTTCATCGAGAAAGAATGAAAGGGAGAGGCTCCAGGGGCTTTTAAACATCGTGGGCTGATTTTTTTTCTAAATGCCTGTCAACCATGACGTCACTTAAACCCCCATAGCTACCCTCCTGGGCCACGTATGCTGACCGTTGTGATGTTGTTGGAAAGCCTCGACCTTGGGCTGTGTTAGTGCCAAGTTTCATCGAGAAAGAATGAAAGGGAGAGGCTCCAGGGGCTTTTAAACATCGTAGGCTGATTTTTTTTCTAAATGCCTGTCAACCATGACGTCACTTAAACCCCCATAGCTCCCCTCCTGGGCCACGTAGGCTGACCGTTGTGGTGTTGTTGGAAAGCCTAGACCTTGCGCTTTGTTGGTGCCAAGCTTCATCGAGAAAGAATGAAGGGGAGAGGCTCAAGGGGCTTTTAAACATCGTAGGCTCATTTTTTTTTCTAAATGCCTGTCAACCATGACGTCACTTAAACCCCCATAGCTCCCCTCCTGGGCCACGTATGCTGATGGTTGTGGTGTTGTTGGAAAGCCTAGACCTTGGGCTTTGTTGGTGCCAAGTTTCATCGAGAAAGAATGAAAGGGAGAGGCTCCAGGGGCTTTTAAACATCGTAGGCTGATGTTTTTTTCTAAATGCCTGTCAACCATGACGTCACTTAAACCCCCATAGCTCCCCTCCTGGGCCACGTAGGCTGACCGTTGGGGTGTTGTTGGAAAGCCTAGACCTTGGACTTTGTTGGTGCCAAGTTTCATCGAGAAAGAATGAAAGGGAGAGGCTCCAGGGGCTTTTAAACATCGTAGGCTGATTTTTTTTTCTAAATGCCTGTCAACCATGACGTCACTTAAACACCCATAGCTCCCCTCCTGGGCCACGTATGCTGACCTTTGTGGTGTTGTTGGAAAGCCTAGACCTTGGGCTTTGTTGGTGCCAAGTTTCATCGAGAAAGAATGAAAGGGCGAGGCTCCAGGGGCTTTTAAACATCGTAGGCTGATTTTTTTTCTAAATGCCTGTCAACCATGACGTCACTTAAACCCCCATAGCTCCCCTCCTGGGCCACGTAGGCTGACCTTTGTGGTGTTGTTGGAAAGCCTAGACTTGGACTTTGTTGGTGCCAAGTTTCATCGAGAAAGAATGAAAGGGAGAGGCTCCAGGGGCTTTTAAACATCGTAGGCTGATTTTTTTTTCTAAATGCCTGTCAACCATGACGTCACTTAAACCCCCCATAGCTCCCCTCCTGGGCCACGTAGGCTGACCGTTGTGGTGTTGTTGGAAAGCCTAGACCTTGGGCTTTGTTGGTGCCAAGTTTCATCGAGAAAGAATAATAGGGAGAGGCTCCAGGGGCTTTTAAACATCGTAGGCTGATTTTTTTTTCTGAATGCCTGTCAACCATGACGTCACTTAAACCCCCATAGCTCCCCTCCTGGGCCACGTAGGCTGACCTTTGTGGTGTTGTTGGAAAGCCTAGACCTTGGGCTTTGTTGTTGCCAAGTTTCATCGAGAAAGAATGAAGGGGAGAGGCTCCAGGGGCTTTTAAACATCGTAGGCTCATGTTTTTTTCTAAATGCTTGTCAACCATGACGTCACTTAAACACCCATAGCTTCCCTCCTGGGCCACGTAGGCTGACCCTTGTGGTGTTGTTGGAAAGCCTAGACCTTGGGCTTTGTTGGTGCCAAGTTTCAAGTTTCATCGAGAAAGAATGAAAGGGAGAGGCTCCAGGGGCTTTTAAACATCGTAGGCTGATTTTTTTTTCTGAATGCCTGTCAACCATGACGTCACTTAAACCCCCATAGCTCCCCTCCTGGGCCACGTATGCTGACCGTTGTGGTGTTGTTGGAAAGCCTAGACCTTGGACTTTGCTGGTGTCAAGTTTCATCGAGAAAGAATGAAAGGGAGAGGCTCCAGGGGCTTTTAAACATCGTAGGCTGATTTTTGTTCTAAATGCCTGTCAACCATGACGTCACTTAAACCCCCATAGCTCCCCTCCTGCGCCACGTATGGTGACCGTTGTGGTGTTGCTGGAAAGCCTAGACCTTGGACTTTGCTGGTGTCAAGTTTCATCGAGAAAGAATGAAAGGGAGAGGCTCCAGGGGCTTTTAAACATCGTAGGCTGATTTTTGTTCTAAATGCCTGTCAACCATGACGTCACTTAAACCCCCATAGCTCCCCTCCTGCGCCACGTATGGTGACCGTTGTGGTGTTGCTGGAAAGCCTAGACCTTGGGCTGTCTTAGTGCCAAGTTTCATCGATAAAGAATGAAAGGGAGAGGCTCCAGGGGCTTTTAAACATTGTAGGCTGATTTTTTTTCTAAATGCCTGTCAACCATGACGTCACTTAAACCCCCATAGCTACCCTCCTGGGCCACGTATGCTGACCGTTGTGATGTTGTTGGAAAGCCTAGACCTTGGGCTTTGTTGGTGCCAAGCTTCATCGAGAAAGAATGAAAGGGAGAGGCTCCAGGGGCTTTTAAACATCGTAGGCTGATTTTTTTTCTAAATGCCTGTCAACCATGACGTCACTTAAACCCCCATAGCTCCCCTCCTGGGCCACGTATGCTGATGGTTGTGGTGTTGTTGCAAAGCCTAGACCTTGGGCTTTGTTGGTGCGAAGTTTCATCGAGAAAGAATGAAAGCGAGAGGCTCCAGGGGCTTTTAAACATCGTAGATAGTAGACCTCGGGCTTTGTTGGTGCCTAGTTTCATCGAGAAAGAATGAAGGGGAGAGGCTCCAGGGGCTTTTAAACATCGTAGGCTCATTTTTTTTTCTAAATGCCTGTCAACCATGACGTCACTTAAACACCCATAGCTTCCCTCCTGGGCCACGTAGGCTGACCCTTGTGGTGTTGTTGGAAAGCCTAGACCTTGGGCTTTGTTGGTGCCAAGTTTCAAGTTTCATCAAGAAAGAATGAAGGGGAGAGGCTCCAGGGGCTTTTAAACATCGTAGGCTGATTTTTTTTCTAAATGCCTGTCAACCATGACGTCACTTAAACCCCCATAGCTCCCCTCCTCGGCCACGTGTGCTGATGGTTGTGGTGTTGTTGGAAAGCCTAGACCTTGGGCTTTGTTGGTGCCAAGTTTCATCGAGAAAGAATGAAAGGGAGAGGCTCCAGGGGCTTTGAAACATCCTAGGCTGATTTTTTTTCTAATTGCCTGTCAACCATGACGTCACTTAAACACCCATAGCTTCCCTCCTGGGCCACGTAGGCTGACCTTTGTGGTGTTGTTGGAAAGCCTAGACCTTGGGCTTTGTTGGTGCCAAGTTTCAAGTTTCATCGAGAAAGAATGAAGGGGAGAGGCTCCAGGGGCTTTTAAACATCGTAGGCTGATTTTTTTTCTAAATGCCTGTCAACCATGACGTCACTTAAACCCCCATAGCTCCCCTCCTGGGCCACGTAGGCTGACCGTTGTGGTGTTGTTGGAAAGCCTAGACCTTGGACTTTGTTGGCGCCAAGTTTCATCGAGAAAGAATGAAGGGGAGAGGCTCCAGGGGCTTTTAAACATCGTAGGCTCATTTTTTTTTCTAAATGCCTGTCAACCATGACGTCACTTAAACACCCATAGCTCCCCTCCTGGCCCACGTAGGCTGACCTTTGTGGTGTTGTTGGAAAGCCTAGACCTTGGGCTTTGTTGTTGCCAAGTTTCAAGTTTCATCGAGAAAGAATGAAGGGGAGAGGCTCCAGGGGCTTTTAAACATCGTAGGCTGATTTTTTTTTCTGAATGCCTGTCAACCATGACGTCACTTAAACCCCCATAGCTCCCCTCCTGGGTCACGTATGCTGACCTTTATGGTGTTGTTAGAAAGCCTAGACCTTGGGCTTTGTTGGTGCCAAGTTTCATCGAGAAACAATGAAAAAACGAGGCTCCAGGGGCTTTTAAACATCGTAGGCTGATTTTTTTTTCTAAATGCCTGTCAACCATGACGTCACTTAAACCCCCGTAGCTCCCCTCCTGGGCCACGTAGGCTGACCGTTGTGGTGGTGTTGGAAAGCCTAGACCTTGGACTTTGCTGGTGCCAAGTTTCATCGAGAAAGAATGAAAGGGAGAGGCTCCAGGGGCTTTTAAACATCGTAGGCTGATTTTTTTTTCTAAATGCCTGTCAACCATGACGTCACTTAAACCCCCATAGCTCCCCTCCTGGGCCACGTATGTTGATGGTTGTGGTGTTGTTGCAAAGCCTAGACCTTGGGCTTTGTTGGTGCGAAGTTTCATCGAGAAAGAATGAAAGCGAGAGGCTCCAGGGGCTTTTAAACATCGTAGGCTGATTTTTTTTTCTAAATGCCTGTCAACCATGACGTCACTTAAACCCCCATAGCTCCCCTCCTGGGCCACGTAGGCTGACCGTTGTGGTGTTGTTGGAAAGCCTAGACCTCGGGCTTTGTTGGTGCCTAGTTTCATCGAGAAAGAATGAAGGGGAGAGGCTCCAGGGGCTTTTAAACATCGTAGGCTCATTTTTTTTTCTAAATGCCTGTCAACCATGACGTCACTTAAACACCCATAGCTTCCCTCCTGGGCCACGTAGGCTGACCCTTGTGGTGTTGTTGGAAAGCCCAGACCTTGGGCTTTGTTGGTGCCAAGTTTCAAGTTTCATCAAGAAAGAATGAAGGGGAGAGGCTCCAGGGGCTTTTAAACATCGTAGGCTGATTTTTTTTCTAAATGCCTGTCAACCATGACGTCACTTAAACCCCCATAGCTCCCCTCCTCGGCCACGTGTGCTGATGGTTGTGGTGTTGTTGGAAAGCCTAGACCTTGGGCTTTGTTGGTGCCAAGTTTCAAGTTTCATCGAGAAAGAATGAAGGGGAGAGGCTCCAGGGGCTTTTAAACATCGTAGGCTGATTTTTTTTCTGAATGCCTGTCAACCATGACGTCACTTAAACCCCCATAGCTCCCCTCCTGGGCCACGTATGTTGATGGTTGTGGTGTTGTTGCAAAGCCTAGACCTTGGGCTTTGTTGGTGCCAAGTTTCATCGAGAAAGAATGAAAGGGAGAGGCTCCAGGGGCTTTTAAACATCGTAGGCTCATGTTTTTTTCTAAATGCCTGTCAACCATGACGTCACTTAAACACCCATAGCTTCCCTCCTGGGCCACGTAGGCTGACCTTTGTGGTGTTGTTGGAAAGCCTAGACCTTGGGCTTTGTTGGTGCCAAGTTTCAAGTTTCATCGAGAAAGAATGAAGGGGAGAGGCTCCAGGGGCTTTTAAACATCGTAGGCTGATTTTTTTTCTAAATGCCTGTCAACCATGACGTCACTTAAACCCCCATAGCTCCCCTCCTCGGCCACGTGTGCTGATGGTTGTGGTGTTGTTGGAAAGCCTAGACCTTGGGCTTTGTTGGTGCCAAGTTTCAAGTTTCATCGAGAAAGAATGAAGGGGAGAGGCTCCAGGGGCTTTTAAACATCGTAGGCTGATTTTTTTTTCTAAATGCCTGTCAACCATGACGTCACTTAAACCCCCGTAGCTCCCCTCCTGGGCCACGTAGGCTGACCGTTGTGGTGGTGTTGGAAAGCCTAGACCTTGGACTTTGCTGGTGCCAAGTTTCATCGAGAAAGAATGAAAGGGAGAGGCTCCAGGGGCTTTTAAACATCGTAGGCTGATTTTTTTTTCTAAATGCCTGTCAACCATGACGTCACTTAAACCCCCATAGCTCCCCTCCTGGGCCACGTATGTTGATGGTTGTGGTGTTGTTGCAAAGCCTAGACCTTGGGCTTTGTTGGTGCCAAGTTTCATCGAGAAAGAATGAAAGGGAGAGGCTCCAGGGGCTTTTAAACATCGTAGGCTCATGTTTTTTTCTAAATGCCTGTCAACCATGACGTCACTTAAACACCCATAGCTTCCCTCCTGGGCCACGTAGGCTGACCTTTGTGGTGTTGTTGGAAAGCCTAGACCTTGGGCTTTGTTGGTGCCAAGTTTCAAGTTTCATCGAGAAAGAATGAAGGGGAGAGGCTCCAGGGGCTTTTAAACATCGTAGGCTGATTTTTTTTCTGAATGCCTGTCAACCATGACGTCACTTAAACCCCCATAGCTCCCCTCCTGGGCCACGTATGCTGACCTTTATGGTGTTGTTAGAAAGCCTAGACCTTGGGCTTTGTTGGTGCCAAGTTTCATCGAGAAACAATGAAAAAACGAGGCTCCAGGGGCTTTTAAACATCGTAGGCTGATTTTTTTTTCTAAATGCCTGTCAACCATGACGTCACTTAAACCCCCGTAGCTCCCCTCCTGGGCCACGTAGGCTGACCGTTGTGGTGTTGTTGGAAAGCGTAGACCTTGGACTTTGTTGTTGCCAAGTTTCATCGAGAAAGAATGAAGGGGAGAGGCTCCAGGGGCTTTTAAACATCGTAGGCTCATGTTTTTTTCTAAATGCCTGTCAACCATGACGTCACTTAAACACCCATAGCTTCCCTCCTGGGCCACGTAGGCTGACCCTTGTGGTGTTGTTGGAAAGCCTAGACCTTGGGCTTTGTTGGTGCCAAGTTTCAAGTTTCATCGAGAAAGAATGAAAGGGAGAGGCTCCAGGGGCTTTTAAACATCGTAGGCTGATTTTTGTTCTAAATGCCTGTCAACCATGACGTCACTTAAACCCCCATAGCTTCCCTCCTGGGCCACGTAGGCTGACCCTTGTGGTGTTGTTGGAAAGCCTAGACCTTGGGCTTTGTTGGTGCCAAGTTTCAAGTTTCATCGAGAAAGAATGAAAGGGAGAGGCTCCAGGGGCTTTTAAACATCGTAGGCTGATTTTTGTTCTAAATGCCTGTCAACCATGGCGTCACTTAAACCCCCATAGCTACCCTCCTGGGCCACGTATGCTGACCGTTGTGATGTTGTTGGAAAGCCTAGACCTTGGGCTTTGTTGGTGCCAAGTTTCATTGAGAAAGAATGAAAGGGAGAGGCTCCAGGGGCTTTTAAGCATCGTAGGCTGATTTTTTTTTCTAAATGCCTGTCAACCATGACGTCACTTAAACCCCCATAGCTCCCCTCCTGGGCCACGTATGCTGATGGTTGTGGTGTTGTTGCAAAGCCTAGACCTTGGGCTTTGTTGGTGCGAAGTTTCATCGAGAAAGAATGAAAGCGAGAGGCTCCAGGGGCTTTTAAACATCGTAGGCTGATTTTTTTTTCTAAATGCCTGTCAACCATGACGTCACTTAAACCCCCATAGCTCCCCTCCTGGGCCACGTAGGCTGACCGTTGTGGTGTTGTTGGAAAGCCTAGACCTCGGGCTTTGTTGGTGCCTAGTTTCATCGAGAAAGAATGAAGGGGAGAGGCTCCAGGGGCTTTTAAACATCGTAGGCTCATTTTTTTTTCTAAATGCCTGTCAACCATGACGTCACTTAAACACCCATAGCTTCCCTCCTGGGCCACGTAGGCTGACCCTTGTGGTGTTGTTGGAAAGCCTAGACCTTGGGCTTTGTTGGTGCCAAGTTTCAAGTTTCATCAAGAAAGAATGAAGGGGAGAGGCTCCAGGGGCTTTTAAACATCGTAGGCTGATTTTTTTTCTAAATGCCTGTCAACCATGACGTCACTTAAACCCCCATAGCTCCCCTCCTGGGCCACGTGTGCTGATCGTTGTGGTGTTGTTGGAAAGCCTAGACCTTGGGCTTTGTTGGTGCCAAGTTTCATCGAGAAAGAATGAAAGGGAGAGGCTCCAGGGGCTTTTAAACATCCTAGGCTGATTTTTTTTCTAATTGCCTGTCAACCATGACGTCACTTAAACACCCATAGCTTCCCCCCTGGGCCACGTAGGCTGACCTTTGTGGTGTTGTTGGAAAGCCTAGACCTTGGGCTTTGTTGGTGCCAAGTTTCAAGTTTCATCGAGAAAGAATGAAGGGGAGAGGCTCCAGGGGCTTTTAAACATCGTAGGCTGATTTTTTTTCTAAATGCCTGTCAACCATGACGTCACTTAAACCCCCATAGCTCCCCTCCTGGGCCACGTAGGCTGACCGTTGTGGTGTTGTTGGAAAGCCTAGACCTTGGACTTTGTTGGCGCCAAGTTTCATCGAGAAAGAATGAAGGGGAGAGGCTCCAGGGGCTTTTAAACATCGTAGGCTCATTTTTTTTTCTAAATGCCTGTCAACCATGACGTCACTTAAACACCCATAGCTCCCCTCCTGGGCCACGTAGGCTGACCTTTGTGGTGTTGTTGGAAAGCCTAGACCTTGGACTTTGCTGGTGCCAAGTTTCATCGAGAAAGAATGAAGGGGAGAGGCTCCAGGGGCTTTTAAACATCGTAGGCTGATTTTTTTTTCTAAATGCCTGTCAACCATGACGTCACTTAAACCCCCATAGCTCCCCTCCTGGGCCACGTAGGCTGACCGTTGTGGTGTTGTTGGAAAGCCTAGACCTCGGGCTTTGTTGGTGCCTAGTTTCATCGAGAAAGAATGAAGGGGAGAGGCTCCAGGGGCTTTTAAACATCGTAGGCTGATTTTTTTTCTAAATGCCTGTCAACCATGACGTCACTTAAACACCCATAGCTTCCCTCCTGGGCCACGTAGGCTGACCCTTGTGGTGTTGTTGGAAAGCCTAGACCTTGGGCTTTGTTGGTGCCAAGTTTCAAGTTTCATCAAGAAAGAATGAAGGGGAGAGGCTCCAGGGGCTTTTAAACATCGTAGGCTGATTTTTTTTCTAAATGCCTGTCAACCATGACGTCACTTAAACCCCCATAGCTCCCCTCCTGGGCCACGTGTGCTGATCGTTGTGGTGTTGTTGGAAAGCCTAGACCTTGGGCTTTGTTGGTGCCAAGTTTCATCGAGAAAGAATGAAAGGGAGAGGCTGCAGGGGCTTTTAAACATCCTAGGCTGATTTTTTTTCTAAATGCCTGTCAACCATGACGTCACTTAAACCCCCATAGCTCCCCTCCTGGGCCACGTAGGCTGACCGTTGTGGTGTTGTTGGAAAGCCTAGACCTTGGACTTTGTTGGCGCCAAGTTTCATCGAGAAAGAATGAAGGGGAGAGGCTCCAGGGGCTTTTAAACATCGTAGGCTGATTTTTTTTCTAAATGCCTGTCAACCATGACGTCACTTAAACACCCATAGCTTCCCTCCTGGGCCACGTAGGCTGACCCTTGTGGTGTTGTTGGAAAGCCTAGACCTTGGGCTTTGTTGGTGCCAAGTTTCAAGTTTCATCGAGAAAGAATGAAGGGGAGAGGCTCCAGGGGCTTTTAAACATCGTAGGCTGATTTTTTTTTCTAAATGCCTGTCAACCATGACGTCACTTAAACCCCCATAGCTCCCCTCCTGGGCCATGTAGGCTGACCGTTGTGGTGTTGTTGGAAAGCCTAGACCTCGGGCTTTGTTGGTGCCTAGTTTCATCGAGAAAGAATGAAGGGGAGAGGCTCCAGGGGCTTTTAAACATCGTAGGCTGATTTTTTTTCTAAATGCCTGTCAACCATGACGTCACTTAAACACCCATAGCTTCCCTCCTGGGCCACGTAGGCTGACCCTTGTGGTGTTGTTGGAAAGCCTAGACCTTGGGCTTTGTTGGTGCCAAGTTTCAAGTTTCATCAAGAAAGAATGAAGGGGAGAGGCTCCAGGGGCTTTTAAACATCGTAGGCTGATTTTTTTTCTAAATGCCTGTCAACCATGACGTCACTTAAACCCCCATAGCTCCCCTCCTGGGCCACGTAGGCTGACCGTTGTGGTGTAGTTGGAAAGCCTAGACCTTGGACTTTGTTGGCGCCAAGTTTCATCGAGAAAGAATGAAGGGGAGAGGCTCCAGGGGCTTTTAAACATCGTAGGCTCATTTTTTTTTCTAAATGCCTGTCAACCATGACGTCACTTAAACCCCCATAGCTCCCCTCCTGGGCCACGTAGGCTGACCGTTGTGGTGTTGTTGGAAAGCCTAGACCTTGGACTTTGTTGGCGCCAAGTTTCATCGAGAAAGAATGAAGGGGAGAGGCTCCAGGGGCTTTTAAACATCGTAGGCTGATTTTTTTTCTAAATGCCTGTCAACCATGACGTCACTTAAACCCCCATAGCTCCCCTCCTCGGCCACGTGTGCTGATGGTTGTGGTGTTGTTGGAAAGCCTAGACCTTGGGCTTTGTTGGTGCCAAGTTTCATCGAGAAAGAATGAAAGGGAGAGGCTCCAGGGGCTTTGAAACATCCTAGGCTGATTTTTTTTCTAATTGCCTGTCAACCATGACGTCACTTAAACACCCATAGCTTCCCTCCTGGGCCACGTAGGCTGACCTTTGTGGTGTTGTTGGAAAGCCTAGACCTTGGGCTTTGTTGGTGCCAAGTTTCAAGTTTCATCGAGAAAGAATGAAGGGGAGAGGCTCCAGGGGCTTTTAAACATCGTAGGCTGATTTTTTTTCTAAATGCCTGTCAACCATGACGTCACTTAAACCCCCATAGCTCCCCTCCTGGGCCACGTAGGCTGACCGTTGTGGTGTTGTTGGAAAGCCTAGACCTTGGACTTTGTTGGCGCCAAGTTTCATCGAGAAAGAATGAAGGGGAGAGGCTCCAGGGGCTTTTAAACATCGTAGGCTCATTTTTTTTTCTAAATGCCTGTCAACCATGACGTCACTTAAACACCCATAGCTCCCCTCCTGGCCCACGTAGGCTGACCTTTGTGGTGTTGTTGGAAAGCCTAGACCTTGGGCTTTGTTGTTGCCAAGTTTCAAGTTTCATCGAGAAAGAATGAAGGGGAGAGGCTCCAGGGGCTTTTAAACATCGTAGGCTGATTTTTTTTTCTGAATGCCTGTCAACCATGACGTCACTTAAACCCCCATAGCTCCCCTCCTGGGTCACGTATGCTGACCTTTATGGTGTTGTTAGAAAGCCTAGACCTTGGGCTTTGTTGGTGCCAAGTTTCATCGAGAAACAATGAAAAAACGAGGCTCCAGGGGCTTTTAAACATCGTAGGCTGATTTTTTTTTCTAAATGCCTGTCAACCATGACGTCACTTAAACCCCCGTAGCTCCCCTCCTGGGCCACGTAGGCTGACCGTTGTGGTGGTGTTGGAAAGCCTAGACCTTGGACTTTGCTGGTGCCAAGTTTCATCGAGAAAGAATGAAAGGGAGAGGCTCCAGGGGCTTTTAAACATCGTAGGCTGATTTTTTTTTCTAAATGCCTGTCAACCATGACGTCACTTAAACCCCCATAGCTCCCCTCCTGGGCCACGTATGTTGATGGTTGTGGTGTTGTTGCAAAGCCTAGACCTTGGGCTTTGTTGGTGCGAAGTTTCATCGAGAAAGAATGAAAGCGAGAGGCTCCAGGGGCTTTTAAACATCGTAGGCTGATTTTTTTTTCTAAATGCCTGTCAACCATGACGTCACTTAAACCCCCATAGCTCCCCTCCTGGGCCACGTAGGCTGACCGTTGTGGTGTTGTTGGAAAGCCTAGACCTCGGGCTTTGTTGGTGCCTAGTTTCATCGAGAAAGAATGAAGGGGAGAGGCTCCAGGGGCTTTTAAACATCGTAGGCTCATTTTTTTTTCTAAATGCCTGTCAACCATGACGTCACTTAAACACCCATAGCTTCCCTCCTGGGCCACGTAGGCTGACCCTTGTGGTGTTGTTGGAAAGCCCAGACCTTGGGCTTTGTTGGTGCCAAGTTTCAAGTTTCATCAAGAAAGAATGAAGGGGAGAGGCTCCAGGGGCTTTTAAACATCGTAGGCTGATTTTTTTTCTAAATGCCTGTCAACCATGACGTCACTTAAACCCCCATAGCTCCCCTCCTCGGCCACGTGTGCTGATGGTTGTGGTGTTGTTGGAAAGCCTAGACCTTGGGCTTTGTTGGTGCCAAGTTTCATCGAGAAAGAATGAAAGGGAGAGGCTCCAGGGGCTTTGAAACATCCTAGGCTGATTTTTTTTCTAATTGCCTGTCAACCATGACGTCACTTAAACACCCATAGCTTCCCTCCTGGGCCACGTAGGCTGACCTTTGTGGTGTTGTTGGAAAGCCTAGACCTTGGGCTTTGTTGGTGCCAAGTTTCAAGTTTCATCGAGAAAGAATGAAGGGGAGACGCTCCAGGGGCTTTTAAACATCGTAGGCTGATTTTTTTTCTAAATGCCTGTCAACCATGACGTCACTTAAACCCCCATAGCTCCCCTCCTGGGCCACGTAGGCTGACCGTTGTAGTGTTGTTGGAAAGCCTAGACCTTGGACTTTGTTGGCGCCAAGTTTCATCGAGAAAGAATGAAGGGGAGAGGCTCCAGGGGCTTTTAAACATCGTAGGCTCATTTTTTTTTCTAAATGCCTGTCAACCATGACGTCACTTAAACACCCATAGCTCCCCTCCTGGGCCACGTAGGCTGACCTTTGTGGTGTTGTTGGAAAGCCTAGACCTTGGGCTTTGTTGTTGCCAAGTTTCATCGAGAAAGAATGAAGGGGAGAGGCTCCAGGGGCTTTTAAACATCGTAGGCTCATGTTTTTTTCTAAATGCCTGTCAACCATGACGTCACTTAAACACCCATAGCTTCCCTCCTGGGCCACGTAGGCTGACCTTTGTGGTGTTGTTGGAAAGCCTAGACCTTGGGCTTTGTTGGTGCCAAGTTTCAAGTTTCATCGAGAAAGAATGAAGGGGAGAGGCTCCAGGGGCTTTTAAACATCGTAGGCTGATTTTTTTTCTGAATGCCTGTCAACCATGACGTCACTTAAACCCCCATAGCTCCCCTCCTGGGCCACGTATGCTGACCTTTATGGTGTTGTTAGAAAGCCTAGACCTTGGGCTTTGTTGGTGCCAAGTTTCATCGAGAAACAATGAAAAAACGAGGCTCCAGGGGCTTTTAAACATCGTAGGCTGATTTTTTTTTCTAAATGCCTGTCAACCATGACGTCACTTAAACCCCCGTAGCTCCCCTCCTGGGCCACGTAGGCTGACCGTTGTGGTGTTGTTGGAAAGCGTAGACCTTGGACTTTGTTGTTGCCAAGTTTCATCGAGAAAGAATGAAGGGGAGAGGCTCCAGGGGCTTTTAAACATCGTAGGCTCATGTTTTTTTCTAAATGCCTGTCAACCATGACGTCACTTAAACACCCATAGCTTCCCTCCTGGGCCACGTAGGCTGACCCTTGTGGTGTTGTTGGAAAGCCTAGACCTTGGGCTTTGTTGGTGCCAAGTTTCAAGTTTCATCGAGAAAGAATGAAAGGGAGAGGCTCCAGGGGCTTTTAAACATCGTAGGCTGATTTTTGTTCTAAATGCCTGTCAACCATGACGTCACTTAAACCCCCATAGCTTCCCTCCTGGGCCACGTAGGCTGACCCTTGTGGTGTTGTTGGAAAGCCTAGACCTTGGGCTTTGTTGGTGCCAAGTTTCAAGTTTCATCGAGAAAGAATGAAAGGGAGAGGCTCCAGGGGCTTTTAAACATCGTAGGCTGATTTTTGTTCTAAATGCCTGTCAACCATGGCGTCACTTAAACCCCCATAGCTACCCTCCTGGGCCACGTATGCTGACCGTTGTGATGTTGTTGGAAAGCCTAGACCTTGGGCTTTGTTGGTGCCAAGTTTCATTGAGAAAGAATGAAAGGGAGAGGCTCCAGGGGCTTTTAAGCATCGTAGGCTGATTTTTTTTTCTAAATGCCTGTCAACCATGACGTCACTTAAACCCCCATAGCTCCCCTCCTGGGCCACGTATGCTGATGGTTGTGGTGTTGTTGCAAAGCCTAGACCTTGGGCTTTGTTGGTGCGAAGTTTCATCGAGAAAGAATGAAAGCGAGAGGCTCCAGGGGCTTTTAAACATCGTAGGCTGATTTTTTTTTCTAAATGCCTGTCAACCATGACGTCACTTAAACCCCCATAGCTCCCCTCCTGGGCCACGTAGGCTGACCGTTGTGGTGTTGTTGGAAAGCCTAGACCTCGGGCTTTGTTGGTGCCTAGTTTCATCGAGAAAGAATGAAGGGGAGAGGCTCCAGGGGCTTTTAAACATCGTAGGCTCATTTTTTTTTCTAAATGCCTGTCAACCATGACGTCACTTAAACACCCATAGCTTCCCTCCTGGGCCACGTAGGCTGACCCTTGTGGTGTTGTTGGAAAGCCTAGACCTTGGGCTTTGTTGGTGCCAAGTTTCAAGTTTCATCAAGAAAGAATGAAGGGGAGAGGCTCCAGGGGCTTTTAAACATCGTAGGCTGATTTTTTTTCTAAATGCCTGTCAACCATGACGTCACTTAAACCCCCATAGCTCCCCTCCTGGGCCACGTGTGCTGATCGTTGTGGTGTTGTTGGAAAGCCTAGACCTTGGGCTTTGTTGGTGCCAAGTTTCATCGAGAAAGAATGAAAGGGAGAGGCTCCAGGGGCTTTTAAACATCCTAGGCTGATTTTTTTTCTAATTGCCTGTCAACCATGACGTCACTTAAACACCCATAGCTTCCCCCCTGGGCCACGTAGGCTGACCTTTGTGGTGTTGTTGGAAAGCCTAGACCTTGGGCTTTGTTGGTGCCAAGTTTCAAGTTTCATCGAGAAAGAATGAAGGGGAGAGGCTCCAGGGGCTTTTAAACATCGTAGGCTGATTTTTTTTCTAAATGCCTGTCAACCATGACGTCACTTAAACCCCCATAGCTCCCCTCCTGGGCCACGTAGGCTGACCGTTGTGGTGTTGTTGGAAAGCCTAGACCTTGGACTTTGTTGGCGCCAAGTTTCATCGAGAAAGAATGAAGGGGAGAGGCTCCAGGGGCTTTTAAACATCGTAGGCTCATTTTTTTTTCTAAATGCCTGTCAACCATGACGTCACTTAAACACCCATAGCTTCCCTCCTGGGCCACGTAGGCTGACCCTTGTGGTGTTGTTGGAAAGCCTAGACCTTGGGCTTTGTTGGTGCCAAGTTTCAAGTTTCATCGAGAAAGAATGAAGGGGAGAGGCTCCAGGGGCTTTTAAACATCGTAGGCTGATTTTTTTTTCTAAATGCCTGTCAACCATGACGTCACTTAAACACCCATAGCTCCCCTCCTGGGCCACGTAGGCTGACCTTTGTGGTGTTGTTGGAAAGCCTAGACCTTGGACTTTGCTGGTGCCAAGTTTCATCGAGAAAGAATGAAAGGGAGAGGCTCCAGGGGCTTTTAAACATCGTAGGCTGATTTTTTTTCTAAATGCCTGTCAACCATGACGTCACTTAAACCCCCATAGCTCCCCTCCTGGGCCACGTAGGCTGACCGTTGTGGTGTTGTTGGAAAGCCTAGACCTCGGGCTTTGTTGGTGCCTAGTTTCATCGAGAAAGAATGAAGGGGAGAGGCTCCAGGGGCTTTTAAACATCGTAGGCTCATTTTTTTTTCTAAATGCCTGTCAACCATGACGTCACTTAAACACCCATAGCTCCCCTCCTGGGCCACGTAGGCTGACCTTTGTGGTGTTGTTGGAAAGCCTAGACCTTGGACTTTGCTGGTGCCAAGTTTCATCGAGAAAGAATGAAGGGGAGAGGCTCCAGGGGCTTTTAAACATCGTAGGCTGATTTTTTTTTCTAAATGCCTGTCAACCATGACGTCACTTAAACCCCCATAGCTCCCCTCCTGGGCCACGTAGGCTGACCGTTGTGGTGTTGTTGGAAAGCCTAGACCTCGGGCTTTGTTGGTGCCTAGTTTCATCGAGAAAGAATGAAGGGGAGAGGCTCCAGGGGCTTTTAAACATCGTAGGCTGATTTTTTTTCTAAATGCCTGTCAACCATGACGTCACTTAAACACCCATAGCTTCCCTCCTGGGCCACGTAGGCTGACCCTTGTGGTGTTGTTGGAAAGCCTAGACCTTGGGCTTTGTTGGTGCCAAGTTTCAAGTTTCATCAAGAAAGAATGAAGGGGAGAGGCTCCAGGGGCTTTTAAACATCGTAGGCTGATTTTTTTTCTAAATGCCTGTCAACCATGACGTCACTTAAACCCCCATAGCTCCCCTCCTGGGCCACGTGTGCTGATCGTTGTGGTGTTGTTGGAAAGCCTAGACCTTGGGCTTTGTTGGTGCCAAGTTTCATCGAGAAAGAATGAAAGGGAGAGGCTGCAGGGGCTTTTAAACATCCTAGGCTGATTTTTTTTCTAAATGCCTGTCAACCATGACGTCACTTAAACCCCCATAGCTCCCCTCCTGGGCCACGTAGGCTGACCGTTGTGGTGTTGTTGGAAAGCCTAGACCTTGGACTTTGTTGGCGCCAAGTTTCATCGAGAAAGAATGAAGGGGAGAGGCTCCAGGGGCTTTTAAACATCGTAGGCTGATTTTTTTTCTAAATGCCTGTCAACCATGACGTCACTTAAACACCCATAGCTTCCCTCCTGGGCCACGTAGGCTGACCCTTGTGGTGTTGTTGGAAAGCCTAGACCTTGGGCTTTGTTGGTGCCAAGTTTCAAGTTTCATCGAGAAAGAATGAAGGGGAGAGGCTCCAGGGGCTTTTAAACATCGTAGGCTGATTTTTTTTTCTAAATGCCTGTCAACCATGACGTCACTTAAACCCCCATAGCTCCCCTCCTGGGCCACGTAGGCTGACCGTTGTGGTGTTGTTGGAAAGCCTAGACCTCGGGCTTTGTTGGTGCCTAGTTTCATCGAGAAAGAATGAAGGGGAGAGGCTCCAGGGGCTTTTAAACATCGTAGGCTGATTTTTTTTCTAAATGCCTGTCAACCATGACGTCACTTAAACACCCATAGCTTCCCTCCTGGGCCACGTAGGCTGACCCTTGTGGTGTTGTTGGAAAGCCTAGACCTTGGGCTTTGTTGGTGCCAAGTTTCAAGTTTCATCAAGAAAGAATGAAGGGGAGAGGCTCCAGGGGCTTTTAAACATCGTAGGCTGATTTTTTTTCTAAATGCCTGTCAACCATGACGTCACTTAAACCCCCATAGCTCCCCTCCTGGGCCACGTAGGCTGACCGTTGTGGTGTAGTTGGAAAGCCTAGACCTTGGACTTTGTTGGCGCCAAGTTTCATCGAGAAAGAATGAAGGGGAGAGGCTCCAGGGGCTTTTAAACATCGTAGGCTCATTTTTTTTTCTAAATGCCTGTCAACCATGACGTCACTTAAACCCCCATAGCTCCCCTCCTGGGCCACGTAGGCTGACCGTTGTGGTGTTGTTGGAAAGCCTAGACCTTGGACTTTGTTGGCGCCAAGTTTCATCGAGAAAGAATGAAGGGGAGAGGCTCCAGGGGCTTTTAAACATCGTAGGCTCATTTTTTTTCTAAATGCCTGTCAACCATGACGTCACTTAAACACCCATAGCTCCCCTCCTGGGCCACGTAGGCTGACCTTTGTGGTGTTGTTGGAAAGCTTAGACCTTGGGCTTTGTTGTTGCCAAGTTTCATCGAGAAAGAATGAAGGGGAGAGGCTCCAGGGGCTTTTAAACATCGTAGGCTCATGTTTTTTTCTAAATGCCTGTCAACCATGACGTCACTTAAACACCCATAGCTTCCCTCCTGGGCCACGTAGGCTGACCCTTGTGGTGATGTTGGAAAGCCTAGACCTTGGGCTTTGTTGGTGCCAAGTTTCAAGTTTCATCGAGAAAGAATGAAGGGGAGAGGCTCCAGGGGCTTTTAAACATCGTAGGCTGATTTTTTTTTCTGAATGTCTGTCAACCATGACGTCACTTAAACCCCCATAGCTCCCCTCCTGGGCCACGTATGCTGACCTTTATGGTGTTGTTAGAAAGCCTAGACCTTGGGCTTTGTTGGTGCCAAGTTTCATCGAGAAACAATGAAAAAACGAGGCTCCAGGGGCTTTTAAACATCGTAGGCTGATTTTTTTTTCTAAATGCCTGTCAACCATGACGTCACTTAAACCCCCGTAGCTCCCCTCCTGGGCCACGTAGGCTGACCGTTGTGGTGTTGTTGGAAAGCCTAGACCTTGGACTTTGCTGGTGCCAAGTTTCATCGAGAAAGAATGAAAGGGAGAGGCTCCAGGGGCTTTTAAACATCGTAGGCTGATTTTTTTTCTAAATGCCTGTCAACCATGACGTCACTTAAACACCCATAGCTCCCCTCCTGGGCCACGTAGGCTGACCTTTGTGGTGCTGTTGGAAAGCCTAGACCTTGGGCTTTGTTGGTGCCAAGTTTCATCGAGAAAGAATGAAAGGGAGAGGCTCCAGGGGCTTTTAAACATCGTAGGCTGATTTTTGTTCTAAATGCCTGTCAACCATGACGTCACTTAAACCCCCATAGCTACCCTCCTGGGCCACGTATGCTGACCGTTGTGATGTTGTTGGAAAGCCTAGACCTTGGGCTTTGTTGGTGCCAAGTTTCATTGAGAAAGAATGAAAGGGAGAGGCTCCAGGGGCTTTTAAACATCGTAGGCTGATTTTTTTTTCTAAATGCCTGTCAACCATGACGTCACTTAAACCCCCATAGCTCCCCTCCTGGGCCACGTATGCTGATGGTTGTGGTGTTGTTGCAAAGCCTAGACCTTGGGCTTTGTTGGTGCGAAGTTTCATCGAGAAAGAATGAAAGCGAGAGGCTCCAGGGGCTTTTAAACATCGTAGGCTGATTTTTTTTTCTAAATGCCTGTCAACCATGACGTCACTTAAACACCCATAGCTTCCCTCCTGGGCCACGTAGGCTGACCCTTGTGGTGTTGTTGGAAAGCCTAGACCTTGGGCTTTGTTGGTGCCAAGTTTCAAGTTTCATCGAGAAAGAATGAAGGGGAGAGGCTCCAGGGGCTTTTAAACATCGTAGGCTGATTTTTTTTCTAAATGCCTGTCAACCATGACGTCACTTAAACCCCCATAGCTCCCCTCCTGGGCCACGTAGGCTGACCGTTGTGGTGTTGTTGGAAAGCCTAGACCTTGGACTTTGTTGGCGCCAAGTTTCATCGAGAAAGAATGAAGGGGAGAGGCTCCAGGGGCTTTTAAACATCGTAGGCTCATTTTTTTTTCTAAATGCCTGTCAACCATGACGTCACTTAAACACCCATAGCTTCCCCCCTGGGCCACGTAGGCTGACCTTTGTGGTGTTGTTGGAAAGCCTAGACCTTGGGCTTTGTTGGTGCCAAGTTTCAAGTTTCATCGAGAAAGAATGAAGGGGAGAGGCTCCAGGGGCTTTTAAACATCGTAGGCTGATTTTTTTTCTAAATGCCTGTCAACCATGACGTCACTTAAACCCCCATAGCTCCCCTCCTGGGCCACGTGTGCTGATGGTTGTGGTGTTGTTGGAAAGCCTAGACCTTGGGCTTTGTTGGTGCCAAGTTTCATCGAGAAAGAATGAAAGGGAGAGGCTCCAGGGGCTTTTAAACATCCTAGGCTGATTTTTTTTCTAATTGCCTGTCAACCATGACGTCACTTAAACACCCATAGCTTCCCCCCTGGGCCACGTAGGCTGACCTTTGTGGTGTTGTTGGAAAGCCTAGACCTTGGGCTTTGTTGGTGCCAAGTTTCAAGTTTCATCGAGAAAGAATGAAGGGGAGAGGCTCCAGGG